>PVKZ01000373.1:0-600000 GCA_004027375.1 Macroglossus sobrinus
TACTTGTAGGCAGGGGATTGGTTGAGGGAAGAGGGGCGCTCAAGTGGGGGGAGGTGATGTGAGGGGTAGGCGGTGCGGATGTCTTGGCGCGCGCGGACTCTTGTCTTGGCGCGTGCGGGCTTTTTGTCTTGGCGCCAGGAAGAGAAGCAGGAACCTTACAGGCCGTGGCCATTTTGCTTCTCCCGTGTGGCTCCCAACAGACATGTTTTCTGTGACCCAGAGGGCAGAATAGAATCAGTGGGATAAAGTTACCTAGAGACAAATTTCCGGTTAACAAAGCTGACCAACAATGTAATGGACCACACTGTGTGACTATTCAAACAGGAGTAAGATGACCATTTGGCCAGAAAGATATGGAGAATACCCAGGCATCAAGGAAATTAGGCATTTGCAGCACCATCCAACTCTGAAATTTTAAGCAAAAACATACTCTTTTGTTTTCTATTACTTTTTTCTTTCTTCCCAATGGAACTTCTGTTTTAAAGAGATGACAACTGATAAGTTTCCATCTTTACCTTGGAAGGTGTGATAGGTTGTAAAAAATGCCACAAATTCTTCCCTTCCCTACATTCCTGTCCTTGCAATGTGATGTTTTAGATCCTTCTTTCATGAGGTAGAGTCTGTTTCCCTGTCCCCTGAGTCTGGCTTGGCCATGTAACTTGTTTTGCACCATAGAAGAAACTTAAAAGGGACCTGTACAATGTGTCTCTCTCTCTCGTTCTGCCCTTGAGAACCTTGTAGTTTCATTATGTGAATCAGTCTACCCTATCCTGCTGAATAATGGGAAGCTATGAGGTGGAGAACTCATCCTAGCCAATAGTCCTGCAGCTCCAGCTGACAGCCTGTCAAATGCCAGACATGAGAGTAAGGCCATCTTAGATCATCCAGCTTCCAGCTAATCTGCCAGCTACCACAAATGCAAGAAAAAGCTGATCAGAAATCAGCCAATCCAGCCTAAACCAGAGGAACTGCCCAACCAACCCACAGACTCATGAGCTAAATTAAAGGGCCGCTATTCTCTGCCACTAAGTTTGGGGTAGTGTGTTATGCAGCATAAGCTAACTGATACAGAAGAAATCACAAAATCTCCACATTCCAACCCAGGCTGCACTTTCTACTCTAAGGGTGAAGGAGTTTTGCTTTGAGTTGCAACTATAGCACACCGTGGGCCATGTACTAGATGAAAGTTCATCCTGTTTGCTCAGAGATTGCCTGGTATATATGTAAACTACTTTTTTCCCAAGTTTCTGCTCATTGGGTTTTTCAATGGTGCTGCATCTTTGGAAGTTAGACTCCACTGTTGGCAGACTGCCTGCATCCCAAGATCTCACAGCTCAGGAGCTGTCCAAGTGTTTAATGTACTTAGTTAAGAGAAGGATGCTGATGTCACCTAATCTGCTGGAAGTATTCTTGAAAATATACCACATAGAATCAGAGCTGGGTAAGGGTCGAGGTAAGTCGATTCAAAACCTTTGTTTGACAGCTAAAGAAAATGAGCCTCAGGAAGTTAAGGTTCATGCTCAAGATTACACAGCTAGGAGATTAGAGCCCAGGTGTCCTGATTCCTGGTCCTAACCTGTTTTTCTTCCACACTGGTTTTTAAAGTTCTGTTTTCTTCTTCTGTCCGTCAGTGTACTTGTGGACAGTGTGTTGATAGGGATAATTTGAACATCTTTTAGTGTTGTTTATGAATCTCCTTAACTTAGATAGTGTGTTCTTCCTGTGAAGGTCTGTCTTCTTTTTTCTCAATCACAATTGACATTCAGTATGTAACTGTCTGTCTTCAGTTTTTGTTGTTCTTCCCCTAGAGTTGCTATTTATACATATTGTTTTTGCCATAGGAAAAGAATTTCCTCCTTGTGCTATTGAAGTCTATAAAATAATGGAAAAAGTTGATTATCCCCGGAATGAAAGTGGAGAAATTGCTGCTATTATCCACCCTAAACTGCAGGTAACATTTGCTATTTCTTTAAAATATTCAAAATAATGAGGCCCACATTTAAGCAGAATTTCAGAGTTTCACAGTTCCTAAAGCATTTTACATACATTAGCTCATTTGCTGTATTCTCAAACACACTGCAGTGTAGGTAAAGCATGCAGACCTTCACTCAATAAATATTTATTGAGCTTATCCTATGCTGATTCTGGGGATACATCATTGAACATGGTCTATATTCTTGTGTAATTCATAGTCTCGATATACTAAAGTCTAACATATGGTTTTGAAATGAAGATAACCAGATGTTATAACAGAATAAGGAGGCAGGGAGGGGTGGTTAGACAAGGCCTCTCAGAGAAGGGGAAATTCCTGCCCAAGTGCAATGGATAGGAATTATTATATTTATTTTAACATAAAGAAACAGAGGCTCAGAAGTTAAAACCTTCTCATAACCATATATCTATCAATGGCAGACCCAGAGCTAATGTTCTTCGCAGTTGACCACATTGCTGCCTCTTCCCTGTGATCACCACTGAATAAATTAGAGCAAAACAATCAAAACCTCTTTCTCTGAAATGTTTTCTGCCACCATTCCCCGAGGGCTTAAAAAAAGTAAAAACAGTGAACTATAAATGAGCAGCATGAGGGAATTGGGGGATGTTTGTGATAGAATTATGTGTCCTGGTTACACAGTTATGCAATGATATGATTCTGTTCAAAACTCATAGAATACACCAAAATGAATGACTTTTTTGTACGGAAATTTTTTAAATGATGCCTGAGCCCCACTCTTTAGACTCTGATTTGATAGAGGAGTAGTCCCTCTACTCCTCTATCTTTTGTAAACATCCAAGGTCATTATAATGTGCAGCCAGGGTTGAGAAAATTGTTGTAAATGCAGCGCTTCTCAAACTTTAATGTTGTGCATGTTAATCTCTGGGGATTTGTTAATCTCTGGAAGATCTTGATTTAGTAGATCTGCAGAGGGAAATGAAACTCTGCTTTTCTAACAGATTTTCAGGGCTGTGCTGCTGCTAGGAAATGTTAGAAATGGAAACTCTCAGGCCTCCCCCTACCCCAGACCTATAGAATCAGAATCTACCTTTTAACAAAATCCCTACATGATTTTCAATCACATCGCTGCTCTAGGTTTCCTGTGGGATGACAATATTGGTGTTTGAGGGGTCAAAATTCTAAATTCCTGGTGTGGAACCTTTCAGATAACTTAGTTGTTATCATAATGTGGGGACACATATGAAATACATCTACCTTCTCTTAGACTCTTCCCAGCCCACATTACCTCTCTCACCAATCTCCATCAGAATAGATCTCCTTGCATGCACAATGTTACTCATTTTTATATCTCCAACAGTACAATGTCTTGCACACAGAAGAGTCATAATGGGTAGATCCTAAATTTTGCTGAACAGAATTTAACTTCAGCTAGCAAGAGATAGAATGTACACTGAGGTAGACGCACATTTTATTTTGCCTTTTAATATTACAAATCTCTTTGGCAACATTCTAGGCAAACTCGATATTAAAGCAAACTCTAATTATGTGTCAGTTATAAAAATTAAAAGGAGAACTCTTGAAACTGCTGCTGAAATTAACTATTTAATCTCACTTTAGTCAGATCACTCACATGCCTCTCAACGTACCTGTCAATCATCTCTTTTAAAAGAATCCAATACTATGAGTTGTTAGTTGTCTAAAGCCTGACATAAAATTTTAAAAGTAGGATAAAAACCAAATGTAATTGTATTTTAATTGTTTTCTGAGAGGATCAAGACTGGAAACCATTGCAACCTGGGGATCCTGTGTTTTTAACTCTTGATGGAAAGACTATTCCATTGGGCGGAGACTGTACTGTGTACCCGGTGTTTGTAAATGAGGCTGCATATTATGAAAAGAAAGAAGCTTTTGCAAAGACAACTAAACTAACAATCAATGCAAAAAGTATTCGCTCCTCTTTACATTAGAAATCTCTTCTAGTTCACTTGTTATACAGTATCTTAAAAACTCTACTAGTTTGTAAGCCCTCAAAGGGCAAGATTATGCCTTATTCAATGTGCCTTATTCATATTCATAGTACCTAGTCTGGTGCCTTGCACATAGTGAGCATTCAGGCAAATTTCTTGAATGAATTAATGGATTAATGAGTATCTTTTAAAGGTATCCTAATTGTGTATATAGCTTATTCAAAGAAGTGCATTACTTATTTCTGTATAGTTTTTTATACATTATACTTTGATATTTTAACATTCTTAATAGCCTTTAAATTCAAATTTTAAAATTGAAATAGATACTATATGTGAAAAGTTGGTAATTTGAGCATAGAATTAAATATACGTTTTCAAGTAATGTAAATGCTATAGAAACCAATGGTGCTAACTTGCTATTTTTAAATTTTTCATATTTGAATGAATAATAATGTATTAAGTAACCAGCCTATAAATTTTAGCAACAGTTATGATATCTGCTCTTTTTGAAGATGAAATGTGAACAAGACATGAGGGCTGATTGTAAAGATGACATTATGAATAAATCAAAAACTCTGGATGGTCCTTTTCCACAGACAGACAGTAACCCACACAAAGCCACAAAGCATCACTGCTCTGACATGTCCACTTGTTCTGCACTGACCTCAGGGAGCTTAGAGCCTCTTTCTGATGCCTCACATGCCCCTTGAGAAGCTAATACTCCTCTCCAACTTGGAAAAGTTGGAAGAAATATATTTCTCACAGCTGGCACTTCTCCTTTTGAAAGAACACACTTACCCTCATTCTCAACCAGAATGTAAGGATGTCTTCGGGCTCCAACAGCATAGGTGGTAAAGATAGAAATGGCAGAGAACAGTGGATACTAGTGGAAATGTGACACTAGTTCACAGTGCATTTTTTCAAGAAATTGTCCATGTCCTAAATGCCCAAATTCCTCACCTCCCGTGATTCCTCTCCTCTAAGGTCTTGCCTAAAATGCTGCCTTCCTCCCTCTCCAGCCCCTACAGGAGCCTCCCCTTTCTTCTCCCTTTAGGTCACTGCAGTCAAGTAAAGAATATTTTTACCCCAGGATTTGGACCAGGAGGAACCCATGTTTATGGTTTCAAATGTCTTTACCAAAATCATATCAACATTATCTGGAACATATATCTAAACAGTTCAATTTTTCCAGACAAGACTCCATTAAGACACTTTTATCTCATATTCAATGTTCTATAGAGCATAGTTAAATTGTTTCTAATTTTTCAGAACTTATTTTTGTACTTTAACAAAATTATTTTCATTGGAATTAACTTTCTTCCTTCTGAATTCTGTAATAAATATTCAGTTTATCTATAAGTTTTTGTAATAACAAGTTTTACCAAGTTTCCTTTTCCCACTGTGAATGTTCCTTTGTGTTTTATGTCCAAGTCCAATTTTTCTGGGTCAGTTTTTCCAGAGTAAATTTCAGCAAGAATACCTTATTCCTCCATCAAATTTTAGTTATTTATAAAATTTACAATGTGCAATTTAAGCCACTGTTGTTTCAGTATTTGTATTATTTTTTTCAGGTCTCATTTTCTCTGACTCAATACTTAGAGTCTTCAGAGTTTCTAATTAAATGTGATTTTTAAAAAATCTATAACATAATGCTATGTGACTTTAGCCACTTTTAGTTTTATTCTACTTTGGTTATTTCTAACAGTCTTCAGACTTGATTTTCTCATTTATAAAATGAGATGACCATAATAACATCACCCCTCTCATGGGATCATTGTGAAGAATAAGTAGGCTAATGCATATGATCACTTAAACAATGCCTAGCACAGAATAATAAATTATTCAAGTTCAGATTCCTAACACAGAAGGCCCTTTATGATCTTCCCTTCCTTCCCCCATAATCTCTCTAGATTCATCTCCCTACAGGTCCTCTCTGTTCCAGTCTTCTTTGTGTTGTTTTATTCCTATATGCCATCACATGGATTGGTCCTTCCACCATCCTTCTCCCACTCAATCCTCACTCTAGCTAATTCCTATTTTTTCCTTCAAAGCACAACTTGACTCTCATTTCATCTATAAAGCCTTCTTGACTTGCCCCTTTGCCCCTATCTATTTCCATTCCATCTTGAGAATGCAACCAGTGTCTTTTTCAATGTCTGCAATCTAAAAAGTGCCCAATAAAGTTTAGTTGGATAAATAAATGTGCTCAAATATACCTTCTCTTCATATTATGCCAATGTCCCTGCCTTCTTGTTGCCTTCTTTCCTAGTCACTTCTTGAGTATTCCCATCACCCAAGTGAAATTCAATCCATCCTACACTCTTCAGACTGCTACTATGTCCCAAAGGATAGTGGTGGTTGGGGGCAGGGGTGTGGGTACAACCTTTTAAGCCTGCAATCACATACGAAAACAAAAAAGTTTTTCACATGTAGTAATTCCCCTGTAGAAAAACATCAGGGGCTTTCCCTAACCCTTGATATGAAATCTCAAAGCCCCACCATAGCGAGCAAGACAAATCCTATGGCTCTGGCCTCTGCCCACCTTTCCAGCCCTATCTCATGTCACTTGATGCCTTGATCCCAGTAATTTGGCCACATGGACTTCTACATCCTCAACTGCACTGAGCTCCCTTACTTGTTGGGGTCTTTGCCCACATTGTTCCCTCTCCTTGAAATCCTATCCCACCTCCACACATCCTTTACTTGGTTGACACTTACTCTTAAATGTGACTCAGGCTAAGCTAGACCACTCTGTTTTTAAGCCCACTGATACTACTGGACTAGCACTTAATCAGTAAACTTCAGAGAACCTGGGTCTTTGGCCCAGGAAAAAGCACTGTGACCTTTACCTGTCATTTCATCTCTCTCCAAGTCTCCATTTCCCCCACTTATTAAATGGGGATATAACATCCATCAAACCTACAAAACTGTGTTATGCAGCGTATTACTTATTAATAAATTGTTTGCAAGTTCTGCAACTCATCAAGACCCAGCAGTGTCTTGCCATTTAAACTGAGAAGTGTCATCCTTATGAAATAACTCAAAAGAATTAAAAAATTCATATACATATGAGTTGGGAAACAATGACGGTAATAAGCTCAGCTCTTCCATATCCATTCTCTCATTGCCTCCTCTCAAAGGTCCTGTGAGATGGACAGAAGAGATTTATACTTTCTGGTCTCCAGGTGGAGCCATGGTTTTATATCCATGCAAAATAAGATGAGAGCTAGTAGGGGAGCCAGCAGGTTGTGATGGGTAGAGCACAGCTTGGAAGTCATGTGTCCTGAACCACTAACATTTTCTGGCTGTGATTCCTTGGACATGTCATTTAATTCCCTGAGTCTCCTTTAATTGAAACTTCTTACAAGTGGTTCCAATGGGGTACTAGATATGAATGCACTTTGAGATGTAGACACTGTACAAAGATGACATGGCTTAGTGTGCTGGCTCTGTCCCTGAACTGCAACCAGGTACAAAAAGTAGCCTTCCCTTTATCCACTCATGTCAAGTAATACTCTAGGATTTCTAGTAGACCTTTATATTGGCACACCTAAGACAAGGATAAAACACGATCATAACATGGCAAAATAAATATTTATTAGAAATCATAAAAGCATTTCTTCAATGGCACTAAAATGTTCTTACTGTATTTTAACTTCTTTCTTGAACATAGAGTTTCACACACATTAAGAACAAGTATGTAAATTAGAATTTACAAGGATCAGACACATCAGATGAGAAAAAGGTGACAATTCTGTGTTTGGGACCAAGATCACAGTAAAAACAGATAAATCAATGCAGAAATCAAGTATGGCTTATAGGCCTGGGTGACAGCTCATCTGGGCCCTGCCCAGAGCAAGAGGACAACGTTGCCCAGGCCTTGAGGAAGAAAAGGAACATCAGTAATACAGGGTTCTAAGAGCTTAATGACTTCACAGTACAACCTCGGACACCTTCTCCCATATCCCAGGGAGGAAGGTAAGCACCATTTTTATTCTAAACAGATATATAATGTCTAGAATAATGGATTCTTCCTGAGGCAGAGTTTAGCTAAAGGAAAATTTCCAGCCAAAACCTTTATCTGAGCATGGGATATTTCATCTTTGGAAAATGCCTTCTCCTAAATTACTAAAATGTAAATTATGGAGTCCTGATACATCCATGGATTCAGTGTTGTGTATGAGTGTGTGTGTGTGTGTGTGTGTGTGGTTTTGTGCACACCTATACACACACTAGAGTTTTAAACCTGTCATAGAGATCACAGGGACAACGTAGACTGCCAACATGAATCATCTGAGCAAAAAGCCCTAGCCCTGAGACATGTGCCAACTACGAAGCAGACTCAAATTTACTGAATAACTGTGCTAAATATATATCTGTGTATGTGTGTGTGTATGTGTGTGTGTAGTCCAAGAATCAGAACACTCCAACTTTAAAATCTCTAATTTGACTTCCTGCATGACTTTGAACAAATCCACTAACTTTATGAGCTTTAGTCTCTAGGTGTAATATAATATTGCTTCCCTTTGCCTTGGTAAACTACTTAGGCTCAGACCATCCAGGCTAAAAGCCTTTGGAAGATGAATATCCAATATAGAAAATGGTCCTGCCAACAAATTACATCCAGATCCATAGAGCACAGCTCTCCATACATGTGAGAAGACAAAGATCCCATTACTGATTTCTATTTGCCTAACCTCCTAGTTTTTGTTCAAGCAGGGAATGGAAATGGCTTTATTCATTTATAACCAAGCCAAAGCAATTCTGGAATTCCTAGCTCCAAACAGTGTAGAGCACGGCACCATGGATCCAAATGGCTGCCCTTCCAACAATAACATCTGTTCTGGATATATGTAAGTAGTTAACTCCAGATACAAGATGCTGATCTAGAGGCTAAAAGGACCTTAAAGTTTATCTGATTGTGATCTTTAACAACATCCCTAATAAGTTTGTAACCAGCTTCTGCTTAAATATCTGCAATATCTGGAGCAGCTGCTGGACTGAGTTGAACCAAAATCTTTCTCCCTGAAATTTCCCACCTTTGGCACTAGTTCTGCCCATCTGGAACACATCAGCTGCCTCCATGACAATCCCCCCCACATCTTTCCTTTTCCAGAGGACATGCCTAGTCCCTGCTTGCCTGCTCACACTTGAGCTTGGACTGACCACTGCCATTTAGAACTCTGGTTGGCTCTTGAGTGAGCTGGGAGTGCAGGAACTGCCTCAGTTTGTGCAATTCTCAGGCTGCATCCTCAACCCATCCCATCTTTCCTTGACCCAGCTCATCAGGGGCCCACGTTTCTCCCCATCCAAGTAAGCTGGCACACAGAACAGTCCAGAGCAGAGAAATGGGCTCAGAGGTACTGCCTGGCCTACACGACTCAGTTTGCCTCAAGTCAGATTAACTGGCCAATTGCCAAGTTGTCTAAAGGCCAAATTTATTTTTGTGCCTCTTAAAATTAAAATTCATTGTTAATAGCTTTATGATTCCACCTCAAAAATTCCTACATGAATCTTTTCACCAGATAACTGAGGCGGAGTGGATTTTCGGGTTGCTTAGGCTCCAGTAATCTAGAACATTTCTTCCACCTCCACTTTACCTCTGCCCCCAAAATGACACTGTAGAATTTCAGGGGGAGAAAATCAGAGGAGGAGGATCTAAAAATAAAGCCCACATTTTGGCATATACTCCTTTCTCACATACTTTTCCTTAGCTTCCAAATTCACAGTTAATAAAAACATTTAATACCAGAGCATTCAGGTACTTTGTTAAATTCCTCCGATGAGAAATACTAGTATATAATAGTAACCTCTGAGGTTTAACACCATATAAATATAAATAAAGCAGCTGCTATTTCTGTTTCAGATGAAGCCACAATCCCAGTTCAGAGGCATGCACTATTGGAAGGCCAGGACAAGGAAAAGAGCCAAGCTCTTTCACCCAGATCTCAATGGCCCTGCCTGGAGTATCTCATACGGCCTTTTGTGTGTGTAAAGAAAAGCTTTTTGTCATTGCTTCGGCCACCCTGAGGCCAAGTACAAAGAATTTACATCCAGTCTCAAATCCTAAAATCTACTTCTCAACTTTTAAAATCATGTACTTCACCTGAAGTAAGTTTTTCATTTAAAACTGAAATGTTTTTTCTCTCTTAAAAATAAAACCCTGTGTTAATTACACTACTAGAAACGTCTCTCACTTTGAGACAGTTTGAGCCTTGGGGTGCCATGGAGCACTCATTCCAAGGGTAGTTTCAGTTCCCTGAAGGCTCCAGAAGGGCATTTCTGTAACTCACTCCCCTCCTCCCCCAGAATTGTGGACTCAGCCGAGTTGCCTGTACATTCCCGGATGGGATCAAGAGTCCCTTAAATTCTGGAGACCCATTCACATAGGAACTTGTGGCCTGGGGCTGGAGGCTATCAAAAACATGTTGGCAAGAAGAAGGATCTCCTCCTCCGGCCCCTGCCCCTTCCCTGCCACCCCTCTCCCAGCCAAGCTGACCTGCAATTGGTGACCGGCAGCTGGACTCCACCCAGGACTTCTGGGCCTCCAGGCTCAGGACTGCTGGCCATAGGTTTACACAAACTCTTTGCCAAGTAACAAAATCCAGGGTGTTTCCCACTCAAACTGACAACTGCCTCTCAGTTCAGCCACCACTAGGCGTCAGGGTGTTTTCCGCTTCTAAGCAGGCAGAGCCAGCCTCTATCAGTCCGCTAAGCCATCACAACAAGAGCCAGCCTGCAGCATCAGAGGGCCCATGCTCACACCAGCTCTGATTCTGCTTCTATACCGAAGTTTCCGGAAATTCATCTATTTCTTCAAATGCGTTGAGGGTGGTTTTGCTATTGCTCCTGGAAGAATCTTGGATTTTGTTGAAATCTGCTTTTTAAAGAAACAAAACACTATTTTAGAAATAAAGCACTCTGCAAGATGTATTTCCATTCTTTGTGCATCATTAGGTTTCTTTTTTTTCATCATCTGATTTTTAGAAGTTATTCCAACAAGGGTTATAAAAAGATCTGGAAGGGACCTGAGAATCCATTTAATTCAACCCTCCCATAGGATGGGGAATATCAGGACCCTCAAATTTTATTTTCCCAAAGTCACACGGTCAGACAGGTGTGGTCATCACACTTCCTGACAGCAGTACCTGTCCGTCTCACAGGACCCGGATCTTCATTGAGGAAGGAGACATGTGTTTTCCATTCAGTCCACTTCACCTCGTTGATCCTACAGGTGTGTGATAATCATTCTTACTATTTCGCAACTGCATCTCATTAAATACAAACAGCAGGATGTTTGGGATGTCCTGGACAGTTCCCCTTCTGTCTGTCCCAGGAATCAAGAGCACTCCTGTCCCAGACAGTCACGTTGGCATTGTTAGGGTTTGAAATCTTCCCAAGTCCCCATTCTCCCAGGCCTCCAGGGATCAGTCTCCTCCCAGTGTATGTGGGTCCCAGAAACTCAGAGAAGGATAAAGCGGACAACTTCAGACAGCAGCATTGGCTTGACTGAAGAGGTAGTCCTTGGGGAAAGAGGGAGGAGCAGAGGGGAGGAGAGCCCTAGCTAAGAAGATGTAAGTGCATGAGGATTAAACTCATAGATGGTTAACTAGGGTTAAAATTGCACTAAAAGGTGGTTAGGCTTCAAGTCCCAAAAGAGTGGGCTGTGTCTAGTGCTAGATTACAGTTGGAGATGATAGTTTGGCTAAAGTTCACATTCAGAGAACATCTCTAGAGCAAGAGTGTCAGAATTAGAGATTTTGTTGGAATAATGATGACAGTTAGAAATAACGGTTCCTGGGGCAGTGTGGGAATTTCAGTCACAGAAGTTGGTTTAAGTATAGTTATACTCAATGGAGCTAGGGTCAGCCAGTCAGGTGCAGGTAGGAAGATGTGGGTTCATAAAAAAGATGGTCATACATGTGCAAATACTTTTTAAAAATCTAAAAGCTTGGTATCGGTCAAAATGGCTGTCATTTTCATTTGCCAGCAACAAAATGTGCCTTGGGTCCCCTGGTGTCACATAACCTGCATAAGGTAGACAGAAGGACAAATTGTTCAAGGCTGGAAGATCTTTTCTAAACCAGACACTGGAGAGGGAGAAGCTGTTAAAGCCCCCCAAAATGGCAGAGAAGGGACCTACTTCTGGCAGAGTCTCTTTCCTCTCCCTTCCAAAGCTCAGGAAGACTTGTCCCAGAGCCAGTTACCCCTAAAGAGCAAATTGCATCTTTTGAGGAGTTAGAACAGACCATGACTGGGGACAGCATGCAAGTAGCAGCACTGTTCTCTAGCATTTGTCGACTCAGCTCTCTTCAACCACCCAAAGACTACTGTCAAAAAGCCCTTTTCCCTCAGTTACCGCAGACATAGCCGGAAATCTTCTTCTGCTACTTTACACAGCTCTCCCATCCGGAATCTGCATCTCAACCATTCTGGCAACATTTTCTCAAACTCCAAGATTGTCCTGGCTCTCTGGGGACAGAAACAAGCTTAAGCACATTGCCGAGGGTCCAACCCAGAGCACAGCTGCATATGAGAGTGCACACACCTGCACACACACACACACACACACACACACACGCATATAAAATACATACACACACACCACCAAACAGCCTGCTCCACTCCCACTGAATGCTTAATACATAGATCCTGAAGGTTCAGCTATACCACAGAATTCAAAAATGAAAAACCAGGAAGTTTGGGAAAGGTGTTCAAATTGCTCTAAGCATGACATAAAAAAAATGTTTCCGGAAGTCCAGCACTTCCTAACTGAAAATGTTAGGTTCCTGGGATCCTATGGTAAAGGGAAGTTCACACATCATATAGTCCCACCTCCATTCCAGGTTTAGAATCCTCTCAGTTTCCCTGGCAATAATTTGTCCAATCTCTCCTATATATTGTCAACAAACCAATTAAGAAATCTTTAATAATTAGAAATTTCCTTGTGTTAAACCAAAGCTTTTCTCCTTATATTGCCCCATATACCCCAGTTCTGAGGCCACAGAATGAAGCTGCTTTCTCTTTCACAAGTAGTTCTGCAGATATCTGAAGAAATGTCACCTTCCTTAATCTTAGTCCCTACACCTTTTCTTGCAAGGCACAGTTTCCAGTCCTCTCCTAAGCCTGGTCACCACCTCTGGACACTCTATAGGTTAGTGTCCTCAGTATATAAGGCCCACAGTATGTGAGGAGTGTTGAGGCCTAGATAGAGGAGGGCAGAATTGTCACCTCCATTGTGCTATACCATATACTTTTCTTAATGCACTTCAGCACCCACATATCACACCGTTGACTTTGAACAGAGCATCCCCATGAGCCTCAGTTCCTCTCACACATGCTGTTGACCCTATACTCAAAGAATCTAGACTAATGCTTCCTCAAACCTGGCCAAGTACAAGGAACTTATGAAGATGCTTAGGCCCCACCCAAGATCCACTGGTACTGATGGTTGTCAATACCATTGCTGAACCGAGTCCATATAAAGGCCATACCAAGGTCTCCACCAGGCTCACCTGTAGGCGCCAGATGTGTTCACTCTCCTTGGAGATGTTCTCAACAGTCTCCCCCATGAGGGCAATGAGCATGTTTAGGAGGAGGACAAAGGTGAGGATGACATAGGTGATGAGCAGTAACAGAAAAAGGATGGGATACTTGGAATTCTGTTGGATATTCAGGTCACCCAGGCCTATGGTGAGTTTGAAGAGTTCCAGCACAGCATCACTGAAGCTGCCATAGGAGCTGCAGTCCTTTTTGTCATCAGGACACTTCTCAATTAGTGAGGCCAGGGCTGGGAGGACATAACAGAGTGTTCTCTTTAGCCCCTCTGCCCGGTTAACTATCCAACAAGCTTAGGCATAATTGCACGTACACACATACACCCACACACACACTGCAAGCCTGCTGCCTCCTTCCCTCTAGCCAATTAAATTCCATCTCCAGCCCCAGCTCTCCTAGAAGGCTCATCAGGCTGGTTGTCTGCCTGTCCTCCTGCAGAAAGCCCTTCTTGCCTAACAAAGCCCACATACTTCTCTTTCTCCTCTACCCCACTATTTAGCCCTTGATTACTCGCAGTCCTGCAGTGTTGCTAATTATAATCTGTGTGTGTCTCTGCCTCCCCAATCAGACTTTGAACTCCTGACCCTCTGTAGCCTGGGCCATCTTCCCCTAAGACTGTGAGGTCCTGAGTGTTCTCCTAATTCTCTGTAGTGAGATTCTACTGGCTAAGGCCTAAAGCCCTTTCTTCTCCTTTTTCCAACATACTGCAGCAACAGCTCATTGCTGGCTAGCTGGCTGGATGGCTGGCTGCCTGGATAAATGGATGGATGGTCAAATTCATGAGTGAGTAAATAGATGGATGAGTAACCAATCAAGTGAAGGTTCAAATAAATAAGCAAATTATGACTCAGAAAAGGTACCAGGCAGCTAGGAACATCTGCCTAACTTGTAATACCATGGCATGGGGAAACAAAACCATATCTCCCATGTAAACATTAGAAATAAAATCAGGTTGTACTATTCTCTCTGTTGTAATTGGAGAGATTTCAAGAAGGGGCTCCCTATCCCTGCTCCCCAGCAGACCAGAGGTTTTCACAGGAAGCAAACTGTGAGAATAACATGATGTGAAGGGCCAAGGGAGGTTATCTTGATGAATTATTTTACCCCTATTTTTCAAAGACCATCAATAAAATTTCTATGAACTTTAGTTTCTCCATCTGTAAAATAGAGCCAAAAACACCTGTCAAGCCTATCTCAGTTGTAATAGTCACAAGGACAGATGTGGAAGTGGGAGGTATACCTCACAATGAGGATGAATAAGAGTGACAGACCTGGTTCAAATCCTGGAGTCTAAGCCTCAGTTACCTTATAATCAGGGATTATGATGCCCCCTTGATTGAGATGTTAAGAGAAGTAAAAAAGATAATGCTTAGAAAATGCTAAGTACAGCAAGGGCTTCACTGGTAGCTCATATAATTGTTGCTGAGGCTAGAATGTGCTTTGTCATTTTGACATCTGTATAAAGCGCTTTACAAATATGAGTGTTACTATTATTTACCTACTCCGAATCCAAGTAAGAACACGATGTACACAAACAAAAACTTCAAAACATCATGTAAAATGACCTACAAAGAAAGAAACATGATTCCAGGGTAAGGTCTGAGCACATATTCACTGTAGACTGATCTCACAGCTTCTGCCCTAACCATGCCCTCACTCAGGCCATTCTCCCGTCCCCCTAGCCAAGTCCCCCTGATGTTCCAAAGTTCAGCTCTGGCCCCCAACCTTCTCCAAGAAGCCATGTGTTCCTGATTTTATCTCTATTTCCTCCCCACTCCTGGAACACAGTCTGTCTCTGCCCTACTTCATAAAGTCTCACATCTAGAATTCTCACACATCCTGGGGGCAGTGGTGTGCTGGAGCCAGCTCACACCAGCTCACAAAAGCTGATTATTACATTTTCATGAATTTTGTGAGCTGGTTGTTAAGCAAAGCCATTATTAAAAATTAAAACTTATAAATGTATAAGTAAATAAATTATATTAAAAACATAGTAAGTATTCAAAACTCATCACTTCTTAGTTATTTTACTACATTTACAGTGACCTATGATCTTAAGGTTATTTACATCTATTGCAGCCATATGGTAGAAATACTATTAATAGTGTTACTGTCTGTCCATCTCTTCCTAGCTCTGTTCATGTTGGTAGTTGGAAATAAGCTAGAGTGAATATTCATATCAGAGAAATTCATAAATGCTACAATTCAGAGATTGACTCATTATTTTGTTGATTGTCTAGATCTAGACTTAAGACAGCAATAGAGAAAACGTTAGAGCAAATTAAACTTAAAAATGTGTCCTATCTGTAGCTGCTACATTGCAAATAGCACAACAATATTAATGAAATAGTCTTCTAGTATTTGAAAACTATTACTCAATTCACCAAAAAAGTGACTCACATCATTGACAAATAATTGAAGTTTCAACCTAAGTCTTCATTATCTCACCTTCATCTTACTCCTTAAAATAAAGAAAAGTATCAACCAACATTTATGTTGGAATAACACTCATTTGTCAGCTGCAGCCATAGGTTGGCAACAAATACAAGAGTTGAACAAAAATCAACTAATTTTCTGTGAGATTCAACTAGCTCTGTGGAATTTACAATAAAGAGTATTGTATGTTTTATTATTATTGTAAATTGTATGCTACACATTCTTTATATAGTAAATTGTATAATAAATATATATACGTGTGTGTGTGTGTGTGTTTCTCAGAGAGCCGATTGTTAAATATTTACCAGCACACCACTGCCTAGGGTGAGAATATTCCTTCACAAAGTGTATTCCTTCCCAAATGCCCAACAAGCCCAGGTGTTTCAAGGTCTAGACAGTTAAAGCTGACCAAAGGCAAGTGGAGACAGTGGCATTCAGGAGAAAGAGCAGTGGCCTATTTCTTGGGCAACCCCCTTTTGCTCTCCAGACTGTTTCTCCATCTGAAAAATTGACATTGTCTGAGGACTCTCTCAGCCAGTGCGTTTATGATACTTGGAAGCCCCCAAACGCACCTTTTGGATCATGACGCTGTACATGCCCATGGACTGGAACCCCCGCGTGTAGTAGAGCATGTTTGCCCAGCCCAGGGCCATGGCCAGCACCAGGCAGGCGAGGTACTCTTTGTAGGCAAATAAGTACAAGAAGACAGACAGTATCACAAGCACAGCTTGGACAAAACTGTTCAGGAGACACAGGAGACAAGGGCCTTACTTCTCAGCATCAGGGCAGATATTCAAACCCGCAACAGCCCTTAAATCCTTAACCATCACCCTGGTGGCTGATGCTGAAGAGACCAATAAGGCTGCTCCAGATCCACTCGACTATGTCTAAAATCCAAAACACATCACCAGATGTGGGTTGGGGCTAGCTAGCAGTAGGATGGTTGCAGCTGACTTTTTAAAAAACAGATCCCCGGGGCTCCAAGAGATTCTGGTTCAGAATATCTGGAGTGCAGCCCAGGAGACTGTATATTTTTTTAAATTACTCACATGATTTCTGATTCTCACATAGATTGCAGAACCACTGGGGTGGACTGAGGATACAATGAATGATTGCATTTTTAACTAAAATGATAAAAGCTGACAACAGCTATACTTACAAGCCAACCATAACAAAAGTCCCTCAAAGCTATCTTTTTATCTTTTTTCAAAAAGTATAATATATGTTAAGTGAAACAAGCCAGTCACAAAAAAGACAAATGCCATATGATTCCACTTATATGAGGTCTTTAGAGTGGTTAGATTCAGAGAGACAGAAGTAGAATGGTGGTTGCCAGGGGCTGTGGGGAGGGAAACAGAAAGCTGTTTAATGGGAACAGAGTTTCAGTTTGCCAGGTGAAAAGAATTCTAGAGATCGGTTGCACAACAATGTGAATGTACTACTGAACTGTACACTTAAAAATGCAATCATTTAGTAACTTTTGCTATGTATATTTTCCCACAATTTAAAAAATGTTAGGTACAATATATACCAAATATACAAGATTAAAATCTACTCCTAAACAGTTTGTACACCATCAGTTATACAGGCATCTGGATAAAAACCTCTTTTGCTTATAATATCAGGCAGTCTCCGCCATATAAAACATGTAACTAGTTAAAGTTAAGACACAGGTAACCTTTTTTTTTCTCATGCAGTGATAAGCAAATGTTTGGGACTGAAGTGAGGAAGCATGTATATACCTTCCTCTACACTGACAAAACAACAAAGAAACAGAAGAGCAGGACAATGCATTGGTGCCTCTGGTCTGCACTAAAGCCAGTGGCTATATAAATGGGATTTTCTCTGGAATCATCATACTTTCTCAAAGGTGACATACTCCCATGTGGCTTGCATCATGAGGTAGTGCTGCACCTGGCATACCCATTCACTGCAGGGTCTGGGCACTCATCTGCCCACAGAGGTGAAGAACTACATTCATGCCTCTGGGAGGTAGAAACATACTTCATTAAACATCTAGGTATTTGGAAACATCAGGCCAAGATTCAAAGTCTTACAGGCACAGCCTACCAAATACTCAGAAGAGGGACTTCAGTGGTATCTGCAGAGCTATGAAGCCAACATTCTTCAACCCATGCTGCAGACTCTGTTCCTTTCACATGGCAGCCATGCTAAATCAGCCTCTGCTCATTCAGAGATGGGCCTCATAAGCCTCTGATGTCAACTGCACATGACCTTATTCAGACAGAGCTGAGCTGGGCCTTATAGTAGCCATGCCTGCACTAGTGTGGGGAGAAGATGACTGAAAGGCTGGGGCTGGCTTTGACACCACTGAAGCTCTGAGTGACTGTGGGTGACTCACTTCCCTGGTCTGGACCTCAGTTTTCATGCATGCAGATTAGACTCAATGATTTCTTAAGTACCTTTTAGCCATGATTTGCCAGGGTCCAAGATGGCAACTTCTAAATCCCATGCTACTTGGAGGAACTGGGCTAGAACCCTTCGTTAAACAGTAGCAGCACTGCTAAGCCTCTTCATGCCTTTTCCATGCTATCTGCCACCTAGTGCTCTGAGGCAGGGGGAGTCAGCCATCACTGCAGCCAGGTGGTGGGCACTGTCCTAGGGTTTTCTAGACCTCTCCATGGGCATCTAGGTGCTTCTCTTACCAGAAGTGAGATAGTAGGTCCCTGGCCATGTGACCATGGCAGAATGACTGGGACATGGTGACATGGCAGGGCAGCTGTTCCAGAGGGACAGAGCAGCCACCATACAGGACTTCAGCCCTGCCTGTGAGGTTGTGGCCAAGGGGACAGACCTACTTACAAGACAAAGTGAAACCAGGCATCTGAGAGGATGGACTGCAGATCTGAGGGTCTCAGTAGGAAGATCGCGATGCCCTGAGACCAGATAGGAAAAAGAAGCTGCACCCTTTTTGTGCCCCTCGCTGGAGAATCTGAGGAAGCAGGTGTTTTCCCATTACTGAGACTCAGGGAGTAGAAGCCCAGCCAGAGCCCAGGTAAGTGACACAGAAAGGGACCTGTGCCTGGGGGACACAGGCAACCCCAGAGTAAGAATGCATGCTCCCCCAAATCTTCTTATATCTCTTTCTCTCACCCTCATTCTCACCCCAGAAACTGCAAAGCAGCACAACCATGCAGCTACCTGTCATTTCCCAAATGTGGCCTGGCTTTCCAGACTCATGCTGTTCCCCATGCTCACCCTGTTATGACCTCCTCCCCCTTGTCTTCACACCCAGTCCTACCAGTGCCATCTCTGTCTTCAAGCCTTCCCTCCTCCCCTTGTCCCCAGATAAAAGGCAGATCTCTTCCTCTGAGCCCAGCGCAAGGCTCTTTCATAGACTATCTCAAAGTCTAGATATTCGTGTCCCTCTGAAATCCCCTCCCAGACTGTGAGTTTAAGGAGGACAAATCCTCTCCCTCCCTATCATCCCACAACAAGGCTCCACATATGTGTACAAAATACATCTTTTGATTCATTGGTTAAATGAATTTATGGATGGGTCAATCAAGCGATTGATAAACAGTTGGAAAGATGGAAGCGTAGTAAGGATGAGTGGGTATCTGAATGAATAGATGAGTGGCTGGGTCAATGAGAAAGGGAAGGTGATTGGATGGGAGAATGGAAAGGAGAGAAAGATGGGTCACTGAGTGGCTGGGAGGTTAGATAAACAGCAGATAGATAGACAAAAGGTTGGAGGGATGCATAGGTGATATAGATATGATGCATAAATGCTTATTTATTTTTTACCATTTTGTAACTAAGAAATCTAAAGCTTAGGAAGGAAATGCATCCCCAAAGCACCCCCAGCAGTAATGGCAGAACAGGGTAGGATAGAAGCCAGGCCTACTATCACCTGCCTGCATCACAGACCAGTTCAGGAGGGTTTAGTGGCCCACTCACCTCTTTCACAGAAATACACATGGCCCAGATGAGCACAAACATCCTTCCTAAGAGCTGCAGCCACCCCATCTTGTGTGTTAGGGCCAAGGGATGAGGGAGCGCCTGAGAAGAAGGGAAAGAAATGGGTGGTACAGGATGGGAAGTAAGGAGGGCAGGGGTAGCACAGCTCTGGAGGGACCAAGCACATACACAGGCTGAACGCTCAGGCTAGGCCAGAAGCCAGTAGAGAGCCAGATCTCTGTACAGGGCAGCAGAAGAAATGGCAGCCCCTTGCCCATGCCTTCCCCATCCACTGTGGAAACCTAGCTCTACGGTAAAGAACATGAACCAGTCCACGCTAAGAGCCCTCACACCTCATGGCATTTATCCATTCCAGAGCCCATCCAATTCCAGACACTCACAGAGTCTCATGGTGCAGTTAAATAAAGCTGAAACTCTGTGCCCTGAGTAATAGATGGGAAACAGCCCCAGAGTGGTGGAAAAGCTTGTCCAAGTGACCTTCCCTGCCTCCCATTTCCTGTGGCCCTCACAGCAGAAACACCTGATCAGCTCTAGACTTAGACAGAACTGGGAAGAACCTAGGTCTCCTAATCTTCCAGTTCTCTCCCCAGCATGGGTCACTCTGGAGCAGTTAAAAAAAATTAGAGCAGAGCAGAGCACCTGGGGTTTAGCCTAGCTAAGCAGTGGAGACATATTTAGTTCCCTTAAAACCTTGAAGGATGACAGTTGGGTAAGCCCACACAAATCTCTTGGCCTCTCTGGGCCTCAGTTTCCCCATCTGCACATGGGGTGGCTCCAAGCTCCTGCAGCTCTGACCACCTCATGCCCCCAACAAAGGGTTCACATACCTCCTCCTCCCGGGGTCGGTAGTAAGAAACGAGAGTCAAGGTGATGTTGTAGAAGAAATAAAAGCAGAAAGACAGGAAGAACATATACTTGGCAAACTTCTTCCATTTCATATGCAGCAGAGTGTGAAGGGGCTCCAAGGTCAGCATCTCATGCCGGTTCTGGGGGTAGACCACCACAGTCACCACAGAGACAAGGGGAAGGGTGACCATTGTCAAAGGCTCTCATTTCAAAGGGAGCCCTGAGTCAGCGCCCCCCTGGCAGAGGGGCCAGTCATGTCCAATGGACTGGTTTGGCTGGAAATGTTAGAAGGGTAATTTCTGGCTCCTGAGGCTCCTTGCTAGTGGCCCTAGGCAGCAGCCAAATGCCATAGGAGCCAGACTTCCAGCAGGAGTGAGGGCTAGAAGGTAGCAGAAATGTGACAGGCATTCTGGCCCCAACTTGGTCCCCCTTCTCTGAAAGCCCCTACCCTCTCTGGGCTTCAGTCTCCTCATATATACAACTGATATCAATCAAACTGCCCCACCCACCAGGCTACTGTGAGGGTCCACAGAGACCCTGGAAAAAGTAGGCTCTGAGAAGCATGGTTCTCGATCAATGTGAAGGGCAAAGATTTAGTCTGGTGCCTTGCTTCCTCCCAAGAGCTGAAAACTCACTGCTGATCCTCTCTCTCTTCCCCTCCAGCTTTACTGACCTCCTCTCTCTCTCGCCTCCTCCAGGAAGGCCTCCCTGGTTGTTTCAGCTGTGCACTCCTTGACCCTCATTTGGGGCCAGGTTTGGGAGGAGAAAGAATTCTAAGCCTGGCCATATAGAACTAGTAGGGTGAGTCGGGGAGAAACAAGATGGAGAAGATCAACACCAACCACCCACCCCACCCCCACACTACCCAAGATTCTGGAGCCAGGAGATCCCCTCATCCAAGGATAGCTAGGAGCCCAGTACAGGCCCTGACCATTCTGTGCTGACTCCCTGCCCAATGAGGCAAAGTGCAGACACATTTGGCTAGTGGGGTCTTCCCAGTGCCCCTACTCCTTGGCCTTTCCCAACCCACCCAGGAGACTCACATCTATATTGGTGTTGTAGACAATGATTTCTAGCACTGAGTTTTCTGTTGTGGTGTCCACGTTGGTAAGGTCGTAGAGCGAAGATGACACAGGTCCATAGGCCCAGTCGGTGAACTTCCTGGACAGGCACCGGAGTGGTTTCTCCTTGATCTCACGACTGAGGATGTACTTCAGGATCTGTGGACAGGACGATAAACAACTGTGAACCAGAGAACCGGGCTTGGAGCCAACAGGGCCAGGAAGATGCTCCCACCATGGATGAACCGAGTCCCGCCTCTGCATCCAACGCTGAGACCCCTGGGCTTGAATTTGTCCATGGAAAGAGAGAGAAGCCCATTGTTCTGCCCATCTCAATGGGGATTGTGAATACCAAAGACAAAATGTGTGAAGGCCCTTTGCCTGTGCTGTGGAAAGTTATACAATCAGCTAATAAAACCCATTCAGTGAAGAATCCAGGAACTGACAATTTTGAAAATTAATTTGTTTGGCCTAGATTTGAGAAGAACCTAGAAGTTTTTCCAGCTTCCCCATCCCACCCTCAGTCAAGACCCTAACACTTGAAGCTTACTGTTCTGGCTAGACAGGGGTGATACAAGACACAGCCTTACAGAGAGGCCAGGGAACCCACTCTCTACATCAGTGATCCTCAAACTCTGCAGTATATTAGATTGTTCGGGAACATAAAAAAAATCTCACACCATCAACTATCTCAGTCCAAATCTCTGGAGGGGGTCCAGGCATCTATAGCTTGTAAAGCTTCCTGGTTGGTTCCAATGTGAAGGCAAGATAGAGCCACAGCTGTCCAGCTCACTACTCCCCAGAAGCTGAGCCTTGGGGTACCCCAGGATGGGGCCAGGGCTTCCCCTGGCACCAACCCAGGCCCAAGAGAAGTGCCTGTTGTGGAGGACAGTGTCAGAGCCCTGATGTCACTTGATCCAGCCCAGGCAGAGAGCTCCTACAGACTGGACAGATCTCCGCAAAGACAGGGCTTGTGTCTTAAGAATGAGGGCAGCCATTCTCCATCCCCTCCTCCTCTGACAAGAGAATGAAAAGGTCCCTTGTGGGCCCCAATCCTGATCACTAGGACAGGATCCAAGACCCTAAGGGCATCTCCATCCCATCCCCCACCTTGATCTCAGACCAAGCATGGCTCTAACCACCAATAGAGATTCGAGCTCATCCCATCCCAAGTCTTCACCAAGGCTCCCAGTCAAGCCTTGAGTTCCATGGCCACATCACACAGAGCACAAAAGGGCTATGAGCAGCCACATACTCTGCTGGAGACTTGGCTTAGAATTTCAACCTGATGGACAGGCTAGGGTTACTCCAGAGCTAGGGAGCAGCAGCTCATTGGCTCTGGATCCAGAGCAGCCATTCTGGGACCCCTGTCCTCATGAGAGGCTGAAGGCCCCAAGTGTCAAACACCCAGCCTCTGCTCAGCACCTTGCCATGTAGGAATCCTCAGCCATAAGGCATTTGAGCTATAATGCTACTACAGCTTTTAAGGCTCCCCCACTCTGAACCCAGCAAGGGAGTCCCATGGCAGGAGTTAGAAACACGGTGTGTCAGGGACTAAAATCCAGAGGATTGGCCCACGCTGCATCTCAGTGGCTCTGTGTGGCTATTCAGAACAAACTCATCTCGGGCCACAACTGTACTTCAGATCTAAGGCTGAGACCTTTCCAAGGCCTAGGTGTGACCTGTGGGGCCCCAGGGCTGGCAGACAGCAGCGTGCCTCCTGCCCTCCTACCTACCCCCAAGCCCCACCTCGGTCTTGCCCATCTTGGCAGCCAGCTGCAGCGGGGTGAGGCCGTCATTGTTGCGCATGGTCTCCAGTTCCCAGCTGCCACTCCTCAGCAGGATCATGTCATACATGCACTTAACAAAGTCATTCTGCGTCTTGAAGTCTTCGGCCACCGTCACTAGCGCGTGTAGGATATTGTTGCCCCTTGAATCCTGCGAGGTGATGTCTGTCTGCTCATTCTCCATCAGTAGCTGCACAATCTCTGGCTGGTTGGTGCATGCTGCCAGGGCCAGGGGTGTCTCTCCTGGGGGAGGGGGAGCACTGGGGCTCAGTTTTGTCATGGACCAGAGTAGTGTTCCCCAAGTCTCAGATCTGAAGCCTGTATTCTGACCATCTCAGTAGGATCGACCCCTGAGACTGTCTCCCCAGATCCCCCTAGATCATTGCAATAACTCCCCAGCTAGTCTGCCTGCTATCACCCTAGCCCTCTAACACTCTGTCCTCAGCACAGCAGCCAGAATGATGCTGCTAACACATAAGGCTCACCTTACCCATTACAAAAGCTCAAGTTCCTACAAGGCCCTACATCTTCTGACATCACCTCCTCTTCTTCCCCCACTCCCTTCCAGCCACAATGGTCTTCTTCCTTTTCCTCAAACACACAGGGATTTTCTTACCCCAGGGCCTTTGCACTAGCTATTCTCTGCCTCTAGTGCTGTTCCTCAGACATCTGCATTGCTCACTCCCTGGCCTCCTGCAAGTCTTTGCTCAAACGTCATGTTTTCAATGAGTCACCCTGCCTTAGTAAAATTGATATCAACCTCCTTCCTGCCCCAGAAATTCTGTTTCTCTGCTTTATTTTTTTTTTTCAATAACACCTTTCATTTTCTAACATATATAATATTATTTATCATGTTTGTTATTGATGTTCTCTTTCCCATGAGGACTTTATTTTGTTCACTGATAGATTTCAAAGACCTAGAACAGTCCCTGATATATACAGTAGGTGCTCAATACATGTGTTAAGAAAAGAGAAGGTAGGTGACTCACATGATCATACAGCCAGTCAAAGGCAGAAGTGGGACTGAACAGCAAGTCCCCTGCTGCTTCCCTTCCAAACTCCCTCCTGTCCCCTCTCTTCATCTCACCCAACAAATGTTTCCCAACACCAGCTCCAATCAGGTCCAATGCTGGGCAATAGTCTGGGCAAGACCCTGTCCTCAAGGCCACGGAGACCTATCTAGTCTTGCTGATTAAAAAACCATCCGGTAGAGAAAAGAGGTTGTCAGTCAGGAAGAAGGGTTGACTACAGCGTTGTACCAGGAAATTTTTTGGTGTGAGAGAGCTGTTTGTTTCCTGTTCTGATCATGGTGTTATGCATTTGTGGAAATGAACAGAACTGTACATTAAAATGGAGGCATTTCACTATACCTAAATTACATATTTAAACAAATTTTTTTCACCTATAGCCTCCTAATCCCAATTGCTTTTGGACCCCCTACTGTGTCACTCAGGAAATTTTCATACTCTCACTTTTGACTCCTTGCCTGCAGTCTTGAAAAGCACTGAGCACAGGGGACAGAGGCCAGAGCTAGCAGCCAGGACACCTACATCAGCTCCTTACTACACTGGGGCAAGTCATCTCCCTTCTCAGAACCTGTCTCCTCATCTGTAAACGAGGGCTCTTTTCCCAGGTGTCTATTCTTTACAGAGGGCTACTCAGGTGGATGGATGCCTGTGTGCCTTCTAAGACCACCAGGTGATACTCCCAGGCTGCAGACTCCTGAACCCTCCTAACCTTCCCAAGCCCTTCCTCTCTGGTACGCCCTGGAGGTCCAGTTCAGATGGATCTGCACCTATTCCCTCCCTAGTCTGGGCTCTGTCCTCCCGGACACTTCTGAGCCAGAAGAACTTCTCAGTGGGATCACTAGCCACCAGCCTGCAAGCCCATCACCTCTGGGGGCTGAGACTGTTTAGGTGGAGCGGGGCGGGGCGGTCCCTTCTTCCGCCCTCTCCTGAACCCTCCCTGCCAACCCAGGCTCGGCACCCACCGAAGTAGAAGCCTTCGTGCTGGTACTTGGGGTTGAAGAAGACCCCCTTGGCGTGGGCATTGACGTCTGCTCCCGCCGCGATGAGCAGCGCTGTGATGTCTCCCTGCCGCCGCTCGATGGCGATGTTCAGCGCCGTCTGCCCTGAGGAAAGGGTGGGATGGGCGGGGGCGGCGCTCAGCGGCTGGGACATCAGGTGACAAACCTTGTCTGGCCTTTTCCCCTTTTGGCCTGCGTACCCTACTCGGAACCATGGCGATATAACAGCTGCCTGGTTTGTGTCGCCAGCTACCAAAAGTCCCAACTTCATTCTTTGTTTCATTTATTCTTCATGGAAACAAGGAATGTTTATGGAGTGCTCGCTCTGTGCTCTGGTGTCCGCAATACAGCGCACACAGGACCATGGGACGTGACTTTGATTCTTGTCCTCAAGAAGCACAGTCTCACTGAAAATTGAGTGCTACCATATAGGGGAGTGGAGGCGAGGTGGTACCAGAGCAGGGCTCTTAATGCAGCCCCAGTGGGTCTGGGGGCTTCCCAGAAGTGGCCGCGAAGCTGCCACCACCAAATAAGTTTAACGAGATTGGATGAGGCCAGCTCAAGGCCTCATAAGCCAGGTAAAGAGGTTAGAACTTTATCCTAACGGTCATGGGAAATCACAAGGTGTTGACCAGAGTTTTGGGTTTTGTACATGTCCTTTTGCAGGTCACTCTGGCTACAAAATTGGAGGATGTCTTAAAGGGAGCTCAGACTTAAGCGGAACTGTGGCTCCAGTGAAGAGAGATCATGAGGCCCAAAGATCCTTAGGAGAAAGAGTCCTCAGGATGGTGTACAGGGCCTAGGGGAGAAGCGGTGTCTCTTGTAAGACTCAGATGTCTGGCCTGGGTGCTGGGCGTCTGGTGACTGAGGAATGGAACAGAGAACAAGCAACAGGGAAGAAAGACATTAACCCTGTTGATGAAGCCTACAGACCTCCAGATGGAAGGGAGCAGAAGGCTGGGGATAGAGAGGAATGGTTTCAAAATATCCCACCAGAAACAGCATTTTCTAAAAAGCTGCCATCACACCATCCATAAAAATAAAGTCCTGGTGGATTAAACAACTAAGCATTTTTTTTATTGTAAAATTCATTTATAACTAACGTTTTTCTATGGAAAACCTTCTTAAGTAAGATCCAAACTTTAGAAACCATAAAGAACTGCTTACATAAAAAGTGAAGTTTTCTGTATTTCAAAAGACATCTTAAAGAAAGTTAAAAGGTAATGGGTAGGCTGGAGAAAATACTTGAAACATAAAAAAGACCATGTGTTTTTAAAAGTTCATAACATATTAAGAGCCCTAGAAATCAACAGAAAGACAACCTAAAAGGAAACTTAGAAAAAGTATTAAGCACCTTACAGAAAAGAAAATACACATAGTCAATAAAGAATATGAAAGGTGTTCAGAATCACAGGTAATAAGAAAAAAGAAAATTTGAACTTAATGATTTATTGCTTTTTATCCACCAGATGGGCAAAGGCAAAGAAGAAAGAAAAGAAGAGTTGGGGGCCGGGGTGTGGGGGTCGGGAAGGGGGGAGGAGGTAGTAGGGAGGAGAGGGAGAAGAAGAAGAATTAGCAAAGGATTGGGGGGAGTAATACTTTTTAGAGGTAAATTTGGCAATAACCATTATACTTTTAAATGTGCATGACCCCGAACCCAGAAATTTTAGTTCAAATTATTTTTCTAAAACATATGTACACTGTGTGCAGGGTCATAAACAAGAGTATGTACTGTGACATTGTCATAGTGAAAAACTGGAAACTACCCGATTGTCTGTCGATAGGGGAATGGTGAAATTAGCCACAGTACAGCTATACTCAGACTAAGGCTGAAAGGAGGCAGACATTAATATTCTGACAAGAGAAGGTGTCTAAGGCATACAGTTAATTAAAAAAAAATTAAGCTGTAGAACAATACAAACAGTATAATAGTATCCTATATTAAATAAGTAGATAAATGAATAAATAAGGCTATTTCTATGTGCACATACGCACATATGTCAAAAGCCTAGGAAAGTCCTCAAAGCATACACATCATCTCTGGAGAGGAAAATATGGGAAACAATAGAAGGTTTTGTGCGGTTTTTTTTGTTTACTTAATGAAAATATTCGAATGTTTTACAAAGAAATTCTATTCATGTGTTATTTATGTAATTAAAAATAATGTTGAATCTCAATGGTGGATATCTAGAGATTCATTATGCTAATATCTCAAATGTATATTTAAAATTTTTAATTAAATAAATTGTTTTCTTAAGTCTTTAAAGGACACTGATAAAATGCTAAAAATAATATTTTAAAAGTTGTCATTAGATCCTCTTAGCAGTATAGAGAGGAAATATCAGCCTCTGCCAAATGTGGAAACTAAAGCTCAGAGGGCAAGGTGACTTGCCTAAAGTGAGGGACTCTGGAGGTCCCAAGTGTCAAGAAGTACCTAGAACACAGAAGGGAAGGTATTAGAAGACATTATCAAGAGGAAGAATGGGGGGTTGGTGTCTGAGAAGAAGGGAATAAATGGTTCCTCCAACCATGCAGAGAGAGAGAGAGTGGGTGCCCACAGCTCCCCACTAATCCACCAGCAAGAGGCAGATTTATGAAAGAAGAAAGGGACAGAGGGAACTGAGAAAGAAGAAAGATAAAGATTTGCAGCCAGGACAGCAAAGCCTTAATAGAGACACTAATCTTCATTTATTCATTGATTCAAAAAAATATATTTATTAAGTACTTCTTATGTGAGACCTAAGGGCCCCAGGGAATCCACTATGGGGAAGACAGACCCACCCTTGCCCTCAAGGAAAACATGCTGCTAGAAAAAAGAGTTTGTAAGTTCCTGCAATACTAACTAGAAGAAAGGAGGGGTTGGAAGGGGACTGAGAGGAGAGAAGAGTCAGGAAAGAGAAGCTTAAAGCACTGTTCTAAACCTCTCTGTGTCAACTACCTAGTAACAAGCCAAGAACATTATAAACAGCATCCAGTTTCTCTTTGCTTTGGCTACCAGGGAGCTCGGTGTGCAGTTCAGCCCTCAGTGTTAGCAATCTTCCCTGGATTTCCTCTCCTTCACTCCATAGCTTCTAGTTTTTCACAATCCTTGCCTTTTTTTTTTTTTTTTTGTATATAACAAAAATCCTTGTGAAAGTCTGTAGAGTTTAAATAAATAAATAAAAATTAAATTACTTTCTACCATGAGAAAAGTTAAGGGCCCAAGCTAGACTCCCATCTGCAAAAAGCTGAGATGTTTAGTGCTCCCTGGCATCTCGGCAAGGTAGCATCCAGTCATTCTTGAGCCTAAATTTTTTGACATGAGCAACCCATAAGATCCTAATAGGATGTTTACTGACTCCAAAAACTCAAATGAGGATATACCTTACTGGTTCTTCACGGTGGATTTCCTGGGCAGGGAAACACTATCCCAAATTTGGTTTCCCTGTACTCTCTTGAGCCCATCTTAGAGAGGAGCCACAAAATTGAGACTTAAATAAAGGGGTTAATAATAATGACAATGATGATACTAATAGTTGTTATGTGTTGGCCCCACCCAGTTCTCTAACATCATCTCCAGCCTTCTTTTCATCATTCAAATGTGCCAAGTTCATTTCCATCTTAGGCTACTGCCCTTGCCTTGTTCTGAATCCTTCTCATCATACAGGCTTCAGGTCAAAGTTCACCTCTTTGACCATCCCCCCCTAACGTTGTCCATCCCAGTTACTTTTGGTCACATTACCTTCTTTTACTTTATTTTCAAAGCATTTTTTCCATCTAAAATTACCTTATTTAGACCAGTAGCCTTTATCTGTCTTGTTTGCCACTCCACCCTAGTGTCAAAAAAAGCAATGCTTGGTATGTGGTCAGTGCAGAATAAAGGAAGGAAGAGAGGAGTGCCTGCTGTGTGCCACGCTATGTGCTTTGGGCTTTCAGTGACAGCTGTGTGCCTACGTGGGCTGACCTTCACCTGCTGTCCGCACATCCCTCCCAGGCAGGTACCTTCATAGGCCTCTTCAGTGTACTCAGCATTGATGAACCTGTCCAGGATGTCATTCTCCTCAGCGAAGGTGAGCAGGATCCTCACAATCTCCTTGGTGTTGGGATTGATGTTTAACAAGGCCTTCATCAGGCAGGTTTTCCCTGTGTCCGAGGACGTCAGCTTGTGCATGAGGAAGTCTACAGGCAGGGTCACAGGGTGGAGCTGCAGGAGGGGCCCTTAGCTCTCCCGGTTCTGAGCAGGGGAGGCCAGGGTGTGGGAGCTGCAGCTTCAAACCTCAAGACTTTCTTTGCAGCATGCCCACTGCGAGTGTCCCTGAGCATGCAACTTCCCCTCTCCCACTACCCCACTCCCCAAATCCCCCCCACAGAAACTCTTTTGCTGACTCCTTCTTCTCTAAAGGCCCCTGACAGCCTTATCAGAGGCCTTTCACTCTTTGCTTTCTTCAACCTCCTCTTGGTAAGGGGCAGTCTCATCCATTGCATGGCTTCCTACTGTCCACCTCAGTGTCAAGGCCCTGAAATCTCCAGCCTGCCTGCTCCTGGTAGGCTACAAATAGAGCTCATTACCCACTTCCCAACTCATAACATGCTACTCCCCTAGTCCCCAAGACAGCTGGGGCTCCACCATCCACCAAGTCACCAATGGCACCACCTGACTCCTTTCTCCCCCTCACTACCCAGTCCTTGAGTCCTGCCAATGCCACTGCTTGAAGTGCTGTTTCTCCTTCCCCAGCTCCATTGCTGCGGTCCAACTCTACTTGGACAATGGCCATCTCCAGTTTCACTACCATCCTCATGGCAGTAGCCAGTCCATGATGCTCACTTGTCTAAGCCCTTCCATGGCTCCCATTGCCCTCAGAGTCAGGTTCCTAGCCCAGCATTCAAGGCTCCCAAAATACCATCCCCATGAGTTGATGGGAGGGAAAGTGGACAACAAGAGCCAAGCAGGGGCCCCAGCCCCACACCCTTTGCCAGGGCCAGCACCGACCAGGAACATCCAGGCCACGGCGCCGCTTGCAAAGCTCCTGTAGATCCACTAGCAGCTCCAGCAGCTCCTCCACGCAGCCCTCTGACACAGCTGCAAAGATGCACTTTTTCAGCCGCTTCTTTTTTCGTCTCTGCTCTTCTTTGGCCAGGTTTGCACTGAGGCCAGAAAATTTTCTAGCTCACCACGCATACACCACGCATGCTCTCCTCACTCCCCCTACCCCACCCAGAGGCACTATGCCTACAGAGCACTGCACCAGCCACCCAACATCACACACCTAAAATCCCCTCCACTTGAGCGCCAGGCCTCTAGGACCTGTGTTGCCCTATGCAAACTCCCTTTCTAACCCAAATACAATCACATGCTATCAAAATATACATTTGGATACACATAGTAATGATCAGGAAGGATAGATGCCTGTTAATAGTGATTACCTCAAAAGAATGAAATTTTGGGAAGGAAATTTTTGTTTTCATATTTTGCATTGTTTGAATTTTTCTTATATCCCTTCCCTGCCCCCACACTCCAAACAGGCAACTATAGTAATGCATTGATGTGTATCCTTTGATAGTACATGTTCTTGCAAAATGTATGTTGATGTTTGATGGTTTATATGCACATATTTTTAATTTACTTATATGTATTGTATTAAGTTCTCATTCTGCTGAATAGTGTAATGAATAAATATTACTTTTACAGTTTATAAAATATAATACTTCTCTACCCAGAAACATTTCTACACATCACAGCCATGGGCCCAGACATTTATCCCAGAACCCCAGGAATGGCAGCTTTCCTGAAGGGTCCCAGTGCCTGTTCCTCTGACACCTGCCTGGCAGGCTCTGTGAAGGGAAAGAGCTAGGCTCACCTGGGACTGTTAGGATTGGATGGCGTCTCTGTCATGTCATCTTGAGGAGATTGTGGTGAGTCCATGTCATCACAGTTGCCAGAGACACTGGAGGGAAGGGGAAAGGGTAGAAAGAAGGACAAGTTAAAAAATGGACAGTACCATGGTACAGTAACAGTACCATGTCTCAGCCAGGCCTGGCCATATGGCCTAAAGCTAGTCACTGCCCACCCACTGGAGCTGAAGGCTGGCCAAGGCGAGGGGCTGGGCAATGGGTTGTACTCACCACTGCCGTATGTTGGAGTCCATGGGCTTGGAGAAGACAGGGGGAGAGGTCTTGGCAACAGTGGGATTGGGCTCGAACCCTTCTATCTCCAGGAAAAAGTGTGCACTGGGGGGATACCCAAGCAAGGCCATTAGAGCTGAGGCAGGGCCTGTCTACCTGTGTGTACTGCAACTCCACTATCGAAGATACCCTGCTAAGTGCTCACTCTTGACAAGCTCCATGCCCATGCTGAACTCCATGCTGGACTCTGTGCCCATGTGTTCTCACTTAACCCTCACAGCAGCCCTGTGAGGTGAGTGCCATTCTTATCATCCACATTTCACAGATGGGCATGTGGAGGCTCTGAGGTCAAACAACTTTCTCAAGATCACACCACAGGTAGGTGGCAGAGACTGGATTCAAAGCTAGGTCTGGGTGACTCATCACTAGAAATACTGCATAGATGAACCCAGTGGTCTCTATTTGGGTGGCCTATCACCTGAAGGAGATTTTCCTGTCTGTAGTTGCATCCAGGTGCAAAGGACTCACCAGGGATGAAGAACATAGCAATAGGAACTAATTCCTCCATCACAACCCCCACCCCCACCTCAGTTCTGAAGCAGAACTCTTCTGGAAAAGTCCCTAGACCCTGAGATCTACAAGGAACTTTTTTGGCTCTTGAGGCAGAGGGAAAGAGCTGGAGTTATGCTGGTTGCTCCAGTGTAGTCCCCATCCCTGCAATCAACCCCCTTCCATCATCACTGATGCTGAGAAGGAAAACTCAGGAAAGCACTTTGGATGGTGAAGGTGAGGAGCAGTGAAGGGGCAAATGAGGGGTCCACTTTTCCCTGGGGCCAGAAGAAGAGAGATGTGGGCCCAGGGCCAGTGACATGGCTAAGCCCTAGGGAAGGGGAGACACTAACTGTCCTGTGAGAGGCAAGACACACACCCAGATGCAACTCCCCAGCCAGACACAGCCATGGACTGGCTTCAGACACACCCACGGCCTGGCTTCAGACACACCCACAAATGCAGACGTGCATGCTCTCAGAACCCACAATCACACACTCAGGGACATGCCTTCTCACGACACCCAGGATGGTGAGGATCAGGCTGAGGATGACCTTGGCTGCAGCAACTTTCTCACCCCGCAGCTGCTGTAGCACAACTCCTGGCATGGTGACCTTATTCTGTGAACTGGCCCATGCTGTGGCTTCCTGACTAGCAGGCATCTCTCCTAAGCACCTTTGCTGCCTGACTCCTTCATAGGTCCAGAAGGATTAATATGCCCCTCCCTTCTGCACAAGATCACAGAAGAGCTCCCAGAATATAGTCTCAGCAATATCAAGTTCATAAGAGAGGGCAGCAGGGAAGGGATGGTGGCCCTGTTCTACGATGAAAGAAGTAAGGCCCGGTATGGAGAAATATCTCATTCATGGTCACCCATCAGGATAGAAGCCAAATTAGTCAGAGAACCTGACTCCTGATTCCTAGGCTCGTAGCTCATACTACCCTCTCTGTGCTGCTCTGCTCTCCCCGTAGCCCTCTGGGTCTTCTTCCAGCAAACCAGCTGGAATTTGCCATAGAGGGAGGCCACCAAACATAGCCACCTCCTAGGGTGTGGCATGAAGAAGAGAGAGACAGGCCTTGCCTGGGGAATCCTTCTCTTCTCTGGGCACAGACAAGCCTGGAAGGCTCAACTAATCCAGAAATGAGCGTAAGTGGGGTGAGAGGCAATGCCAGCTGACACATCAGCTCTTACTTTCCTGTCACCTGCCCATCAAGAGGAAACTTCTTAACTGACCTAAAATCAAATTCTTCTTCCAAAAGAGAAGACAAAGAGAGAAATAAACCCTTGGCTGACAGCCAGAGGCCTGGGTTCTAGTCTGGCTCTGGCTCTGCCTCTTGTGTAACCTCAGGTGGTCACTTGCCATCTCTGGTCCAAATGTCCTCACCTGGATGGAGAATGGTTGGGTCAGATGATCCCTAAGGCCTTGAGTCTGGAGGAAGGCAGCACTGGTATCATCTACTTATAGACTATCCAGCTGAAATGGGTATCAGAGGTCATCCAGTCTGATCACCACTATCCTGTATTCCTGCAGTTCCCCTGCAATAGCCACCCCAAAGCTACCCTACCCTACCCTATCTAGGCTCTTCAGCAGTACTTTTACTCAACAAATATTTATTGAGCATCTACAATATTCCAGGTACTCTTCTAGGAGTTGGGGATACAGTGGTGGACAAGTGGGCAAAATCTTTTCCCTCACAGAGCTACTACTGTTCTAGCGGGTTGGTCAGAACTGACCCCAAGGATCAGACCAGGGCAAAGCACAGTAAGGCTATCGCTTTTCTCACTCTAGACAATACAATGTCCTTTGGCTATAAGTTCTTCAACAGCAGAAACTACAATTGCATTGTCTTGATTCACCAGAACCCAATACTGGTCCTGACACTCAGAAGATCTAACTAAATGGATGAGCAGGGATGGATAGGTGAAGAATGAAGATAAATGGTGAGATAGATGGTCAAATGAGTGGATGATGGATGGATGGATAGATGGATGGATGGATGGATGGATAGATGGATGGATAGATGGATGATGAATGGATAGATAGATGAATGATAGGATGGATGTATGGATAAATGGATACACACATGGATAGATGGATGAGTGGAAGGAAGAAAGGAAGGAAGGATGGAAGGAAGGAAAGAAGGAAGGAAGGATGGAAGGAAGGAAGGAAGGAAGGAAGGAAGGAAGGAAGGAAGCAAGGAAGAAAGAAAGGAAGGAAGGAAGGAGAAAAGTAAAGGAGGAAAGAAGACTGTCTAAGGAAGTAGTAGCTAGGTAGGTAAATAGGTAAAAAGATAGAGAAAGCAGTAGACTGGACCAATAAGTAAAGAGACTAACACAGCCTTACACTGTAAATGTTGGGAGGTTGCATACCTCGAGTGACTCCCACTTAACTCTCAGTTGCCCAAAGCCCTTACTTCTCATTCCAGTCTTGAACAAGAAGATGAGCAAGGGTCCTTTGCCTCTATTCTACTCCCCCTCCTTCTCAAGGCCTCCTCTCAGAGTCCACAGAGGTCTCACGAATGGTCCAGGAAACCAAATCATGAGAGCATCTATACACCCGAGGCCTGGAAACTGAGGGCCCAAAGAATGGGAAGAAGCATGTCCTCATATCACTGTGAAGTGTCCTTACTCATGATGAGGGACTGTGCTGAGTCACTGGGCTGCTTACTCATCAACTCACTCACTCCTTCTTTCGTTATCTTGTCTGCTCCTTCACTGACTCATCCACTTACTCAAAAACTATGAATACGCTCTGTGTAGGAAACATGGGGGCAGGGAGAAAAGAGATGACCTTTCCAGAGACCCTGTCCTCAGAGATCTCAACCAGAGCTAAGACACTGTCCTAATAACTATACTACCTTTTCAAAGAGGCTGTAGGAGCTCACGGGAGAAGGTCCTTCCAGTCAAGGACAGGGATCAGGAAAGGCTCTGTGTTCTATCAGGGTGGGGTTTCGTTTGGATCTTGAAATGGACATGTAGTTTGGGAAAAGCCTGGAAGCAGAGAGAGCAACATAAGAGAAGCCTCCCTGGCAAAGTGAGGGTGTCTGCAGAAGGGGGTCTTCAGGAGCTGGGAAGGAAAGTGATGAGAACCAGGCTAGAGAGGACCCGACTGTGAGCAAGGACTTGACTCTTGAACCAGAGAGCAGCTGGACCATGAGGGCCTGTCCCATGTCTGTCCTACCTGCCATTTCACATGCCACCTCTCATCCACCATGATGAGTAGATGGCAAGGTCTTGTGACATCCTGGCTCCTGACCTGAAGTAAATGCTGTTTATTCCTACCTTTGACCCAGACCAAAGGGCACCACCTGGGAGTTGTTTTGTCAGTTGAGCAGACAGCTCTGCACCATTTCTCCTGCATTTCTGTCTTTTTGATGGCAAAAAAAAAAAAAAAAATCCCTGAGCAGCCCCAGGGCTGAGGAGGAGCCTGTCTCACCTGCTTTGGCCCAGGAAATGCCCAAGTGTTCTGAGCCCCATGACACCAACTCCTCCACACCCTTCATCAACCTGTGTCTCTGTCCCTGGGCATCACCTTACCCAGGGCCCAATAATATGGTCACAGTGGCAGCTATTCACAGGGAATAGCATGATGGTTCAGGAAAAATCTCTTTCAAATCTAGATTTCTTGGTGCCTTCAATTCCACCATTGGTGCATATTTCCTTAGCTGTCAGATTTGCCTTCCTTATTTACATACCATTTTTTCTTTACTTTTCTTTTTTTCTCTAGACCTCAGTCCTGGAGAAGATGCCCAAATCTTCAGGGTCTTGGGATAAGTAGGAATGAGGGCCCTCAAAGAGCTCTTGGGAAGAAGAAGGAGCCACCACTTTCTTAGACAAAGGTCATACCTCACACTGGGTCCTTGAGCACTCAAGGCCCTTAGGCAGAAGTTAGCCTAGAGCTAACTTCATGAATAGGGATAAGATAAAAACAAAATGCAGCTTGACTGCAGGAAGAACCTGTGATTTTCCTGAAACCCTGTTCTCAATTCTTCCCTGCCATCCAAACCTCCCTTGGCAATGTGAGAGGTAGGGGGAGGGGAAGAGAGGTAGAAGGGCGGTGTTTGGTGGCTTAGCTCAAGTGTATCTCTGCTCTTACCCAGATGAGCCCACCCAGATCCAGGGTGCCCCACTGTCCCACTGAGACCTGTCTGATCTCTATGCCCCCTGAGTTTTCTCTCCTGCGCTCCAGGATGAAGCTTCTACCTGGATGTTCCCTGGGCACCTCTCAGCCACCATCTCACATCTGAACTTGGCTTGTTCCTCCTGACCTTGCTCCTTCTCCTCTAATGAGCCCATGTCAGAGATAGCACCATCATCCCTCCAGGTCCCCCCACCAGCAAAAGGGAATGTCTTTTGTTCCTCCTCCCCACATTATAGTTGTTCCTGTGGACCCCATGATTCTAATAACTCTCTCACTGGTCCCCTCTTCTCCATCCCTGACCATGCAGGCTCAGACCTCACCACCTAGGCTTCCCAACAGCTTCCCCTCCAATCTATCACCCATAGAGATTACTCAGAGTATCCTTTCCAAAATGCAAATCTCACCATGTCCTCCCTTTCACATAAACCCCTCTATACCTCCCCCACTGCTCTCAGTTTTGTTCAGTCTCTTTAATCTACTGCCAGTACCCAGCCACAGTGGAACTCATCTTCCCAAACTCCCTCACTCACCCAGCACTTCAGCCACATGGGACTCCTCACTGATCTCTGCCCCAAGCCTCTGCCTGGATGCTCTTTCTCTTCTTCTCCACCTGCCATCATCTGCTCTACCACCATTTCCTCCAGGAATTGTCCTGAGAATGCTCACAGAATCAGAATGACCTGTCCCTCCTCAGGCCCTGACCTATCTAGTTCACCCTCTTTCCAAGGCACTTCTCACATTCTCCTTGGTGCCTCTCTCACCAACCAGACTATGAGCAGGGGCAGGCATTCTCTGTGTGTGTGTCCTGGTCTCCCCATCTGGGGCCTAGGCCCAGACCTGGTGCACAAAAGGCCTTGGTGATTATTACTCAAACCAACAGAAGGGAAAGCACCAAGCTTACCTCTGGCCCAAGAGTGGGCCTCAGATAGGAACAGAGGAGGTTGGGCAAACAGGCCAACCTAGATCAGGAGGCCTGCCCCAGGGCCAAGGGAAGCACAACTGGGATGGAGGAGGAGCATTTCAGTTTGAGGGGCACTGAAGAGGCTGAGGGGTTTGAGAGACTGCTGTGGAGACAGCTTAGAGGCCAGGTGTGACCCTGGGGAAGTATTCTCCCTGCTCCTGCCTTCTCCTTGTCCCCAACTGAGAAATGGTCATAACCATCCCAGCCCTGCATAGTCCCCATGTGCCCTGTGGAGTGATGATAATTATGATGATAATGAAGATGAAGCTCAAGATAACAAAAACACTATCAATGCCATCATGGGCTAAGTACTGACTTATGGCCAGTGCTAAGCACTTTGATAGCACAATCCCAGTCGACCATCATCTTATGAGTTGGTGCCTTTGCTGGTGTCCCCATTACACAGGTGGGGCTAGAGAGTGTGAATAACCTGGCTGGGCACATAGTGAATGTGTGTGAAAAGTACCCAGTAGGGGGTCTGGCCCACCTGAAATTTCTACCTGCCTTTTACTCCATCTCAAGGATGGCTCTAGCAATCCCTTGCCACCCCCAGGAGTTTTCCTGAGTATTCCCACCTCAGGGCCCCCTGACCATTCCAGGGAGGCTTCCCTGATTATTCTAGTAATACTGACCTCCCTAGCTCAGCCCCCTGAGTTTGCAGTGTTTTTTCCCCACCCCACCCCCAGTTATACATAGCTAGGCACAAGGCCACTGCACATGAGACTGAGACACTCAGATCCACCCAGGCAAGGTCTCTCTGAGGGTGGACCCCAGAGGACTCCTTCACAGTATAGCACTCAGGCCTAAGCCTGCCAGTCTTACCTCTTCTTAGTGGGGGTGATCTCTGCTGGCCTCTTCTCCTGAAAGATGGTAGGGTTCCCACTGGGAATGGTGGCTTTTCTGCCCATGAGGGGCACCATCTCCTTGAGGTGAGCATTCATGGCTAGGAAACAATCATAGCACAGATGTTCATGTTGAGGGGGCAAGGAGGAGCTTTAGGAGGTTTCTGACTTCCTAGGATGGGGAGCTCACTCTCCACCTTCCCAGGCTACCAGTGCTTCCTTCTCAGGGACAGGGAGACTATCTCTACTGCTTCCCCTGTTTCCTGCTCCAGCACTCCTGCTCCTGTGGGTCCTAGGAGAACCAGAACTTCCAGGTAGACCACCATGCCTTTCACCTTCTCAAAACATCATCTCCAGCCCCAGTAATCTCCAGGTAAACTCCTGAGAATAAGCTTTGCTTCCCCAATGTTTCTCTCAGATTTGTGTTCGTAGTGCTCCTCAACATAATAGGACTTGTCACCTCCTTTACTCTAGACACTATGCTTTATAAACACAGGTGGCTACCTATTTTTATAAATAAAGTTTTATTGGAACACTCATGCACACACACACAAAAAAAAAACCTTTGGTTTTTGGATTTCTCAGAATCCTGGTGGTCCTGCAGCTAACACATGGATCATTTCTCTCTCTTTCTTACCCACACGAAGCTAAGTGTAACCAGATTCATGTCTGTCTGTCCACCTAGAGGGAGAAGCTGAGCCCCCTTCCCCAGAGGCAGAGGACACCGCCTCTTGGTCCAACCTGCTTTATTGATGCTCAGTATGACTGACTCCTGTGTTAGGCAGGTGATGCCAGAAAGAGAGATTGATATACCTTCCCAGGGGACTATGTGGAGGAAGGGCAATCCAGACAGAGGGGACAGCCTGAGCAAAGACAAGGGGTCAAGAAAGTTGAGCAAGTGACAAGGAGCTAGTGTGGGTAGAGAGCATGGGTTATTCATGGGGAGCCCTGGCAGCAAGAGGCTCAGGAACAGGTTGGATCAATTTGGGAGGGCCTGGAATAGTAGTCAGGAGCTGTGACAGATCCCCAGGGCAGTGGAGGACATGGGAGGGCTTTGGGTTACATAGAGACAGCCACCTTAGAGAGAGATGGCTGTGTGAGGGATCAGGGAGACCAGAGGCCAGGGACCAGGAGCAGACTGACTGCTGGAAAGGCCACCAGGATATGGACTGGTAAGCTGGCCATACAGGGTAAGATGGCCAAGGATAAAGGCTGTATGGACAGGAGGTGACTCTGCAGTTAATGGGGCCACTTTTAGCTTAGTGGCCCTCAGTGAGCTCCCTCAGAGTCATGGAGGTAGCAGGGTTTGGGGGAGTTCTGTAAAAAGAGCCCTGCTAGGGGGAGTAAAGCTGAGGCCACTGGTGATCCTGCCCCAAATAGGAGAACTTCCTGGAGGAGTATCTAGAACAGGTTATCATCAGACTGGAGTGAGGATTGGAAATGAGAGAGCCTCCACCACCACTCCCTTCCACTCCCCACACCCCTAAAAGTGAATTGCCTCAGGAGAGGAGTCATTCTTGGGAGGCCTTTGGCTCCAGAGTACATGAACCTTGAGGAAGGGCTCTGAGGAGGAGCCTCAAGGCCAGTCATTGGAGTAGCCCATTGAGAGAAAATCATAAGCAACCAGATGCACAGAAGTAAAGGCCAAGAGTGAAGGAGAGGGATGAAAGGGATGTCTCTCACTCCTCCCCAGGCCTCTGTTTTTCATTTCGAGAAATGGGCTGAATATTCCCCAATGACCCTATATCTTTCATGCCTGAAAGCTGGCTACTCCATCCATAAGTGTGGGGCAGTCCTGGGCAGCTAGATCAGGGGAGGGTGAGGAAAACTCTGGACTGAGGCTGTGGCAGCTGTAATTAGCTCCCTGAGTCACTCCATAAGCCCTGCATTCTCACCTGTGTTCTCCCTCGCTGTCCCAGCATTCCTTTCTCTGGATCAGGCTTCCTCACCTGGAAAGTGGGAGGTTGTATCTCCCAAGCCCTAATACTGACTGGAATGGCCTTTCCCGGGAGATGGACTAGGCCCACAGCTACAGGGAGACCACACGCCTGCTGGCACAGCACCTGTGGGATGTCTGGGCCTTGTCTCTCTCAATCTCTGGAGCCACCTCACCCCATCCTGAAGTCCCATCACACTCCTGCCCCAGAGAGCCACATTTCTGGGACCTGCTGAGAAAGACAGCCTCTCCCAGATCCCAGAACTCAGGGAAAGGTTTCTGGGCCCATCAGAACCTGTGTTCTCTAACACTACCTGTGGCCAAGAGCTCAAGTTTAGCTTCATTTCCCCTGCTCGAGGCCCATGCTCCCTCCCAACCTTCACCTCAAAGCCTATCAACAAAGGGCAGACACGGCCCAGAGGACCCCTTAGATCCTCTTGCTAGGTTCACTAGCTGCCTATGTGGTAACTCACCTGGTAAGGTCTGAGTGGTAGTGGCTGTCCTTGCTCAGGGATCACCACATGTTCTGGGCCCAAGGCCCCCCAAAGGGACTGTGGCTGAAGTGGCAACTGGCTCTCATCGCAGGTAAAGGGATGGCTGGAATGAGGCTTCTGAGGCAGAACTGGCTGGGCCACCTGCCCTTGGCGCCAGGCAGGCCACACCCACCAGCCACAGCTTCAGCGCACACCCGCCCACGTGCCCTGCTTGAGTCACTCCACGCCCACAAAGCAGCCTCGCCCTGACCCAGGAGAAGGTGAGGAGGCAGCAGGTGCCAAAGCCAAAGTTCTGGTCCAAACTCTTCCCTCTCTTGTATTAGATGCTACCCATTATATATATATATATATAGGCCTCAGTTTCTCCAACTGAAAAAGGGAAATTATAATGCCTACCTCCCAAGGATGCTGCGAGGAGTCAAAGAGATCCTGCTGGTGGGAGGGCTTAATGAACCATCAGGTATTCTGCCCTGACCTCAGGGGGCAAAGCCACTGCCAAGGGCTGGCCTAGGTGACCCAAAGGCGTCCAGCCCTAGGACTTGGTATCCATCCTTCAAAGTCTGAGATCAGGTGCCCTCAGAGACAGAAGAAATCCCCATTCAATGCTCCCACCAGAAATTATAGACCTTGATGTCAGACAACCTCACCCATTTCTGGCTGTATGACCCTGAGCAAGTCATTTTTCAGAGCATCAGTTTCCTCATCTGTGAAACATTCATAATAAACCCGGTACCTTGTCAAGTTACCAAGCTACTGTGGTAACCAAATGGGAGAACTCACAAAAAGGGCTAGAACAAGTCCTAGAGGGAAAAAAAAAAAAAAACCTCAATAAATAGTGACAGCTATTAGCTATTATTGTGTTTGTTACACCAATTCATTCTCCCAGAAACTGCCCTGGCCACCTGTATCAGGGAAGACTCTGTGCCCTCCCTCTGGCTCAGGCTACAACAGTGAAGGGGGCGGAGCAAGGCTGAGATGGACCTACCTGTCTCCATGTCACTCAGAAATTGCATGCTCAGGAATTGCACACCTGTTCCTGTGGGCAAGATGGGACTGGGATGGAATGGAGAAACCTTCCTATCAGAGATTCTGGGTTGTGGCTCATCCTGTCTCCAGGCGATGGAGTGGAGCACATGGAGACAGAGAAAGATAAAGAAACAGTGACAGAAAAAAACAACAACAAAAAAGAACCTGACTAGTTGCAGGTATGTTCTCCTTAAACCACCTAGTTTCACACAAAATGTTGTGATCATTCATCTTACAAAAGTATACCCACAAGATTCCTTCCAGCTCTGAGTCAGATGGCAAGTTGATCTAATCCACAGAAACTTACAGATATCCCATATCTACATGACACTTTCTGAAGAAGGCCTACATATAAGTTAAGCAAGAGGTTCCAGGCCCACCAGAGGAAGCAAGAAGCTCTCACATCTCCCTTTTGGCCTGGGGATAGGCTGGCACACCCCAGCCCATGCTCTGCCAGGAAGGCCGGGCCTGCAGTTCAGTTCTGGGATTTGGAGTCAGACTGCCTAGATTCAGATCCCAGCAATGCTGTTTACTGGCTATGTAACCTTACTAACTGTCCCAGCCACATTTTTCTCATCTATAAAATGGAGTTAATGATAGCTTTCCATTGGCTGCTAAAAGGCTTGAAAGATAAAGCACATCAAATACCTTGTATAAACATTCAATACATTCTGGCCATCAATATTCCTCCTCTATGCTCATTTGCTGTGGTCTGGCCACAGCTCACTTCACACCTTGTCAACAAACTCCTGTGCTCCTCTGTCAGGCTTCATGTGTGGGACAAATATGATACTGGGGAACATGGAGGGGGAGGTCCCTCTTCTCGTGGTAGAGCTGAAGCCCCAGCCTCAGCTAATGTCACCCATGTTTCCATGAACCAACACCCAACAATTCCATAATTCGGCAGCTCATTCCATACTCCACAGAGATTAACACAACACCACTAATGCCTGGGAAAGCTCCTCTGGATCATTGTTTTTTTAATTCTCTTCCATAAAACTGTAGTCAGAAAACTTTTATGCAAAGAGCCAGATAGTAAATATTTTAGGCTTTGCAGGCTATTCAGTCTCCGCTACAATTACTCAGTTCTGCATTGTAGCATAAAAGCAATCATAGACAGTATGGAAATGAATGGCCATGCTGTGTTCCAATAAAAATTTGTTGACAAAAACAGGTGGCAGACCAGATTTGGCCCATGGCCCATAGTTTGCTGCATATGGTAGGTGTATGCATGAAGGAGTGCCTTCACCCATGGGTAACAAATAGAGGGTGACCAGGCTCATGGTCACATGGGATAGTCCATACGCACATGTGCACACATGCAAAGAACACACACATATGTATGTGCATGCACACACAAACAAAAATACATTTGCACACACCGACTGCACAGAGCCAATTAGCTACACCAGCACTAAATTCACATATATATGTTTATTTATTTGATGGATGACAGGATGGATAAAGGTAGAAGTATGCACTACTACAGTGGGGCAGGACTATGCTCACTACAAATGAAAAATCATTAAAAAAAATTCTTGCTACATGGCTTTGGGACATTGGTCTGGACTTTCATTTGAATAGCAATAGAGCTGATATTTTTGGAACTGTGATGTCTCATGGAGGGATGAAGCCACTCTGAAAAAAACTGATTCTGGCAGAGCTTGGAATGGAATCAGCTTCCCTACCTTCTCTGAAGAGTAAACATCACCCCCCAGACTGCTCTGGTCAGGAGAGGTAGCAAGCAGAGAAGACTTGCAGCATTTTATGTCAAAGGAAGCATTTTGTTCTAAAGAGTGTTTTCCTGGGCTTCCTGTACTTTTACTTCAAGTGATGTAAAATGGGAGAAGACAGGGGCACCATATATGGCCAAATAGAGATTTAACATTCACGATGTTTAATAAAGTCAGAAAAACCTTGAAAGCAAGATCCTTTCCTGTTAGCAGATCCTTCTGGGGAAAATAGGGTTGGATGACTATCTCTTCCCATGCATCCATCAGTGCTTCCCACAGCTTGTCCAGTGCAGTCTAGGAAGGCACCTGGGCAGGTGCGAAGCAGGACAGGCTGCTAAGAGAGCGTGGGTGCTCCCTACACCGACTCCAGTAATGGTGTGCTATCCTAAATCCCACAGTGTTGAAAGCCCCCTTTGGGGCTTCCTCACTTCTCCCCTAAAGCAGCAGGATCCTTGAAGACCTCAGCATCTTCTGGCTTGAGGGACCCTGCAAAGTGCTTCAGGTGAACTTCCTCAGGCTGGGCTGGCTGCCTTTCTCGCATACTTGCATCTCTTAAGAGGGGAACCAGGGCAAAGTTCTTCCAGTTTCTCGCTGAAACTGAAGGATAAAACATCATTACTGCCTTGGATGCAGCAAAATGATAACAAACATTCATTTGTTGGCCTTGCCAATCTCCAGATAAAAGGAGGCCCAGGCAAGTTGGTGCTTCCTGAGGCACTCAGATCAGTGCCCCTTCTTTCAGCTGTTCAAGGAGCCTCGTCCACTCTGGCAGCTCCTTTAATTCTCTTCCTCCACACCACCCTGACCTGTTTGTGGCCTCGTGAGGGTCCATTGTTTGCCTCTCATCTTTCCATTTCCTCCATGGTCTACACAGAGCAACGCTAGGCCTTAACTTGTGAATGGCTCCACATCAGGTCAGGTGTACGGTGATGAAAGACAGCCAAAGAATCAGGATTTGGGGTCCAGTTTCCACCAGCACATAGCAGATTGGGAACAATGCCAAGGGAATCACAGTGATACTGAGCCTCAAATGGGGATCTCACATGTGGCCTGTAATTCTAGGAAGCTACTGATGAGGGCCCAGTTGTCATCTTCACAGCCACCTACAGCCCCTGGCTACCTTAGAGAAATGACAGGCAGGCAGGAAAGCTGTGTGTGGTCAGCCAGCCCTCTGGTTGGCTACAACTCCACACTTAGACCATGATTCAGGCCCTACTGCTGGTCTCCACTACTAGTCAGATCTCAAAGGCACCAGGAATGCCAGAGGCTGGGCTCACTGTGACCACTCCAGATGAATTGTCCAGATCCTAGTGTTTACAATGGCCTAATCCCCAACTCGAGTCTGACACCAAGCACCAGTGGCTGATGGAGGATCCCCTGCAGAACCCAGGCATAGAAGCAAGAGGAAGCCATAAAGAGACCAGCCAGGTGCTCACTGAGACACCATCTTCTGGCTTGTTGTGTGGTGGAGACACCCAGCCTCAGGTACTGCTTGGCCCAGCCCCAGCTCCAGCGTCCTCAAAGCAGATATGGAGTTCCCAGTGTGTACTTCCCATAGTCTTGAGGTCGAGCCCCCTCAAAGCCCCTCATGTGCTCTCCCTAGATCATCTACTAACCACTTATCCCTGAGCCTTTCATGTATTCCCTACTTCTTCCCAATCACATGTACCATGTGGATAGGGAGAAGTGTTTGTTATCTGAATTATCTGACTATTCATGTTGAAGTTTACACTGTATAAGTATGAAATCAGGGAGCCTCTAACCCTTCCCCATCCCCACCCCCAATAAACATGAATGCGTATATCCCTGCCATCAGGTCAATGTCTTTGTTAATATCACAGTGAATGTGCAATGTTATAAACATCTAACTATGTCATGCAAACATAATGTAAATCAACTACAAGTTGAAACAGCAAATCTTGTAAAATATGTGAGATTTCATGAAATAAATCAGAATAATGGTAGAAAACTGCTCAAATCACATGACAAGTCATCTTCAAAAGACTCTGTAACAAAGTAGACCAGTTAACAATTGAAGAAGAGATCATCGTTAAGAAGTATGAAATGATACAGGGAGTGCTTCCACTGAGAATTGTGGGGGAAATTACAGGATTGCAGGAGGCCCTTGAGAAAATTAATGAAGCCCTTGAGTAGTTTTCCAAAAGAAAGACTCTTGATAAAATATATGCAGCAAATATATGCCATATGTTTTCAGGCATAAGACGACAGGCAGTGAAAAACTGCAATAGCTGAGAGAAGTGAAATTCACCAGGTGAGTCCCTTGATCACCCTGATATTTTGATTAGAGGCAAATTCTCTGACTACAAGGAAGTGAGCTATAAAATCTAAGTAGAGCATGGAAGTGCTTCTGAGCTAAGGAAGAAGAGATAAGAAGTTTGGGTAGCTGAATCAGCTAGAGCCTATGGAACAGGACATGGGAGAACAGAAAGAAGGAAGCTAAGGGGTGGAAGTCCAGAAGTCTTTGGTGTGGGGTTCCCCCAAGTCTTTGGCTGAGAGCTAGGCTGTGATTGCACAGAGTGAGACTGTTATGAAGCTTACCAGAGAGAGTGACCGCTATGAGGGACAGAAAGTGGGACAGAAAGTGGGCTAAAAGCCGAGCAGTACTAAGGGATCTTGGTGATCCAGCCCAGCCAGAGTGGAGAGACCTCCTTAACATCCTTTCTCTACTCTGAGGATCTAGCTAAAATACTAAAAATGTCCTACTTACTTTGCATGCCCTAGGGTAAGGTTTAACTTAAGACCCACTCAACAAAACCTGAAAACAAGCCCTGACAAGCTCCTCAGTGAAAAATTTAGAGGCTGAATCCCAAAAGTTTGATGAGGTTGACAAATATCTTGTAGTGTCCACAGATTTACCATAATAAAGCTTAAAACTAAACCTACACAAGTTCAAGGTGATTCGTCAGTAACTGAACTGCCAACTAGAACAAAAATTCAATCCAGAGTCTCTACAACATATTATCCACAATGCCCAGCATACAATTAAAAGTTACTAGATATGCAAAGAAACAGGAAAATGTGACTCATAGTCAGGAAGAAAAAAGGTCAATAAAAACTGACCCCAAGATGGCCCAAATGTTGGAGTTAGCAGATTTGGCAGACAAAAAAAATTTAAAGCTGCTGTTATAAATATTTTCTTAATGAGGGAACAGCTAAAAAATCTCAGGAGAGAAATGGCAACTATATAAAGAACCAAATAGAAATTTTAAAACTGAATAGCACAGTACTTGAAATGTAATATTCACTGGATGGGTTTGGAGATGCCAGAGGAAAGGGTTAATGAACTTGAAGATAGATCAATGGAAATGATCAAATCTGAGAAACAGAAAAAAATAGGAAGAAAAACAAAGCCTCAAAAACTTATGAGACAATATCAAATGACCTAACATACATGTAATTGTAGTTCCAAAAGCAGAAGATGGGAGGCTGAAGCAAAATAAATATAGTTTCCCAACTCAGATGAAACATACTGATGTACAGATCCAAGAAACTCAAAATCCCCAACAGGCATAAACAACCTAATATTAATCAATAGATAAATAAATAAATATAATATAATATAATATAATATATATAAACATATGATGGAGTATTACTCAGCCAGACAAAAGGGCAAATATTGTATGATATCATTTATATGAAGTATCCTAGAATTGGCAAATTTATAGAGATAGAAAGTAGAAGAGAAGTTACCAAGGGTAGGAGGCAGGGCATGTAAATAGGGAGTAATTGTTTAATGGATACAGAGTTTTTCTATTTGAAATAATAAAAAAGTTTTAGAAATAGATAGTAGTGATGATTGCACAACATTGTGGATATAATTAATATAACACCTAATTGTACACTTTAAAAAATAGTAAAAATGGCAAATTTTATGTTATATATATTTTATCACAAATTTTTAAAAACTAAACTGAATTAATAACTAAAAGAATTTGTAGTTCAAAATGTGTTCAGTATAAGCTAGATTCGCTTAATTTTTAAGTAAATATCTTCAATTAAACCTTTAATTCAATGTCTACTATTAAATGTTTGTCATTAACTGGTAAAGGACTTTTTTTCTAGTAGTGATTTTCCACAGGACTTTTCCACTCAAGATGTATCCTTTACTCTCCCATTCCTCCCTCCTCTGCCTACCTGGTCACACAAAGTGAGTGTTCATGTGTCCCTGTTTGTGTCTCTAAACCTTTCAGGGCTGAGCACAGACTCTGGGTATAAGGAACAGGGCAAAGGAGACAGGACAGCCCACAGTGAGGCTGGTCATCCAGGTGGATGGATGTGGGCTGAGCTGCTTCCTCTGAGCAATGAGGACAAGTGCCTGGGCCAGGGTTGTTGGCAGAGTCGGCACGCATATGCACACAGAGCAGTCAGCTGTGCAAGCATACATAAGAGCACACAAGAGTTCCCATGACTGAGTATATGCAGGTGGTTGACACTTAGGACTGTTGCAGCACCCCGTTTGTAGGGTGAGGAAGGCCTGCAAGGAGTGGGGGACTGAAAGGCTTTATCTGCCCAGCATGCCGTGGCATCCTTCCCCTCACACCTCACCTCGGCCTGATCGTAGGGAGAAGCTCAGGGTGCGCTTGATGCCTTCACAGTTGCCTGGGTCTTCATTGATGATGCCCACATTGGTGTTCCAAGTGGTCCAATTCACCTCATCTACCCTATGGGATGAGGAGATGGGAAAGCAGAGAGCTGGTGACCTAAGAGTCATGCCTAGCTTCCCAGGTCAAGGGCTTGGCCTCACAGGCCAATCCCAAGGAGCCCAAAGACCAGGATGGGGAGACATAGCTGATAGGGGGAAAGCCAAGAGGGGCCTGCCTTTTGGATATCACCTCCAAAGATGTGTTCTCTGATCACACCATGGGGTTCAGGGACTTTAATATTGGATTCCTGATTCTGACCCTGATCACCAGGTGATCCTTCTGGACATCTCATTTTCTAGTATGTAATGTCTGGGTCCCACCATCTGAGATATAAGGTGGGTCTGCTTTTATGCCCACAGGTGAACACTGGGGCAGTTGCTGTACCTATAGCTGGCCTTGGGAGAGTCCTGTATATCATGACTGGCCCCAAGAGGCCCTGAAGCAAGCTTCTGTACCCACAACTGGCTCTAGGTAAGTCCCCATGGCCACAGGTGAGCCCTAAGGCAGGCCTCTGTACTGGCAACTGGCTCTGGGTAAGTCGCTAATATTATAGCTGAGCTCCTAAGTTCTTCAGGCTTTGATTACTGCTTGAGCATTACCTGAAACACCATCTGTAGTCATCTTTGCCATCAGGTGTGTACCCCACCTGCAATAGTTTGCCTGAGCGGAAGGCCTTCCTCATACACTTAAGGAAGCTCTTCTCTGTGTCCAGGATGGTGATGGCTCTCTGTGAGAAGACACATAGGGTAGAGGGACAGAGGGCTCATCCAAGCGCTGCCCCTGGGTGCTAGTACTGGCTACCAAGATCAGCCTCTCCAAGGTCTTTCCCAGGCCCAGCCCCTCCTAGTAGGACCCACAGTGCCCTCTACACCAGGCTTGTTTCTGCAGCCTGGTGGGCGCATCCTCCACAGAAGCTCAACCCACCCAGCCCCACATCTGCCTAGGCACTGCTGGTGAGTGGCAACTCCCATGAGCAATGTGGAATGTATCGGCCCCAGACTCTTCCCTGAGGAGCTCACAAAGAGGCAACATAGTATAGAGATTAAGAGCAGGACCATGGGCATGAAACTGTCTGGGCTGACTCCTGGCTGGGCTACTTATTAGTTGCTTTGGACACAGATACCTATCTTCTCTGCCTCAGTGCCTTCATCCCAAAATAGGGAGACTGATATCTGCCTCATATCATTGTTGTGAGGATAAATGAGAGCATGTAAGTAAGACACTTAGAACAGTATCTGGCATAGAGTCAGTGCTACTTAATAAGCACAATACTTTTATTATTCATTGAGAAGGCAGAGGTGGATCGAGTGGCTCAAAAATGCAGCTGTCAGGACCTGCCTCACATTAACTGCACCCCTGAGTTCTGTCTCTAGGGCCCTCCTTAGACCAAGTTCTTCTGAGATGGGCACCACATGGATGGTACTGAGCCCTCTGTCTCCTCCCTTTGCAGTCTGTCCAGCCCACAGTAAACACCATGTCTATGTGTTTACTGATGACAAGCTGATGACATTGGGCAGGGAAATCTTACAGGAGGAGCCAGAAGGGAGTTGACTGAAGGAGAAGCTGCTGCTTGATCCTCCAGGCCTGGCTGGACTTTTGGCCACCTCCTCAAACCCTGGAGGGGCCCATGCGCCCAGCTGTTAAGCAGCAGACAAAGCAGCTGACACCCTCCTGCTGCACACATCCCACAAAACCACCCACCTGCAACTTCCAGATATTCTTGCTCTCCTGAGCAATCTTGTTGACAGTCTCACCCATGAGGGCAATGAGCATGTTGAGCAGGAGAATATAGGTGAGAATCACATAGGCCAGCAACAAGATGATGAAGACAGCCTTGAAGTCATAGTTCTCGGTGAACTCCAGGTCACCCATACCAATGGTGAACTTGAACAGTTCCAGACATGTGGAGTATAGGCTGTTGTAGGAGTTGTCAGGTGGCCGGCAACTAGGCCCCCGCCACCTGTGCAATGAGGGTTCAACCGACATGGAGTCATTCTTTCCATCTTCAATCAGTGTCACCACCGCTGTAGAGCATAGGGATGGAAGGGTGTGGTTGGATGGAAGCCAAGATCCCAGGTCCCCTGACATACCCCAGGATAGGTCTGCAGCAGAAACACTGCTTGGCTATGTAGCATATTTCTGTGAATTTTTTTTTAAAAGCACCCCTTTCTTCAAAACAACCAGAAATTTGTCATAATATACTGTTTTGTTACAATAAGAACTTTGTCATTATCTGCTAAAAAAAAAAGTTAAAATAAATATACAAATCTATATGTACCATGTAAATACAGCCAGCTTTTGTGCAATATTCAACCTGCCTAATTTTACATCTCAGCCCTGGATCCTCATTCACTTTCTCAGTCACACACTCTGTTTGCCTGTGCCTCTTAGAGGGTAACCCAGGGCCAGCCCATTTCAGAACCACGGGGCTAAGCATCTCAGAGCAGATTGGCCTCTTGCTGCATTCTGCATTCTTCTGTGAGAAATGTCGTCTGGAGCCTGAGAGCTTCTGTAGCAGTCCCATGGTTACATGCTCCATGGTTACTGCATATCCAGTGTATCCACTAACCCATTTGGCCTAATCCCTTCCTATGGCTACTAAACCATGCCTTCAGACAGGAGGCCAAAGCCCACAGTGATCCCTGCCACTCCAAGTTCCTAGTCAAAGCTGCCCATAACTTCCAGACAGAGAAATTGAAACAGGCTATAGGGCGGGGACAGGGGAGAGCCATGTGAACTATATAACTGCAAGACTCAGATGAGGATCAAAGAAGAGCCAGATGCTCAAAAAACTATATGGATGTATCAAAAGAGCACAGAAGCTAGCTGGAAGAAGCTACCAGTGATGATTTCTCTGACAATTTGAATAGCAGTCCCAACATTTTTGGCACCAGGGACCAGTGAGCTTTTGAGAATCTAATGCCTGATGATCTGAAGTAGAGCTGAGGTGGTGATGCTAGCACTGGGGAGCGGCTGCAAATACAAATGAAACTTCGTTTGCTGGTCTGTCGCTCACCTCCTGCTGTGTGGCCCAGTTCCTAATGGGCCATGGACTGGTAACAGTCCACAACTTGGAGGTTGGGGACCCCTGAATTTGAGCATCAAAATAGATGATGATAGTATGGAGTCATAACCCAAGTAACAAAGTGAAAATCCACAAAAACAAAAAAGAATCTATGAGGCTATACTTATGTAAATAAATAAATGTAAGAGAATGGAAAGCTCTTCGTTAGAATAGAATGCCAGCAAATAAACGCAGAAGGAATGACGGAGTTAGAATATCAGCATTTGACAGCCATTGGGATTAGGTAATTCAGGCGCAAATAAATCAATCAATGGATGCCAAAATGATTGGATAAAAGTCTGATGGGAAATAGGATGTTTACATAGCTCAAAGCATTTCCTCACAAATTACTTATCAATCACAAAATGAAAGACAATAACTTGACAGTGGAAAAATCTGGCAGACTCACCAAAACCAAATAAAGTTATCACCAGAAATGGGACAAACAGGCAGTGTGAGACTCTTGATACAATTCATTGAGGAAGACATACATTGCTCCCTTGATATTCTGACCAAATTGGCATACCTGAATCAAATTGTGAGGGAATTGACCAAAATTGAGAAATATTGTAAAAACTGTCATTTACTCATTAAAAATGCTAAGGTCACAAAAGACAATGAAAGATTGAGAAACTGCTCCAGATTGAAAGAGACTAAAAAGGTGTGACAATTGAATGTAATGCAAAATTTGGGTTTTTCATTTCTATAAAAGACATTATTAGGGCAATTGGTGAAATGTGAATAAGGTTGGTATAGATTAGCTAATAGTACTGTATTGATGTTAATTCCCTAATTTTGTTCATTATACTGTGTTTATGTAAGAGAATGCCCATAGTTTTAGGAAATACACACTGAAGAATTTAGTGGTAAAGCACTGATCATGTCTAAACACAGACTTATCCTCAGGTTTTTTAAGTGTGTGTAGTGTGTGTGCATGTGTCCATGTATATGTGTTTGGTGTGTAGCAGGCAAAGAAAGTGATTTAAAGATGTGGTAAAATTTGGGGAATTAGGGAAAGAGTATAGAGAGTTATTTGTAATATTCTTGCAACTCTTTTGTTAATCTAAAATAATATCAAAATTAAAAATTAAAAAAAAAAAAAACCTTAGCCAGGATGCAGCTATCTTATAGGCAAGCAGCACTTCTTACCTCAAAAATTGCTAGAAATGCTTTATGAAAAACATTTCCAGGTTCTCCTGCTCATTTTGGTGTTTTCTTTGTCCATCCACTCTAGCATCTGCAGACACACACCCAATTGGGCCCCTCCCCACCCAGTCCCTGCAGAGTCCTCAGGAAGCTGAGGTGAACAGGAGCCTTTCCTCCCACCAGCCCTGACCCAGCCCATTACCTGTGGAAAACCCGAACAAGAAAACAAGGTAAACAAACATGAAGCGACACAGGTCTCTCAGGATCATCTGCAGGAGAGAGCAGGCTTATCAGAACCAAGTCCAGGCCCAGGCAGGGCGGAAGGAAGAACTGGGACTACGTCAGCCTAGGGGTTAATCTTGAACCCAAGTGGAATTGGAGAACATGCAGAAAGGTTTGGTTTCATGAGGGAGTCAGTCATAGCTCCCCCCATGGCCTCTGTTTTGGTGGGAAAGGGGACCTGGTATGGAGGCAGAATCAAGTGTTAGGGAAACCCCCAAACCTGAGTCACAGCCAGGTTGCCTGATTCTTGGAAAATTAGCTGAGAAAATGGGTCTCGAGCTAAACTAGCACCTCCCCCAGATAATACAGAGAGGATGGATAGAGTTTGTGGGACCAAGTCTCAGAAACCCATAAGGTAAATGGGCTCTGTGGAGAATCTACTTGGGCCCTGGTACCCACCTTCTCAATCATGACAGCATAGATGCCCATCTGCTGGAAGCCACGGGTGTAGTAGAGCATGTTGGTCCAGCCCATGGCCAGGGAGAACACCATGGAGGCCACGTACTCCTTGAGGTGGCAGAAATACAGCACCACGGTCCCCAGCATGAAAAGTGACTGCACGAAGCTGAGGATGGGGGGACAGGAAGTTCTGTCTAGGGTCACCCGAAAGGCCTGGCACCGCCATAGACAGGAAGACACCACCCGTCTGGGCTGCTCAGACAGCAGGCCAAAGTGGGAGCTAGGGCTGGCTGTCCAGCCTCTTTTATCCCATGATTCTCAGTGGGAGCAATATTGCCTCCAAGAAAGATCTTATTCTCTATATACATAAAGCACAGACGTAAATACAGTATATAAACAGCTATACAATATATACGGGATGGGCATTTGGAAAAAACTGTCTAAAAAGGCAGTAATGAAAAAAAGGCTGAGAAACACTGCTTTAATCCTAGAAACCTTCCTGCCCAGTCCCCAGGAAAACAGCCTGATGGACAACAAAGAGCCTAGGAGGGCCTAGGCCCATGAAAAGGGACAAGTCATGCTCTCCTGGGAAACCACAGGAAGAGTCTGCTAGTCACACCCTCAAACTCAGGAGCAGGGCCAGGGAAATTGTCCTCAGCATCTTTCTCCAGTGAAGGCTGCCCAAGTCAGAGTCCCAGACAGGATGGAGGACATTTGGATGATCCTGCTCAGTAGTCCTTATTTATTTATTCATCCTAGGCCTCCTTATTCAACATGGCTTCCTCCTGAGAGCCCTCCCAGCTGTACTAACATTGTATACCACACTGAACACCTCACCTCTCATGTCTGTGAGAGAACCCAACAAAGAACTACTACCATGTTGATGTGAGTCTATTGAAAACTGATGTCAATACACTGGCTCATCAATTGGAGTTCTGTTGCACAGAAAAACCTCTACATTTGTAGAACCTTGGCCCAAATAAAAACTGAAGCCAATCAAAATAGGTAAAGAGTTGCCTTGGGTGACAAACGGAGTCCTCGCATATGAATTTTGGAAGCTAGGAAGCAGTGGATAAATAGAAACTAACTTAGTAGACCCAAGAAGGCCAAATCTGAATTGTAGTACAGAAAACTGAGAACCAACTCTTAATCAAGGAGACTTAAAACGCTTAGGGACCTCTGGAGGGGAGGGAAGGAGGGACCTGAAATATGGAAGAGTGGAAGTTTTGTCTCTGAAGAGGATAAAACAGAGGGTCCTTGGACCCAGTTTTATCAAATATCAATGAAAGCATTGATATTTACCAAAAACAGGAGATCATGTGATTTTTATATAATGTAGATTACAGAAAGCCCTCTTCTTCACTCAGCTCTCAGAAAGCCAGCAGCCAAACTTCTTCCTTCCTAGTAGAAGATTGAAAAGATACAATAGACTGACTTTGAATATTCTCCAATAAATGGTTTATCTAGACCGACCTATAGTGAAGCTCAAAATCTATAAACCTCATTCACACATTAAGATCTTCCAAGCTTCTTTTCTGTCCTTTGCTCTTACTCACGAGCAGACATCAAAGATTTCTAGATAGCTTGAGGATAGTCTCTAATGTGAAAGAGTACAAAACAAGCAAATGGGAAACAAGCAAATAATTTGGAGGAAATGAAAGCTATGAAAAAGCAGAAAAATTTACCACAAACTATTTTAAAAGCCTTAAAGAGATAAAGGAAGATATTGGATTCATAAAACAAGAATAGAGTGCTATAAACAAGGAAGAAACAGAATTTTTTAAAAGAGCACTTAGAAATTTAAAAATATAATGTCAAAAATAATAAACTCAATAGAAGAATTGGAAATTAAAGTCGATTGGAATCTCCCAAAAAGAAGAGCTAAAGACAAAGAGATAGAACACAAGTGAGAAAATATAAGAACTAGTTCAGGACTAGGTCAGGCCTACACAAATAATACAAAGAAAATATACCAAAAATAAAGGACACAAATTTCCAGATTGAAAGAGTTCACCAAGTGTCTAGAACTTTGTATAAAAACAAACTCAAATCAAGACACAATTTTCAGAATTCTAAGGGGAAAAAGAAGATACTATAGATTTACAAAGTGAAAAAACAAAATAGGTCTTAAAAGAGGATCCAGAATCAGAGTGGCTTCAGACTTGTCATTGATAATATTGGAAGCAAGTAAACAATGGAGAAAAATCTTCAAATTTTTGAAAGAATGTTATATCCAACCAAACTATCAATCTAATGCAAAGGATAGTAAAAATATTTTCAGATGTGCCAGATTTTTAAAAAATTTTATTTTTCCCTTTCCCACTATATGGCTTCTTTCTTTGGTTGAGGATGCTCTCCCCCAAAATAAGGAAATAAATCTAGAAGGAGGAATATGTAGTGTTCAGAAAATAAAAAATACAATTAAGGAGAGAAGCAAAAAGGATCTCCAAGGTGCTAGTGAAAAAGAGATGACACCTTGGAAGTACATATTGGAGCAACATGAGTTAAGAATCAACTGTCATCACTGTGCCCTCTATCATTATGTCATTTTTTTTACCAGATGAAAACACTGAAGGATGTGCTCAGATAAAACAAGGGAGGAAATCAAGAAAGAGACAGAAACTCTAACCTGGGAGGAAAGCAATGAGAAGTCCCAGAATGACAGCTAAGCAGCAGAACCAGAGGGCAACCAGCCCAGTTCGAGAAAACAGGGTTCCAGGAACAATCGCTCAAGAAAAAAAAAAAAAAAGAGGAATCTGATCATATAATTTATGTCATTGATTGTGGAGGAAAATTGTACTGAGAGGCTTCAAGATAAATGGGAAGAATTAACAATGAGTATGGAAAAAACTAAGCAAGTGAAAACAAAGTAACTATTAGCCTTAGAAATAGAAAGAAAAGAAATACATTGTGAAGCTGGAAAGAAAATAATATTTACAGATACATAAAAATTTAAATACTAAATATTGACTTAAAAAAATTATTGCAAACCATACTGGAAGGCTAGAGGAGGGGAAGCAGAGGGCCAGATAGTATAAGGATGCTAAATCCTCATCTACCTCATCAGAAGAAAGAGCTAAAATAATAGAAAGTGATTGTCCCTGGGAAAGAAGATTGCAGAGAATGGGAAGAGTTATGAAGAGTTATTGGCTACAAGCTTTTTAGTACTATTTAAATTTTTACCTATGTATATGGGTAGCTTTGAGAAATTAAATTTTAAAATAATTAACATGCCCACAATGGGTCTTCTTAAGAATAGAATCAAGTTTATTGGTATAACACCCTGTAGGAGAACACTGCTTCTCTTCATAAAGCAAATTGGCATTGTGCTAAAACTATAGATCCTACCCTTGAATTTGCCCTTTGGGGCTAAAGTGTAAATCTCTCAAGATTATGTAAAAAGATGGGGTTTACAAGTCCTAGGGACAAGCTAGCTGTAATAGGGTAAAAAAATCAACTTCTTGCACTTGCCAGGAATAAAGAGAGAGACCCCAGGAATAAAGGAAACAGAGTAGAGGTCATGAGTTGAGATCCTGGGAGAAGAACCCTTCCCTGTCTGAAGGCCCCTCCTGGGAACCTGGGCCCCTCAAGAGAACATCATAAGGTTCTGGCTTATTTTTTGAAGTTTCCCTGTGGAGTTTCCCTGTGACATCCACGTTGTTTTTGTAACTGTGTTTTTACTAATCTGTCTACCCTGAAAGCAGTCATTCTCCATCAGGAGCAATCTTGTACCCTCCCTAAGTGGGGGATATTTAACAACATCTGAAGACATTTTTGTTTGTCAAGATTTGCGGACAGAGAGAGTGCTACTGTCATCCAGTGGGCAGAGACCAGGGATACTGCTAAACATTCTACAGTGCACAGAACAGCCTCCCATGACAAAGAACTATACAGTCCAAAATGTCCATAGTGCCAAGGTTGAGAAACTCTGCCCTAAAGATTGGAAATTTCTGGAAGGCAGGAACCATGTCTACTTTATTCTGGTATTCCAGGACTAACTCAGAGAATGTAAGACAGATGGAAAAAAAGAATAGAAAAAATGAACAAGGGTATATCTAACTCAGACTATAAACCACATAAGCCCATGAAACAGGTCTGGCATTCCCTAGCACCTGGTTCATACCTGGGACAGAGTAGACCCTCAGTATTCATTCACCTATTAAACATATGTTGAGGGCCTTCTATCATTCAACATGTTTGCGAGATCCTACTATATTCTAGGCCCAGTGTATGTGAGAGAATGAGTCAGAGCTGACTGCTGTAACCTCAGGACTAAGCCAAAAAATAGATGATGTCTGCTACTGAGGCATGAATCAAAGGGTCACTTACAAAAGTATCTCACTGTAGCTGTCCACAAACAAAGACTTCAGTGATGGTCGTCTCTGCAGGAAATATTGAATCTGCAGGTAAATAGAGTAAAATTCCAGGAAAGGTTAGATATGGCTAAGTGGTGAGTACCCATAATTGCTTCCATGGAAGTGTGTCAGAACAGAGATTATGAAGAGAGTGAAACAGCATGGGTCAGGTTAATGGGGTAATGTTAGGTGACTCGGTCAGGAGCAATTTTTAAAAACAGAGAGTGCTATGACAACTCTACCTAGAAGTAAAGACAGGAGAGAAAATCACCAGATATTATCAGTTGCTGGGCTTGAATGATGGAATTCGGCAATTTTTTTTCCTCTTTCTAATCTGTGCTTTTTTCCCCTTAATTTTCTTTAAGTATGCATTAAACTAAAAAATTTTTAATCTGCCTCCACTGAACTTACTTACCAGATTAACTAGTGCTCTCTACTCCCTGAAAACATTCTAACTGATTGATGCCCACAGCCCTGATGAATGCTAACAGCTAAGAGATTTTCTCCAGGACACTCACACATTCCGCTAACCTCAAACCTGTTGATCCTGTGTTTGCCAAGACTGCTTTTTGCCCATTGTATTTACTGCTGTAGCTTTGAACTTTATTATAATATAAACTATGAGTGCAAAAATAAAGACAGTTGTTTCTGAGAAGACAGTTCAATGATTTGGAAAGATTCCTTAAAAGTAAGTTACTGAAAAATATTGTATATAGTTTAGATCAGGATTAAGAAAAAAAATCACAATAATTTAAAATTATTTGTATATGTAACATGGGTCCCATATTCAAAGAAAAGACTGCCCATACATTAGAAGAATAGCCAAGGAATATGCACCTATGAGTTTTCAGTTAAAATACAATGGTTCCAATATACAGGTAGATTTCTTTCATTATCCTGAGTTTCAATGGACTGTTTCAATTAATTAAACAACTACCAGTCATGATCCTATCTCTTAAGAGGCTTCTCTTCTACTTCTGTAATTAAATGTTACATTTTGTGGAGAGCCCTGACTGCCTGTCTTCAAGAGTGACTGCCTGTAGGGACCCACTGGACAGACTCGCACCCCCAACCATGACTGCCTAGAGGGTTCTTATCTTCACCTGTGCACCCCTCAGCTCTTCAAGTAGAATCATTACTTGTCCTACCTGTCCAATGAATGAAAAGGCACTGAGTCTCCTGGCTCATTTGTTTTGGTGAAATAGAAACTCACAGTGTGGAAGAGAATGCTTACCCCTCGGAAAAAAAAGTAGATGCCCCCTGATACAGAAATAATCTCTCCAGTGACTCGGAAATAGTCGCCAACGGTGTTTTTCAGCTTATAGGGAGGCTGTAAGGTACAGAGAAGTTAGTGAGTCCATTCACTCATTTATTTGACAGACATTTACCAGAAGCCAAACCCTGTGATTAAGACCCACTCCTGGGCAAAGACTCAGCCTCCACCAGGAGAGAGAGACAGAAATAAAGACAATGCACTATTATGGCGACACCTTCATGAAGGCCCTTCTGTGGAACATAATTCCCAAAGTGGAAGCCTTCACGTGCTAAGCAGAGGCACCTGGAAGCTTTCCAGTGTTGTGCTGTCTCCGAGACAATGTCCCAGCCCAGAGTTCCACTGGGAGGAGGGCAATGGCATAGGAGGCACTCTACAGACTTGATGCCACATGCTTCCTGCTGCTCCCACAGCTTATGGCAAATCCTGGTCCCCCAAAACTATAAAAGTTTCCCATGGATAGTGGAGGGAGAGACATCCCACACACATGTGTGTGTCATTCTTGTGCTTCAGCCACCATTTTCTGAAGTGGGTTTCCTTCTAGCCTACCTTTGATGTTGCATAAGCACTAGTTCACTAGCTTATCTTATTAGTACATTTCTATTCTCTCTTAAAATGAAGTCAGAGTGCCTTAATATGCAGATAGAGATCAGGTTTTACCCAACTACAAAGTCAAGTTTTTAAATAGAATTTATAAGCAAGGCACCCTGGAAATAAAGGCAGCAAATTAAATGTTTGACTATTGAACAGAAGGAACTTAATTCAGAAACTCGAGGGAGTCTACAGCTCCTGGGAGAGAAAAGATGTCTGGTTTAAGCTGATTTGATGGATGGTCCAGGGTCTGGCAAAGAAGAAGTACTCAAAAGTATATGTCCAGCGAATGAATAATGAGGTAGTAAGTGAACAAACGTGGGCAAGCAAGCAGGATGGCAACAGATTTGGGGCTTATGCCATCCCATGACCCTGCAGACACCCAGCCCAGCGGAGAGCTGCTTCCTGAGCCCTCTTTCAGCACTCTTTCTAACCTAGTACTCCCCGTCAGCCTCAAAGAACCAGGAGGGTAAAAGAAGAGCTGAGAACAGGAGATGGGGTGGGTCCCCAAGACACTCTGAGAGGAAAGACTGAGCACGGGAATATAAGGAACTCCAGGTGATCCTCTGATTTCTTCAGTGAGCTGAGGAGAAGTGCAGGGCTGGCCTGGGTCTGAGGTTTTGGGGGTCTTATAAAATGCCATCTCCTCTCCGCCCTCCTTCAAATCAAGACCCAAGCCTTGGGCCTCACCAAGCCTTCCACAGGCCTGTAGTAGGCAGCCGTGGTGAAGATGATCATATACAAGCAGTAGACAAAGAAATTGAAGTAGAAGATGCGCTTGACAAATCTGTCCCACTTGTCCTGCAGGAGTCGGTTGAGTGGCTCCACCAAGAGCATGTCGTGGCGATTCTAAGGGGAACAGAGAGAAGTAAGGCTTACTCTGCTACCAGAAACCGGCTTGAGATTACACCAACCTGTCCTCATTATTCCCACAATAAGGGAAAGAGGTTAACACAGGTAGAGTCTGTCATGAAGGCTGAGGACAGGTAGGAAGGGGCCTCTGGATTCCTTATTTCTCACATTTCCAGCCCTGGTTCAGGCAAGCAACCTAGGAGAAGTGGCAATTAACCATGCATGAGTCTAAAGGGAATTAGAAAGCCTTTCCTGAAGTGAGTCTGCCAGTGCCTGGGATACCATCATTAAAAGCATGCTTTGGGGTAAAAAGCTCATATCCAGGAGATCTCTGTTAAAGTTTAGTATATCTCGGATGGATGAGCCAAATTCAGGTCATCCTAGTCTTTTCAGGCCATCAAGCCCAACCCTCAGCCCAAGCTCGAGTTCCCCACTGAGATCCCTGTTCAGCATCTCCTTGAGTACCTTTGGAAATGGGAAGCACCTGAAACTAATAGAATGTTATATGTCAATTATATCTCATTAAAAATAAGTAAACAGAGACAAACTGGGAGAGAATAAAATATTTGCAACATACGTAATAGAGGATCATTCATTCTGTAACAAGAACATTTACAAACCAAAAGGATGAGACAAACAGTCCAGTAGAAGAGATAGCAAAGGACAATGAACAGGAGATCTACTAAAAAAGTACAAATGGTTGATAAAAATTAAAAAATGCTCCACCTCATGGTAATCAAGAAACTAAAATTAAGACATCAATGAGATAGCATTTTTGGCTCCATAGACTTATAACTTGTTTTTTAAAAAACTAGTTTAAAGAGAAAGAACTAGTTTTTAAAACATTAGCTTAAGAAAGCTAATGTTTTAAAAAACTAGTTTTAAAAATATTAAAATATACATACTTTTTGACTTGGCAATTCCAAGTCCAATAATCCTTCACAGAAAAATTCTCGAACCATGCCAAGTGGCCTGCAGCATTGTAGTAGCAAAAACCTGGAAATAATTCTAAATAACCCGTCTATGGACATCTCCCCATCCCTACTATGGAACACTATGCATTGTTTTTTTTTTTTAATGAGGCAAATCCATATGTACTAACATAAAATTATCTACAAGACACACCATTAAGTGAAAAAACTGGTTGTTCTGCTAATGGATAGTATGATCCTATTTATTAAACAAAATGAAGCTATATGTTTTAATATGGATAAAAGAGAATTCTTTTTATCTATGTACATCTGAAATATTTAAGTTTTTGTGGGAATATCATTGTATATTGTCTATATGATGAAGGAAAACATACAGTGGGTGGAAAGTGGGTGATGAGGCTACAGGGCCCCAAACAGAAGGTTTTCATTGATGGAAAGACAGAGCTGGACCAGCAGTGGGGTGGGGTGGGGTATGATGAGACCAGATGCCCTCCCTCTGTCCCAGTCTTGGCCCACTCACAGGGGTCTCACTGCTGCTATAGGCAATCACCTCCAACACCGAGTTCTTCTCCCAAGTGTCAATGCAGGACAGGTCATAGAGTGAGGAGTGCACAGGCCCATAGGCCCACTCAGTGAACTTCCTGGACAGGTGCCTGCACTCAGGCTCCTGAATCTCCCTCTGGAGAATATAGGCCAAGACCTGTCATGAGGATACAAGAGCTTATTAGAGACCAACCTAGAGCCCTATGTTGAGCTATGTCCCCACTAGGCCACCACCTCTTATTTAAGAATAATTCTGCTTCCCAGCCCAGTTGGAGACACCACACAAGCACCAGGAGAGCCCCCACCACAATCCAGTGACCTCCTAACCACCATCAAGATCAACCTGCCCACTGCCTCAGACCCCAACTATAGCCACATGAGAGCCAACACCTAATCACACCTGGCTGATCACATCAATTTCACCCTCAGCTCAACTCACGCCCATCCCCAGGCCCCAGCACCCAACCCTCTCTTCATGTCTTGCTGGCGATGCTCAGACTTAGAAATCAGAAATTGCCAAATGTGCAATGCTGAACTTTGCTCAGTTCTCACAATTCCTCTGGCTCACTCTAACAGCCTCTCACCCCTACCCCTCCCTACAAGCTGCTATGACAGCATCAGGGTTCACAGGGTGGTGATGTAAGGTATGCAGAGTGAGGTAGGCAGTACCCTCCCACAGCACCCCCCCCCCTCAGCTCAAATCCCCCTCCCTACCCCAATCTTCCCACTACTGGCGGCCAAGGCCAGTGGCGTCAGCCCCTTCTTGTTGGTGAGTTCCTCCAGCTTCAGCGTAGGGTGGAGCTTGGCCCCCAGGATCAGAATCTCATTGTACATGCTTGTCACAAACTTAGTATTGTCAGCTGTGTTGTCAGCCACCTCCACCAGCGCATGCAGCACTGTGTTGCCCACCGAGTCCCCTGCGCTAATGTCTGCCGTCTGCCAGGAGTTCTGCAGCAGGAACTTCACAATGCTCAGCTGGTTGGTGCAAGCAGCCAGGGAGAGAGGCAGCTCACCTGTGGCCAAAACAAGCACACAGTCAGCCTCAGGAATTGATGGCTTGGGCCCTGGACTACTTGGTCTCTAACACCCTCTATCTCTGTCCCAAACCTCCCCTCAGCAATTGTCAAAAAGCCATGTGTCTACCACATAGTCTCCCTACCGAAGTAGAAGCCAGGCCGTTCTTTGGTTTTCTTAAAAAAGTCCCCATTGGCCGCAGCCTGGACATCTGCACCGTTCTCTACCAGGAGGGTCACCAGTGCCATGTTCCGTCTCTCAATGGCGATGTGCAGGGCTGTCTGGCCTGTAGAGGATGCGTGCTGTTGGTGTGCTCACAATCTGCACACTGAAGGGGTGCTCTCATGGGTGCCAGGGGAGGGCCTGGGCAGAAAGTGCTGATGACCCCCACCACTGGAGGAGGCCAGGCCAGAATCCCCAAAGGGAGCCCAGAGAATCCCTGAGGCCGGAATAGAGACTGCTGGGAACATGGAACACCAGACTGGGAGCTAGAGGAGTCAAAATTGCCCAAGGGTAAGGAATAGTAGCAAAGAGGGAGGCCATGACTTCCAGAGTCAAGAAACTCCAAGGTCGCAGATGGGAGGATGTGACCCTCAGCACCAGGAGAAACTAAGCCAGTGGGTGTGGGAGGCAGGGACCCCAGGACCAGGAGATGCCAACTCCGTGCCTGGGATAGGGGTAAGTCGTTCAGAGGCTTGCCCAAGCATGCCAATGCCCTCCTGGCTCCAATTGTGCTTGTGGCAAAATCACGCTGATTCATTCACTCACCCTTGTAGTAGCTGTCTGTGTAGCTGGCATTGACAAGCTCCTTCAGGCTGTCTGTCTGCCGGGCAATCTCCAGGAGCAGGGGGATGGTGTCATTCTGCCCATTGTGCAGGTTGAGCATGGCTTTCAACAAACAGGTCTTTCCCGTCTCTGGGTCTGCAAGACAAAGTGGGGGTCAGAGAAGGGCGTGGCCCAGGGGCATCCCGGGAATCCAGCCCTCTGTGGGGCTACCTTTGAACTCGCTATCCATGAGGTGCTTCTTGCTCTTCTGCAGGAAGAGCAATAGGCTCTCCAGCTCCTGGCAGTTATTCTGAGCAACAGCTTCAAAGATCTTCCTGCGGTCATAGAGTTTGAGGCTCTTCTCAGCGCTGGCAAGGACAGAGTCCTGGAATAGCTGCCTGTGGGTCAGAAAACACCTTCATTTCATACTCTGGTCACCCCTCGGGCTTGAGGCCTTCTGAGCTTGTTGGGAAGCATGACAAAACTCCAAGACAAATTGAAAGGGGAAAAAACATGATACAAAAAAACCACTCCTCCATCTAGATGACTATCCAGAAAACTGATGTAACAGGAAACAGGGTACATGTGCCCCCTTCTGTGCCCACCCTGTCTGTAGGCACTGTGTGAAAGTGTTTGACACCACCACTTCCTCCAATACCCAGGCTATTCACCCCTCTGCCTGCTGGGGAGCTGGGGCTCCAAAGGTAGTACCCAAGAGGGGGCAGGGCTTTGGCTGGTCTCTGCTAAGTTGAAAATTGTTCTCACACTGCCCCAGAAGTCAGCTAGGCCATGGGCCCTCCATGTGCTGTCTTGGAAGAGGCAAGCAGGCTGGCGAGCATTCTAGGCCTGAACACATAGAGATGAGCTAGGATCAGCATATATGCCAGCATCCATTGGTGACTATGTGTCCTGAAGGTCCTATGAGTGCAGATGCTGGAGCAGACCCATTCTGAAGGCTGCTTAGCTCCCCAGCTCTGTGGCCTTCAGCCTGTAAGCCTGAGCACTACATGGTATCTCTATGGCTGGGGCCTCAGCCAGCTGAACCAGTTAGGTTCCTCATGGGGAGGAGGTAGGACTCCAAACGCTGGTTACCTGACACAGGTGGGGCCATCCCCAGTCTTCTGAACAATGACAACAGGGCTGACTGTGATAGCTGGGCAGGAGACTGGTAGGCCTTCCTCGTAAGAGCAGTCCATAGAAGCCTCCTCCGAGTCACACTTTCCAAAGAGCCGGCTGCGGCTCTTGGCCGTGGGGAAGACATGAGGCTTGGCTGGAGCTGACCTGGAATTAGGGTCTCCATCCAGAGTATCTGGACAGGAATTCTCCGGTGGCAGATCCTCAGACTCCCCTGAGTCTGAACTCCCCCATTTCTTCATTTTTCCCCAAGAGGCAGCCTGTGAACAGACACCAAAATCAGGTTTGTTCCCAGCTCAAGGATGATACAACCTAGCCCCAACCTGCCCTCCTTGCAAAGGTCCTTTTGAAGCAGGACGCCCCAGAGGTCCAACAGCTACTGTTCTTCAGGCCCCATGAATGGAAGCTTTCAGGAGTGCCGTACCTCCCACCCCAGAGAACCAGGTAGCAATCTCATGGGCATCAGCCTCCAGAGGTGGGCAGGCCCTCAGCTCAGGGAGCCTGTGGGCTCTGAGAGATTTGGATAGGCCACTCCTCTTCCCTGGGCCTCAGTTGCCTCATATGCAGACTGGGGATGATACCACTGCTCTGCCTCCCTCCAAGATCAGAATAAGGGAACAGTGGGAATGGCTGTCTCTGGTTATCATTTAGAGAGAAACTGATGATGAAGACAACTCAGCCCCAAAGAGCTGAGTAGTCTGCATCCCCAGGAACAGGGTGGCTAGTAGAGACCAACATTCTCACACTCCACACTGTACAGGCCCTCCAGGGCTATGTGTCCCTGTCATCAATCTTGTACTCACCTGCCCTTTCTCTTCTACCTGGCCACTGCAACCATTGAGTTTAACAGGGATTTTTTGTGCTCTTTGTCATTTTGGTGAAATTAATATTAACAAGCATTCTGGCCCTAAACTTTTCTACTTTGAGTGATTCTGGGCTGGTGGGCCTTCTAGGCCTGGACATTGGAGTTAAGCTGGCAGCAAATGCCAGCACATATGTGTGTAAACTAGTGTAGATACTGTTTTCCACTGCCTTCCTAACCTCACCTCATGCTCTTCTCCTCTATCCAGCTGGGCATTCCCACACCCTGGTATCCAGTGCTGTCCCACATCTCAGTGGCCTGTGTTCCTGCAATGCCTCCACTTGGGGTGTTTTCTCCTCTCTTTCTTGCCAAAATCTTACCACCTCTCAGATGCCACCTCTCCTTGGGGTCCAGCACTGATGCCACCACCTCCAAGCCCCCTAAACCTTGCACTGTTCATGCTCCCTCCCCCTCCAGAGTGCTCCAGTTCATTGCTCATCCATCCTTCGTGGCCCTCCTAGCATAGTCCACTGTGCAACCTAGCAACTTCTGTCACTGCTTTATTTCTTCTCTGCCCTGCAACCTCCTCTTGAGCAGGGAGTGTATCTGATCCATCTCTTTATGAAAAAAAAAAAAAAAAAAGCTTTTCTGGTCACCATGGAGGAAATGAAAGAGATCAGATACAGACCCCTGCAGTTTCCATTTCCATAGAAAGTTAGGGAGAATCATGTTCCTCCAGCAGTGGCTGGATTCCAGAAAACAGCCACTGAAGGAAAGGGAGGCTTTTGCAAGACCAGTATTTTCAAATGAAAGTTCTGGCAGTGAAAACTCAGAACACATGGCTGGCCCATGGCAATAAATCAGCTATGATCTAATGTCCATATCTTTTGTGGGGAAAACAAGGCAGCCTCATCACTCTGCATCCTGTAAACAAAAGAGACATCTGACTGCTGGCGCATTTCCCTTCCTGCCTATTGTTCTGCTTCCAGGAGCACCTGAGTCTTTCTCTGATTCATCCATCAGGTAGAAACCCTGTGGCAGGAAGTGCTCTTGGCCACAGAAAGCCCCACTTCCAACTTCTCACCCATTTGTTCATCCATCACTCAACACCCATCTACTGAGTCCTACTGAGTGCCTGGCCCTGTGCTGGGACACAAAGAGGACTCAGACCCCATTTGACATAGAAACCAGGTGCTGGTTGGGGCATAGAGATAGCAAGAGGAGCCAGGGTGCTGAGAAAGCTTTATGGAAGTGGTAACAGATGAGCTAGGCTGGGAAGGAGAGCAGGGTTGGGCTGGGACTGGGGAAGAGGGTGGAGATCCCCAGAGTAGCTGATGAAGAAGAAACCAGCAGCACTGGAGGATAGGTGGTGGGGGTCAGAACCAGATGGTTGTCTGCCTTGAATGCCAAAGAACAGATGTGGACATTATTGCATGGATGGTAGAAAGCTATGAGACACTTCAGAAGCCTGACACTGAGTGCCAGTCTGTGCTTCTAGAAGATAACTTACTATCAAGGACTGTTCATAGTATGAGAAGCCTGTCATCATTTAAAAGGCCCAAGAGGATAGTGAGAATGAAAATAACTGACGTGTTTGAGCACGTGCTGTGCAAAGGCAAGCACTCTTCTAATGCTTTACATGCATCACTTGCTTCATTCTCACAATATCTCTAAGAGGTAAGTATCTCACAGATGAGGAAACTGAGGCACAAGCTGGTTACATTACTTGACTGAGGTCATACAGTTAGCAGGAAGTGAAACCTGGATTTGACCCTAGGCAGCCTGGTTCCAAAGCATCTCTAGCTCTCTATCTGTCTCTTGGAGGCTCAGGGCTTTTTCTCAGTCATTAAACTCACCCCCAGACCTGACACCAGGGCCTGTGGACCAATCAGTGCCTGCCCTGGGTCCCCAGGCAGGTGGTGACAATGCCCTTCCACTCAGAAGTTCCAAACCCATAGCACCTTTCTACACAAACAAGCACCCCAAAAAGCTCAAAATCCAGAATGAGGTACTAACAGGACCCACGCCATATCTCAAGGCCTGGTTCTCCCAGGAATGTCTCCCCTTGGATAAGGCTAGCTATTCAATGAAGAATAAACCTGCTGCCTAATGCAGCTCTTAACAGTCCAACAAGAGAGCACCTATTACAACCTTTTAGCTATGTTATTTTTTAGTAGCTTCACCTCTTCCTCTAACCAATCCAAATCTAATCCAACCCAGTAAATATGAAGCAACCCACACAGTACCACCATTTAGTCAAACATCAAACCTTGAATCTCTACTACACACCTTGCACCTGATTCCTACTGGAAACCAAGCTTCTCCCAGAGCAGAGGAAGGACAAGGACTGAGACACCATTTGCTCTGGGCTGGGAGAATAAAAAGGGACAGGATAGTCTGTCACTACCAGGCCTGAGGTGTGTCTAGCACATGAACTCCATGGAACACACTTGTCACAGCTGAACATTCTACAGTGATGGGGGAATTCTAACTGTGATCTGGGGTGTCCGATGGAAATGATGGTTCTGTTTATGCAAACTTCAAAAACACCAATCTGAACTAAAGGGCAGCCCCAAGAAAACAACCCTGTCCAGCAATTGGGTCTTTCTTAACCCCAGAGCCAGAGAAGACACTGCTCACCCTCTGGGAGAAGCCTCCCTTCTCCTCTCCTCAATCCAAGTGAGACATCCTGGGGTGTGGCTCTCCCACTCACTTCTCTGCCCAAAGCATCCCTCTGCCTCCAGCCTCCTCATAGGATCTTGGAAGCAGGTTCAGGACCCACCCCTGATCATTCTCATCCCGTCAGCCTACCTGAGCATCTCCTAAAGAAGGGCAGAAAGCTGGGGGCTTCCCAAACCATAGATGAAGAACCAGAGGAACTCTTCCAATTACAGAGAGAGAGAATGGAGCCTAGACAAAATCCCAGGGTTCCTGCCTCCCTGCCCAGCCCTTCTTCACTCCAGAGAGGGCATTACACTGAAACCTCCAGCCACAAACCACTGGCCTCAGCAGCAGCCACAGGCTCTTTGCCCCAGGATGACTCTGGTGCAAATATACACATGGATAATAGCAACCTCCACTATCACTTACCAAGTGCCTGGGATTAGCCAGGGAAAGTGCAGAGCAGCTACTGTTTCACTTATACCTCACCACAACCTTTGATACATCCACTGTTATTATCTACAGTTTTCAGGTGGGGTAACTGAGGTGCTGAGAGATATGAATAATTACGGATAGTTAGCTGAACTATCCATAGACGTACAACTGGAAAGTGGCAAGGTCCAGCTTTTGACAGCCCACTATGCCTTTCTAAAAGCTAATATCAATGTTGCCCATCAAATAACAAAAGAAACTCACCAGCTAGACGCAAGTGCACTCCAGACCAGAAGGTGCCAGTGAGCTCTTGAAGGCCTAAAGCCTGTCGCTACTTGCTGTTCGAAGGGAGAGTTGAGCTGGTGTGGGGAGAAGAGTTGCCTCCCCTGCCTCCAGGAGGGTCCTCGGCCCCTCTCCAGGCCACGGCAGCTCTGCACTGGCAGGAATGGGCTGTGGGCGCACTCTGGCACTCAAGGAAAATGGCAGCAGCTGCTGTTGCTGCAGCTCTGATTCCCAGAGGATCCCAAAGCCTTTCCCATCATTTTTGCCCTTTTTCAGAAACCACTTAGCCATTGCCCCTCCTCCAACAATGCCAGGGCTGCAGTGCACTTAGCCACACACAGCCCAGAACCATCCAGAGCTGTGACTTCAGCTCTAAAGGCAGGAGGGCGTTGCTCAGGCCTCCCAAACCCACCACTCTTGCAGACAGGGTGGTCTGGGGTCTAGGAAAACAGCTCAACAAATGCAGTTTCATAAACAGAATGTAAACCCCAGCACCCTGGAACTGCTCCATTTTCAAAATGCAGAAAGAATGGGAATGGTCGTGTCACCCATCATGCAGTCCTGTCCTGGCTTTTAAGGACCTGGTTTTATACCAAATTTGTATAAACTGGAACCAGTCTCTGCCTCTGTTGGACCTCTTGTCCCCAGATGTGGGATAGGGATTGAGGTGGGGAGCTCTTGAGTTAGCTAAGTCCCAGCCTTTCTCAACCAGGGTTCCTAATGGAACCACAGAACAGAGAAAATTGTGTCCACTTTCTCACTTCTAGTGTAATCCTAAATGCACAGGAGCAAACTTAATTCATTATATACAATAGGGGTTTATTCCCTCCTGGAACCTGGCTGAGAAAAGTTGCAAAGTCCTTCTGGGTGTGCATACAGGCTGCAGCCTCAAATACCCTATAGAAGCCATCCCAGAAGCTGCTCACTGGAACCTTCAATGACTCCAGTAAGCCACGGGTCAGACAAAGACTGAAATGAGCATCCATATGCCACAGAGGACCATTTGTAGCCCTGCCTAGAGCAACTCACAAGCTCTGATCTTTGAGTCAGGCATTAAAGTCCAGACATCACATGGATTCTGCAGGACATTTTACACTTTACAAAGAGCTTTCACAAATCCACTCTCCCAGGCCACACAACAATCCTGGGCAGTGGGTACTGTCGTACCCATTTCACAGATGAGAAATATGTAACACCAATTAGATGATCACTGCTGATCTGAGTGTGGAAGATGGGCCCACCCACCATGCCATACCATGCCCCTGCTTGGACACCTTTTTACATATGTGCCATTTAGCACAGTTCAGCAGCATTAATTTTGTGCAACCATTACCACCGTCCATCTCCAGAACTCTTTTTATCTTGCTGAAACTGAAACTCTGTACCCATTAAACACTAAGTTCCCATTCCTTCCCTCCCCCAGCACCTGGCAACCACATTCTATTTGACTACCCTAAGAACATCATATAAGTGGAATCATTCAGCATTTGTCTTTTTGTGACTGGCTTATTTCACTTAGCATAATGTCCTCAAGTTTCATCCATGTTGTAACATACATCAGAATTTCCTTCCTTTTTAAGGCTGAATAATATTCCATGGTATATATACATGTGTACTACATTTTGTTTATCCATTCATCTGTCAAAAGATATTTGAGTTGCTTCCACCTTTGGACTGATGTGAATAATGCTGCTGTGAACATGGGTGAGTGAACATCTGCTTGAGACTCTGCTTTCAATTCTTTTGGGTATGTATCCAGAAATGGGATTGCTGGATCATGAAATTTATTCTTAATCACCATTTAACTATCCATTATGAAAAACTCACCAGCAGTAACCCCTCAACCTTCAAGTCCTCTGGGGTGATTGCTCCTTTTAAACATGTAGGCCAGAGGTGCCTCAGGGAAAAACCTCAGTATGGAGATTGTGACATGCCATCACTGTGTCAGGCACAGCCCTTATCTCACATAGTTCCTGGACCAAGCCCAGGTCTCAGCTGTGAGCAATCCCCGGGCGTGGGTGGGAGATATCTGAGAAAGCCGTTAAAAGAACCAAGCAGCTCAGGAGCAATATCCGAAAAAGGGAGGATCACACTTTTCCACCAGAACCATACCCTTAGCCTCTAACGTGATCTCTGCCTCCAATGAAGACAACACACATCACTAAATATGTCCCCTTTGCCAACAGAGCCATTGGGTGCTGAGAATATCTCCCAGGGTCTGCATAGTACCATGCATGTTCCAAGGGCTGCTGGAGAAATCCTGGCCCTTCTCCTTCCCTAACAGCTCCTTCCTGGTCTCCCTGGCCTCCTCTCCTCACCATGCTCTTCCCCTGTACACAGGACTTACCCAAGACTCTTGTCTCTTCCTACCCCTCTCTGAGACCCTCACCCTCCAAGAACTCATCTGACATTCTCAAGCTAGAGACTCCTTCATCCAAATGTCTAGCCCAGCCTACTCCTCTGAACTCCATCCCTGCCTCCAGGAATCTCTAGGTGAAGACCACAAACCCCTTTCTCTCAGCACCACCCAAGACAGACTCCTCTTCCCTCCTACTCCCTCCCATCACTGCTCCTGTTTTTAAAGACACCAACTTTGTTCTTGTCACCAAGTCCAACATACTTTGTCATCTCTACCCTCTCCTTTTCTGTCTCGCTATCTGGAATATGTTTCTGGGCCTCACATCCATCCCTCCTGTAGTTGACAACCACTTCTCACTTGAAGCACCAGAAATGCCCCCTTTCCCAGTCTAACACCCTCCATCTGCCACCTCTCAGTTCATAGTCCTAGAACATTGATCTCACCCCCTTAACAAATGAGGCCTCACCCTTCTACCTGGCGCCCTGAGCCTACGTCCCCAGTCCCCTCCCCCACTATAGCCCTTAATTCTGTCACCCAGACACATCTACTCCCCAGCCACACTAATTGTGCCCGCCTTCACACTTTTTCTCTGCTCTCCTTCTGCCCAACATGCTTGCACTATCCATCCTACTTAACCTATCCCTAAGACCAGGTGACAGGTGAAATTTATGGATGCTGAGATTCAATCATTCAAATCCTACCTCCTCCAAAAAGCCTCCCCCGCCCATGAACCTGGCCTAAAGTGCTCACCTCTCCTGCAGAAATCTCAACTTATGCCTTCCTGTGGCCATGGATACATGTGATCAACAGTAATCACAGTGAATACTTAGCACTGTGTTGAATACATGCAGTGTGTTGAGTTCTGGGATGAGCACTTCATATGCACTATCTCATCAGACCCTCACAAACGTTCATGAAGTGAGTATGACTTTGTCCCCATTTTAAGGTCAGGAAATGAAGTGTGGACAGGTTACATAACCTCCTCACAGTGGCAACCATACTGGTCTCATCTGGAGCTTTCTAAAGCTTGAGCTTTAACTTCTCTGACATCTGTGTCTTGTTTCACAGATTTTAATGGCTGCAAGGTGAGACAGGGCTCTCGCGCCTTCCATTTCCCTTCTCAAAGCCTCACTCAGCACCTTGCCCAGAGGAGCACACTGATCAGCTTTTTCTGAACAGCACCTGCACTGACTGAGTGGCTCTACTAAGACTCACAAAATGGTGGTGGGGACAAGACCTTAGGGCTGGGCCTCACTGCCACCAGTGTGGTTTCTGAGTCATAATTTGAACATGGTGTTCTTGAATTTATGTACTGATGTACCCATTAAAACTTCTTGTAAGCAGCTCATGTTTTAATGATGACTTCTAGGAGGGAGCATTTCTCCAAGCTCAAGTCTGATGGGGAGAAGAGGCAGCACAGGTGGGTGGACCAAGTCTTGTGTGGGCTATGTTAAAACCATGATAACTAATGGCCACAGTTCTCTCTCTTAGTGTTACCACCAGGGGGCACATTGACTTAAACTGAGCCCTTGACTCTAGCAATAGAAGCCTAATTTATTTTCCTCATCCACCTGGTTTCCTCACAGATTTGATGCCAGACTTTCTGGCAAAGCTAGACACCAGCAAACTCCCATATGCAGAAAAAGACTGACTACCCAAGCTGGGAACTGCCAGGCTGGCACTTCCAGGAGGGACAGGGCTGGAATTAGGCAGTCTTAGTCTCAGCCCTGGGGAGAGTGGTTAAGGCACCACTGCAGGTACCTGTAACCGGCCCGAGAACAGTGATACCTCTGCTAATCTTGTCTTGAGTCTTCTATATCTTGTATTGACATTTAACTTCCCTGATTTTTGTGTCTTGCTTCCCAGATTTCAAATGGTTTCAGGGGTCCCAGATTCAGATGACAAACTGTAAACCTGGAAGAAACCTACTTTTCTTTCTAAATTTTATCTGTGTATGTCACCAGGTACTCACATTAGTCTGAAAGACCAGCTCCCATGGAGGGCAGGGGTCTGTGAGAGAGGTCAGCATGCTCCAGAAGTGAGTAGAACTGGCCAGCTAAGCTGGGGAGGGATCAGGCCTCCAATTAGCACCCAACAGCTGAGCCCTGCTTTGCAGAGCTGGGACCCACGGCAGGGACTGGAACAAGGGGAGAAGTGGTTGGAGAGTCAGGGGTGTGGGCAGAGAATGAAGGCGAGGGAGAAGAGGTCTGGTTGTGCCAGACACCAGCTGCATAAACTTGGGCGGTAGCTGAAGTTCTGGGCTTACTTTTTCATCCACAAAACAGGTGAGAGCACCTGCCCTGCCTGTGGTACAGGGCTCTTCTGAGGATTAATAGGGACATGGGATATGAATGGGCTCTGTGAGCCGGTAGAACTCTAGGCAGGCATGAGGGATTATTGTTCTCATCCTCATTATTTCAGCATGAGAACCACATTTGCTTGTTGCTGAGCTGTATCCGGCCATTAGCTCAACGTTGTGACTAATTGATTTTTAATGAAGAAAAAAAAAAGATTCACTTAATGTTTTGTGAGTCACGCAAGTGAGCATCTCTATACCAAGAATATCTCACTTTCAAAGATGTGGCCTGTCCACCTAATAGTGGCTGAGAAGAAGTTAGTTGTGACTGACCTTCTCTCCTGAGAGACCACTGTGCACTTTGCAAACCATGGCAGTGAGTGGGGTAAATAAGGTGGTCTCTGCCCTCAGGGAGGCCCAGATGGATGAGTAGGAAGACTAGGCTCTATCTGATGCTTATAGGATGGGGCTCTCTGAAACAGCCATAAGCCAGGGCCCCACAGGTCATGCCAACAGTGAACACTCAGTCCCTTGGATGTCAGCTTCAATTTGCCAGTGACAAATGTGGTGCAGGCAGATGGCATTGGGCTGGACCTTGGACAGGTGTAGGGTTCTGCCTGTGAGGAAGACATTCCAAACATGAACACACGGAGAGGGGAGGGCAGAGAATACCTGATAGGGACTGTCCCTCAAAGAGCTTTCAGTCCACTTGAGAAGGAAAGGAAATGAAGAATATGAAAGTCACATAAACATTATGTGGATATATATAGTGAAGGGCCAAAAGGGTGTGTGTGGCAGTAGGGAGAGGGGCAGGGGAGTAAGCTGGAGGACCGGCCTTTGCTCCTCTGCTCCTGTGCTGGTTCGTGCCTTACCATCTCTCACAGGCTATTTTATAGGCTCTTCCCACATCCTATAACACCCATTCTCCATTCCGGAGTCCATGCCACCAGCATTCATACTTCAGAATCCCATGAAGCCACAGTCCTCCACTCTGCTACCCACAGAAAATCCAAACCCCTCAGTCTGGCATCCAAGGCCCTCCACAGTGGGGCCAACATTTCCAGTCATATCTCCTACAACACCCTATCATCTGCCCTATGACCAAGTTACACCAGACAATTCATCATACCCCAGACATGCCAATCACTTTAACGTAAATACATTCACCTAGCTTGACTGCTCTACCTAGAATGCTCAACTAAGTGGGCTCTGGCATTTGAATCCTAGCATTGGATCTTAGGTAAGTTACTTAACTTTTTTTGTGTCTGGGTTTCTTCACCTGAGAAATGAGGATAATAGAATTCACTTTCTAGGATCATGTGAAGATCAAATGAGTTAAAACAAGTAGAGGTTAGATTAGCTCCTAGTACATAGTAGTACGCACAAAAAAAATATTAACCGTTGTTGTATCAGTGGATTGAAGCACTCCAGTGTTTAGTTTGATGTCATTTACATAAAGAATAAACTGCTTCTCCTTCCACACATGTGGGTAAATCTGTTATAGTGTTATTCCCTAATAATGGAAATTAGGTGAGAAATCAGGTGTAAGCCTACTATTTACTTGTAAGATCAGGATATTGGCAAACAGCCCAAAAGCCCAGTTTCTCATTTAAGGATGATGCTGGTCTCAAACACTTACTGGTACTTCCCGTGAATGAGAGCAGAAGCAGTACGTGGTTTCTGACTTCAGGCTGGAGAAATGAGGCCCTGGCAGCTGTACTCAACCCTTTAGAGGTTCCAGGTCATATGCAATAAAAGCAGCAGCAGGACTGTTAGCTGACAAGCTAGAACCATGCAAGGCTCAGCACTCAGAGGTAGAGTGGATTCATGGAAAGTGACCACTCTGGGCACTGGCTCGTCTGCCTGGGCTTGCAGGACACCCATCCAGTTCCTAATATTTTATGTACAAATTCCATCCACACATCCTGAGAATGCGGCTCTGAGGGCCAGTCCCTGTTCTCCTTCAACCTATCCTGAGGTGCCTTCTTTCTCAAAGGCCTTCCTGATGGGCTCCAAAATGATGGCATCCTAGCTCATTCCAGCTGAGAGAAAATTACACAACTTTCCTGAATGATCTGCAGCCACTTGTCCTGGTAGAACTGTGGAGCAGGCAGGGCCTTGCTACAGAACAACCTACAAATGATCCTCAGGGCTGCATCCAAACTCCTGAAACCAACTCTGCAGCTATGTTGTAACTCAGAGTCTTCCCTCAGCAGAGATAAATGGGAGAATGAGCTTTATTATCCAAAATTCAATCAGCACGGCCAAGTAGATTCATCAAAGAGCTTCAGACAATCATATAATTGATAAAGTGACATTTATAAAGATATCACATGAATGATTCCCAAACTCATAGTTGCCTGGGTGCCTCAGAGTCTCCTGAGGCTGGGATCATTCTTGGGAGTATAGAAGTAGATGCGCAATGATGGCCCTCTCCTGGAAGCCATTCCATGGTCATCTCAACCCACCATGGGAATGTTTAAGATGCTCTGGGGCCCCTTTCCTGCAGGCATGCCAACTCAATGGGATGTTTCTAAAAGACAAGAACACCTGGTGGGCAAGCAAGGCCCACACCAAGAGGAAGAAGAGCTGGGCCATCTGGGTTAGGGATCCTCTCTGATTAAATTGACCACCCCCTCTGGCAGGAGAATGCCCGGACGCCTCCCTCCCCTTGGAAGGATTCGAGTTGTGCAGGGGGAAAACCCCACTGTTACATAGACCCACACCTGGAAAAGGGTCCTGCTGGTACCTGCTCAGGCTCTTGGGAACAATTTGGTGGTGGCCATGCAGCATCCATGCCCCTTGCTGGTCATACCATCCACCTTTCCTTCCCTGTTCATGCCTTCAAGCCAGTTGTGTTGTAAGCGTCTGGGGCAACCCCAGAGCAGTAGGCTCGCCTTGTGGGAATACATGGTGAAGCCAGCACAGACCTCTTCATCTTCATCTCAGTCAGCCTGCTTCACTGTCCTTGGGCCTCCCCCTGACCCAGCTAACCAGCTGTGGCCAGGAAAAAACAGGATTGGGAAAGGGGCCATGTAGGACAATCCAGTAGGAAAAGATTTTTCTAACAGTGCATGTGACCCAAGTCTGCGCTTCATGTCCCTAAAAACAATCAATCCAAGTCTGTGTTGGGGTGAGAAAGTCTTCTTTTCTTAGTTGGAGCCCACAGCCACCAGAATTTTTGGTGTATAAAGTCCACATTTATTTTCTCTTTATCTACTAGTGAATCACAGATGAGCCTGCTGACCAGGATGCTGGGCTACTGTTCCTTGTCTCTCTTTCTTTTTTTCCACATTTACATTTGCAACCAGCTCCTAAGTGAGTCTCTTTCAGAAGGCACCAATTTGGGATCTAGTTGATGACTGTTTGCTGCATTATAAGAGTGTGCCCTGTAGAAAGGTTCTTGATCAAGATGGTGCCCTGAAAACAAGCATTGTTTAAAAACTGACCACAGAGCTGTCCAGGAAAAGGATAACCCCAAGATCTTATCAGGAATGTTAATTAGATAAAATTTGCAACAATCCTTTGGCCAAAGAGTGGGCTGACTAAGACTTCTTCTGGTTTAGGTTTCTTTGGAGCAGGACCAGTGCTGCCCCCACAGCTGCATCCACATCCTGCCCAAAGGACACTAGGAAAGGGAAAGCCCTCTGCACCTCCTGCTTCAGCACCTCGTTTCTGGACAGCGCACTCCCACTGCTGACCACTCGCTCTACACCCCATTCTTTGAGCTGTTGAAATGGAAGCATTGAGTGTAGGTTCTGAACAATGCCTCGACACAAGGCCCGAGTCACATGCCCCAGGGAGAGGTCCGAGGAGGAGATTCTGGTTACTGACGCCAGTTGGTCTGGCAGGTGCCTTTCACCCAACACCGTTGGAGTGATTGTTAGGCAGGTGTCTCTCTGCCGTGCAGCTGCCTGGATCATGCGTGAATACACAGTGGACTCTTCAACCTCCAGGCCTGCCAGGAACAGAAAAGACTTGTATGAGCTCATGCACCCCCTCGCTGCAGGATGAGGCACTATAGAATTTCCACGGGGTAAAGATGGGTCTACTATCCGCTTCTTCTCACTGTAGCTGGCTGCTTCCCAGCTTAGAGACTCACATGGTTGGTTATCTATGCTCTGCCCCAGATCAGCCAGCTCTCTCACTACACACCCCAGCCCAGACTTCAGGGAGAGATCTTGTAAGTGTTGCTGTGAGCCCTAACCATCACACAGCTAGGGGACCCTTGGTCCCAAGGGTGGGGGTGTAACACATATACTAATCAATAAGTATCATCATGGCTGTACTAGACTTATTAGCAGTGTCATAAAAATTCCAGGATCACAGGGCTGATTCTGGTCTGGCCTATCCCTCCTCAAGAGTCAAGAACCACCAGTGTAGCCCAGTGTTTCTCACATTTAAATATGCATAGGAATCACTTAGGGGTCTTATTAAAATACAGCCTCTGACTCCCATGCTTGGGGTGTAGCCTGAGATTCTGCATTAAACTAATGGGGGGGTGGGAGGAAAAGGAGATAAAAAAGAAAAAAACAGATCAATCGAATAGAAGACAGGGAGACTAAGGAGATATGATGACTGAATGCAATGTGGTACCCTGGATTAAATCCTAGAACAGAAAAAGGACATTAGGGGAAGAACCGCTGAAATCCAAATAAAGTCTACATTTTGAAAAAAAATAATAATGTGTTTGTATTGCCTTAATAAAATTTCAAAAATAATTTTTAAGGAAAGGTTAAAGTGTTCTTCACCGGGAAATACATGGACCATAACACAGACCTTGGGGAGCACCTGAAGGAAGGTGTACCCCAGCTGGAGGCCTGAGACCTGGCTTCAAGCCCAGTCTCTGCATCCCTTGGCTCACCACCTCATCTGAATCTATTGGTGGAATTAACTGCTTTGAGTTGCCAAATGTCCACACTATGGGCCTAGAAACACAAAACTTCTGTGGGAAAACACAGAAGGGAAGGGACTTGCCCAAGCCACATAATGACTTAGGGGCAAAACTGAGAACTGAGGCCACTCCCCTGCATTACACCCACCACACTATGCTTATTTAATAAGCATTATATCACACTTATTATGGGCTAGACACAATTCTAAGTTCTTTACAATATTAACTCAATCCTCACAGTCCTTTGAGGTAGTTTCTAGGATGATCACCATTTTCAGATAAGGGAAGTAAAACACAAAGAAGTTAAATAATTTCCCCAAAGGCACATAGGAAGTGGCAGATCTGTGATTCAAACTCAGGCCACAATGCTCCAGAGTCCCTGCTCTGAACTACCACACAAGGGTGGAACTCCCTGTTTTCCAACCACTGGACAATAATGCAAATCTATGTTATTATGAATAGAGCAACAGTTTTACTTTTGCATCTTATGCTTTAATATTTCCATTTCTGGTTAATAAATGTATATCTTTTATCTGAGTAAATTGTATTATATTTGCAATTATGATTTGCAATAAAATGAAATAATTGTAGAAATTTCATAAAAGTTTAAGTTACAACCTTCAAAACACTCTTTTTTCCTCAAAATAGGTACTTCTGCATAAAGAGAAATGCTGGCCAAGTCAGTGGACAATTGACAGACCCAAGCCAGTTAAACCAGTATCTAGATAAAGGGCTTTATCTGATAGACCCAGCTATCAGAACCTCTCCTGGAAGACGGAGGTTCCGTGTATCCCTGTAAATGCAGAGCAGAGGAAGGCCTGATCCACTCTACCCTGAAAATTAAAGAAGAGAGCAGGAGGGCATCAGTCTTCAGGGACCCTTCCAGGAAAGGGAATCAGGAACTACTCACTAAGACTGATGCTATGAAGATTTTATAATATTGTAAAACACCAGGAGTCTTTTTACTTATTCGTGTTTGATCCTTTTGTTTTCATCTGTCTATAGTCATCAGAAGGTAAACCTCAAATGCAAGGAACCAAAGGGACTTATTGACAGAGAAAGTAAGATAGTGGGGTAGGGGAGAGCTGGAAGACTCTTATGGTATTCCACATTCAAGGTTAGGGGTGAAGGTACCCCTCAAAAAAGAGAGTAGGTAATGGCTGCTCAGAATATCAGAAGAAAGAAGGCTACTAGCTCAGATCTCTAAGGAAGGAAAGGACATTCTAGAACCTGGCTGAGTCTGAGACATGAATCTAGAAGTTTCAGCAGCACTTTGGGCACCAAGACACTGCCACATAGAAAGGACAACACACTGCATGTGGGCCAAGCCTTACCTAGATCCGCCATCCACTGGACCAGCATGTGGACAAATGTGGCCAGCACATTGCCCCCATTGAGTGATGCTGCCACTGCTAGGTAGGTCCTGTCAAAGTACGGGAAGTAGGCGACTGGAGCTGCAGGGTCTGGAGTCTGCACCGGCTGGAACCCTGAAGGCATGGAGGCTGCCAGCTGAACTGAAGTGCTGATGTTGAGAACTGGGGTCCAAGGAAAGCAAAGGTTAGGCCTGTTGGGCTAATCCATAGGTCACAAGTCATGACAGGGCAGGGGGAGTGTGCTGGTTTTAAAAACATGTCCGCAAATTCTCCGACACTGCTCCTTTCAGGAGGAGATCCTAATTTCCTTCACCCTAAGTGTTGGCTGGACTCAGTGACTTGCTTCTCATGAAGAGAATAAAGTAGAAGTGACATTGTGTGATTCTAGAGCCCAGGTTATAAAAAGGCACTGCATCTTCCGTCTTGGCTCACTTGCTGTGGGAGAAGGTGGCTACCCATGTGGCAAGGAGTTGAGGCCTCCTGCCAGGAGACACATGAGGGAGCTGAGACGTGGGCCCTCCAGGCCTGGTTAAACCTTCAGATGAGCACAGTACCAGCCCACCTTCTGCTTGATTGCAATCACATGAGGGACCTTGATCCAGACCCTCCAGCCACAGCCAGATTCCTGACTCAGAAACTATTTCATCTATCTAAAATACAGATGTTTACAAAGTAAATTTCAAACCCAGGCACATATACAAAAAGAGAAATTGTGTGAAATAACAAATGTTTGCTGTTTTAGGCTACTAAGTATTGGGGTGATCTGTTACACAGCAATAGACATGGATTTACAGAGAGTGAGACCTCAGCCCAAATGTTTTATTCTCTGCAGAGGTCTCATTCATTTTCCATGAGTTCTACCTCTTTCTTATTTCCAGGTGTTTTTCTTAACCTCTCCCACGAACAGGGTGGAAACTCCCAGGCCCAGCAAGAGGGGACAATTTTCTCCTCTAGATAGAGGCCAGAGCCCGCAGACTTTTCCAGGAGTCTCTTCTCCTTCATTTCTCACAAGACCTGCCCAAAAGCCTGTTCTTCTCCATCTGGAGGGGGCCAAACTAACTGAAATCAGCATTCAACATCCCCAACTACTTACTGGGCAGCGGGGGTCGGGGGGGTCAGACACAAGGAGAGCAAAAACAAATCTCAGAAAGCCGATGACATTTACTTTCTGCCACATCAAGACTTTCATTATGACTATAAATCAGAAGCAATGTACCTCCACCTGTCCCCTCAGATGGAGGTATCAGTGATAGGGGACTAACCAAATGTGCCCATGGACATGGCACAGCTGAGCACAGATAAGCAGCCTCAACCTGGAACCAGAGATTATAACCAGCTCAGGGAAGGAGCCTAAATCTCACCCTCTCCCCATTTGACAAGCCTTTCGCTCATCATACAGAAAGCACATTTATATCCAGGTACAGGCCAACCTTCTGTGGAAGGAAGAAACTAAGATTTGAAAACCACTGGGTAAGAAGAAAGTATCAAGCCTTAGAGGCACCACCCCAGTGCATCACTGGGAGATGGCATCATCACCCACACTGTGGATGATGACAAGGGCTCAGGAAGAAAAGCTGACTGCCCACTGTCACCCCAGATGGAAGAAAGAGAGAGGCTGAAATTCCAACCCAGGCCTGAGATCTAGACTCCAAAGCCCATGTGAGTTCCCTGACATTCACTTTTTAAGATGAAGGGATATAAGAAGAGAGATGGTATACTGGGAAAATTAAAAGTTACAGAATAAACTTAACATGTTTTCCTGGGGCATTAATTTTAATTGAAAGCTTGGGAGGAAAAGGTTTTGAACTTAAACAATTTCATCACATATATGTGCAAAAAAAAATTGGCAGAATTTCGCCTTTCTCTCTCAGCTAATCTTGAATTAACAGGAATCACTACCAAAAACAAAACAAAACCAGTCACTTGAAATTTTCTCTTAAGAATGTAATGAAATAAGACTAAACTACTACACAGAGGATAGTGCTGGTCAGAATTTGTAAACTCAGGTTGAATTGTAATAGTTCTAACTGATGGAGGAAAAGACGTAATGACAAAAAGAACACAGTAAAATTAATGAATTCTTTCTTATTCCCTTGATAACAAGGAGAGGTTCCCAAAGTGGACCCTTTAAGCCAGGCTGCTGTGAGGATCAAATGAAGCACACACCCTGCAACCACACTGCTCAGGCAGCCAGGCCAACTTCTACCCCAGCCCAGGATGGGCAAATGACAGCCCACAAGCCATAGCTAGCCAACCATCAGTTTTGGTATGGCCCAGGAGCTAAGAACAGCTTTGCATTTTTTTGTACTAATAGCTTTATTGAGATGTAAGTCATGTAAATTCATCATAAAATGTACCCCTTTAAAATGCACAATTCAGGGGGTTTTATTATATTCAGAGTTGTGCAACCATCACCACAATCTAATTTTAGAATATTTTCCTCACTCCAAGAAGAATCCCCATACTTATTAGCAATCACCTCCCTCCTTTCCAATCCCCAGCAATAATTAATCTATTTTCTGTCTCTATGGATTTGTCTGTTATGAGCATTTCATAGGAATGGAATCATACAATATGTTGCCTTTTATGGTGAGCTTCATTCCCTTCACTTTTACTCACATGTTGTGGCATTTTAGCTGTGCGGATACATCAGATTTTTTAAATCTATTTATTAGTTAATTGACATTTTGGTTGTTTCTATTTGGGGGCTAGTATAAACAATACTGGTAGGAACATTTGTGCATAGGTTTTTGTGTGGACGTGTGCTTTCAGTTCTCTTGGGTGTGTAGCTAAAAGTAGGACTGTTGGGTCATTTGGTAACTTTATGCTTAACTTTTGAGGAACTACCAGACTATTTTCCAAAAAGGCTGTACTATTTTACATTCCCATTAGCATGTTCTTACATTTTTAAATGGTTGGAAAAAATCAAAAAGAAAAGAATATTTCATGACACATGAAAATTATATGAAATTCACATTTCAGTATCTATAAATACAGTTTTATTGGAATGTAGCTATGCCCATTCATTAATGTATTGGCTATGGCTGCTTTCACACTTAACCAGCAGAGTTAAGTAGTTTTTAAAACCCTGCCCTAGACTGATGCTCCCATCTAACTGTAACTCTCTTACACTAAAAACAGATAAGACGGCACTTCTAATCAGATGGGATGGAACTTTCACTGACAAACACAAAATATGAAAAACCTTAACCTACTAATCTATCTCCTTGGTCTTAGAGTTACAAAGAAACCAGCCAACTAGAGAGAGTCATTTGCCTCACCTGGTGCTAGGGAGGAAAGGTGCAGACCATGGTCAGGGACAAAACTGGCCCTGTGGGACTATAAGCCAGGGGATTCACCAGGAGGGATGGGGGTATGTTTCATATTTATAAAATAATGACTGACAGGATGCTGAGACTGCCAGGTATGTGTGCCCCTTGGACCCTGTCACAGAGTGGAAGTCTGAGGAAAAAACAAGACTTACCTGCATCTGTCCTTTTGGCCATACAGGAATAGACGGAGGCCTGCAAATCGCCCAAGGCCACGCCCACCTGTGTCCCCTTTGGGATTTCAAACCATGCATGAGAAGTTCTGCCTGCCACACTAGCAGGCTCTGCAATGTCAGGGAGCAGGTGGATGGGAAAGCCTGAGGCCCTCAGTCTGCAAACCGAAAGTGGACAGCATATTTACCCATTGCTTTGTTTTCTGGTTTTTGTTGTTTCCATGAAGCTCTGCAAAGGAAAGCACTATAGTATACAAACAAGAGAAGGGAAGGTAAAAGCCAGTGCTTTCACAGGGGTCTCTTTGGCTTTTTTAAATCCAAGAGAAACAGGCTTGAGTTTTTAGAGTAAATGTTGGCTTTCAAAAGCTTGGGATTGGCCTTGGGGGGAAGAAAATAACCAGTTTAACCAGGGATGATCAAGAAGGATTAGGTAAGAGGCAGATAATATGGGGCACCCAGTCCCTTGTGTTTGAAAGGAACGCAAACACTCTGCAGAGAGTGCTAGTCAGAGTTTCAGTGCAAAGTCACAGTTGGTTAGAAAAGGCCAAACCAAAGTCAAACCCATTCATCTCCTGAATAACAAATGCATTCGTCACTCAGGGTTAGTGAACATGGGGCTGTCATTTTTATAAAACATGCTAGAAATTCCTTTACCTGAACTACCAGGTGCTTTTTGTTTTATTACAGAGCTCAGAATTGGGGCCCCGAAGGAAGTGAACTTACAGGGCACTGAACTTCTTGACCTGAAAAGGCAAATGGTTGTTTACACAGAATTTAAAAGGCATCCCTCACACCTACTACTTTCATTTCACCTCATTTTAAAATATATTAAAAAGCAAAAGTTGTTCATTGAAATCTACAGGCTGGGCCTGGGTCACAGAGAACTAGGGAGCCCACCCTCGGTCTAGATGACTGTGGAGGAGCCTCCCAAGCGCTTCCTTTGCCGCCAGGCCCAGCCATGCCCAGTGACTGGAACAGGCTAGGGGGCATTGGCCTGATTCCTGGCCTCTTGGAATCCCCTGCTATTCCCAAAGGGGAAAGCCCTACTGAAGCGCTTACTCTAGAGGTTCTGTCCTTCAGCTGGAGCCAGCCTGTAAGGTTATACTCACATCTCCAGGTTCCAGGTTTGGCTCCGGGTGTTGAAATATCCCCAGCTAGCGGCATTCTGGTCTGACATCAGGGGTCTTGGCAAACCACACAGCATGGCAACCACATAGTCATGGATTGTGCCAGCTGCATCATAGGACTTCAGGAACTCTGGGCTGTGTTTCATACCAAAAACAATTCAATGTGGTCTAATAGTGACTTGAAAGCATGTGCTGCACCTAGCTGTGGGCAGCATGGACTAGATATGGCATATCTAGTGGCAGTCAGAACCCCACAGGCTGTGGCTTACCCAGATGGACCTCCTGAGGCGAGGCCCTTCCAGCTGCTCCAAGCAAAGCTGCCATTAGGGGAGGGAACTCAGGGGAGGATGTGCCCTGCCTGCGAACGCAGGGCATCAGCCATTCTCAGCAGCCCTAGCCCCACCTTAACACCACATGACCCTCAGCAAGTCTCTTGTCCTCTCTGGTCCCTTCTTTCCTTCTCTGGGTTAGAACAGGAAAGACGATAGAGAGTTCTCTGGGAAATAAAGCAGTTCAAGACCAAGCCTAGGTCTTGTGACCATAGCTAGTGCCAGGCCACACTCACTGAGGGACAATCCATCATGTGGAGTGATGCTGACCGGCTAGAGGTACAGTACCCTTGCCACTCTCATTCCTCTGAAAATCCAGCACCGAAATCAAATAACAGTTGTCTGTACCTATTTTTCAAAAGCCAGAAGATAGTTGCACAGCCAAAGCCTGTGGCCACACTGAGATGGGACTCCGGCTGGGGCAGAGAAGCCAGAAACCCGCTGCTACACCGGCCATCTTGCCATGTGACCAGGTGGCTCACAGCTCTGGGCTTGAAAACAGGAGCAGCCCCTCCATCTGTCCATTCACAGCCTGGAATAAAGGAGATTACCAAAATCAGAGAAAAGAGCAACTAGCCAGCACCAACATGTCCTTGAGACAACTTTGCTAGTGAGGTTAGAGCACAGACCTTATTACCCATGACAACATTTCACTCACACACATGGGTTCTAAGACCACTTGAGTTTAACACCTGGTCCCACTACCAATAGCTATGTGACCCTGGGCAAATCACTTACTCCCTCCATTTGTCTCACATTTTCTATGTTCCTTTATATTCATTTTTTAAAGTTGATACCATATTTCCCCCAACCCCAGGTAAGAAAAGAACTGTGGTACACTCTCAAGTCTCTTAATCTCTGTCCTTCCAACCCTCATCATGATGATATTATCTAGACTTGATTCTGGATGATTACAGATATATTTTCTCTTTTTCTTTGATCTTAGCTAATTAATTTTCAGACATCAAATTTACTAACAAATCTGGCCATCTTTACTTCATTTATCTCTCTGGATTTTTCTCTGCTCTTATTAAAATATTTCACCCAAAACAGTGTAGATTTTTCCACAGCAAAGTATCTGACGGCCTATTGCCTCAGGATATTTTTTCATATTTGAATTACAGTTTAATCAGTTATAGTATCATAGGTTCTAAGTTCCTTTTCTTCAATACTTCAAAACACCATTTGTAGATTTGTGGTAGATTGCTACAAATAACTTGCTACTCCTCCCATTAAGCAGTAGCATCTAAATCTTCTTTCCTAGAATCTGAGTTGGACTTGGTGCCTTGCTTGACCAAAACAAATATGGCAGAAATGACATCCTAGGACTCTCAAGGCTAGGTACAAGAAGATTTGCAGCTTCCACCAGAGCCTCTCGGAGAGCTCACTCAGAGGAAGCCAGATGCCATGTAAGAAGTCTCACTATTCTAAGGCCACCAGGCTGGAGAGACTGTATAAGAATCACATGTAGGCATCTGGCAAATCATCCCTAGCTGAGCCGAGCCTTCCAGCCTTCCCCACCAAGGCACCAGGTATTGTGTAGAGCCATCCAGAACCCTCCAGACCAGTCATTCCACCAGATAAATACTCCCAAGCATCCTCCATCCACTCCATATAGAGTAGATCAGTCAGCTGAGACCTGCCCAATTTCTGCCCTAAGATTCACAAAATTTGATTAAAGTTACTGTTTTAATCACTGAGTTGGGAGGTAGTTTATAATATAGCAACACACAACCAAAATACTATTCCATTGCCTTTTTACATAGAATATTGTCGTTGGGAAAAAAAATTGACATCAATCTGCTTCTAATTCTTTTACAATTGATCTTCTTTCACTTTGTAAGCTTTTGGAATTTTCTGTCTCTGAAATTCTTAAAACTTTACTATAATAGATATAGCTGGGGTTTTCCTTCCATCTCCTCTTTGACATTCTACATGCCCTTTCGGTCTGGGGCATTACATCTTATTTTGTCAATTATGGAAAAATTTTCTCCATTCTTCAAATTTTTCCTCCTCTACCACTTTTATTTTTCCCTTTCTGGGTATCCTATTATTCAGATGCTGGTGCTCCTATTTGAATCCTCGATGTCTCTTAGCTTTTCATTTATATTTTCTACTTCTTTGTCCTTTCTTTCTTCCTTCTGACTTTACTTTCTTTCCTATCTGACCTTTCATTCTCTATTTGTTCTGAAGTTATCAATTCTGCTATTAATTCCATCTATTACATACTTTATTTCAACTATTGTATTTTTCTTATCTAATATTTCTGCTTGGTTCTTTTTATGTCTTCTTCTTATTGTTTTCTTGCTAATATCTTTTAGTATTACGTCAATCTAATTTTAAATTCTTAGTCTGTCCATTCTAAGAGTTCTGCTTCTGATAGAATCTCCATCAAATAATTCAGTATGATGTTTTCCTTGTGAAACAGTTGTACTCTTCAAATGTCTTCTTGTCCTGGCTTGTAAAATCATTTTGCTCTGGGAATATTGGTTACTTTGTCAGACAATATGTAAATGAGCCAAACCTCAGTCCCTATTAGCCCCAAAGAGCTGTGGAGAGCAGAAGAGTGCTAAGATGGATCCACAGATAAGCTATCCCCACCATGCAAAATCTCTCCTCAGGTCATGGTTTCCCCTCTACCCTCCAGAAAAAAAAACAATATCATGAAGATCTTTAGATCATAGGTCATCAGCCCTGGGGTTTGGGCAGGGACACCTATTTTTCTCCACTGCCTTTATTTTATTCCTGAAGACATCTGAGTTCCTATGGGTGTGAAGACAGGTGCTGCTTATTTCAAAGCCATGGTAAGCCAGAGGAATCAGTAAATCCTCCCGGTTTATCTTCCCACAGGCAAGGCAAGGCTGGCTGCCTCTTGCCCCAGACCCAAGCCGTCAATTCGCACTTATTAGCCCCATAACCCCAGGCTTTCTCGGTGTTTTCCCCTTTCCCTGGTGTCTTCCCCTTATGATTTCTCTGAAACCCATCTTGAGGGAAAGAAACCAGCAGTCAAGCTATTTCAGCATTTTGTTGGAAACTGCATCTGTCCTGGATTCTGGTGGCTCCTCCTGCTCATGTGTTGATTTTACTCTCCGGCCAGTAGCAAAGGGAAGGGTTAGAGTTAGAGTTAGGGTGCTGTGTGTACACACAATACACAAGAGTGTAGGATTGTATGCATTAAATGAGTTAACACATGTAAAGCACTAAGAACAATACCTGACACGTAGTAAGTACCCAGTTCATGTTTTATGATGATAATAATGATAATAATAAACCTTTACCTTCTAAACTCTGTCTGTGGTCTAAGGTTTTTCTAGCAGCCTTTAGAGAATATACCCCATTATATATCTGTTGTTCTCTCTTCTCATATAAGGGATATTTCCCATACCTCCAAGCAACATAAACACAACTACTGCAGCAGAATGGGAAAAGAATGTTGACAGTCAAGAAAAGTTATCAGCAGTCAAGAACACTCCAAATCTAATGGATGGAGGTGAGGCTCCAGCCTCCACTGCTGAATAGTGCTGCCATGAAGCAAAGCAGGACAAAGCACCATATAAAGCTATTTCATGATTGTGTCTGATCTCAGGCTGCAGATTTTGGAACCAAGGCCATTACACATTTTTCTATAAATTTGCTCATTAAGAACCAAAGAAAGAGATTTAACTGCCTCTCAGGCCATGAAACATCCATCCATTCATTCATATATGCATGATTGAAAGACATTTATTGAGTATCTAATACATATCAGGCACTGGTTCTAGTCTCTGAGATTATAGTTGTGAACAAGGAAAAGTCACCGCCTTCATGAAGCTTGTATGCTATAGGGATATAGAATACAAACAAGCAAATACATACTACCAAGTACTTTTAGTTGCTTTGAAGAAATACGTAGCAGTATAAAGAGATAGTTTAATAGACTATTGGAGGGTGATCAAGGAAGTCCTCTTTGAGGACATATGTGAGGAGGGACCTGAATGGAGGAAGGGAGTGAGCCATAAGAATATCTGGGAACACGTGTTGCAGATAGAGTGAACAGCCAGGCAAAGGATCTGAGGGAGCTTGTCAATCTTTGTTAATATACCTGGCCATTACCCAGAAGAGCAGGGAGGCATGTTATAAATGCATGCACCTGAGCATACCATGTTTCACCTGGGGAGGGTGGGGATGGTTCCTCCTCAGAGTAGTCTACCCTCACAACTACATTTCTACCTAAACTTAAAGCTGGAATGCTCATCCAGCCCTAAAGGAAGATCTCTGCAGTGTTTTTTTCAACCCCTTTATCTGCTTCCAAAACTCTTTTTTTTTTTTTAATTTTTAGATCATTTTTATTTTGTTTGTATTATAAAACATATGGAGTTCTTATCATGTATTGGGTATTGTTCAAAGCACTTTAAAAAGATTATAACATATGTGATAATTATCCCCATATTATATACAAGAAAAATGAAGAACAGAGAAGTTAAAATTTTTTTGGCATAGGTCACCTAGCTACTGAGTGGTACAACCAGAATTTAATTTAGGTGGCCTATTTCAGAATCTTGCCTGGCATTATTTTTCTCTTTTTAATTTCTTCTTTTTGGGGATTTGGGGTTTAAAAATTGATATATTTTTAATTTTTTAACTACATAAGTGATAAGTAAATGCATTCTCAACATAAAATGTTCAAAGATTATAGATAAAGCAAAGGCCAGCTTGACCATCCCCACCTAAGTTTCAGCCCTCTTCCTCTAACCATCGGCACTCACCAGGTAACCATTCAAAGTTTTATGTAGAGCCATACACATATTTTATTTGATTTGGTTGATTTGAGTTGGGTTTTGTTTTTATTTTGATTTTGTCTATTTTCAAAAAACAAATAGCATTATATTGTATTTATTTTTCTAGGGGTTGTCCTTATCATTCAACATGTTCCACAGTTCTTTCTATGTCAGTATACATGAATGTACCTTATTCTTTTAAACTACTGTATACCATTCTACAGTATAGACACACCAACATTTATTTAATTAACCATTCCCCTTTGATTAAGTGTCACAGTTTTCACTGCTATAAACAAGGATAAAGGGTGGCTCCATAGTGTAGTGGTTAGCACGTCTGCTTTACACGCAGAAAGTCTCAGGTTCATACCCCAGGTGGAGCCATGGACCATACCCTGGGTGCGCCAGGCCCCAGATGTGTCAGGCCCCAGATGTGACAGGACCCAGATGAGTCTGGCCCTGGGTGTGCCAGGCCCCCCGGGTACGCCAGGCCCCAGGTGTCCCTGGGTGTCCCTGGGTGTGTGCCTTGAGTGCATGGGAGGAGACACCTCGCCTTCAGAGATCCAGTTCTTAAAAGGAGATGGCAACATCCGTACATTGGGGATGGAAGTGGAGCAGAGGGAGGGAATAAAAGAGGGGGAAAAAATAAAATAAAAACAAACAAGGGTAAAGTGAACAACCATGATTGTACCTCCTTATGCACATACATGTTAAACCACTTTTCCTGAACAGATTCCAAGTAGCATCGCTGTTGAATCATAGCACTATATCTTTTTTCTTTTAGTAGCAGCTATCTTATTTTTAACAGGCCCTGCCAAATTGCCCTCCAAAATGGCTATACTGATTGACACTACCAATAGCGGTATTTTAAAAAACTAATTTTCTACCCCATTTGCCAACTCTTGACATCATCAAACTTTGATTTCTTACAATCCAGTGAGAGAAAAATTATTTCTCATCTGAGTGTCCCTGATTATGAATGACACTGAGCACCTTTTCATATGTTTCTTAGCCATTTGCATTTCCTGTTCTAAGAACTGCCTGTCCTTAACCTTTGCCCATTTCCCACAGGGCCATCTGTCCTTTCTTTGTTATTAGGCCTTTATATGTACCCACATTCCTGAGCTGTCTGCTATACACTGGCAAATATTTCCTCCCGGTGTGCTGCTTGCCTTTTAGCTTGGTTTTATGATACTCACTTCTCTCCTGCTATTACTGAGCCTGAAAATGGAGTCTGGAAACAGGCATAACCACAGGCCTCTCAGAAGACGCTTATCATTCCCTCTCCTCTCCTCCAACTGGCTTGCTTGTACCCTCATGGAAGCACTTAGCTCTCTGCTCAGGTTACTTGTGCCCATTTTTGTTGACTGCCTTGAGTGTGCCCTGGAAAGTGAGGGCCTCAACCAATCCTTTCTATGTCTCCCGCGGGGCCCAGCACAGAACCTTATATAGTTAAAGTACTGAACCCAAACTGAATTATGACCGCCATTAAAAACAGAACAACTTGATCCAAAATATGATTTCACCTAACTCTGCTAAGCAGGTATTATCATCGTCAAACAGTGGCTTTCCTCCTTCCCAGAAACAGAAAACAAACAAGAAGCCATGCGGGCTGGCTCAATGAAATATTCAGCAGCTATCTCCAACAATGTGAACGAGGTTTGTGTGGTTGTTACAGAGTCCAGGAGATGGGCAGAAAGGAAGGCGTGTGACCAGACCACAATCATTAAATCCCTGCTGTCCTCTTTGGGAAGGGTTTTGGTATTAAAAGGACATTTATTCTCGTTAATGCAAAATTAAGGAGTTTAAAAAGCTTTTACAACCTAGACTCCCTCTGAGAGGTCAGCTCTAACACCCTAATCACTCTTCTTCTGCTACTGATTGGAGCCAGGCAGCTCTAGAGGCCCCAGCTGGCCTGACAACAGGCAGATGAGAGGGAAGGAGGAAGAGAGCCTTTGCTGGCTTCTACAGGTATCCAGCCCATTCTGGGGACTGATCAAATGATGCATCACTAGGCATTAGTCATGCTGCTGAGGAGCAAGTCACCACTCACTCAGCCCAGTGGAATCAGAATCACGACTCTCCAGGCAGGAAGGGGTGAATCCAACATTCAAATCCCCTTAACTACAGCTCCCCAAAGTAGCCATCCATCCTCTGCTTAAAATACCTGCAATAAGACATTGAAGCTGGGTAATGTGTATGTGTCGGTTCATAATACTATTCTGCCTACTTTTATGTCAATATAAAATTTTTTATTTAAAAATTTTTTTCAGTTCTTTCCATAGTAAGAAGCATATTCCTGGTCTCTAACAGGGACTTCATAATTTAAAAGAGAAGGTGGTTATGGAACCCAAATTTCATAGGTTTGAGTCACCTTGTTCCTACTTCGGAAGTTAGTCTACTTCACATCCATTTGGAGATAGTGCTTGAGTGGATTTAGCATTTCTTTAGCTCTGAGATACCCAATGCATTTTCCCATCTGACTCTGGAGAGCCAGAGGAGCCTAATCCTTCTTTGGACATTCTGTTAGGAAGTTCCTCTCTTCATTGAGTTATTGTGCCTTCCTATAGCTCTGGTCCTCTCAGAGGCCTTTAAAAGCTCAGCATCTGTATTCAGACATACCTGGGTTCAGAAGCTAGAGTCACTACTTGCTGCCATATGACCCTGAGCCTATTATTTTAACCTCTCGAAATCTCAAGTTTTCATCTGCACAATGAGGACAGTAATGTAACCTATGTCATAAGGGTGTTAGGAAAGTTCAATGAGATTATACAGGTAACATCCTTAGCCCAGCACCTGACATGCAAAGTGCTCATTGCTATTTCACTGGCTTAATTCTCTTCCTGGAGGCCAAACAGAAAAGGTCATCCACCTCTGCACTATGGCAGATCTCCTGATATAAGACAACCAACTAAATAATGCTTAGTTAGCAACTGAGCCCTGGAATTTAAAAATCAAAGATATCTGTGGTTATGTTAAACAACAAAAACTACACCCAAATTTAGAAGCATCTCCTCAATTTCTTGGCATTTCCTACAGCTACACTAATCTCTTGGTTGTAGACAGTGATGCTCTGAGACACTGACAGATAAAAAGAAAGATAAAGAGAAAGCTGTGGGAAACCCACTCCATGGTACACTACAGAGAATAAGAGAGAATTCACTCTTCTCCCTCTCCCTATTCCTGGCCAATGTGTTAATAATGTGTGAGTAGACAGTTCACTTACTTATTACACATTTGTACCAGACAGAATATACACAAAAGGCATGTGACATTGCATTTCCCACTGCAGGACAACCTGACCCTTCACAGACAGCTCTTGGTAGCACTTTTCTTGTTCCACAGTCACTGTTAAGATGTGATGCCTGGAGCCCTCCATACCTTGGCTTGTTTTCCAAAACAGGATTCCATGCATCTGTCCTGACACTCCGATGGCACAGACCTTCTGGAGCTGCTGCTGGGGAAGGGCAGCAAGACATTCGTTTAGGGCTTGGATGATTCTATTCACATCCTGCTCCTGTGCCTGGAAACAGAACACAATATTTCAAGCAAGGGCATACATACAGACAGGCAGGCAGAAGTGGACAGGGGCCTCAAAGGATTTCCTGGGTGGTGACTACCCAGCTAATTCCATTGGGATCACGTGATGACTGGCCACAGGAAGGCGATGTGAGACTAAGGGTTCCCCACAACCTCCAACAGGGCTTGGAGTAGGAATATGGTGGGCAAAGTTCCATGCCCTCCCTTCACAGATGAGGCACTGCTGCAGATTAGGTTTAGCAAATGGCCCAGGCTGAGAAAGCACTCCCCCAGCCCTACAAGAATTTATAGTCCAGCAGGACAAGACAGACTATGCTCTAAGGAGTGGTAAGGTAAGAGTCTTTTGCAAAGCACATAGTGTTACAATAGGAAACAAATAGAACACAGGGAGAAATCTGGCAGGAAAGATGTAGCCAAGAAAGGCCTCAAGGAATAAAACACCTTTGGATGAGCCCTAGTGTTTGCTTTTACCTGGGTTTTAGTTCATCCATCTGGCAAACATTTCCTGAGTGACCTAAGGGCCAGGCCCTGGAAACAAAAACCCACCTAGGAAAGGCGGGCATGGAAGAAGGCCAGGAAACACTTGGGAACAGAAGCAATGGAATGGGATGTACAAGAGGGTGGTGGAAGATGAGGCTGTAAAAGAAGAGAGGCTAGGGCCCAATCAGCTGGCTTCAAGGCCCAGAGCGAGGTCTCTTTCTAAAGGTAATAGGGAGCCCCTGGGGCTTTCTGAATAGAAGAGTATCATCATCAGAGCTGTGTTTTTAGAATATTAATTGGGCAATGACAGAAGCTACACAGAGAGAAACCAATAGCATAAACAGATTTGGGGGGATGGAAAAGAAATTAAACAAAGTCAGGACCATCTTTTCCTGATTTGCCATTTCTTCCAATTTACTGCCTCCTTAAAAACTTCCCTAGGCAGAATAACTTTGAAAACAAAGTTATGAGATAACAGAATGCAGTCAAATGGCATATTAATAAGAGTCAAATGGTCCTAAGAGAGACAAGGATTTGGGAAACTTCAAAGGTCTCCAAAGTCAGATGGGAAAATGCATTGGGTATCTCAGAGCTAAAGAAATGCTAAATCCACTCAAGCACTATCTCCAAATGGATGTGAAGTAGACTAACTTCCGAAGTAGGAACAAGGTGACTCAAACCTATGAAATTTGGGTTCCATAACCACCTTCTCTTTTAAATTATGAAGTCCCTGTTAGAGACCAGGAATATGACTCCAGGCTCCCACCTCATTCCCAGTAGTTGCCTCTACCCATTAAGAAGTCTCAATAAGCTAAGGCAGCCATCACAAAATATACACTCGGGAAAGCAACCCAAGTGACATTATTGTTTTCTTGGTAAACAGGTAAATTTCAAAGTGAGAATATCAATAATTAAATATATCTGTGTTTAAAAGAATCATACCTATGTGATTAATATTTGTGCTTAAGAAATCTTTAGGTATTTGGTATTTTCAGTAAATTTATATGTTAAAGAGAATTTGGCCTAGATTAACTTTGTAATTCCAATTTAAAATGTGAAATTGAAAAAATAAAAAAAAGATAAAAATAAAATGTGAAATTTAGTAACTGATCTAGATTTTTTATTATAAATTTAAATCTCACTATATGTGTAAAAAGATTTGAAACTTGTTAGAACATTTGAGGTTTGCATAGTTATACATGTATTATATTTATAAGAATTATTTAAGTATTCTGAAAAGATTTAGGTTGGACGACTGTAGTGCCTAGAAAAAATATATTAAATGTATAACTGCAGTTTAAAACATCTAAGGTATTTAATAACCGAAACAGTATTAAGTATTATTCAAAGACCTTCAAAATGATGGTTAAGTGTTAGACATAAATGGAATAAGCTTTATAAGGTAAATTAAAAGCTTAAGTAAGAACTAGCATGTATTTCAATCAAAGTAAAATGTTTCTGCCACACAAAAAATCACCTCAAGTCACAAAATACACTTATATTTAATACCTAGAAGGATCCCTGGACAATTCAGATGAGAAAAAATGTAGCTCAGCTCTGAATAAATTTAGTCTGTTCACTGGGAAACTGAAAAAAACTTATGGTCTTGGAAAACCATCTGAAAATTACACCCTCAAACCCCTTGCTTCCCTCCTGGGGAGGATGCAGCCCTTCCCTCCTTGGAACAAACCATTTACTTGACCCATCAGCCTGCTGACCTTGGACAGGGGAAGTTCTTGGCTCCTAATAAGCATGAACAAATGAGCAGAAAAGAAGGTGAAGAAGAATAGAACTGGAGAAGAAGGAGTAAAGAGGAGCACAAAGCATTTTCCTGAGGAGGCAGTCTGAGATCCCAATGAGACTTTTTATATATAGGAGAAACTACAGCATAACTGACTTGGCAGTGAAAGACAAAGAGGAGGTGTGTGGCTGTGTATGGTCCCGCAAGGAAGGAAGAAAGAAGAGAGTGGGGGAAGGAAGAAGAAAGCAAGGAAAAAACATTTGTTTAGACATGCACTGTCCAATAATGCAGTCATTTGTCACAAGTGCCTAACCTGAATTGAGATGTGCAGTAAGTGTAAAACAGACCAGATTTCAGATTTAGTATGAAAAAAAAAAAGCACAATGTCATTAATAATTTTACATTAATTATTACATTAGAATTAATTTCACTTGTTATATTTTACATTTTTTTAATATGGCTACTAGAAAATTAAAAATTACAGGTGTGGCTCACATTTGTGGTTCAAATTTCTATTGGACGGTGCTGATTTAAAGAGTTCCCCATGTGGCCATTGGATGGTGCATCTGAACAGAAGAGGTGCTGTTTAAAATGGGCCCAGGGAGTGTGAGATGTATGGGTGGGATGCTGGAGAAGGGAAACAGGCCAGATGGGAGTGAAGTCAAGGAGACGTCAGTGTTCAGCAGTTAGTTCGAGTTTTAGTAGTGCATGTGATAGAGGACAGATGATGGGTATACCCATAATGTAACAGGAAAAGCGCTGCCCCCATTCTTTGGTTCAAAATATCAATTGGTCTATATCCTAGACTTTAGATTTGGAAAAAAAACCTTAGAGATTCATTCAACCCTCCTCATTCACACCCCTTTTTACAGATGAGAAAACCAAGGCCCAGACAGGAAAAATTATTAAGTCAAGAGAAGTCACAGAACATACCTCAGAAACCCTAGTTGAAAATACCTAAAAGCCTGACCCTCCACAATACTTGTCTGCCAAGCTTGACAATGGTGTACACTATACTTCTAAAGAGTGAGAAGTATGATCATGAGAAAAGAACAAAGTCATTGGGTATTTCTACAGATCAGTAATTCTCACCCCAGCAGTGATTTCTGTCCCCTAGGGAACATTTGGCCATATGAAAACATTTTGGGGTGTCACAACTGTGGATGAGGGTTGTAGTAGCATGTAGTGGGTTAGAGGCCAGCGATGCTGCTAAATATTCTACAAGGCACAGAACAGGCCACCACAACAAAGAACCTTCCAACTCAAAAAAAAAAAAAAATCAACAGTGCCATGGTTGAGAAATCCTAATACAGATAAAATTACAGGAATGCTGTTTGTCCCAGAGCACAACACACATGTGGGGGACTGAAGGGGGGTTATTACTGGCCTCCCCTAAACTCATTAGGTAGGTGTGGTGCACTGGGTGTGCCTGTAAACAAAGAACAGCCTGCTGAATGCTGGGGAGAGTGGGAAAAGTAATGTTCAAGAAGTGGCCCAATTTTAAGAGAAAAGGGCACTGCCTAAGTCCACTTTCTATAATCCTGGCTCAGCTGCTCACCTTCACAGAGTTGCAGCTGACTTTGCCTCCATCTCACAATACATGAAGTGAAATAATCATTCTAAAATGTCCTAATGCTCCAACCAAACTAATTTCGAAAGCCTCTATGAAAATGCAAAGTGCTCCTGAAACCTTTATCCTCTAAAATGCTTCTGAGCGAGATGAACTCTGAACCCCAAAGAACTGAGTCCAGACATGTGGCAAGAGCTTGGGAAAAACAAAACTCTTAGGAGTGGGGCTTGGCTCAGAAAATCAAGGTTTGTGGCTAGAAGAGGCCACAGAGGCCACCTATTTAAACTCAGAGAAGAACAAGCTGAGATCCAGAAAAAGACATGAGATTACTCAGAAAAGTTCCTTGATACTCATTTCTATTGTCAATTAACTGTAGAGCTACCTTTTTCAGGAAATTAATGGAATCCAGCTCTGAGGATTGATATCCTTTCTGAAGCCATATCTCACACCAGAGCCCATTGTGGTGAAATTCTCCTTTTCTATCTTGTAGCTTTCACAAGTAATGCAGTGTATTACTACCAAATTTTACAAGATAACAGTTGTAGTGCATAATTATCAATCTGATCTTTTTCTAATCAAGGTATCTCTCAATGTCTGTCTGTCTTTTCTCCAAGGTCTTTCTGTCTTTCTCTAAGATATCTCAGCCTTTAGGGACTTGGGGAGTGGGGTGAGACTTTTGTTGATCAAGTATCTTTGAGTTCCTCAGTCCACATTCCACTCTAGTTGAGCCTTATTCTGCATCTGATTTCCAGAGGAAAACCCAAACTTTGCCCTGGGAACAAACTGAATCCTGAACTTAAGGACACTGGCAGGTGTGAGGGACAGAGAGCGGCAAGAATGAGGCAGAGGCCTATGGTCCTTCCACATGACGACACAAGGAGAGAATTCCCCGCGGGTCAGGGTACAGAAAGTGGAGAGCAGAGAGCACGGATACGGCGCCATGGGCCAGGCTCCTAAAGGGAAACCGAGAGTAGGAGATCAGTGCCAGCAGGTAGTAAAGCTACTGGACCAGGCCTAATGGATCAGGGAGCTGCAGCAGGCAGGCAGAGGTCAGGCAGACGGGCAGTCAGGGAGACTTCTGAGGAAGGAGGGTGTCGGGAGGCTTCCTTGAGGAGGAAGAGGCTTTTCAGAAGGCTCTTGCAGGCTGCGCGGCTCCGGGGCGCTGCCTCACCTGAGGCCCGGCCGCAGCGCTCTGGGCTGCCACTTCTGCCCGCGCAGCCCGGACACAGCTGGCCAGTACCACGAACCCCGATGGGTCGCCGGGTGCGTCCTCCAGCACGGCCGCCTTCACAGACGTGGTGCCCAGGTCGATGCCGAGAGTGACCAACGGTGCAGCCATGGCGTGGGGACGAGCGCAGATATTCTCTGCGACGGAGGCGGTCCCTCCCAAACACTTACCCTGGAACTGAGGTGCCGAGACGGGACCTCGCCTGACAATCCTTTAGCCACACTCAAAGTAAAGCTTCTAGTCTTCCTATTGGTCGAGGAAGGCGGAGCCCCGCGTACGTTGCGGCACGCCGGTCCGTAAGCGAAAAGGCGGAGAAAGGCGGTACCAAAAGGGTCCGGCCCCGTGCGGATGGGGGTTGCAAGACCTTGGCGGCGAGTACATCAGGACAAACCCTGCCTCACTCTCCAAAGTGATGCAGGGTTCGCCGACAGGCGCTCGGGGCTCTGAGAGTCTGTGTCCCTAAAAATTGCTTGCTCAATACTCTCTCACACTCGAGCTTCTATCCCTACCCGCGCCCTTCCGCTCCTCCTCTACCCTGCACAACTGTCCGGCTAAACCTTGTGAAAACTACAGTTCCCACAGTGCATCGCTCCGAGATATTAGCAAATCAGGTGACTCGGGTCAGATGGCTTCGGGTCTGCCGTCATACACAATCAAACCGGCAAGGGAAAACCGGTACTGTCCGAAGCGTCTCCTACATCTCGTGTGGTCTGTCTCCAGAGCCTCAGAGGTTCTCAGGTGAGAGCCGCTGCGGCCCCGACAGCCTCCTACCATCCCCCAGGTGGACCCCCGAGGCCCAGAGACTGGTACAGCAAGTTGGTTGGGCGCCTGCTGCAAATCTAGACCCCCTCAGACCTGCCAGGGTTCCGCCAGTCTTGGCCTTGCCATACCCGACATTCTCCAGGTTCGAGGGCTCGGATGGTGGTGAGCGGAGGCAGGGTTCATCGGGCTGCCGTAGTGGTATGGGTGACACCACCCCAGTGCAGTTCCGAGCCCCTACTCCACCTTCTGCTTAGTTGCCGCCTGAATCTGAGTCGTGGAGTTTGCAGATTGCTTTGGAGAGGGGAGACGGTTAAAGCACCATTTCAGGAACTCCCGTTGGCTTGCTGAACTCGAGACTGGGGTCCCAGGGTGTGGACAGGAGGAGACCCCGCCTCGCCCTCCGGGACTTCCTGGCTGAAGGAAGGTAGGACAACTGGGCCCTTTCGTTTTCAACAATGTTGAGGAAAATAACAACCCTTAGGCTTTTATCCCAGAACAAGGAATGAAATTAATTTCCTTAAGGTGTATAGCTTCACAAAGTCAGATATCTGACCACAGTTTTAATAACTGGGCGGAAAAGGAGTCCTCAGCTAATAAAACTACATTCTTTCTTTCTGTTAACTAGGTTACAAGAAGCAGTTAAAGAGGGAAAAATTCAGTGTTTGCCCACTTCCTCAGAGTGGGATCTTCCACAACCCACTTAGTCTCTGTGGGCCCATTTCTCCACATATCAAAGAAAGATAAGTCCTCCCTTGGGTCCTTTTCTCCAAGCTGGTGATGCAAAGCTCATGAGGTCACAGGTGTGAAGTGAAAGTCCTTTATGAACTGCCCATGTCATGGTTTCAGGTGGCATATTATCCACTTGCTGCTGAGCTGATCCAGCTTTAACCCAAACTTCTCTTGCTATTTGTTTTTCTTTCTAGTTCTTTGAAATCAAGGAACATGATAAGGAGTTGGCTGATTATTTTTATGCTTTTTCCCATGAAGCTCATAGAAAAATGTGGTAAGTTTAGAAATGGGTCATCAACTTTGTAAAGAAGACAATGTTGCTATAGCGTAAGTAGTCTGACCTGTTTGTAGCCAAGGGTTACAAACTGTCCAGACTGTATGTACTTGCCTGCCCCTTGGTCAGGCAGCCACTGCGTGGTAGAGCAGACCTATGTCTTGGGTCCAGGAGTTTTACAAGGAGCCAGATGGTCCCCTAAATAATTGGCCTTCTGCTTTGGGGTCTCTCTACCTTGTCTGTATTACCAAAATCAAACTGTGGGATTCCAAATTCTGAGATAATATCTGTAAATGACTTATATTTCCGTGGACCTCACAGAGGGAGTTATGGGTCCTAGGAGATGCTGCAGAAGCAGGTTATGTGGCCACCTTATTGTGCCTGGATCTTCCAGGCCACAGACACCTAAAAAGTCTGCCCAGCATCCCCTCGTAATATAAGAAAATCTTTCCCTTCGAGAGGGACTGAGGAATAGGGCTCAGCCTCACAGAATACTGGCTGGTTGTAAAAAAAAAAAAAAAAGAGTCAGAGTTTGTACATCTTGGAGGGTTTGACTTTCAGAGTATGGCCCTTAAAGACCTGCACCATTCTATCAGTTCTCCCACTACCTAAAACATGGCTAAAATTCTTCCACAAAAGCAATTTGTGTTGACCACTCTTAGGACCCCAGGCACATTATTTTGATGATTGGCTTGGCCGTTGTCAAAAATCAGATACATCTTAAAATCCCTGACTAAATGTTTCAAATGAACCTTGTAGAAACAGTACAAATCCTGTGGAAGCTTCCCAAGAGCCAGGCACAGTGCCTGCACCATTACAGTTTTCTGGCCTCTTCAATCTCTGAGAAAATAGTCATCTGATCACCTCTTCTAGGTCTGTTAAATAAGCAGTCATGTTATTTTGTAGTTACACCTTGTGGGTAAGCAATTTCCAAAAGAAAAAGTCATACTAGGAGGACTGGTGTTTCTCAGTACAAATGCCAGAGCCGCACTTTAGACCTGCTGGGTCATATTCTTTGGATGAAGGCCCCAGTATATGTATGTATACGTGCATTGGCAGGCTTTAAATAAAGCTTCATTGGTAATGCTAATGCATTACTCTAGGGAAGAACAAATCTACCTCAATTATACAGAGGAGAAATTTAGTCCCAGAGAGGGTAGAAGTCTTCCCCAAAGTCACAGAGCTAGAAAGGGGACCAGCTTAGGGTTCCTACTGCATTTTATTACTTTGCCTCATTTTCTGAATGTTGTTATAAAGAACAGTGAAAACCACCATAAAATCAGGTAACTGGAATTAGCTTTCTGACCTCATCCTGCCAGGCCTGCTCTCCCTTTGCTTTGGAGAATCATCACTGGGAACCATAGATGAGATGATTGGCCTTCAGAGTATTTTGTCTGTGACTTGTTTGGGTGGGATCTTGAGGCACTGAGACCTAGTGTCAAGAACCTGGGCTTTAGACCAGACAGGCTTAGGTTTGAATCCTGCTGCCACCTTTTCTGAGCTACATGGACAAGACACTTTATCTCAGGATTCTCAGTTTCCTTATATCTGAAATAGGAATCGTAATGCCCACTTCTCACTGTTGTAATAATTAGAGAATGGGAGTTAGCAGTATAGCAGAGTGGCTGGTGGAATCACAGTAAGAGGTGCCAATAAGTATTAATTCCCAAAAAAAAAAAAAAAAAAACAGATTCTCCCTAGGGGAAACTTGGGGTGGTCCATTAAGACTCATGTGGTAATTCTGATGTGGTGTCCAGCGACTTGTGCCTCAAGGCAAACTTTAAAATGCTTTCCCATGGACGTGGTTCCATAGTGTAGCGGTAGCACATCTGCTTTACACACAGGAGTTCGCACCCCAGTGGAGCCACAGTCCATGGTCTATGGCCATGCCATCCTGAACAAGCCTGATGTCTGATCTCAGAAGGCCTGATTAGTACTTGGATGGGAGGCCACCTAAGAAGACCAGGTGCTGTAGGCATAAATATTAATAATAAATAATAAAAATACGGTGGTTCCAAAGAGTAGTGGTTAGCCCATCTGCTTTACATGCAGAAGGTTCTGGGTTTGCACCCCAGGTAGAGCCACAGACCATACCCCGGGTCACCAGGCCCCCCATGTGCACCAGGCCCTGGGTGCTCACCACGAGTGCATAGGAGGAGACGCCCCACCTTCAGAGATTCAGTTCTTAAGGGAAGACAGCAACATCTGTAGATCAGGGGTGGAAGTGGGGGCAGGGGATAAAAAGTAATAATAATTATTATTAATAATAAATAAATAATAAAATGTGCTTTCCCAAGATAAGATGCTAGCTTCCTAACTGCCTCCCATCTTGAGCTAAAAAAATGTTCTGTATTCTTTACATGATGATAAGAATAGTCACCAGGCTATGTGGAAATTATTTAGCACCGAGGCCATGTGGAGAATCACAAACATCACCACTTTATCTTCACGATGCCTTGTGAGATAGGTAGTACTATTGTCCCCATTTTACAGGTGAGGAAACAGAGGTTCAGAGAGGTTAAGTACAGCTAAAAAGTGACAGACCCAGGATGGATCTGTTTGACTTCAGAGCCCAGTCTCTCAGCTGCTGAGCACCATTGTCTTTAGTGGCACTAAAAGGGAAGTAAACATTTCTTGATCTGGTTCTTGGAGAGTTTACAGCATCTTTTAAAATGTAAAGACATAGGGGTTCATGCCCCAGGTGGAGCCATGGATCATGTCCCGGGGGCTCCAGGCCCCAGTTGCACCAGGCTCCCAAGTGCTCTGGGGGTGCCAGGCCCCGGGTGTGTGCCGTGAGCATGTGGCTGGGAAACACCCCGCCTTCAGAGATCCAGTTCTTAAAAATAGGAGACAGCAACATCCATAGGTCAGGGTGGAAGCGGGGGGAATTAAAGAGGGGAGAAAAATGTAGACAGTAGGAGAGCAAAGGTTATGGGAATCTCCCACTCACCCTGACCACAGTCACAGCAGATCCGTGAGGATCCATAGGTGTTGGTGACTGCCTGGCATCACTTTCAATACCCCTGCCCTGGACACTGTCTTGTCAGGGTCTTGCTTAACTGGTATGGTCCCCAGCTCTACTTAGAAAGTAACAGTAGGGACCTTAAATCCTACTACCCCAGCTGTGCAAGCCCAGAACGAAGCTGCAGGTCAGAGCAAGAAATATGAAAAAGAAGAGGTAGAGTTGACAAAGTTGCCTCCAAGCCCTGAGGCTACATGTAAGGGAGGGGCCGTCCTACTGTGCTCTGAGCAGCTCAGCCTCTGCAAGAGCCAGGGTGATTAAACGCCACTCTGAGGAACCCTGGTTGGGGGGCTGGAGACCTCAGGCTGTGGGAGTCAGCTTAGAGACTTGCGGACATGGGACAGAGCATGTATCTGCATTAACGCAGGCAGGGTTAGCCTGGAGAAGGTGTTTCAGATGGGGTCTGAGAGGTCCCAGATGGCTAACCAGGCCCAGGAGTACAAATTCCAGATTGGTTCACTCTCTTGGAGAAGAGGTTACTCTTCCTTAAGGTGCCCAGAGGAAGAGAAGCTTCCAAGTAGGAGTATTGAGAAGGGGGATCAGACAGAGGAGGCTGAATTAGGAAACTTTCAAGTTCTCTTCCAATCTGAGCACCTAAAATTTCAGTTTTTCATCTTTTGCCTTTGTGTCTGGGGAGAGGGAGACCTGGGCCCTGCCTGTAGCCACTACCCCAGGAAAGACCACCTGCATTAGTTGTGCTCCCGCTTTCCCCTTGGGGGCCCTTTTCTAGTCCTAGTCTAGATTCAAGATCACACCTTAGGCTATGCATATCCCTTGAAGTAACGAAGTGAGATGGACAGGTGCTTGGAGTTTTGAGCACACCTGAGAGGTAGGGGTGGGGGCGGGATGCGTGGGCTGTCCAAAGAACACAAAGGTCAGAGAGGCTGACTCACTCATATTCTTTGGCCAAGTTGCTCTGGGATGATTGCCTCCCAAAACTGCTTCCTCCAACCCAGAGGACTATTTATCTACCTTGTCCTGAGTTAGCATGTAAATGCCAAAAAGAAATCCCTAAAAGTGAAACAGTGTGTCTTGTTCATCAGTCTTCCCTCAGTCCCCAGCAGAGTCATCCTCAGGAAGGGTATCAGTGAACAGGTTGAGGCAGATTAGAGAGCCCAGAAGGGGCCCTTGAGAAACAAATTAGCTAGGACTCTGTGTCTCTGAGTACAAGAAGGCTGGACCAGTTCTGCAGGGCCATTTTAGCTCCACAAACAGGAGACCCTTGTGATTTCTATCTGAAGGTGTGGTTCAAGTCCACATTTTCCAATCCCAGATCGTGGCTTCAATTACTTTGTGACAGTTTTTGGGTTCTATGATTTTAAAACTATCTCTTATTAACTCAGCAGATTCTCAGCCTCTCATATTAGGGAGGAGAAAGCTATAGCGTCTCCTGCTCAGACCTGTGTACCCCTCTGTCTGGCAGCAAGAGGCAAAAGTGAATAATGAGGGCTTGAGTTTCCAGTCCCATTACTTAGCCTCTCAGAACCTTCGTGTCTTTACCTAGAAAATAGGGGTTGTCATGAGTCAGAGCTCGTGAGTTCAGATGTCAGGGGCCTTTGTTCCAGTGTCTCCTTGTGGGCCTAAGCTCTCTGACCTAATGAATCATGATTTTGGTGCTTCCAGAGTCGATGGTCAGCATCTCTGTTCCTCCCACTGTGAAGCTGGAAAATGGAAGCTCAACCAACATCAGCATCACCCTTCAGTAAGTTACCAGGCCCAGCTCTGTCCTCAGCCTAGCTCATTCACCTCACAGCTGAGTCAAGGCTGACCCCTGGCACCGTCCATTCATATTTCAAGTGTGATGCCCTTGCCTCTTCACTTTAAAACAAGCCAGAGAAAGAGAGGCACAAGCCCTGGGCTGCAGACAGAGATCCCCTGTGTCTCCCCACAACCACTGAATCCTCGTTTCCTGTGGGAGGAGCAGGAAAGGGGCTTCTATGCAGAGACATGAGCCTTTTCCCCAGCTGAAAAGAGTCCTTGAGTGACCAGCAGTTGAAGCCATACTTCATAGTTGTCCTTTCCAAGGCTTTAATTATTTGAGGCGGACCTTGAAAGCCAGGGGGTAAGGAGCTGAGCACTTCTGAAGTCACTTCCAAAGCAGAAGTGATTCCTTGGGTGGAGCCCATTCATGCACCACTCATACTTAGCCTTGTCTGAGAGTCTTTCTTGCTGACTTCTGGTTCAGATGTAAGGGTGCTGACCTAGTCCAGACCACCAGAGAGAGCCTGTATCCTTCACTGCTTTGCCCTAATCTTCCTCCCCAGCCATTAGGATTCTCAAAGGTGAAGGTCCAGACCTCTGTCTTTTTCTCTCTACCCTTCTCCCTTTTTCTCACCTCTCCCGAGAAGTCTGTTTTCAAACCAAAGCTTTGGTACCAAAGCTCCCTAACAGACCTGCATTCCACTCCCAGCCCCTGCCACCTCTGCACATCAATACTTTGTAAATCTGATACATCATCCCCTCATTACCACTCTCTCCTCTCTAGAATCTTTGAGTTGCTTTCCACTACCTTCCAAATTAACTCCAGGCCTCTAAGTCCAGACTTGAGGTTCCCAAAGGCTGCTCCCTGCTCAGACCTGAGTCCTCTCAAAAGCCTTTCCCACCAGAGCAGAAGCCTCTGGGCCTCTAGACACCTTATTTGGTATTTACAGCCAGTTTCTTACCTTCTCTTGTTCTCACCAGGCCCTGATGGAACAGCTTGTCGCCTGATTAAAGTAGAAAACTCTTAAGGAACAGGGAGCCCACCTCTCTACCCTTCAGGCCAAGCATATAGCACTTCTTCACCCCAATTGCTCGAGAAATGATAGGCCCAATGTGAAATTCAGAAGGTTGATTGAGCTCTCACAGTGTCTCTCAGTGTCTCTTGTCCTCCACAGGCATCCATTAAATGAAACCTTGGTGATCACTTTTGAAATCACATTTCGTTCAAAAAATATTACCATCGTTGAGCTCCCTGATGAAGTAAGTAATGAATCTTAACTGATGGGTATTGAACTGCTAGGTAATAAAACACATTTTAATTACGTGCTTCTGGAGTTAGGCTGCCTTGTTTTTACACCATGGGCTGTTCCTGTCCTATCATTCTAGAAATCTCGATTTGGGCTTTGTTGGTCTCTTTGAAGATGGGCATTTTATGCCATGTAGATGGATTAGGAAAGTGATGTTAAGAAATTTGAGGCAAAAAATGGTCCTGAAAATGTAGAAAAAATTCTTAAGATAGTTTTCTAAGACCTTGATACTCAAAGGGTGTTCATAGACCAGCAGCATTGTCCCTGCTTGAAAACTTTTTAGAAATGCAGAATCTCAGGCTCCATCCCAGATCTACTGATTTAAAATCTGTGTATGAGCAAGATCCCTGGATAATGTGGGTCTATATTAAAGTTTATAAAGCACTGTTCTAAGATTCCATTGGTTGAGTGTTATTTCCAAAAACCAGTGAATGCCAGAGTCTATCTTGTATCACAGCAATAACTGTTCATAGCCATTATGCATTAATCTGTGAACATGTACCCTGCTTCTACCTTACCAAGTATTTGAGCCAATTACCCATAGACTAGATTTTTAAAAAATCAATAGAGGAGGTAGTACTGAGAGTAAAGGAGGGTTTAAAAAAATAGACAGGATGAATGCAGGAATGAAATTGATAATCATGAGGCATGTCACTAGGCCCTGTATGGTTGTAGAAATGGGCTACAAATTGGCTCTGAGCCCCCCAGCAAGCAGACAGTATTGAAGCATGGTCAGATGAAGGGTGTCTACCTAAAAGAACTTTGTATAAAAAGAGAGTCTCATCTCATCCCATGGTAAATGTCACATATCATTAAACGGCCATTTCTCACAACTTCCCCTGCCCCAGGGTATGAGGCCTGCCGCAGGGTAAGAAAAACTGTTATTTCTAACAGTGGTTCCTGACTCTCTGAGGTCTGGCTTGATCCCAGGTCAAGTGAGCAGAAGAGAGCCATTCCATGTTCCTTCAGATATAGGCCAGGGAAGGGGCTGAAGGCAGAACCTTTTTCTGCTCAGAAAGTCTAACACACAGGTATATGGGGGGAGGGGATTCCAGTTAGCTGGTTGGTCCAGAGTTTTCACCCTTTTGTTAGTAAGCTCCTGGAAGGCATGGACCTTGTGTGATCTGTCCCTCCATTTTCTAATGCATAGCCTGGAACTAGACACTCAGTGAGGTCCCAATAAACACATGGCCCTGGATCAAATTCAGTTTTCCTAACAGGTTGTGGTGCCTCCCAGAGTGACAAATTCTTCTTTTCAAGTGACATCTCAAAATGTGGGACAAATTACTGTTCATCTGCATGGAAATAATTCCAACCAAACAGGGTAAGCTAGGCCTTAAATGATGAGAAGGGAGGCAGTGCTGGGCACGTGGGAGTTTCCTTCAGAAACCCAGCATCAGCTCATACTAGTCCCCAAATTCTTTCTAGCCCAAGGATACGCTTCTTGGTGATCCACAGCAACGTCATTAGCATCATAAACCAGGTGATTGGCTGGATCTACTTTGCAGCCTGGTCCATCTCGTTCTACCCTCAGGTGATCACGAACTGGAGTCGGAAAAGGTAACCTGCTGAGCTATCTGTGCAGGTTCATTTGGAGCCAGTATGACGGGCTTTCCAGTGAGACTATAGGCAGTATGGGTTCATACTTTCCCCCTCTGCTTTTCTCTCTTCCTGCCCTTACCAGAAAGTTGTCAATGTAAAAGCTCTAAGAGCCTGTGGTAGTTCTTGCACTGCTGGGCATTTGGTCTCTTTCTCACTTCAGCTCTTCCCTGTGAAAGCAATAAAATGGGGCTTCTGAGTGAAGTGGAGTACAGGCTGGGTTGGGGTAAGGAAGTCCACCCAAATATGCTCTCCTCTTTGTCCATCTAGCCCTGGAGGAATTAGTGTCACATCATACCTCAGTGCTGGAGTTGGAGATTAAACCTTTCAACTTTAATTTTTAAAAAACAGAATGGGAGGTGAGGCCAAGATAGGGGTGTAGGAAGACCTGGAACTCACTTCCTCCCACAGACATACCAAATATACACCTACATGTAGAGTAGTTTCTCCTGAAGAAGAACTGAACAGCTTCTGTACAACAAGGATAGAGAGACCATACAGGGATGGATAGGGGAGATAGAGACACAATAATGAAGGGACTCTTACCCTCAACTGAGACCTGCAGCAGGGAGGGATATTACAGAGGGGGCTACATGTGGACTCACCCGCCCTGGGGCATAGCCAAAAAACTGATTTAAAGGGCACCTTGATTATAAATGAAGGAAATCCATTTACATTACTTTTCCTAATAACAGTGTTTCAGAAGGAAAAATTAAGAAAACAGTCACATTTACAAACGCATCAAATAATTAAAATACCTAGGAATAAATTTAACCAAGGAGGTGAAAGACTTGTATTCTGAAAACTATAAGACATTGATAAAAGAAACTGATAGAGATACAAATAAATAAAAAAACATGCCAAGCTCATGGATTAGAATAATTAATAGTGTTAAAATGTCCATACTTAAAGCAGTCTACAGATTCTGTGCAATCTTTATCAAATTAACAATGGCATTTTTTCACAGAACTAGAATAGAGTCCAAAAATCAGTATGGAACCACAAAGACCCCAAATATCCAAAGCAATCTTGAGAAAGAAAAGGTATCATGTTCACTGATTTCAAACTATACTACAAAGCTGTAGTAACCAAAAACAGTATAGTACTGGCACAAAAACAGACAGACACATAGATCGATGGACTAGAATAGAGAACCCAGAAATAAGCCCACACACATACAGTCTATGACAAAGGAGGCAAGAATATACAAGGGAGGAAAAATAATCTCTTCAATAAATGGACAGAATAATGAAACTGGACCACCATCTTACACCATTTATAAAAATAAATTTATAATAAATTAAAGACTTGAATGTAAGACCTGAAACCAGAAACTCCTAACATAGGCAGTAAGTTCTTTGACATCAGTCTTAGCAATATGTTTTTGGATCAGTCTCTTCAGGCAAGGGCAACAAAAGCAAGAATAAATGTAATTACATGAAACTAAAAAGGGTTTTGCACAGCGAAAGAAACCAACAAAACAAAAGGGCAACGTACTGAATGGGAGAAGATATTAGCAAATCATATATCCCATAAGGGGTTACAATCCGAAATGTACAAAGAACTTATATAACTTAATATCAAACACACACACACACACACAATTTAAAAAATGGGCGAAGAACTTGAACATTTTTCAAAGAAGACATATAGATGGCCAACAGGTACATGAAAAGGTGCTCAACGTTACTAATCAGGGAAATGCAAATCAAAACCATGAGATACTACCTCCTTATACCTCTCAGAATGACTATTATCAAAAAGACAAAAATAGTATTGGTGAGGATATGGAGAAAAAGGAAACTTTGTACACTGTTGGTGGGAATTTAAAATGATAAAGCCACTACAGGAAACAGTATGGATGTCCCTCAAAAAATTAAAAATAGAATTATATGATCCAGCAGTTTCACTTCTGGGTTTCTATCCAAAGAAGATGAAAACACTAATTTGAAGAGATATATGTACCTCTGTATTCATTGCAGCATTATTTGCAATAGCCAAGAATGGAAGCAATTTAAGTGTCCATTGGTAGATGATTGTATAAAGAAGATATGATATATATTATAATAGAATATTATTCAGCCATAAAAAAGAATGAAATCTTGCCATTTGCAGCATCATAGATGGACTTAGAAGGTATTATGCTATGTGAAATCAGTCAGACAAAAAAATATGATTTCACTTAAAATGAGGAATCTAAAAACACAAAACAGAAATAATCTCATACAGTAAACAAACTGGTGGTTACCAGAGAGGGGTGGGGTGGCGTGGGTGAAATAGGTGAAGAGAGTTAAAAAGTACAGTTTCTAGTTGTAAAATAAGTCAAGGGGATATGATGTACAGCATAGAGAATATAGTCAATAACATTGCAATAAATTTGTATGGTGACATGGTAACCAGACTTAACATGAGGACCATTTTGTAATGTATATAAATATCGAGTTATGATGATGTAGGCCTGAAATGAATAGGATATTATATGCCAATTATACATCAGTTACATGTACACATACATACATACATACACAGTGAGCCTGGTGTTTGGTCTTCCTGCGGCAAGGACACAAGCTTCCTGCAGTCACCTTAGCCATGTGGGCCTTTTAGGGAGCTGAGCTGGGAGCAAGGGAGGGAGATGCCTCCTTTCTGTAGGAGGCCTCCAGACTTCCCTCTGGGGCCAGAATTTGAGGCAAGAGGAAACTGATTCCCGAGAAGGTAGGATTGGGTGGCATCATTTGTAGCATGGAAAGGGACCTGAGGACAGTGCTCTGCTTTGGAGAGTCGGGCCCTCCTTCCCATGTGCTGGGAGCTGTCCTCTCCCATGCCCTCAGTGGCCCAGTCTCACTCCCCGCCTTGCTTTTTCTCTCCATCTCCCTGCCACACAGTGTTGTTGGTCTGAGCTTCGACTTCGTTACCCTGAATCTGACGGGTTTCGTGGCCTATAGCGTGTTCAACATTGGCCTCTTCTGGGTGCCTCATATTGAGGTATGGCACTGCCCGCCCCCCCACAGCTTGGCCCAAGCTATTCAGTGGCCTGGCCACCCTTTACCCCTCAGTTTCTCACCCCCTAAACAGGAGCAGTTTTTCCTCAAATACCCAAATGGAGTGAACCCCGTGGAGATTAATGATGTCTTCTTCAGCCTGCACGCAGTCGCCCTCACCCTGGTTGTCCTGGTGCAGTGTTTCCTGTATGAGGTGAGAGACGAACTTGCCATCTGTTCCCCTTTAGTCTGTCAAGCCAGTACCCACCACCACTACCTGCCACCCATACCTATTGTTTTACAGAAGACACAGAAACCCTCAGAAAGGGCATGTGTTTGTTCACTCTTAGTAAGCATTTGCTTACTAAGGCCAAGATAATAGGCCAAGCCCCATACTGGGCACAGGGACCACTCCATGAGCCCAAACCTTCAGGCTCCCCTAGGTCTGTGGTAAGGGACATGGAGAGAGAGTGATGACCCAGCAGGCTGAGAACTGAGGCTAAGGGAAGAGCACAGGCAGATTGAAGGCCTGACCCAGCCAAGGAGGAAAGGGTGAGAGGCCATCAAGGATATGGTACATAGCTGTGGTCTATGGGATACGTGAAGAGGGTCAGGTGGGGCACTTCTAGCAGAGGGACAGAACTGTGAAGGCCAAGGTGCAGTGAGAGGAACCATGAGCAGATGGGGGTAGCTGGGGTACAGGACACCAGTAGAGGAAGCAGGCTCATGAGGGTCCTAAGAGGTCCTGAGGGGTCTGGAGTACCAGGCCGAGGAGCCTGGACTCAGTCATGTTGCCAGAGGGTGGTTTGGCACTTCTGCTGGGAAGGGCATCATTAAGCTATGCTTCAAGGGGTCGCTGATGTGCACATTTTCTTTCACTTCCCTTTGGGTGCAGCACTTCCCTCAGGGAGTTCCCTTCACACATGCAAGGCCAGCCAGGGGCTGATTGGGCTCCATCTTCAACCTTCTAGGTTTCCTTACTCTTTGCTGTGAAGCTTAGACGAAGGATGCCTACTTTAGGGAAAGGTAGGGGTAGAGGACAGATTCCAGAAGTGATCAGGCTCCCTTTGGGTCTTAGAACAAGCCTGGGCTGGGATGAAGTGCCAAGCCTCCAACGTGTTGGAGGTTCCATCCTCAACACCCTTCTCTCCTGGTGGAATCTGAGAGGCACCCACTTCTGTACTGTGGAAATAAGAAGCAAATGGGCTCTGGAAAGTCTAAGCACCAAACTAGAGACCCTGATAGTGACAAGGATATTGTTGGTGTTGGGCTCTCTGTGCCCCAGCTCCACCCCACCTGCCTTCCTCTCCTCTCCATCTCATCCTCAGCGAGGCAACCAGCGAGTGTCCTGGCCTGCCATCGGCTTCCTGGTGCTCTTGTGGCTCTTTGCACTCATCATCATGATTATGGCCACAGTTGGGGTAACCACATGGCTGCAGTCTCTCTTCTGCTTCTCCTACATCAAGCTTGCAGTGACACTGGTCAAGTATTTTCCACAGGTACCTTCAAGGCCTTCCTTACTTTTCACATGGCCATTAGAGGGAGGGAGGTGAGATACAGACCCTGAGCCCTTCTCCTGTTGGGTAGCTTCTGGCTAGGGTGAGAAGACAGGGATAGAAAGCCATGAGCCCAGCAGAGGCCAGAGGGCAGGCAGAAAGCTGGCCATTACCACTGCCTCCCTTTCCCTGGAGCCGGGAATCACATGAGGAAGTCAGTGGAGAATTCTCAGAGCTCATACTCAGCTCTTGAGAAGCAGGGGTAGTGCAGGTCACTCCCATCTCTCCATCCCAGCTAGGGTCTTCCTTGTGGGCCATCAGCACCCTCCCTCAAGCACTCAGTCCTATTCAGATCTGGGGACTTAGAGTCAGACATGTCTTCCATAGCTGGAATGGCCCAGGACAGGGTCATGTATGAAATAAGTGCCAACTGAAGACTCCAATTATGAATCTAGGGCTTCATTTAACTTACCCCATTCTTAGTGGAGAGCCCTCTCTTCAGCTTCCCCAGCCCGAGGAACCTTGTGTTCCATGGGCTCAAGAAGGAGAACATTTTGGTCAGCGTCAAGGCCAGTCTCCTGAAGGGCATGGAAACAGAGCCAGACCCTTAAAGATAAGCAAAACTTAATTCTGTGGACACAAGAGAAGAGGGAGTTCCAGGCCCAGAGCAGCCTACACAAAGGCACAGGTAAAAAAACATGGGAGGTATTAGGGAGACCCTGCTTGCTGAGAGCAGTGTCGAACCTAACAAGGTGAGGACAGGTCCCAGGGGTCTTAGGAAGAAGGCTTCCGAGTGGGGGAAGGTCTTTAGGGAATTGGGGCCTCTGTCCCTGAGTGTTGAAAAGCTTGGGGCTGGGAAACATGCCAGGCAGGAGCCCCACTTAGAGACGTTTAGAACTGTCCAGGATTGGAGAGGAGGCAGCAAGAATGGAGAGGATGGGAGAAGACTGGCTGGTGGCCAACTGGAAGACAACTACTACAGAGGCCAAGCCCTCCCTCCTGGGTGGTAGGATGGTCACACCAGTCAGAGAAACCCAGAGGGTGCTAGTGTTGGAGGTAGGATGTGGGTCACCGGCAGCAGGAAGGAACAGGGTGTCTCAATGGACACACCCACTAGACCTGAGAAGCCTGAGACTGTGGTCCTAGAGCCCAGCCAGGGCTGAGGTGGGAGGTAAGTCCACTCTCTAGATGGAAAAACCAAAGCTAAGAGGACTCAAGTAACTCTCCCAAGGTAACAAAGCTATAGTGGTAGAGCTGGGATTCCAAACCAGGCAATCAGACTTCCAGCCCGATGTTCACAAGCACAACATCAAGTCCAGGCTTATTTTGAGGAGAATCTTCATTGCAGCTGAGGAGGAAAATCAGAGTTGCTAGAAAATGAAGGCTTTGTCACAGAACAGGGAGGGATGACAATAGAGAAATGCAGCCTCCTTCCATTGGAGTTGGGATGCAGAGATGGGAGGAGGAGGGCTGTGTTTGCTGTGCATGCAGATGAGACCCCGTGACCCACCCAAACTGGTCCTCTGCCAAGGCTTGTCAGAGCCCAAAGGTCACAGTGTTCCTTGGAGCAAAGGTTGGAACAAATGAGTGGGGAGAATTAGAGCCACTCTTGTTTGCAGTGGCAGTCACAAGGTACATGAGGCAGCCACCCAGCCCCCTCACTGCCCTTCATCTGTCTGTCTCCCTGCCTACCCAGGCCTACATGAACTTTTACTACAAAAGCACCGAGGGCTGGAGCATTGGTAATGTGCTTCTGGACTTCACTGGGGGCTGCTTCAGCCTCCTCCAGATGTTCTTCCAGTCCTACAACAATGGTGAGTCAACCAACAGTGGGCTGGAGACACAAGCCGGGGCCAGGCCATTCCCCAGACCCCAGCCCAATCCAAGCAATGCCAGTCCCTAGATTACCTAGGGGCATTTGCTGCTGAAGGGTTTGTGGCTTCCTGGGCAGGGGAGGAACCCCCACCTGCCCCACAGCCCCACATGCTTTAGGAGCTGCCAATCTAAAACTGGATTCTGTCCTCTCTGGCTGTTAACAGACCAGTGGACGCTGATCTTTGGAGACCCAACCAAGTTTGGACTCGGCATCTTCTCTATCTTCTTCGATATTGTCTTCTTCATCCAGCACTTCTGCTTATACAGGAAGAAACCAGGGTATGAGCAGGTGAACTAGCACCCAGAGCCCCAGTGTAAACAGCCCAGGCCCTGTGCCCACCAGGAAAGCTGGAGAAGCAGTCTGGAATGAAGGGCTGGCTCCATGTGCCAACAGTGGAGAAGCGCTCTCTTCCTAAGGGCCAGACGCCTTAAACATGAAACAGCCTGCCTTCGTCCAGGACTCTCCAGGGCCAGGGAGAAACCTCCTTTTGGGACAGACACTTGACTCTGCTCCAAGATTAAAAGCCAGACTGCTGGCAGCACCTTCCAACCTCCCCAAGGTCTTATCCCCTCCTGGGCCTTACTGGTCACATAGCTGGCTCTCCTGCAACTTGATGCTGCCATCTCTATTTTCTTTAAGGCTGCAGGCAGCACACACAGGTTCTGACAGCCATCTCAAGCAGGATTGGGTGCCAAGCTTGAAGCTGAAGGCCTTGCCCCAAGCAACCAGTGTTTCTGGGAGCAGCTTGAAGGACTGACTTTGCAGCTGGGAGAGTCGAGGGTGCTTTGCTGCCACTGCCATGGTTCCCCAAGACCAACCAGCCAGGTGCTGATGGCAGAGGGCCTAGGACTTTGGAGTTAGGCCTTGGGTCTCTTCTCTGAAGGCCATATTCTCTTAACACTCACCTCCTTGACACTCAGTTTCCACAACTGCAGTTACAGGTGGCTCAGGCTAAGACCTAGTAATGAAACAGTATTTCTGGGCCTTGAGCTGCCCAACAGATTGTTCTAAACTGGCTTCATGCCCAACACCTAAATCTTCATCACACTAACCCCTTTTGGATTTTTTGGAGGGATGTTTTGGAAATCAGTGACTCATTTTCCTCTGTCTTCTGCCTGCCTCCTTTCCCAGAGTCAGGACCCCATGTGAACCCCTCCAATGGCTCCCTGCCACACACACACACACCCCAGTCTGTGCCTTAGAGGCCTGGTAGACATACCAAATGGTGACAGTAGCTCCCCTGGAGGGGAAGGTAGACCCATTTCCCTTCCCCCAGCCCCCACTTGAGACTGATTTTTTTGGCTGTTAAGAAGTCTCACTTAAGGACTTGAGACCACCTCACACAATCCTCATGGGCCCCACCCTGACCCCAAACCACCCCCCCTTCCAACCCAAGCAGCTGTCCTTCCTGTGGCAGGAGGGTGAGGTCCCAGGATGTGCCTTGTACATGCCATGAGTTTGTCAGTCCATTCTTTTTACTTCGAGATCAATGTAAGGGGCCTATATCCTAAATTAAAACCTGATTGTTTCCTTTTGCACACTGAGCATTTGCCAGATGCAGGTGTGCTGGCTTCAGAACCAAGTCCACAGTGCTTAGGGAGATGGTCTTACTTCGTGTAAGAAAACATGGGGTTGTGAAATTCACTGATCCAAAGGTGACTGCTTGCCAATCCTGCACTTCATCGGGGGACCCTCATGGGTAGTGCAAGATGCCTGCCTGCTCAGGGCCAGGTAGGTCCCACAGGTACCATGTCTGCATTACCAAGGGCACACTGCTCAAGCTGCTGTTGTGAGTTGGGGTAAGGTAAGGTCTTTAAGGGCACATCACCATTTGGAGTGGAGGGATGTCTGATTTTCCCAGGTTCTTCCTCGATCCAGTTTTAATATTAAAGAATTTAAGATCTCGTTTCCTCAAAGCAGAGATGGCAGCCTGACCAAATGCACATACCTGTTTTATTTGCACCACTCAGTGTGTTACCAGATGTCACATTTTAAAAAATGGAATACTTCAAAAATCTGAAAAGAAATGAAAATCCGATTTGGCAGTAGGTCCATGAGTGGCAACAATTCCCAGAGCTGCTGGTAGTGCAGCCAATGGTAGTCCAGGCACAGACCCCAGACCTCTTCAGCTCACCCCATCTTGTCAGATGGCAGACCTTGGAAATATTTGAGGTTACATCCCTGGCTGTGATGGACTTTGTGCTCTTAAGAATCTTAGGGGAGCAGGGATGCGGGGCGATATTTCTACCATGAGTCCTTTGGTGTTCAAGAGACCCTCTCATGGTTGGAGCTAAGACCAGGTTCACAAGGGAAGTTAGGGGCTCCCTGCTGGCCTGACCAAGCAGTGTCAAGTGAGCCTAGGAATAGTGGGGCTTCATCCCAGAGCAGCTGGGGACAGGTCAGCAGCCTTATAGCCAAAATTCTTCATAATCCATCCCTAAACACCCCAATCCCATGCCTCAGCAAAGACCCGCTGTGTGTTCCAGCACTGTTTATTGGGCACAAGATGTCAGGTGTCAGGCGACATCATACTGCTCCAAATCCATAGTAACCAAAGTAAGGTTTGTTGACTTCCTAAGATTCCTAGATATGAATTAGTAAGCTAAATTCAAAAGTAGAGTTGGTATCTCCAAATAATAAGATAAAAGTGCTTTGTATCAAAGTTGTGATTAAAAAATACAAAAGTTAAACCCACAGGCAAGGAGGAAAATTGGCAATCCTGAGAACTGCCCTAAAATGTCAGCCTTGAACCTCATCTAAATCCTATAAGCAGGTAAACCCTGGGGATGCCAGCACCCCTTAAGGGAGTGGGGGTGCAATGAGTGAACCGTGAGCCTGCCTGGCTTCCATCCTGGCAAACCTTCATAGTGCCTCTGGCATTGTGTCAAGTCCCTGCTGGGCAACATGGAAAAGCATGGGACACAGGCACTTTGGAGCTGAGACATGAGGGCAGAGCTGAGCCCTGCAGGCAGGGCAAAGTGTGGGAAAGGCTGACACTCCTTGGCATTTTCCAGCTTTGTGGTGGGGCCCACTGCTTGCCTGAGCACTGCTGACACCAGGCAGCAGGGTCTGGAGGACAAGCCTGTGGTCACTACAGACTGACTACTCAGCCCCAGGCTATTACTTCCAATCCAGTGTCCAAGGGAGACAGCTGATACCAGAGCCTCAGGCCACTGGTAGGCGAGGTGAAGGAAGGCCAGGTCAGACATTTTGGACCAGCTCTTGCCCTTCTGAGTAGGAGCCCAGGACTCAGCAGAAGTCAGGATGAGGCGCAGACAGCGTGGAAGTAGTGTCATTGTACAGAGGCGAGCTGGCATGAGTTGGGACCTTGGCGGGCTGCTAGGACAACATGGACTGCTGCACAGCCTTCTGCAGTGACTGCCGTGTGACCAGCAGGCGCACCACCTCCTCTGAGCGCTTGGTGAGCCGCTTCCGGGCCTGGTCGTGTGTGACCATGGTCATGTCCCAACCGTTCACCTGGCCCAAGGAGAGAATACAGCCACCTCAGCTCCCCACCCTCTGGGATCTGGAAGCAGGAAGGCCTTTATGTAGCCTGGGTCACCCAACCAGGCCCCCAAGCTGAAGTTCCCAGGATGGGGGATGCCAAGCACTGCAGTTGACACACAAGAGCAAGCCAGCTTCCTCTAGAGGCGACACCAGCATGGGCTCCAAAATGGCTTTGGTGAGTCTCCCAGGTGCCCTGGGATGCAGGGGCAGCCCCATCCCCACCTGAGTGCTTCATACCCTCCGACCCAAACCTTTTTTTCCTCCTTTGAGACATCTGTTACCTGCATGATCTTGTCTCCAATCTGCAGCCCAGCAATTTCAGCAGGGCCTCCTTCAGATACCCGTGTGACATAAATGCCCTGGAAAGAGACAGCCCTGATCAAGCTCTGGGTTCACTAGACTGGCCCCTTATCCACAGAGCAAAACTAAGCACAGTATACTTCCAGCCATCCGTCTGTCCCTGCACTGAGCCTCCTCCCAGCACAGGCTGTGTGTGCCAAAACAGCCAAGGGGACAGCAGGCTGCCCCACGGATGCTCCAGCCTCTGCTGCTCCTGGGCTCTGTCTGAGCCCTCCTAGGGCTCGGAGGCCCACTCCTCACCCCCAGCCCTATTTATTCCCACCAGATAATTTCTAGAACCTTCTTAGGACTGTTTGAGAGAGATGAGGTTTCCTTCCACAAAGGCCCAGGAAAGGAAGAGACCCACCATCTCAGGCCTCTGTGTCCTAAAGTGAGGCCCCAGGACCCTGGTCCCCTCACCTTGTCTGTCTTATCTTCTGAGAAAGGATTCTGAGAGGGATCCTGGTCAATCCCACCTCCAATGCTGAAGCCAAGAATTAAGTTCTCACCTTGACGAAGCTTGTGAATTTCAACTCTTTGCTGGCAAAGAAAAAAATGAGTTGAGGGTGAGTAGGTATGTGGAAAACAAATCTGATCTGTGTCTTCCACAGCAGTTTCCGGCTGCTGGGACAGTTCGGCCATGCCAAGAGAGTGGGGCTTATGGCCCTCTGCAGAAATACAGGTCACCAGCCTGGGAGGCTGGGGGTTGAGACCCAGAACTAAGCCACATCAACCCATTCATACAACCCTCTGTCCCAACTTCTCCCTGCTTCCTCTGTCAGGCACCAGCCTTACTTAGTCAACATGTGCTCAAGAGCCAGGGTGCTGTGGCTACTGTGGATGGGAGCCTGCGTCACAAAGCAGGAGGGATCAGGCCCTGAAAAAAATGCAGGCACCTTGCTGAGGCAGCTCAGATTGCTGAGCCAGCCCTGTCAAGGGCAAGACAGGAGATGTTCAGGAAAAGCAGATGATCAAATGCACACAGAAAAGAGTGGAAGGGCTGTCCTGGCCAAAGGAACAGGAGCAGCGGCTTGAAGGTGCTGTAGATACATGTCCATGAGGCTGGTGTGTACAGTGCAGGACCAAAACTGAGAGGTGAGATGAGGCCACAAGTGTGAGGCAGCCATATCAGGAAGGCTGTGAAATGCAGGCCCAAGAGACTGGCCCCAAGGGAGGGGGCTTCTCCCTAATCCCTAGGTCCTACTCTCATATAGTGTAGGGGGTGGAAGAGAGCCCTAGGTTTCTCCCACCATGCTCTGGGGCTGCAGTCCTTAACTGTGTCAGGCTCCTTTCAAGCCCTCAGCAGGCATGCCCCAGTCACCAGATGCTGGGAACCAGACCAGATTCCCTTCCTACCCCACAAAAATTGAGTTTTAACAGAAAGAAGAAAAAATGAAAAGTTACTTGATTCAGGCCTAAGGGGCTTCACAAAGGAGGGATCGTTTGTACCAGACCTTGACTCTGGGCCCACTGAAGTTCTCAGGAGTTAGTAAGTAGGGCTGGTCATGTTCAGATTTGATGCTAGAATGACTACTCAGGCAATCAGTAGAGGAACGGACCTCTCAGGTGAGATGTAGAGGCCAGGGGACATGAGCTACTTCGAAAGTGACATTGACAGACTTGGGGACTGCTCGTGGCAGAGAGGAGTCAAGCGAAGCACCTTGTCTGGCTGAACACAACCGTATCTCAGATGGGGACTCCAGAGGAGAAGGATATGTTGAATTTAAGTGCCAGGAGCCATCCAAGCAGGTATCCAGAAGGTAGACGGGCCTATGGAGCCAGAGTTTGGAGAGGCAAAAATGTTTTAACATTCTTAAGATGTTAATTACATGAAGAGAGGGCAGGGCCCAGTCCAAGACACAAGAGGGAGAGAGAGGCCAGACCCCACCTACCACATTCAGATTTGTGTTAGAAGAATTGGGAGGTCATGGTCCTACAGCTTTGAGGAAGGCCCAGAGGACTATCCATGGCATAAGAGAGGAGCAGGAAGCATGGTTGAGGTCCTTATGCTCAAAATGTGAGCAACTCCACACCTGCTCCACCTCTTCCAATAACTTTTTCACACCTTTGACTCACATTCAAGGATGGGCTTAGAGACAAGGCCCTGTCACTGATCTGTTGGGTGAGGTCAGGCTGGTCACTACCTGCTCTCTGGCTCCTCACCTGCACCCATTTTTTTTTTCCAGCTAAGGAGCAACCTGGCCCCTTCTCTCTGGGGCTGCAGTGATCTGGAAAAGTCAGGTTGGACAGCTCTCAGCAAATCCAGCAATGTTTCCTCCTAGCTCAGACCCAAGCTAGAGCTCTGAGCTCACCCTCAAATGCCACCATATCAATGGCTTCATGCCACACCCATCTGAGATAATGCAGGAGCTCCCAGCAGAACTATCTGAGATAATGCAGCCAGTCTCATGACCCCATGGCTGAGACTTTCACCTGACTCACTGCCTGCTGTGAGATTTCTTCTCAGAGATCTGGGTCCTTCCTGAGGGGTTCTTTATATGGCTTGCTATGACTAGACCTCTCTGGGACCCAAATCTCCCTGGCTCTGCGGTAGAATTGACCTCCAGGACCAATTCAGCTGTGGCACTGGCCTCTGGGTCTAACGTCCCAGCCTCCTTTCCTCTCTTTGATTATTCTAGTAGTACCTAATACCCAAGACAAGCCAAGGGGGAGAACCAGGGGCCTGAGCTGATCCCAAAGGTTCCCCCATAGGCACCAAATGCCAGGCAGGGAACCTAGACTTTGCCCCAAGGGCTGAGGATTCAGGAAGTTCCGAGCCAAATGTATGAGCGGGCAGTGGTGAGTCCGAAGTAGCAAGGCTGGACATGAGGTGGAGAAAGGGACTGCTTACACAGGCCCCAGCCACCACCACCCCTCAAATCTCCCTTTAGGCGGCAGCGCCGGCTGGAGCGGAGGAAGCACTTCCTCATTCCAGTGGCTGCGACTCATGGACATCCGGGCCGGCGCCCGCCCCCCGCGGCTACCCAGCTGGGATCACAGGCCCAGGAAGGCCCTGGACAATTTCCCAGACTCCCACAGCGGGGCCTTTCTCCTCAGTGCTCCCCGCCCCGGCCAGCTGAAAGAAGTCCAACCCCGCTGCGGCAGTGCACGGAGACTGGCCTTGGTCTAGGGTCTCGGGAGGCTCTTGGGTTCCAGCATTACCTTTTGCAAGCTGAGTTGACCGTGGTTGAACCGGAGACCGGAGCCCTGGCCGTGGATTTGCAGGAGCACGAAGCTTTGTCAACCAGTTTGTCAACCAGTTGGCAAAGTGGGAACAAAGCCAAGAAGTGAGGGAGCCCGCGCGAGCGTACTCACCACTACAGCAGTGACTGGCTGGCCCGGGATGTAGGACATCTCGACTCGAATTAAGTACCACTCAGCGAAGCCCGCAACGAAAATCCCGGTGGCCGCGCCCTCTGGTTAACAAAGGCCTCCCGGCTTGGCCCGCCCTCTCATGAATAGTTAACAAATCCCCGGCCAATCACCAGCCGGAGCGCTGTTTGGCTTTCGGAAGTCCCAGAGTGTGCATAGTAAAGCGACGAGGCGGGTGGGGCGTGCGTGCGGCTCCTGTGGCGCATGCGCTGGAGAGCGGAAGCGCAGTCTCGGCCCATGCGCAGTCTGAGACCTCCCAGCAGCCTCCAGAACAAGATGGCGCTGCGGGAATCTTTTTACCAGGCAGTCTGAGAGAACGCCAGGTGACTGTGTCTGCCACTGCGTTCCAGGTAACCTGGTGTGCCTGGGCGGGCTGATGTGCTGTCGCTCCCCCCCTCGCACCCGCGGCTTCCCCGAGCTGTCAGGCTTCTCAGCGCCTTTTGAAACTTGGAGACCCAAGAGCGTCGCGAGGGGGAGGGGCGGCGTCAACGCAACTCGGCAAGCTCGGGACGCCACATGTAACTTGATTTTCTCCGCAGCTCCGCGAGAAAGCAGAGGCTGAGTCCGGGTGGATGCGATGGCCGCTGTGGTGGCCAAGCGGGAAGGGCCGCCGTTCATCAGCGAGGCAGCTGTGCGGGGTAACGCCGCGGTCCTGGATTACTGCCGGACCTCTGTGTCAGCGCTGTCGGGGGCCACGGCCGGTATCCTCGGCCTCACTGGCCTCTACGGCTTCATCTTTTACCTGCTTGCCTCCATCCTGCTCTCCCTTCTCTTAATTCTCAAGGCGGGAAGGAGGTGGAACAAATATTTTAAATCACGAAGACCTCTCTTTACAGGAGGTCTTATCGGAGGCCTCTTCACCTACGTCCTGTTCTGGACATTCCTCTATGGCATGGTGCACGTCTACTGAAATGGGGACAGGGATGACTTTTTTAAAAAAACAGATTGGGAAGACTTGCCAGAAATTAACACCGTGTAGACTTACTTAGTTTTTAAATTGTTGAATTCGCTGCTTGTTCTGTAACGTTCTCAATAACTTATATCCGAAGACGAAGAGCCTGTAATTTTCTTCAGATTAAATGAAGCCTGAGACACTTTATGGAGTTTTTTCCTACTTTAACGCATACTCCCTGTCTGTCGTGGGTGCAGAATCGCCAAGTTTTGACTGCCGAAGAGCTGAGACTGAGCCTTAGCCTTCTGTAATTTCCTTGCATATTTACACTAGGGCCTGAATATGTAGAGAATTTATGGTTAACAGCCTAAGAACTAATAACAGTGAGCCCTATATTCCAGGCATTGTGCCTTGACCTTTTACACCCATTATCATTTAATTCTAGCAATATTCTTATGGAGTAGATGTGATTATTGTCCCCCATTGATGAACCTAAGGCTGCAGAAGAGGCACAGCTTGGAAAAGGCAGAGTCAAGATTCAAATGCAGGTCTTTTTAATTGCTCTTGCTTTATTAGCTGAATGTACTTATTCAAAGCCCAGCCTTCTACTAACCACTGCTTTAGGTATGAATGGAGGTGTTTCAGATTCATTTCACCTAGTTACAACTAGCTGTCATTTCCATTTAAAATATAAATTCAAGCTCTTTTCTAGAATATGTCTAATGAAAATCAAACTGCATTTTAAGCTAAACTTTGGGCTTGTCTAGAGTGTAAATGCCTTTGCTATTTGGTGATCCCTTGTCAAGAGGGTTATCTTACAATAAAATGCATATTTTAAATGATAAATATTGCATTAGTTATAGTAATGAATATGTTGCCCATGTAGTAGTTTATAGTCTAACTGGGCAGCATTACCTAATTTCACAAATATTTAAATGATGCTAAGTGCCATGAAGAGAGTACATAGGAACACCAAACTGAACCTAGGTTGTTTGATGGGGGTCAAGAAAGATTTCTTTGAGGAAATAACATTAGAGATCCAGAGGTTGAATAACAGCCAAGTAAAGTGTTTAGAAGGGAGTACTTGCAAGAAGGCTCATGTGTGAGGCAAAAAGGAGTTTGGCTTGTATCTGGAGAATTAGAGAAAAGGCCATGAGGTAGAACCTGGACCAGATTGTAGAAGTCCACATTGGAGAGTTTGACCTTGATTCTAAGAGCAACTGGGGAAAGCCCTTGGAAGTTTTAGTCAGGAGTAATGTTATAAGATTTGGATTTTTTTTTTTTAAGACTCTTACATCAGAAGAGGATCTGAAAGCTCAAATCCAATTCCCCTTTTACAGGCAGTAGGTGGCTCATGGCTAATAACAGAAAAGGATCTGGGACCCAGGGCTCCTGAATCCCATTTTGAGATTTTAGACAATACTGGCACACAAACCCAAGAAGCAGTTGAGGCCACACCTTTGCCTTCCTCTCCCAGTGACTCCCTCTGAACACCTCTGACCACAACTGAAGATGCTCACTTTTGTGGTTTTGCACCTTCTCTCCCAACCCCCTAATCATCTTTCATGGCCTTCTCTGTGTGGGAACGGGGGGTCTATTCCTCATGTGGCCTGAGGAAGAAACAGTGGGTCCTACTTGGTGTGGGGGTGGGGTGGGGATAAGTGAGCTAATTTACTTAACCATTCCTCGATAGGCAGTAAGATTGTTTGAAATATTCACTTTTATAAAAAATATTGCAATGACTGTCTTCATGTCTGTATTGAAATTTATATGCTAGAGCAGAAGATTAAAAACAATTCCAAATGCTTGTCAGAGTTTTGTCAGATTACACTCATTGAAAAGTGCCGATTTTATCAGTGCCTTCCTAGTCTTGTAATGTTTGCTCATTTAAAGTTCCTTATTTTCATTTGAATTTCTTTACAAGATAATAAGGAATGTAATACATTGCTTACTAATTGTTTCTGTGCCTGCCTCTTTTGGTCTCACATTTTCCTCTAAAACGTGGGGTAACCATGAAGACATGAAGGGGAAAAAAATACAACACATTTAAAGTCAAGACCTTTTATTGTTCTATGACCAAATAAAAATGTCAGAATACATATATTGGGCAGGTCCCAGAAGATGTTTGCCATCTTTCCCCTTTAATTCTGTGTACTGGCCTAAGGGAAAATGAACAGCTGGACAACAGGTATGTCTTTTAGAGAGAGAATTCTTGTGTCCACTGAAGAAATTTCCGAGGAAATGCTCTGAGAAAGTTGCATCACTTGGGTAGAAGTGGGTAGGTTGGAACCAAGTGGACCCCTTTTCCATATATGTAAGATGTCATTCCAAGTGGGGTGATTTAGGGACTACAGGGTACTGTAGTCCTTAGCTGGGGTGCTTAGAGACACCTGGAGGAAGTCACATTCCCCCCTCACAACTGGTCCCCCATTGTGGAAGTCAGCCACTCAAAAGAATTGATGGAGTGGCACGGGCAAAAAGACAGCTGTGACTAGCAGTCCCTGCATCAGGAGTGGAGGGCCCTTGGCATTTTCATGGCTGGTCCTCATAATGTTATGTTGGTATCACCCAATTTACAAATGTGCCTTTGACCAGCATCATGGTACTCCCAAGGCATAGAATAACTCAATCGTTAGGAAAATACTAGGTAGATGGCTTTAGGCCAAGGCCTGAACATGAGCATAGACAGTTCATGTGATCCTGAACTGTCAGCTCTTGAGGGGCTGCCATGCTTCTGATAAGGCAGCCAGCACTGAGAGAAAGGGGCTTTCCTAAGTTTGAAAAGAGTTCAAGTTCTACTTCTTGCCATTTCAAAGCTAGTTACTATAAAATTAATGAGCCTTCCACTCATGCACCAAGATTATGGGGGGAAAAAAAAAGTATGGAGCAGGAGGCCATGCAAAGACAAGGAAACTTTGGCACTGTGCAACACTATCCAGAAGCTGTAATAGGAGTCACTGGGTTAAATAAGTCCGCCATGGCAGTGAAGTTTAATGGAGCAATTCTTAAAGTTGATGAAGAGAAAGCCTCACAAAACCAGCGCCAGTCTTCATCGTTCCTGGGTTGCTCCTTCTCATGTCAAGGGATTTCTTTAATATTTGTAATTCCTGTACCTGGAGTGCTTCCTATGTCACTTAGACTGCTACCAACCTTTCAATTTTAATTCGTATGTCACTTTCTTGGGGAACCTCTAGCTACTCCATTGAAAACTCAATTCAATCTGTGATATATGAGTGACCACTGGTTAAGATTCAACTCCCCTGGAACTAGAAGCACTAGGCCAGTGACTGTTTTTGTGTTGTTTTCCAATGTCACCAGCATTTAGTCCAACACCTGACACAATAGGTATTCGATAAATGTTTACTGACTGCATAGTGTAGAAAGACATTTTCATTCCAATGTAAAAGAAAACGTACAACTGTTCCTAGGTTTTATGACTACTGCCAAGCAATTCCAAAAACATTAAAATAAACCAGACCAATTCCTGAGCAACCACGACCCCTGCCCTTTTCACTTCCTCCCAAATAGAAAAGTAACATGTTAGATTATCCAATCCAAGGGTTTGCTTTAGTGAGGAAGTGAAACACCATAGTGGATCATCCAGATTTTTTCACTTTATTTAGAGAGCAGGTGGGCTTGTTGACTGGGTTACCAGGCAACCCAAAGTGAGGGAGCTGCTTGCCCCAGAAGGGTTTCTGTTCTGGGCACCGTGACCCTCTGCTCCAGTGGCAGAACCTCATCAGAGACCTTTCCGACCCCTTCTCACTCTCCGCAAAGGTGTCAAAGGAAGGATGCTTACCTTCTCTGTGTGCAGAGAAGAACGAGACTCTTCTGACTCAAAGGAGGCCAGAGAGAGCCCTAGGGTTTGCACAGGGACTCCTCAGACACTGAGAAAGGGAGAAGTGGGGTAGCTAGCTCACAACCCAATATTTAATCCTGTTGCATCATGCCCCTTCTGACAAAGGCTTCATCTGACATTGCAAGTATGAGGAAAAGTTCATTTCCTGAGAGAGGCCTGTAACCAACTGGATTCTCAGCAAACAAGGGAGCCTCTTGTAATTAGTAACAGGCTGCCTTGGGGAACGGGTGGGAGGGAAGTGTTTCACTGTCTATTCTTTTGTACCTTTTACATTTTGAATTATAAATATTATCTAGTCAAATATTTTAATTTAAATAAATTGAGTGTAATGCTCCTTTCCTTGGGGCGATGGTGGGCATGGAGGAGGGGCATCCTCTCAGTCTCAAGGTAAACTGTAAGTCTGACCTAGAAATTGGCGCTACCTGCCAAAGCTGGCCTTTTTCTCCTTTAGAACCAGCTCGCAGATTTCTCAGACTTTAATAACAATTACCTGGGAATCTTGTTGAAACTCAGGCTCTGATATAGAAGGACAAGGGGTGGGGGGCGAGACCATGCATCTAACAAGCTCCCAGGTGATGCAGATGCTGCTGATCCACAGACCACACTTTGAGTAGGGAGGTTCTACAGCCACTAAAGAAGAGAAGCAATGGAGTTCTGCAGGGTGGAGTAGGGTAGGGAAGGAGGGGCAGAAGTGAGGGGGTGAAGGACTCCCTAACAGTTTGGGCTTCACTAACAACAACTGTTTGCACCTGCTCAGTGAGCATCATCTCATCAGCCCTTCAGACCCAGCCTTGGAGGAGTGACAGGAAAGCCCAGCAAGGACACCCAACTCCACAGAACAGCAAGAGCCAAACCACAGGTTATGATCCCCCATCATCTGGATGACACACTATACCCAGAGCCTCCACAGACTGAGCGAGTCAGGCTGGAGAGAGGCCTCCCCTCCCCACCATACCTAGAAGCCCTTGGAGGCTGCCTCTCCCCTCAAGGGCCAGTACCTCCTGACAGGTCCAGTCCTCTACTGGTTGCCTCTTTGGCCACCTTTAAATTGAATCCTTTGGGGGTAAGGCCAAATGTCTCTTTGGATCTCCAAGATCTCTTTGAGGAGCCATCATGCTTTGCAGGGATTTGTTAAAGTCTCAGGCTGGAGGAAGGCCAGAGTGGCTGAGCCTGGCTGTGATGTTTGTTGGCTCTGGAGGGAATTCTATGTGTGCTCCCCTCTCTGGCTCCCCTTAGGGGCCAGGTCAGCATCTCATGTAAGCATCTCTTGAATAGGGTCCAGCCCCCAGCAAAAATGTTTACTGCGTGTATGAATGGATTAATGTCCAACTAGGTTCTCAGAAAAAAAATAAAAACACTCTAGTATCACTCAGGCTCCTGGCCTTACCCCTTCCCTCTCCAGGGTCTCCTCTTCTAGAGCTGAGCTACTCTGGCCACTGGGAGGCTCCTCCACACACAAACAAAAAGCTTGTAGCAAGATCTCAAAATACAGGATAGAGGGCTGTGCCTGGAAGTCCCTGTCCTATGCAGACACAAAGACGATTCTTCTCACTTGAGAGCTGCAGCAGTTCTGCCCCCAAGGTCTTCACCAAATCTGCTCAGCCAATACCTCTGGCTATGCCTCCACTGTCTGCAGGTTCTGAAGCTGTTCCACATTCACCTTTCCATTTCCCTGGTGGCCAGACCTGTGTGTGGGTGGGTGGAGGACACATAGAGGGCTCAGAGGACGGTTGGGAACTCTCTGAACAGAGACAGCCTCCCTAAAGGCAGACTTTACCTGCAGCATCCTCTCAATGGCAGCACCACAGGCAGTCAGAGCATTCACAGGGAAGGGCAGCAAAGACACATGTGATTCTCAGGCCTAGGCCTCTAGAGCTGCCCCAGCAATGAGCAGCAGCCACTGTGGTGACGGCTCAAGCCACTCACAACAAGTAAGGCTGTGCCAAGACCAGCAGGACGGTCACTGTTCCCTGTCACAGACTGATGAGCTCAGGCAAGCACCCAACAAGTGATAGCCCAGGAAGCATGTGGGGGCTGCTGGATTTTGGGCCTACTTCAGATCCCCAGCCCCAGCTGCTGCAGTCCCACCAACTTCTCCAATACTCTTCACTCACTCCTCTCCATCCTTTGCCCTTCCTCTCTGTCCCAGTCCATCTCTCAGCCCTTTCCTGCCCAGGCCAGCTCTTGGTTGGAGTCTCCTAGACCCTGAGTCAACAATGAATGAAAGGTGGGGGTCAGAGAAAAGTCCACCCCAGGCTAATAAACTCCTTCTGGAGAGTCTTAGAACCCTAGCCTGACAGCAACCTGGGCCCCTGTGTGCAGCTCCTACTGGGAAGGGGAAAAAAAAGGGAAAACATGCCCCAAATGGGCCAAACCTATGCTCAAGGGCACATAGAGAGGCAGAGGCAGGGTGAGCCTGAAGGCTACCTCCTGACTCAGCCCAGGGCACCCCTCCACACCAGGCTGAGGTCTCACTGGCAGAACCAGCCGGGTTGCCCAGGACAGCCCAGTGTAGGGCAGCCCACCAAACAGCTGTCAGTACAGCCACGACCCTCCTGAAGCTAGGGCAGCTCCAGAATTTCCACATCAAGAGGTGCTTAGGGAAGGCATGTTGGGGCAGGGCTTGATAAATCAAATAACCTGATGGAGAAGAACTGGATTCTAGGCACACACTGCCTGTGTTCAAGCCCCAACTCTGCTATTTATTAGCTGTGTGACAAGTAAGCTACTTGTGCCTTTCTGTGCCTCAGTTTCCTCATTAGTAGAATAGGGAATGTTAATGTCTCCCTTATTAAAGTTGCTGAAATAAGTTCATATATACAAATTACTCAGAGCAGTGCCAGGCAGAGAGTAAGCCTGAGTAAGTGACAGTACTGTTGTCTTAACACCAGGATAGCACAGCAAACAGACTGCTTTGTGTTTACTTAGGGGTACTGGGAAGCTAATGAGGATAATGGAAGGGCTAAAGCACCACCAGCACCCCTCCTCCCAGAATCCAGCTTGGATGAGCTCTCCTGGGTCGTGGACATCCTACCTTGTGACCAGGTCATCACAGAGCAGGGACCAGATAACCTGCTCCAGGAGATACCACAACACACAGCCATTCTCCTGGTTGTTGCCTTCATCCTGTGCTCAGCAGCTCAGGCCCCTCTACTGCATCCTCAGCCTCTGAGGACCCATCATGCTGCAAGGCTCTGCTCGCAGGGTGAGGACCTCCAGGTCCCTGGGCAGGACTTGCTGTTAACCCTATGCAGCCTGGCCTTCCCCCAAGACTGGTGAGGGCAGGCCCTGCAGAACTACTTGCCCTGCAGGGGGCACCAGTGCAGACAGGGCTCACCCAGTCTTCAACCAGAGTCAGGGCTCAGAGTTCCACCTATGAACCAGAGCTGGGGTTCAAGGCAGGTGAATGATATGGGCTGACCCTCCAACTGTCCCAAGGTGTAGTGGGGCTGAGGGAACAACCTCATACCTATCTGGAGCCCCATTCTGCAATTCCCCATTCTCATCCCAGCTCATCCAGAAAGCCTTCCCAAGGGCTGGGCCAGAGCTCCTTCCCCATTCTGTCTGCCCACAGACATCAAGATTGCCCACTCATGTTGTGCTCTGAATACACACAGACCCCACTGCCAAGCCCATAGCCCAAGAGGCTCCTATAGTAAAAATAAATAAATAAATAAATAAATAAATAAATAAATAAATAAATAAATAAAAATCAATTTTTTTCTTCCCTTACCACTCCAGCTTCCTTCAACCCCAGCCCATCAGGACCACCAAGTCCAAGAATCCTAAAATTTAAGTGCCGGAAGGCACTTTATGTAAACCAATTCTCATTTCACAAAGAGAAACTGAGGCCCAAGGAGGCCTGGGACTTGTCCACGCCTGGAAACCAGGTCTCCTGCCCGCAGCCTGTGGTGGCCTTTTCTTCTGCTGGCTGCCCTGAGATAGAGTCTGGTTCTATAGGGCATACACTCTGAACAATCCACTTCCCCGGCCTTTCCAGGGGAGCTCCCATGTTCAGCCCTGCCACCACACCCCAAGCACCTCCATCCACCCAAAGTAAAGGTCTTAAGCCAGGGAGGGGGCAGCTGACTGAGGTGTCTCCACAGGGCTCCCCTCGAGCTGCTGGGGAGGAAGCATGACTGACCTCGCCTCCTCATACTTCTTGTTGCGGTAAAAATGGCTCTTTTTGATGAAGTAAATGAGTATCAGGTCACAGAAGAAAGACCCCTGCAAAAGAGTTGGGGTCCCTGACTCAGAACCCTTGACTTCTGGAGAGCCCCCAGCCACCTGACACATACTACACCCAGTTTGATCCTTCAACAATCCCTGAACATGGCATCATTGTCCCCATTTCATAGATGGGGAAACTGAACTCAGAAAGAGGCACCTTTGTTTAAGGCCACAAAGCTGGTCCATGGGAGAGACCAGGGTAGCCTGGAGTTCATCTGATCCCTAAGGCCAAGCACCTTCCACACTTGACCCTGACCCTATCAAATCATCTCTTTAAAAAATGTTGGCTGAGCATTCACTACATGCCAGATACTACAAAGGGGTGCAGAGAAGATTAAGACAACGAGACCCTCTGGTACAGGAGACAAGCATATAAATTATGACACAGAGTGATATGTCCTGTAATGGGGAGAGGAACAGGGAGAGCCGAGAGAAGACTGGACTTTACTCAGCTTGAGAAGGGACCTCTGGGCTGAGTCCTGAGGGCTGAATAGGAGTTCATACAAAGCAACATTTAAAAAATCTCAGAAAGGGCATTGTAGAGGTAGGTACAAGCTTGTCTCTTTTGGGAAATTCAACAGGGCTTATTGGGGAAGAGACAGAGATACTTCTGGAGAAGTATATGGGGACCAGCCCTGTAAAGTTTCTTAAAATGTCTTCAAGGTATTGGTCCTAACCCTTTAGGGGGAGGCAATCAAGGCTGTAAATAGGGGCAGTACACAATCAGAATTGGGGTATCTTAGAGAGATCCCTCTGGTAGTCATTGTGAGAAATGGGTTGGAGGGAATCGGAACAATAGTGGTGGTCATGGAAAGATGAGGAGGCCTGAGCTAACCCAGCTGGGACCCACTGACACCAGAGCCTACGTGCTTCAGACCAGAGCACGTTGCGCAAATGCCCATTTGTTCCACCCAAAATACAGAAGGGAGGAGTGGGGTTTCCTAAAAGACTGAGTAGAGGTTGGGGAGGGAAGGGGACTGACTGCTCAAGTGAAACAGGTCCTCTAACCCTGGGCCCTGTGCACCTCTTTTTTTTTCTCATAGATTCCAAAAATGTTATTTATCAATTCTTTGTTCCACAGAGAAGAGGCAGGATTCAGCTGTATACAGGGTTTCTCAACCATGGCTTACCCCACCCAGCCTCCGCCACGTTTCCCATTACCTTCATTTTACAGTTATGTCTCCCCATGGCCTGTGTTCTGAGTTTACCCACATGATGAGAAAGTTATGAGAGAAGGTGGCCCCTCTCTAAGAGAGTGCCATATGCAGACATATGAGCCTCCCTTACAATGGCTGTTTGCAGTGAAGAGTTGTCATTTGGGCTCACTTTCCTGCATGGACCACCTCTCAGGAGCATGGCCTCTTTGACAGGACACAGTGTTCCTGGTCTCAATAAAAAGTCCACCCCAGGTCCTGCGAGAAGCCTCCAGTGGGGCTGCTATGGCTACCCAGGCAGAGAGGAAGGAAGGAAGAGGCTGCCAGAAACTTTGTCAAGAGGCTATGCTGGGATGGGTGCAAGCCATCAGGGAGTCATTCATTGACTCCCACGTCTTCGAAAACTTCCAGAAAAACAAAGGGGTGTGACATTCAGAGGAAACCTTACCCTGATCTCCAGCCACTACTTCCTCTCCTGTGAGCTTCTCTGGGCCCAGCTGATAGGACATTTCTGAGGGAGGACTACAAGGCCGATGACCTGGACTTTCAGTGGGGGTGATTTTGCCCCCCTGGGACATTTGGCAATGTCTGGAGACATTTTGGTTGTCACAACCATGGGAAAAGGTACTGCTGCATCTAGTGGGTGGAGACAGGGATTCTGCTGAGACAGAGTCTGGTTCCAATGTGCAGGACAGTCCCACAAAACTAATTATATGGCCCACAATGTCAACTAAGCCATGGTTAAGAGACCCTGTATACACCTGGATCCTGCTTCCTCTTAGGAAAAGTGAGGATGAGGTTTAAGAAGTTCAAGGGATGATACTGGATCCCAGAGAATCCCAGCTCCAGAGCAGCAGGCAGATGCCTCTCTGCCCCTAGAAAATGAAATTTGGGTAATCACTGCCCTCTGGAGGCAGCAGGCAGGGCGTGAAGTTCCAGAAACCTCTTTACTATCTGTGTTGACCTGCCAGCTCTCATTCTTTCTGGGGTATCCGGACAGCACCCCTGGGGTGGTGCCCCCTTCTCCCCACCCCAAATCCCACCCCCACTGGTGCTCAGAGGGTAAAGGGGAAGGAGGGGAGAGGTACTCACAACACCCATAAGCGCCACCCCCGAGGCCACGTTGATGATTGTGGGGATGATGCTGAACTTCCCTGCCTGGAGCACAGAGACAAGGCGGGGTGAGGGAGGCAGGGTGGACAGCAGGATCCCCAAGGACTCCAACCAGAGCCCTCCCAACATGCCCACCCCATCCTGGACCTGCCCAGCCTCCACATGGGAAATGCAGCTCACATACCCTGCCATTTACCATGACATCAAAGCGGATCCCATAGGCTTTCATCAGGGTGCGGAATTCCACCCCAGCTTCATTTCGGTAATATTTGGCAAACCTAGGGAGACATGGCCCAGGGGAGATCTCAGCCTGGTTGGACCATTCCTGTTTGGTAACACAGACAAGGCTGCTTGGAAATTTATAAGCACCCCATTACCTCGCTCACAGCAGCCTCAGGTTGCAGACCCTCTTGCTGACATTATGCTAAAGATTCGTTTAGATTCTCAAAGTCATTGCCAGACATTCCCCAAGAGACAAGAGGTTTCCCACTATATGCTGGATCAACCAGGGGGCACCAAAAGCACTGATGGAGCTGATCTGGCAGAGAAGTCAAGCCTTGGAGTCACAGCAAGCCCAGAGCAATGACGGAGCCCCCTGTACTCTCCCAGAAGCCCTCCCAGCAACTGTCCCTCACTTCTCATCTATCTCCCCGTGAACCTCCCACTCTGATTCCCATCCCCAGGAAAAGGTATCATAGTGCTGGCACCTAGAAAAAACACAAAACATGGATAGAGTCCTAAGACAGCCCCACTTACCTGAAGTTGTACCCGGAAGAGACAGAGTTTCCTGGAAATTTGCTGTCCAGACGGCTAAAATAATAGCGAGGGTTGCATTCAGAAGGAGCTTTATCAAGATCACAGTCCCACTCAATCTGAATTCCTATTACACCGCCCTTGATGAAAAAGAGACGAGAATCAATCAGTTCAAAGAACTTTTTGGAGATGGACAGAAGTCACAGACCAGCTCTTCATGGAGAACTGCACAAAACCGGGAGGTGTTCAGGCCAGGGGCCCGCCAGGCTGGAGCATCCTTCCAGGAGGAGGTGGAAAGCCCAGGGTTCTGGCCCCACCACTGGAGTAGCTGAGAAAAGTGTGTCACTGACAGTCCCCAGACCCAGTCTCCTCCTGCCTCATGCTTCAGAGAAGAAGAGAAATACAGAGGTGAGTGTGTACTACAGGCAGTTGCCTTACACAGAGCCAGGATGTGCCAGTGGGGCTTCTTCCAGCTCAGTTTTAGCTGATGCCCCAGGGACTAAGAACCAAAGAGCAGGTGTTGAGTGTGCCCCTCACCAAGTGCCCAAAGGCCGAGGGCAGGCACAACTAGTTGTGTGTCACAGCTAATGCTGAAAACAAAGAGTCTCTGGGGCAGGTGACTTTGAAGGGCCACCCCACCCATGGGTCCACTTATATACCCCCTCCTCATTACAGAGCCCAGGCCCAGAGCCCTTAGGCCCCAGGGAGGGCTCCCTGAGCACACATCACCCACCTGCAGGGCTATCTCCTGGAAGTTGCTCCCAGTCCAGCTGACCACAGTCCCCAGTCGGAATATGGGGCAGTAGGGGTTCTTGGGGCCAAATTGACAGGACTTCAGGAAATCTCTGTCTTTGGTGTCCAGCACATTGGTCCTGGGTGGAGGCCATGAGCAGCCAGTGAAATGAAGGTAGACTTGCTGTTTTCAGGCTAGAAATGGACCTGACTCCTGGGGCCCCTCTCCTGGCCCAGGCTGAGTCCCTGACTTCAGCCTGTCTACTCAAGTCCTGACCATTTCCCACACGGACATCCTACTACATTCAAGAACAGAGCCCCACCAGGGGCCCCCCAGCACCCCAAGAAGTTCATTTCTGTCTTTGGTGTCACACAAGCCCACACACAGCCACCAGGAGGGACCCACCCCTGGATCCCCAGTTGCCAAGCCACACATACTTGAAGAAGTTGAATTTGGGGAAACGAATGAAGTTCTTTATGTAAATGGTAAAGTCTTCAGCCTTGCTCAAGAGTGGCTTCCTAAAACCAAGCCAGGACAGCCTGTTCAGGAAGGCCTGCCGCTGCCCCAGTCCCCTCTATGTTCCCCTCAGGCCTGTGGTAGAGCCAAGGACTGCCTGTTCCCTGGGTCCCTTGGAGCTTTAGCCACAAACAGTTAACTTGTTCATGTTGGGGTAGTGCTCAGGCCTTGTGGTGTGTCCTCAGAATGGGGATCCCAGAGTGGATATGTCTCTACCATCAGGCTGGGACCCACGGACAGGACTGGGTGACTCCTCAGGGTCAGGATCCACAGCTACTTACTCTGGCCTGGACTTTGTCTCCACTGGGCACCAGGCAAAGATCTCACAGGTGCCCCTTTGCATGTTCCCTGCTCGCAGGCAGCGGCCAGTCCTCACTCCTGCAGGGGTGGGACAGGGACAATGCCAGGAGCCTCCTAGTTCCAAGCCCTCTTCTGCCCCCAGCCCTGGCCACTCCAGGTCTCACCATTTCCAGTCATAACAGGTTCCCCAGGAGGGCAGTCGCTGTCCTCATAGCACATGGCGTTAGGAATGCTTTCACTCTACCAGAAGAGAAAGGGTGCCTAGGTGGAGGGTTCCCCTGCAGCGTCCCCAGGTCAAAGCCAGATCCCACCCCAGGAGTTAGAACAGGGGTTCCTCTTCTTCCTGGGGCCATACACCCTTTGAGAACCTGCTCCTCCCACTCCGACCAAAAAATGCAGCTACATGCACCAGTGTACACATGCCCCAGGGCCCTTGGAGGAGACAGAGACACCTGCTTCTGGAGAAGAGTAAACCCCAACCACTGCGGGCGGCTCTCCCACGCCCCTCCCCAGCTCTGTGCCAAGTCGAACCTCAGCACAGGTTTCCTGCCGCTGGTTGGGGGTCACGATCAGGTTGGTGATAACAAAGAAGACATTCTCTCCCTGGAGAACCAGAAATGGGTTGAGGAACCTCCTCCTGACCTTTGGGGAACCCTCCTTCCCAGGCTGTCTGGCAGGGATGGGATCTCTGCATGGGAGTTGGGGACAATGGGGCCTCAAAATCAGTGGGTCTCACCCATCTGCCCACTGACCTCAGAGTCCCTGAGTAGATGTCCTTTGATAGGTCCCTTCCAGGCCCACACCTGCAACCTGCCCCTGCCCCACAAATCCCTATTCTGACCTTAGCCCCTGGGGTCCAAATCCAGATCTGGGAGGAGAAGGACCAGTGATGGAGCAGCTCAGGCCCTGGCCCAGGTAGACTGTGAACCAGCCAGGGAGCTAATACAAGGGACCCACACTAACTTGGAAATTCTCTGAGCCCTACTTGGTTTCCATAGGCTCAGGGTTTGCTGAGAACAGAACGGTGTCATGAGGCACAGTCAAAGAGGGCAGGAGTTTGGTGTGGGGGGAAGAATCTAGACAGGGTCTCTATTTACGAGCCCTGGCAGCTGTTCTGGGCCAAGGGAAATAGTGAATGGAGGTTCCTGGGTCCTTAAGCAGCTTCCCATGTGACCCATCCCAGTTAGGACCTGTCAGCTTGGGTAGGGCTCAGACCTGGGGTGGGATGACGTAGTCAGCAGCATCCCAGAGCCGCTCCCCGAGCTCCGAGGTGTTGGTGAAGGTCACACCCTTGACTTTGGTGATGATGCTGCTCTGTAGAGAGGTGTCAGTGTCTTGGTAACCCTTCTTCACCAGGAACACCCAACTGTGGGGAGAGGCCAGCAAGTTGAGCATCAGCCTTACTGCTGCCCTCAAGGAAATTTCCCCAGGCTCAGGGTGGAGTGGGGCAGGTGTGGGACTCCACCTTTCCCACCAGCTTCTGGGCAGTCACAATTCCCAGGGCTGCCTGAAGCCCTGTCCTGCAAGTAGCAGAGGTGACAAGCATACTCAGAGGCTGAGTCCAGGGGAGTGAGGAAGGTTAAGGGACATGGTGAATAACCTAAAACCAACCATGAGGGGACCTCAGACAAACCCAAACTAAGAGGCAGCCTACACAATTAGAGTGCAAACTCTTGTACTCTTTAACACTCAAACACAAGCAATAAAAGAAAAAAAATATAAGTTGGACTTCACCAAAATTAAGAACTTTTAAGCATCAAAGGACACTATTAAGAAAGCAAAAAGATAAACTACAGAATAAGAAAAATTATTTGAGAATCATATAACTGGTAAGGGTCTAGCTCCCAGAATACATAAAGAAGTCTTACAACTCAACAATAAAGAAGACAAATAGTCCAATTTAAAATGGGTCAAGGATCTGAACAGACATTTCTCCAAAAAAGATACACAAGTAGCCATTAAGCACATGAAAAGATGCTCAACATCATTAGTCATTAGGGAAATAAATCAAAACCACAATGAGATATCACTTCATACCCAATAAGGTGGCTATAATTTTTTTTAATGAGAAATAACAAGTGCTGGTAAGGATGTAGAGGAATTGGCACTTGAGATGGGAAAGTAAAATGGTGCAGCCGCTGTAAATAAGTCTGGCAATTCTTCAAACGTTTATCATATGACCCAGCAATTCTACTCCTAATTGTATACTCTAGAGAACTGAAAACATATGTTTACACAAAAACTTATACATGAATGTTCTTAACAGCATTATTCATAATAGTCTAAAGCAGAAACAATCCAAATGTCCATCAACCCAGGAGCGGTGAACAAAATGTGTTAAGTCCATACAATGAGATATTATTCAGCTGTAAAAGGACTGAAGTACTGACACATGCTACAACATGGACGAACCTTGAAAATATTATGCTAAAGAAAATAAGCCAGACAAAAATGGTCACATAGTGTATGATTTGATTTATATGAAATGTCCAGAATGGGCAAATCTATAGATACAGAAAGTAGATTAGCATAGCCAAAGGATGGGGGTGGGAGAGAATTGACTTCAATAAATGCTACTGAGTCTGTCCTAGTCAGATACAGGGTTAACAGATACAGGGTTCTTTTGGAGGTGATGGGAACTATGCTAGAATTAGGTAGTGGAGACAGTGTACAACATTGTGCATATACTAAAAACCATTGAACTGTATGATTTAAATGGTTAAAATGGTGAATTATATGCTATTTAAATTTATCTCAACTTAAAAATGGTTTTAAAAACATCCTGTATTCTTCAAAAAATGTCAATGTCATAAATACAAAGAAAGACTCAGGAACAATTTCAGATTAGAGGAGCTTGAGAAGACATGCAAAGCATGAGCTCAGATTTTCTTTTGCATAAGATAATTATTGGGACAATTTACAAAAGCTCTATAGCTTAGATGATAATATTTAAATGTTAATTTCCTAATCTTCACACTTGTACTTGGTTAAATAAGAGAATTCCTAATTTTTAAGAAACATACAATGAAGTATATAGAAGCAAAGGGGCATCAGTCTACTCCTAAACAGAAAAAAATGGGTGTATACACACACACACATTTATACACACACAAGGAAAGAGAAAGACAACACAAATGTATAAAATGTTAACACTGGGAAATCCAGGTAAGGGCATTGAAAAGTTTTTGTACTACTCGTAACTTTTCTGTATGTCTAAAATTATGTCAGAATACAAAAAATATATATTTTTTAATGAGATGGCACTTTTTTAAATGAGATGGTTTAGCATGATGAATACCTGAAGAGCTCAATGAATATGACTCATTAACTTATTGCAGATGTTATTGTTAATGTTAGAGATTGTTCAGGTTAACCTTCCCTTTGGAAAGTTAGGGAAACTGAGACCAAGACAGGGCAGGCACCTGCCTGAGGTCATGCAATGGTGTCATGGGATACTTTGCATCTCTCAGGGTGCCAGTAAGAGTTCTCCATATAGCAGGTGCCAGACAGAATGTATCTACCCTCTTCATCTTTAGGGCAGAGCTGGGCCTAAAATTGTCCTGTCTCTAGGGAACTCTGAGAGGGCTGTGAACCCTGAGCCAAACAGTTATTTTGGTGGGAACACACTGGGCCTGGCCTGGACAGAAGTATTCAGCAAATATTCAAGGAACAAAATTAATTCATTCTTTCATTCACTCGTTCATGTCACCTCTATTGCCAAAGCAGTTAGGTGACACAAGGCCTGTCCTCATGGCGTCCCCAGCCTGGTGAGAAGTCAGACACAGACATTAAGCAAATGATCCGCCATATAATAGAATGTAATAATATAATTACATTGTGGGAAATTACACAACATGTGGGAGGGAAAGTTATGGGAGATGCCAGGTCTGAAGGGTTGGTGGGAGCTGCCCAAGTGGAGGAGGAAAGGTACCTCCTGGCTCAGGAACTGCATGTTCAAAGGCCCTCAGGTGGGAGAGCCAAGCGCTTGGCCTCCAGGTGAGGTCAGGGCTGCTACCCCAGGAGGAGCCTCTGCTCCATCCCCAGTCAGGAATTAGGACAGACTCAATAGCATTTACTGAAGGAGTAAAAGGAGTGCACCTGCATCCCAGTTCTGTGCTGTCATTTCCTCCCTCACCTGTCCCCTCCCCACTCTGGGTGAGGGCTCTGAACAGTGCCTGGCTGACCAACCCCAAGTTGCTGCCAGCTCCCGCCAGATTGGGTGAGGGGGCAAAGGGCTGCTGGGCAGGACCCCCAGCTGGATACCAGAGAGGCCAGCGACGGGTGAGGTGAATTGAACAGAGGGACATGCCTGGCTCATGAGTTGTCCTAGCCCGACGTTTGGCACTGAGCTCAGTGATTATAAATAACCTACCCAGTGTGGGAGGCTCCCGGGGCGACAGCTGCAGCCCAGCCCCCTGCATCCTTGCCCCCTTCCCACAGCCCTAGCACTGGGGCTTTGAGGCCTGGAGGAGGAAGCTGCCCAGGGAAGTCTTCATAGAAGACAAGAAGCCCCTTCCGCATTTTGTAGAGGGCCCCCTCACTAACCCACCCCCCACCCTTAACACCCACGGGCCCAGGGAAGGCCTCCTCCCAAGCAGGGTCACAGACCCCAAAACATAGGAACATCAAGTACATATAGCCAATTTCCGGACCGTGGAGAGGCCACAGCTGCACGCCCCCGCCCTTCCCGCAAGCCCCCGAGCACTCACACCACCAGGTAGGTCAGGATGGAGACCTGCAGCAGCCGGTAGAGCAGGCCCACCTTCTTGTTCTTGGCGATGACATACTTCTCGGTCTTATAGTCGAACAGCGACTGGTAGAGCCCCTTGCAGCCAGCTTGCCCCATGGTGCTGTCTCACCTGGGCCTTGGGACCGCGCCGCCACGTGTGCCGCATGGGAACCGCCCCTCGCCCGCCGCCTCCGCGCCTGCGGGGCAACTCGGCTCTCGGCGCCGTCTCCGCGCTGCGGCGGCCGGCGTACGCGACTCCAGCCCGCCTGGACTGGAGGGCGGGCAGGCGGGCGCCTAGTGCTGCGGGGTGCGGAGGGCCGCGGGTTACTGGTAGAGCTGAGAAACCACCGCGGGAAGCTGGGCGGGGGCAGCGCCGAACCGTGGACTGCGACCTTGCCGCCACCTCTTCCTCTTCCCTGAACTGACACAATGACACCAGAGGACCGTTTGCCCGACACTGGCCTGGGCAGGCACTCCTGGAGGCCGGGGACCGCACATGCTCCAGCTGGAGAAGATCGCAGGCGGCGCGGGAGGAGCAGGAGATAAAAAGAGCTCCTTTTAAAAGCAAACCGCCCCTCCCCCACCCCTATTCCAAAGAAATCCTAGTAGTTCTTCCTATTAAATAGATGGGGAAACTGAGGACAGGGGAGGGAGGAACTATGTAGTACCAGAAGTGGATATGAAGAGGGGATAAAGACCATTTATAGGTAAACACAACAGGTTTCTTCGTTTTTCTTGCTCCATGAGGGAAGCTGGGAGAGATTAAACACTTGACAGACTCATGGCTCCTGTGTCCGCTGTAAACAGCAGCTACAGGAAGGTGTAAAACCCCACACCCGCTGAGAGGGAGTTAGTTGCTAAGCAGGTCCAAGTGCCCACAGCATGAAGAACTCTATCATGTCGGGCAGATGCGGTAGGGTGCGGAGACACAGGCAACCAAGGCCCAAGATCAAAAAATAGGACTGCAGAGAGGGCATGTGCCAACTGGTTGAAATGTTCCCAAAGCAAGAGATAGACCTAATCATGGTCGCTAAGACTGTAACCCTCACATCCAGTGACATTAAATGAGAGGTAGCGGGAGCAGGGATGAGGGAGGGCATCTCAGAGATCAGCCACAGAGGCAGGGCCTTCCCTGTGGGCTCTCTCTTTGTGTGTGAGGAGCTGTGCTTGCTCATTTTCTGCATCCTGCCATCAACCAGAAGCAGTTCTGCTTCTCTCTCTGGTCTGGCCTTCACAAACAAATGAGAACTTCCTTTTCCTGAACCATAGGCTCTGGGAGTTGGAAGGGACCCCAAAATTCACCAGATGTGATCCTCTCCAAAAGTGAAAGCCCAGGGCAGTAGGTCTCCAGTTTTAGTGCACGTGAGAATCATTTGGAAGAAAAATGCAGATTCTGGGCCTTGCCACTAATATTTTCATTTGCTAAATCTAGGGTGGGACCTGGGAGTCTGTATGTAGTTTGCTTTCTAACCACTATTTGGGAAGCATAGATCTTCACCTCTTTTCATCAATTTCAACTCAAATGTCATTGCCTCAAAAAGGCCTATTATTATTAACAGCGACCAAAAGTAATCACCCCAATTACTTTCTAACCCATGACCTCTTCTTATGTTCTTAGAGCACCTGTCATTCTTGGATGTGATCTTTACTTATTGACTGTGTCTCCAAAAGCTAAGACCATAAGCTCCAGGAGGGCAGGGGCCTTGCCTTTAGACATTTCTGCATCCCACGCTCATCGATAGGCTTGCCATGTAAAAGTTCAGTATATATTTGTTGAGTGAACAAACTCAGGCCTGATTTTTTACATAGAAAGGGATTTGGAGCTACCACTCCATCCCAGTCATGACTAGGGATTGTAGAAGCTAAAGTCATCCTGAAGGAAAGGCTTGGGAACTGTCTGTCACTAGAGTGAGCTTCCTCTCTTTCCTGCCAGCCTCTTCCTCAGCCCTCCCCTCAGACAGCTCTCCAACACTCAAGAGGAGATGCAGCGCCAATAAGTGCTATCACCCCTATGAAGATGCCCTCAACCTGAGCCCCAGGAGAAGGTGGCATTTCAGAGTCTTACAGTCTGGCCTGGAGAAGGGCTCCAGGCTGGAAAACATCACCCCACAGGGCCCCCACCCTTATACAATCAGCACATAGGATGGTACCATGTTAGGTCTTTCCATTCCCCAAGGGGTTCCAGATTTTGTGGCCTCTTTGTTCTGCTGGGGGATTCACCGGAGGCCAGGCTTTCATTTTGCAGATGGAGTAACTAAAGCCCCAAGTCACAGGGCAGAGCATATGACCAGCCCCAGTCCAGGGCATTCTCCTCTGCTCTTGCTTCCTTAAACCTTTACTGAGCACCTATTTACTGTGTGCTTCTAGAGAGGCTGAGATGCCAGACCCCCTGTTCTCTATAGCTTGTCATAACTGTCCCTCTGGCTTCAGAGAAAGGGCTCTGCTCTCATTTGCCTTGCCATACGGTCAGCCCCTTCTGAATACCCCATGGCCTAGGCCGCAATTTCTGACAGAACTATCCTGGGGCTTTAGAGACCACACAAGCAAGGTATGACCAGAGGGGAAAGGGCTGTTCTCAGGGTCAGGCCAGATCCCTCCTGCAGGCTTCCTCACAGCACAGCTGCTTAGACTCCTTGGGTCATGATGTCAATTTGCTGGGTTACAACCAGCATATCGAGAGAGAGAGAGAGAGAGAGAGAGAGAGAGAGAGAGAGAAGGAGAAGGAAGAAATCAGAGTGTGTTTAAGAAAATAAGGATAGTCATGGTTTTGTGAAACTTTTGTTTGACACATGAGTGTATGTGTACATATGATATTATAATGTGGAATCCATATTTCTTCCTGTGGGTCATGGTCAAGACAATGTGAAAAACACTTCTCACAAGCTGCAAACCCTAGTATCTACAATCTACTTCCTCATGGCTGGGACCAGCTCACCAGCCCACAAGGTCAGACCCAATACCCATTATACCCAAAGCAAGAGACAGGGTCTTTGCTTATCACATTTGCATTATTAAAAGTCAAGTCAGGGATGTTCCCAAAATCAAGATGAATTTTCCCCTTGAGAGAAAATTGCCTGCTGCTTTTGAGATGGTTTCTCCATTTTCTACCTAATTCCATCTCAAGTTTCAGTGCCCCCAGGGTACTCTGTCCAAGTAATCTTCACCACCATCACCAGAGCAAATACTCATCAGCACTTAACCACTTGCTAAGCACTGTTCTCTACACCTAGCATGTATAGCTCATTTTATCATCACAACCCTATATAGCTGGTAAAATTGATATCCATATTTTTTCCTAAGAGGTTAGATATGTCTGATATTATACCAGTAGTAAGCATCTGGGCCAGAATTTGAATACAGGTGACCTGGCTCCCCAGCCCAAAAAATCACTTCCACTGTCACCATGAGCACAGTGCCTTAGTTTCCACATCAACTTGCTTGACTCACTGTGTGAGCCTGGCCAGAAAAGCAACTGTCAGGCCCATTTCACCGTTGATGGAATGAAGTCCAAAGTCACCTGAGAAGCTGAGACTAGTAGAAGTCTCAGGCCATCCATTCAAGTGCTTGTCCTCTAGAGCCCATGGCTTCTTCTGGATGACATTTGGTGTATAGCTTACACACATTTCCTGCTGGGCTTGCGCAAAACCATCTTATGGTCGTTTAGTGCTCCTTGGAAGGGAACAGGCTCTCTCATGATACCTCATGAGTGAGGAGTCAGTCAAGAGAATGGGCACCTTCTGCAGGGGCTCCCATTACTGCTGGGGCTGAGAGCTCTACCCTGGCATGCCAAGAACTGACTGGGTGCCTTTAAATTTCACACTCTGAATCAAGGGTCAGGGATGAATAGCTAGTCTTCAAAGTAGTCAAAGCCCTCTTCCGGCCTCTCCACCATGCCCCTTCCCTCCCCTCCCACATAGGAGTCCACATCATGCCTTGTTATAGAGTGTTGTCCACCTGAAAGAAAGAAATTGACAAGGAGTGAACCATTCTCCTCTTGTTCACAAAACTTTGCCTAGTTAGATGGTTTAAGGCAGAAGTCTGAGGTAGCCATTTGTGGCCTGTTAGGAACCGGGCCACAGAGCAGGAGGTGATTGGCAGGCCAGCAAGCGAAGGTTCATCTGTTTTTGCAGCTGCTCCTCAGCACTAGTATCACTGCCTCAGTTCCACCTCAGATCATCAGGCATTAGATTATCATAGGAGCACCAGTCCTTGGTGCCAAAAAGGTTGGGGACCACTGGTTTAAGGTACCAGCAGTGATGGGGAATTATAAAATGAATTTATAAAGGATTTTTTTCTTTTTACACATCTTACTTAGACCTAAGATTTGCCAACATTCTAAGCCTATTGTTCTGTGTGGTTTTGAGACACTCCTGGGGCCATCTATATCTGCTCTGGACTCTGGGACAGTCACTAGTAAAAACCATTGTGGATCCACAAGTGTCTCGAATTGAGAAATAGACAGAATCCTCTCTCTTCCCCATTAAGAAATGTGCTGGGGGCTCTACTTAGGGGAAAACAGACGTTCCTGCCTCTGGTTCCAACCTTTCCCCTATACCATTTTCTTTTCCCTCGATGTATTTTATAGATTATAAAGGAGTAAGTATGGTGCAATGGGGTGAGCCTTTAGAAGCAGGAGAATTACAAGATCACCCCCTCAATCAAGAAAAATTCCCATTCTCTAGAGGATGAAAGGAAAGTTCTAAGAGGGAAACCATTGGCTGCAGGAGAGTGGCCAATAGCATCACTGTGTTTCCATCAGCAGCTTGGAGGTGGCACTTGGTCACCCTTCAGTCTCCAAAGAGGTTCCCCCTTTCCCCTCCAGCCCTAGTAAGGACTTCCCCTAGTACTAAAGCCTTCCCCTTAGCCTGAGAGGCCAACAAACTCAGAAAAAAGTTCTCCTTTTTTAAAGGAAGCAAAATAAAAACACAAATCCCTTAAAATAATACAGTTCTTGAAATAGAAGTTCATATTTACTTACACATAGTGAATGTGGTTCTATTTCCCACCCTGCAAAGGAAGAAGGCTTGTGCAAGGCCTAGAGGTAGGAGATTTGAGACTGTCCCAAACTACAAAAGGAGGTCATCACAAGGCCTTTGAGAACCATCTGTAAACCCAGCATTCCTTCAGAGCTCTAAGTATTCTGGATGACCCAGAAGAGACAAGAATGGGAAAGACATGGCATGAAAAAGGTTTCACAAACGGCCCCACAGAGCAATTTATCCTTTAATTTTTCTTCTGCTCTGGCAGTCCTGCTATGATAAACACATTCCATTAATATACTGGTCCATTTAAGAAGTAGCAGATGCATTATTAATATCATTTCAATACAGTCAACAGGAAAAAGGAAGCTCCTCTCTGTGGGAAGCATTTCCAAGTCCATCAAAGCCTGTGTGACCCATCTTAATTGATGGGTAGCTACTCATTACTTAGTTCTCAAAATCTGACCTGGGGAAAACTCTACTGAGGTATTGAACACTTAAAAAGAGTAAAAAGCCAAAGGCTGCTCTACTGGGCACTCAAAAGGATAAAGACTAAAACTCAGGTCAAGCACACCCACAGAGCAGTAACTACTCAACACACACACCTCAGCGAAAGCTCATCTTTTTCTTCCTCCTGCTCCCTGAAGTGGTTTCCCCTACAACCTTCATGAAATTCTTCATATCCATCCCCTCCTCACCACTCTCCTCAAGTTCACAGGCCTGTAATGGTAATCAAACAAGAATGAGTAGGAAATCCTCATAGAAACACTGCTCATTCTTCATTGCAATTCCCCACCTGCCCCTCCAGCCTCAAATGCCCCATTATACAAACTCAGCTTCAGAAATTGGTTTACATGCATTATCACTTCCTATACTTCCCAACTTCCATGCCTTTGCACAGGCTGGTCTCCCCTTAGTCCTTCATGGCTTCAAGGTTCAGCTTACAGGGGTCTGTCTCCTTCATGAAAGCCTCCCAGATCCCTCTTTCTCTAAATTTCCAAAGCACAGGATTTGTACGATTTAGGGAGTTACAGTTGGGTACATATCTTATCTGTCGTTTTGGGCTATGAGGGCAGGAAAGGGCTTTACCACTCTTCGTACCATAGGATCTTCATAAGGTACATAGTCATGGAAGCTTGTGAAATGACAAGAGAAGGGGAGGAGAAGGAGACAAAGGAGATAAAGGAGGGTAGGAAGAAAAAAAGGAAGGGAGGATGGGTTGATTACTCTGCTTCTGCCATTAGCCTGCATATTTAATCGTCTGAGTGATTAAGCCTTTATTTTTGTGTGTATATTCATAGATTTCAACAAAAATAATTCTACCAGAGCATTAAGTTAAATTTGTCTCCTGAAGCAACTTCTTAGTCATCAAGACTAAGTCTGTGCTAAGGGCTACCCATTGACACAGTGTAATCAGAGGAACAAACCCCAACCTCATAACTAGTATCTCACATGGTGTGGCTCTTACATCAAAATCACCTGGAATGCTTGCCAAAAAAGCAGATTCCTAGGCCTAAGCCAGGCTAGATCAGCAGTGTCTTTAGTGGGTGGGGCCAAGGAACCTAAAGAGCTGAGCTCCACTGCAACTCTTCTGCTCAGCAAAGTCTGAAAAACACCATTCTACCAGTGCTGTTGCCTCTGCCTTGCCCAGTGTGTAACAAAGCTTTTGTAAAAAAAAAGAAAAAGAAAAAGAAAAAAACGACAAACAAACAAACAAAAACACAACAACATTAGAACTGCAGATCCAAAAACCTGCTACTGCAAAAATGTCTCTGCCTTATACCAGCCCTGTAGGCTTGGGCGAGTGTTTCCTCCTCCATAAAACAAAGCCAATACTGCTGGAGTGATCAAGACCAGCTGAAAAAGTACAAAGCCCAGGGCTTTTTATTAAACAGACCAGAGTATATAGAGAAGGAAGTCTGTAAAATTGGATAGAAAAAAATGTTACTTATTTTTACGACCCTTTAACTGAAAGTTAACATTTCTTTTAATTAGGAACATGGGCAACGAACCAGAGCAGGATTAGCAGTACCCGCATCTTAATATCAAGAGCAATTACAAATATTTTCCCATTACCTCACAGGTATTGTAAATATCAATATCAATGAATGGAGATGAAGAAATACATGATAAAGCAAGCAAAATAAAACGTTAATGGAAGAAATCAGGCGTTCACTGTAAAATTCAACTTTTCTGTATATTTGGTCATTTTCATAAGGAAAATAATCTGAGAAGGGGGCCCTAGGCTTCACCAGACTGCCAAAGGGACCTATGGCACACACAAAAGTTAGAAAACCCTGACTCAAAGGTGCCAGGGTCCTTAACCAGCTAGTCAATCTACCAGTGAGCTCTTCATCTAGGAGGCAAAGGACCCTAAAATCGCAGTGTAGAATTCTAGGAATTAGGCTGCTAGCCTTTTCCTAGACCAGGAAATCTAAAAGGTTTGCTAGTATAGACCCCCTTCCCAGGCCCTGGACAGAAGAGGAGGCATCTCCAGAGACCATACCTTCCATCCCCAACCACTCTGCCTTCAGAACTGCATTTGGCTATAGGGTCCTAGGAGTTGGCCAGGTAGACTCAGAATCCTCTCCTTCGGGAAGAGGGAAAGGAGGAGCAGAGCCTCCAGTTGGCTCTCCCAGAGGCCTGCACTGTGGTCCTGGCTTCTTTGTGGTACTAAGGAAGAGTTCTTTCAGACAGACCACCAGTAATGGCTACTGCTTCCTACTGCCCACCAGTGAATCTGCAAGAATCCCCCACTGTGGAGGGCACAGTGATCCCCAATTCTAAGTCAGATCATCCTTACTTACCCAGAAGCTCTGAAGTTCAGAAGGAGAAATGCAGAAGATGGTGCAGTTCAGAAAGAGCTAATGAGAAAATATCATGGTCAGATTTTGTCAAGAAAAAGTAAAGCCTAGAGCATAAAACCATACCCCCCCACACACACCAAAAAAAGCCTGTTGTCTTATTTCACAGGAAAATATAAAGTTTTTCCAAAAATTAAAGGAAAATAAATTAAAGATGTCATTATATACCCATTAAGAAAAAAAGCTAAGTGAAAACAGAGATCCCAGGACAGGTTCTAGCTGCTGATACCCATGTGACGTGGTTCAGTCCTGCTGGGAAGCTATTCGGCATCACATAGAGACTATAAAAATGTCTTTAACTTCACTTTTGGAAAAAGTCCAAAGGGCTTCTTTACAAACTGTAAAGAGCTAGGCAAATTTAATTCCCCATAGACATGTTAATCCAAGGTACCACTTCTCCCTATCCCCAGTCCCACCACATTTAGCAGTAGCATTTTCTCTGATGTCATTCCTTGAAAATGGTCACAAATAGTAGAATATATGATCCTCTTTATGTAAAAAAAAAAAAAAAAATCTATATCTTATATATGTACATATGTGAGTACTATTTACAAATGCACAGAGTATGGCCTGGAAGGATCACACTGATCAGATTAGCAAAACACTTAAAATCTGATAATGCCCAGTGGCAGCAAGAGCATAGAGTGGCAATGTTATTCTAAGCAGGAGCATAAGCTGGTAAAAATTTTTTGGAGGTCAAGTTGCCATCAACTATCAAAATTTTAAATGCTCGTAATAGTGCCAATCATTGTGCTAGGAACTTACCCATCAATATACTTGAAAAGCACACCAGGACACGTTTAATGATGTTCATCACACATTTTCTTTGTAATTAAAAAAAAAGAAATGGGAATAACCTAAAGATCCACCTGTAGGGACTTATGTAAATTCTGACATATCCACATATATTATGGAGCTGTTAAAAAGAATGAGGTAGATCTGCAGATTTTGCTGTTAAAAGGTATCTAAATTTTATTAGATGAAAAAACAAGGGGCAAAACACGAAACAATTTAATACCATTGGTATATTTAAAAATTTTTATGCTGGTGTATACATAGAGATATTTTGAAATACCTGAAAAACTAACAGTGGTTGCTTTTGGACAGGGAGATTAGATGTGGGAAAAGAGAGACTTTTTGTTTCTTAGACACCCTTGTGCTGTTTGAATTTATCATTTACATAATAATAAAACATTTGATCCTTCAATTGTGGTACTGATACAGGAACAAACAGATCCATGAAACAAAACTAAATTTCCAGAATTCATACATATACATATATGTGAACTTCATAACTGGCAAAAGCAGAATCTCAAATCAACAATCAGCACTTCACAAACTGATATAGACAACTGTTATTCATTTGGAATATTAGACTCAAGATCATTAAGAAAACAGAAACCACTCTAGGTATTGCAAACAGAAAGGGGTTTAATACAGAAAACTAAAATTTCATATTTGTTGAAAGTCCTGAAAAATAAAAACAGTAGAGCTGGTATCACCCAGAGGTCAGGTCAGGAGTTGCAGGAAGCCACCACCACCTCTGGAGCCCACTCTGTCATGCTGCTGCTTGGGGGCTTGCTCGTACTCATCTGCTGCTATCACCACTTCCAGAACCAGAAGAAAGCCTTCTCTCATCTGTCCACCTTCTAGTCTAATGGAAGTGCTTCTCACTGGTAAAAGCTAAACTACAAGCCCACTGCAAGGCAGTCTAGGAAATGTTTAAAGCTTTCCAGTCCCTGTGATACAGAGAGCATGGATAAGCAGACAAGGTAGTTAAGTATTTCAGTAAGTGGTGCTGTGAAAGTAGTTATGCTTCTGAGGGAAAAAAAAACAAAAAAAACCCACTTAGATTAAGTCCTTAATTCACACCCATATACATATAAATTTCAAAGAATTAAAATTCAAAAGAAATAATAATGAAGTTATCTCAATTAGATAAAGACTGATTACACAGATTACTTTCTACATTATATACTTCTGCATCATTTAAGTTTTTGCAATGACTTTTATAATCCATGAAAACAAATACTGTTCTCAAGAGTGGGGAGATGTGGTCAAGCTTTAACAGCATGGGCCATAAAAATAGGATACTAAGAGCCAAGCCAGCCTGTAAATAAGCCTTAATCTCTGTGCCTCCAACTCCCAGGCCAGGTTCTATCTCCTGCTGTAGACGAGTACTCTCTCCTGGTGACAGTATTTACTAAGGAATGAAAAGTCTCCCTGATCAACTAAGCAGGAAGCCAGGTAAAGGACTGGCACAGTATTATTTAGGAGGCATATTCATATGTACAATAAAAATGAAATTACAGAACAAAATCCTGGACTTGTTTTCTTCTCCCTCCCTAGTTCCTATTTGATGACCTTTGTTTTTCTACTTTTTATATTTGTTCTAGAATAGTTTTTCATGGCCTGATTTAAAATAGTAGGCAACAAGATATCAGCATCTTGAAAAATGCCAGACTAGGAATTGCTTATAACTATTGCCCTCCCAAGATGTATTTCGTAGAATACTATTTTGGGAGATGTTAATAGTAATGCCAAGAAAGAAGAATTCTCAGGCAAATAAGGTTGGGAAATGCTGTATAACCTCCTCTTGGAGGGAAAAAAATCACAAAGTATATTATATTTGCATATTAAAAGCACTTCCATAAAGAAAACAGTTTAACACTATTTAACACCAAAAGTTTCCCAAATTTATTTATCACAAAATGCAGATATTTTTGAGACAATGTATTATTAAAAAACAAGTCTACAATTTCTTAGACTCTGCTCTCAATCATCCTGAAGGAAAAAATAATTAGTATGACGTGAAGTTGCTAGAAGTTTGAGGACTGGTTGATATTCTCTCTCAATGAATGAGGAAGCTGGTTCTAGTCTTCTGTGAGTAGATTCTCTGATTTCAGCTGGGCCTTCCTTATGCTGTCCAAGTTCAGTTGTTGATATTTTCTTTTAAAAAAGCCACACTAAAACAAAGGGAGGAAGCCCAATTATAGACCTAAGATATCCATCTTAGAAAAACATTTATCTGATTGTTGCCAAAAGAGCCCCTATACCTCCTCTGCTTCTCAAGCTTTCTCTGAAATCTCTCCCAAATGATACAGTGCTTCAACATTCATCTTGGGTGCTACCTTTTCCACAAGATTTCCTTGTGCTCATTCCCTGGCAGCTGCTCTAAGTCAGAGGCTGACTGTCCCAGAAAGTACTGTGCCCAACACCAGAGCCTTTATGAACAGTATAGAACTGACCTTGAATAGGATGACTATAATGAGAATCAAAACCAGAAGGCCACCAACACTGCTTCCAATGATCAGAGGCAAAGAAAAGTACGTCTCATCTTTCAGAAAGATGACAGTGATCTAGAAAATGACAAAGAGATCATCCAATAAGTCAAGTAAAGCAAATGAGAAAAAAATTCCCTGCATTATTTTGAGCCAAATATGTGTAGAGGCTTACCAGTGCCGGGGTACAAAAGCCTGAACTATAACAAATTGCAGGAGGCTCACTGTGGACAACTCTGAGAGTTAGAAATTCCAGGGAACCCAAAAATTTACCTCCAGGAGCTTAACCAGGTTCCCACAGTAAATACTGGAGAAAAATCTCTTCAAGCTTTTGGCAGGGGGAGTAAAAAAGGAACCATTTTGAGAGCTTGTCTGGGGGTCCTAGCAGGGGAGCACATCTACACATATGCTCTTGCCTGAAGAATGGTCCTCCTCTCTATCGGGAAAGGTCATCTTCAATCACAGAGCTTCCAGAGGGACACACATGGAGAAATAAGGGAGGAAAGGGACACTCACTGAGCCAGCCTAGATCAGCTGAATCAATCCTGGTGATCAATGGGGTGAAAGATGTTGCAGCCAGACTTCCCTCACATCCGAAAAAAAAGTATTGTGAAATAAGCCAGAGAACTGTTCTTCTTAAAGAGGCCTGCTCTCAAGGGACTAGTTAGCCACAGCCTAACCTACTGGGGTATTATCAGAGCATAAATGTAGAACTCTACCATTACAAATAATCCCCAGCACCATTTTCTAAAAGCTCTCTCAATTTCAGAATCTAAGTTCTCTTCTCACTGATAGGCCTCAGCTAGAAAGCTCAAGGGACGTGCTTCCCAAGTGAAATCCAGATATGACCTTCCCAAGTTGTGGCCAGCATACACAGCAAAGGGCCACTAAATGTCTCTGCCTGCCCAAAACACTGGGTTTCTTTCATGCAAGTGTTTAAGCACCAAGGGCTATAATGCTTTGGAGAGAAACTTGGTGTGAATGGCTGGACAAATTTATCTTTAACATCTTTTTTTTTTAAGTTATAAATGCTGGTTACTTCCTAGGGTTGACCCTCCAGACACTATTTACATAGCTGAACTTAACAAGAGTTAAGGGCCTTGAGAGTAGGAGGGAGCAAAACAACAAAGAGGGTGGAAGAATAGGAAGAGAGCTCACTTATTCTTCTATAGAAGAGTAAAGTGGGGGGGGGGGCACAGGGGGAAGTCTTGAGAACCTAGTGTAGGAAAGTAATGAAAGAAAGTCCCAAGGTGATAATGGTGAACAGTCAAGATCTGAGTAAAAGAAATCCTCCTATCTCTCAAAGTCTCTTCCCTTTTCCCTCTTGCAAATCCACAGGTTTCTAAAGTGCCCCAAAGCTGCCCTGGTAGAGGTGAAAGGAGAAGCAAGACAAAGGATACCATTGCATAAAATAAACACTGATGGCAGCTTACTCAATAGCCATTCTCTCTTTTTAGATTTTGTTCAGAAATCATAATTGGTCTAAGCTAATCATGACAAAGCTATTCCCCTTTGACTGTAACTGACCTGAGATCCAATTCCCACTATTAATATATAAGGAGATATGTGGTGAGAGTTTTTAGAAAAATTTTCCTCCCTGAAAAGGGAAGGCACGTAAAGAAAAAATCCTTTTGCTACTGACCTCTTGCTTCCTATTTTGTATTCTGCCATGTGAAAATATAGCATTGGGAAAGGTGGCAACTTGGTGCTGGCAATGAGGGAAAGCATCACCAACACACAGATGTGTGCACAAGATTCAAAGGAGCTAGCCCTTGACCCTGGTCTGCCTCTCTCACTAGACGAACAACATAATGCCTTTACAGTACAGGAATCTTCCCTTACTTGATGCTGAAATGTACTTGGATACACAATTATTTATACTCATAGATTCATTATAAGTCAAGTGCTTATTGTCAAGAACTACTTAATACTTTGCTTAGGGTACTGAATTTAAAGGAAGGAAAATAATCATAAGGAATCTATAGTGTAGAAATAAAAGCATCAATTAAGTAAGGGGGGAAGTATATAAATAAATTATTTAAGAACTGCATATAGGGAACTGTTAATAGTAACTTCCTTTGAAAAGAAGGAGTCATGGGTGTGGGAAGAGGGAATGAAGAAACCATTATTTTTCATTTGGTATCTTTCTGTAAGGCTTAGATTTTTTTGCCATTACTTCTGTTTTTCAAAAATCTGGGCAGTGGGATAATGAGGCACATCTCTTTCTTCCCTATCATTTAAGCATATATAAATGCTTAAAAATAAAAGGAAATGTTATTTCTGACATGTCTAGAGAACTGCTTTCTCCTCCTCCAGGGACAAAATCAGAGGACCTAATAGTTAGCAATCCTGTCTCACTCTCTTGACATTCTCTCTAGTAATGAATCATGCCTAACTAAAGAGGATGATCTCTGAAGCCAGCAGCACATCTAGGTGAGTGTCAACAAGAATGACAACTAAGGGGAACACACATAGATCACAGATAGCAGTTTGTCTTGTAGTCCTATTTCTGCAAAACAAATCCCAAACGTTCTAGTACTTAGTCTAAGATTTGTCAAAGGAATATGCATTCCTGAGTATTCTAACTTTTTAATACTGTAAACAAATATTGATACTACATACTAGGAAGAGAGTTAAACATACAAAAAATAACTTCTCATTTCAGAAACTTTTTTAAAAATACCTTTTTCAGATCAAAATATATGCAGCTGTTGATTCCAGCCTAATTATTTCAGTTTAGACTTGCTCCAATTAGGCCTCTTTTCAAAAGCTTCATTTCACAGGTGGAAAAACTGACAAAGAAAAAACTGTGACTAGCTCAAGGTCACAGAGGCAGTTGGTGGCAGAGTCAAGATCAGAGGTGATAAGACTGAAAAAAGGAATAGGGCAATAGCAAAGCACCTGTACAGGGGCTCCAAGGCTAGGCACAGTTTTCCTAGGACACTTACCCAGAAAAGCCATAAAATAGCCAGGGATTACCTTAGTTCTATGGTTCTCTGCATTCAACCCCTCATATAGAGATTTGTTGAAGGATATTTCACCAAAAATCTGCAGTTCAGTTACATCTCTTAGTAACTGTAAGAGGGAAGGAAGGGAGAGAAAATATGTTTTAGACACGGACTTATTGTTTTTGTGCAGCATTCACCATCTTTCCTTTAAAAGTGTTCCTCCTCTAGTATTCCTTAGCCCAGTTAATGGCCTCAGCAACCATAAAGTTACCAAAGCAAGAAACCTGCAGTTATTTCTCAACTTCTTTCCCCTCACCCACCCACCCTCCCACCTCAAGTCAGTTCTTGACAATTCTTCCATATTTTTGAGTCTCCTTGCACCTTTCCCTTTACCTCCATCCCTATAGCTACTTCTTCAGTTCAGATCTCATCATTCTCACCTGGATCACTGCAAGACTTTAAACTAGATCATGTTTCCCACTTTTGAAATAGTGATCAGGGAAGCGCTAACAGGGTAACATTTGAGCTAAATATAAGAAGAAACCAAATACATGAAGATCTGTGAGAAGAACAGTGTCATACAGAAGGAACAGCAAGTACAAAGGTTCTGTGGCCAGAACAATAATCGCAAGCTGGAGGAACAAAAAGGACAGAATAGCTGAAGTATACAGAAGCAGGAAAGAGGAGAGTACTAAGAGATTCAATTAAAGAAGAAATCAGAGACCAGATCATGTAGTTCCTTGCAGGCCACTGAAAAAGTATGGATTTTAGTCTAAGTGTATGCAAAAGCACAATGTTTGCTTTTAAAAGATAGCTGTTATGGTGAAGAATGTTTAGACAGGGTATGGCAAGAGCAGAGACAAGAAGAGCAGACATAGGTTGCTGCAATTGGCTGGGCAAAAGACTGGGCTGGAACTACTACAGTAGCGGTAAAGATGGAGAGAAGTGAATGGATATACAGAACATATTTTGGAGGTGGAATTCCAGAGCTTGCTGCTGGAATAGATATAGGGATGTAAGAAAGTGAGGAATAGCAAGTAATTTCTAGGATTCCTACTAAGAAACTGGAGTAGTAAGTAACCCTAAATAATTGGATAACAGCTCGGAGCAGAAGGTGGATCAGGGACATGTTATATTTGAGATGCTATTTTCTAGGAGAGACAGGTATCCGTGAACTGCAGGATAATTAAATCTAGAGCATTTCTCAATCTCAAGTACCTGCTTAGACTGACTCAAGGAGAGCTCCACAGCTACCGTTACATTTTCTTTATCCGAAATGATGGCACAGCTCACTGAATGCCATTCCTCCACATGCTGTAAAAGGAAAGCCTAGTTAGCACACTCTCTTTTCGTATGGAGAAGCTGGAATTTTAACACTTAGCACCCACCGCACCTTAAGATCACAGAGTAAGAGGGTGTGAGCAGTTTCGGCGTTCACCTTGGTTTTAGCAAAGCCGCAACCTTGGCAAACGTGACCTAGTGAAGAAGTTAAAGAGGGCCTTGGGGCCGCCCTGCATGTGTTATTTTTCCGGAAAACCTCGTTAAAGTAGCATCTAGGCCTCTAATGTCACCCAATTCAGGCCCTCCTTCCTCCATCGGCCTCTCGGGACCACCGCGCTCACCTGAACCGGATCGCTCCCACAAGCGCGCTCCTGACTCTGGGTGCACACAGTGTTCGCCTGAAACGAGAGCCATTCCGGCAACACAATGAGGAAAGCAAACCGCCAGAGTCACCGACACCCAACCAGCTCCCGCGAGAACCGTCGTGATGCGCGTGCGTGAGACAGGGCGCTAGGACCCGGCGAGCAGGCGGCGGGCGGATGCGTCAGCGTCTGAAGGAAGTCTCGCGGTGTATGCATTTGAATCGTTTGGCGGGTGACGAAAATGGCGGCGTCACTCCCGCGACTTAGGAATCGACTCTTACGAACGTATGGGACTGCGGGCGGCTGGGGGGTGCGGCGGCGGCCAGGCCGGGCAGTTGCTCAGTGGTTCCCGCCGCAAGATCCGAAGCGTTTCTTCAGCAGCAGCAGTAGCAGCAACGCCAGCAGCGAGGAACCCTCGCAGTCTGTCGCTTCCGACGATTCTGATGATCCCGACTTCTCCGGCAGCCCGGTGGGTCAACGGCGGAGGCGCGCTGGCGGTCGAGTCTCCAAGGACCGGCAGAGCCCGATCGTGACCCCAAGACGCCTGAGGCTGCGATCTAGGCCCCCGCAGAAGTGTAGCACCCCCTGCGGCCCACTCCTACCGCCGCCCTTCCCCAGCAGCAACCCGGGCCGCCCCAGCCCGGACCTCAGTGTGTGCAGCCAGCCCAAGGACGGCGGCAAGCTGGGCAGCAGCGCCTCTCTGTTCAGCCCTCTGGCCTCTCCGGGCCCCGGCTCTGCGTCCCCAGAACCAGGAGACTGTGTCATCTGTACTGGCTCCTCCGCTTCTCCGGATGCAACCTCGGAAGTTCCCAGAGACTCCCACCTCCCAGCCGTTTCTCTGGACCAACCACCTCACCCCTGCTCCCAGGAAACAGCAGCAACAGCAGGAGGAGGAGGGTTCACCGGGTTGGCCCACCAAACCTGTGCCAGCCTCAGGTCAGTTTTCTTTAGTATTATGGACTCAGGAAACCCTGAGGGTTCTGAGTTTGGGGCAGATGAAAATAATATGAGGGAGGCCTGCTGTGAAAGGGAACTGGTGGGGAAAAGGATGGAGAGCCTAGGTTTATCAAGCATCCATAAGAAGAGGGCCACAGACCAGGACTCTTGTCAAGAGATTGAGGTTCAAGGGGCTGTACAGAGAGAATATGAGGAGGCCAATGGTTGTCAGGGTTGTATTGTACCTGGAGAAGTCAACAGACCTGAGAGAACTGGGTCAAGCCAGAAAAGGAAACATCAAGAGGAAACATCCCTCCTCCATGACCACCAGTTTAAAAAGAGCCTAAAGGTAGAAAAAGACTCATTCTTCACCCAGGACCTGACTCATGTACAGAATGACTGCTCTTGGACCAAAGCCAGGGCTTCCTTCAGTTTCCACAAGAAGAAGATTGTGACTACTGTGTCAGAAGCATGCAGCAACTACACCATTGCCAGTTCTATCTCTGGGTCCCTCATATCAGAATATTCAAACCCTCCCGTCATGAACAGAACAAACAGTGCTCTCTCCCCTTGGCACTCCTCTTCCATGTATTTGCTAACCCCCTTAAAGACACTACATGTCACAGATAAGAAGGCAGCTGATGCTGAAAAGGTTTACAGGGAATGCAACCAGGAGGGTCCTATCCCCTTTAGTTACTGCCTTTCCACAGAAAAACTGGAATGCTGTGAGAAGATTGGGGAAGGGGTGTTTGGTGAAGTATTTCAAACAATTGCTAATCATACACCTGTAGCTCTAAAAATCATTGCTGTTGAAGGACCAGATTTAGTCAATGGAGCCCATCAGAAAACTTTTGAGGAAATCCTGCCAGAGATCATCATCTCCAAAGAGTTGAGCCTCTTGTCTGATCAGGTATGCAACCGCACAGAAGGCTTTATTGGGCTGAACTCAGTGCACTGTGTTCAAGGATCTTACCCTCCCTTGCTCCTCAGAGCCTGGGATCACTATAACTCAACCAAAGGGTCTGCAAATGACCGCCCTGACTTTTTTGAAGAAAACCAGCTCTTCATTGTGCTGGAATTTGAGTTTGGAGGGACTGACTTAGAGCAAATGAGAAAGGAGTTGTCCTCCATAGCTACTGCAAAGAGCATTCTACACCAGATCACTGCATCCCTCGCTGTGGCAGAGGCATCACTGCACTTTGAGCACCGAGACCTGCACTGGGGGAATGTGCTCTTAAAGAAAACCAACCTCAAAGAGCTCCACTACACCCTCAACGGGACAACAAGGACTATCCCCACCCGTGGACTGCAAGTCAACATCATTGACTACACCCTGTCACGCTTGGAGCGGGATGGGATCATGGTTTTCTGTGACATTTCCATGGATGAGGACCTATTTACAGGTGAAGGTGATTACCAGTTTGAGATCTACAGGCTAATGAGGAAGGAGAACAACAACTGCTGGGGTGAATATCACCCTTATACTAATGTGCTCTGGCTACATTACCTTACTGATAAAATTCTGAAAGAAATGACCTTCAAGACTAAATGTAACACCCCTGCCATGAAGCAAATGAGGAGAAAGATTCTGTATTTCCATAAGACAATGCTGAACTTCAGCTCTGCTACGGACCTGCTCTGCCAACACAGACTATTTCAGTAAATCAAAGGTACCTTCCTGCCCCAAACTGAGAGGCCACTAGCCTTGACATCCCAGGTGCAATCTCTATCCCAAGAGCAGGGTGGAATTCCCATTCTTCCATGTTTTCAGTCAGCTTTTCAAACAATTTTGTTTCCAAATGGAAACCAAAATGTTTGTGGAAATATTTAAACAACAAATGTTCTTAAAATATAAATTACACATGAGAACAGTGTTCACAAGTTATAAGCCCTCTTTCTATCAGCAGAGTCCATTCTGTAGGTTTCCATATTTTCATTTTTGAGCCTTAACACTTTATGTAGCCTGAGCAAAAAAAAAGTTTCAAGAAAGCCTACGGACTCAGCTGTCTTACTGATCAGAACCTCTTTCTGTAGGTATCATAAGGCTGGCATTGGGAGCCATACTACAAATAAGTCAACAGAACAAAGAGGCTGAAGCAAGGCAGAGACCAAGACAGACTGGAGGGAGAAAGGAAAGGAATGTGGTAGACAGTTTATAGGGAGACATTCAAGAAAGACCACATGTTTATCAAGCTCATCTGCCAATCAAAGAAGCAGAATTTATCGATTTCCAACGGGAAAATAAATGTCTCCCTGGCTACTAAAAAGGTTTGAATTTTTGCTTATTTTTTATCAAGGGAGAGAAAACTAATGTTGCTTTAAGAGCTGGGTGGTTGCTATTCCTTCTAAACATGACTTTGGTAATTTACTCCCAATGTGTTCCCAGGTTAACTAATCTTGTTTTTACTCCTTTTCTAGAACTCTATAGTTTTTATACCTTTGATTATTCACAGTTGCTCTGGGAAGAGATAATTGTAATAAAGAACCACCTCTAAATACCTGAGTCTTTGTCAGGTTCTTCACTGTTATAAGCTGGAGACCTTGTAATTTGATTGGAACACAGATTTGCAGTTGGAATTCAGCTCCAAAGACATTTTCTCCATGTATCTGCAGAGTAAAACCAGAGAGTGGAAAGTCAAAGTTGTTGTTGCTTTGCCACCTATAGCTTTACAGTGATAAGTACTAAGCACTTACATTGAAGAGGAATGCTTTGTAGTCAGAAAGCCCCTGGCTTGTGTTCATGTACATCACTGAAGGTCTGTAATTGAGAGGACATGTGTTAGGCCTCAAGGCCCCCTTCTTTTTTTAAGTGAACCTGAATGCTACCAGTTGGATACCCTGGGACAGAGGACACCATATCCTTAAAAGGAATCAAATCTAAATGTCAAAATGTAAAGTGGTAGGACAGTTGGGATTAGGTAGAATATTTGAATTCCATATATTTGGGCTGGTTCTGTGTCTATCATTCTTCAGAGTGGTCTTCCTTGTATCCTTCCTTATTTCTCGAGCCCATGGCCCCTCTCTTCTTCCCTCAGCATCATGACAGTACCTTTTTGTAGCAAGACCATTTGGCACTGCTCCTCCTTTGATTACTACTGTGGGATTATTAGGACCCAGCTGTTGGTACCAGAGAGATCAATGGGAGCCTGGATTCTAAGCAGCCTCCTTTCAAAGAAAGGCAGTGCTCACATCCAGCCTGACCACCAGTTCCAATCACAGAGACTAGCTGAAGCTGTCGCACAGGTGTTGGCCTCTTAGAAGTACTTACTTGGGAAGAACTGCAATGAAGGCATGCCTGAATTGAAGGCTGTGGGTCTCTCTGGCCAAAGATCTTCTTTCATTGAAACTAGGAAATAAGAGTGTCAGTTCACGGCACACCTGCTTTGTACATATGGCCACTTCTGTACGTTGGCTTCCCAGGGTCATCGGTGGTTAGATAAGAAAAGACTTGGAGATAAGCGAAGTGCAGAAGACTGCTAAAAGACCATACTTGGAGAAACACTGATTCAAAGAGGGTTTCTCAGCCTCAACAATATTGACGTTTTGGGCCATAATTCTTTTTGAGAGGCTGTCCTGTGTATTATAAGATGTTTATCAACATCCCTGGCCTCTACCTGCTAGATGTCAGTAGCACCCCCCAACTCATGACAATAAAAAATGTCTAAAAGTATTACTTCAGGGGGTCAGAATCAGCCCCACTTGACAACCTTTCACAACACTATATTCTACTTTACCCCCAAACATAGAGGTTTTACAGATAACAGCTTCTCCAAAGTTAAATGAACCAGAATTAGAACTCTAGTCCAAGGCTCATTCTACCAGACTAGACCATAATTTTATTTTGTGTATCAATAAAAGAATGTTTTAAATATCTTTGATAACAAGAAGGGAAAGCCAGGTCACTGTGGGGACACAGTTACCTCCTCTGGGCTCACTGAGGTTCTCTTCTTCCTGGGCAGTGTAGGAGCCATAGCACATGAAAGGGAGATTTCTTCTAGGACCATAACCTGGTCCTGCTGTGTCTCAGGCATACTTACTTTGTGATCATAACAGAGATGTCAGCCGTCCTGTTTGGAAAGGCACTCTCCTCTAGCTGCCAAACTACTGAAAAGTTTGCCTATTTAAAAAAAAAAAAAAAGGTCACTTGATTCTCCTCTATACCACTCACAATTCAAACTGCTTCCTACTAATTAAACAGACATCGAAAACATAATTCATATTCCTCACAGTTTTTTATTCTAGCATGCTTCCACATTTATTATTCCATGTAAGCCTCTTAATTCCCTTTTACAACTGAGGAAACAATTTTAGAGATTTCTTACATTACAGAGATCATCAGTGGCACATCAGCACTCTGGGTCTGATGCTCCTTCCATTCTACCCCCAACTTCACTCTGCTATACTGCAGTGAGCCAACAGTTTGCCTGTGGCTGTATCCCCCACCCCACCACTCCCAACTTTCAGAGCAAACTTGGCAGTTCTAAGTGCTGCTAGGGATCGACTGTACAGTAAAGGGAAGCGTGGAGACCACAACTGAGAGATTCCAATGAGACTGGGAAGTAGAAGACCCAAACTCCAGGGTAATGAGTGAGAAGAGTCAGCTAATCAAAAAAGACTCACAGATGATCTCCTGAGTATGGGGTGACCAATCTTGCAGTTCATGACCAGTACAGAAGCAGTTGGCTCAGGATTATCACACTGAATGTTTGGAGAAGGAGGCTGTTAACACAGAAAAGACTATTCTTAAAAGGCAAAAAAAGCAGTTTCCTCGCACCAATTCAGCAACATTGCTGATTTTAAAACATGCCAGACACCCTGCTAGGAGCTGGGGACACAATATATCAGATTTAGACCCTGTCTCCCTCACAAGCTGAGCAGGTGGTCTCAGTAGTAGATAGTTGAGGAATTCAAGTACAGGGCCTAAGGAGTGGTTCTGTAAGAGGTGCAGAGAAAAGAAGTAGAGAAAGAGATGAATTCCAACTTGGAGGAATCTGAAAGTCTTCGTGGGGAAGGAGACATTTGTACTGGGCCTTGGACCAATGCAAATTTAACATACTGTGGTGGGCCAGAAGGTCAGCATGAGCCCAAGCACCACCATGCTGCCTTTTTCAATTATGATTCCTCATCTAGACCACTGAATATGGAAAATTATTTGAGGACTAATGTTTTCTCCCAAGGAGGGTACATCACTAATTTTATTCTAGATGTTTAGGAGATTATTTTATTCTTTTCATATAATGGATGCTGTCCTAGCCCTAATAGCCCCTACCAGGGACAAACTAGTAGTTTGATGAAGCCAAGTTTATTGACTCATAATGAGAAAAACTGCACTGTGGTGTGTCTTCCCAAAGTAAAACAGTTATTAAAGGATTCTGGGGCAGGGGTGCATTCAGATGAAATGTAAATGAAGCAGTGTTGTTGTTTTTTTTAATTTATTTAAATTATTTTCAAATATACAGTACATTGGTTAGATATCTATAATGTTCATAAAACGATCCCCCCAATTGCTCCCTCCCTCCCCTGGCCCTCAACTTAGCCATCATATTAATGCTAACTGTATTCTCTCTGCCATGTTCCCCATGTCCAACTATCAACTACTAATTTGTACTTCTTTAACTCTTCACCCCATTCTCCCAGCCTCCCAAGCCCCTTCCCCTCTGTCACCAAATTGTCCACTATATTTGTGAGTCTGTTTTTGATTAGTTCTTTTTGTTCCTTAGATACCTCAAGTAAGTGAAATCATATAGTATCTATCTTTCTCTGTCTGTCTTATTTCATTGAACATAATAATCTCTAGGTCCGTCCAAGTCATTATAAATGGTAGGATTTCATTTTTTTTTTAATGGATGAGTAATATTGCATTGTATATATGAACCATAATTTCTTTATCCACTCGTCTGTTGATGGGCATTTAGGTTGCTTCCATATCTTGGCTATTGTAAGTTGTTGAAGCAGTGTTTCGATAGGCTCAAAACAAAGCAGGGTTGTGTGTAGTAGGGTCACTCAACATCAGGTCTGGACTGCAAAGTGGACCCAGAGACTTGTTTCTTTGAAAACTTAAGATGGATGTGAAATTTTGTCCAGAATTGCTTTATGTGAAGCTCTGAACCTCAGATGGAAATAGACTGCTTCTCTTTGTCAGAGTAATTTAGATTCTCCAGGCAAGAGTGAGATGGTTTCATAATTACAGACATAATTGCAAACAGCAAAGTTTCTGATTTTTTCAGTGTTATACATTACGGCTGCAGGAAATCCTTGAGAAAAATATTGTTTCCTAGTGTCTTGCAGCTGGCTTTGGTCTGTGCTCCCAGGCTGATAAGTAGCAGGGCTGACTTACTTTTCTCATCCAAGCTAATTTATTAGAGATTATTTCTCTCTTGGAACCTGGGTTAAGAAAGGCTGCAGGCAGGGAGGAGTGATTGTGCAGCAAAATAGCACCATTGAAGATTTGTGAGGTAGAGAATGACATGACTGGATCTATGGCATATAGTTGGATCGGAGAGGATTCATCTAGTTAATAATCTAGTTCATTGGACCAGGATGAGGCTGGAGACAGAATTAAGAGGTTGCTATTAAAAAAAGAAAGGAAAAAAAAAAAACTGCTGTCATAGTTACCTTTTGTATCTTCTTAAACTGTAAGTTTCTGGGGTAATTCAAAGCCATGCTTGTCATGTAGGAATCTTCCCCAGAGTTGCTTAGGCTAATGTTCATGGTCAGTTCCTTTGTGACACCCACCACCAATTCCTGCCTGCACAGAGTAGCCAAATAGATAAGTGTTACCAGTTTATTTATTCTTTAAAAACCTAGATGAAATGCAATAGCACATTCTTAACTTAGATAAATTGCCTAAAGGATACATTTAGCTTAGATTTTCTTCCCCTCAACATAAGCGAACAACTGGACTGCGATACGTACCTGAGTTGCTGTGTGTGATAATAATGACTGCCATTTATTTAGTACTTACCACATGCCAGGGACTGTACTAAATGTGTCATAGGTTCAATTTATCCTCATAATAACCGTATGAAACAGGATGGTTACTCTGCATTTTATAGAGAAGGAAACAGAAGCCAGGATAGGCTAACTAATTTGCCTCAAAAGGGATAGGAAGAACTGTATCTAAATCCTCTTTCTACCACCAATTCACCGTGACCCTAGGCAAAGGACTTCATTACAAAATTCTTCCATTTCACACATATTTATGGAGTCCTTTCTCTTGCTCAACACTGGAGAAACAGCAGTGCATAAGACAGACCCTGCCCCTGGCCCTGTGACATGTTTTGTTGTGTTGTTTTTTTATCACAGCTGAGAAGAGGATAGATTGATTGGAGGGTGAGAGGGATCAGAAATAGAGCCTGCTTGGGAGAGCTATCTGAGAGATGATACATGCCTGAAATAAGACAGTAGTGTGGGGATGGAGAGAAGAGATAGAAACCAGAAATGGTAAGGTCGTACTCGTGAGCAGAGCAAAAAAGAGCCTGGTGCTATGAGGAAGAGAACACAGGAGGAAAATCAGAGGGTGGAAGCTAACCAAAAGAGTTCAGTCTGGGACATGATGAGAGGTGCCTATAGTATAACAAAGTGGAGGTGTTGAAATGTCAGTTGGATATACTTTTCTAGAGCCCAGAGGAGAGACCTGAGAGTCATCACAGTATTTAACAGGGGTTCTTAACCTTAGGGCCAGGGACAGTTTCAGGGGCCCCACATGCAAACACTGGTGTATGCACATGTAATCTAGTAAGAAAGGTCTGTAGTTTTCCTTAGATTCTTTAGATCTACATCCACAAAAAGGTCAAAAATCACTGAGACATTTGGATGCTAACAATTAGGTTAATACTTTTGAAAACTGAAGAGATTGCTTGCTATGTACACTAGGGAGTGATGTAGAGCCAGCGTGTGTGCTGCATCTCTAGTTCACAAGGAACTGAGAGGGCAGTTCTTGGCTGTAATTAATTCTCTGTTGGAAACAGCTGTGTCTCCTTGTTAGGCTGGATTCCAAAGCACTCAAAAGTCTTGAATTGGACCCTTAGTAATTGAGATAGGCAGTGCTAAGCCATCCACATCTGAAACACAATCCTATGAGAGAGCTTACCAGGACTCTGGGAACTGTTCTTCCTCATGGATACCAACGCCAGCCAGCTGGTCATCAGTACCATGTCACACACACAGCACTAATAGCCAGGTAGGGCATTTTAAGACCATCACATGTCAAAAACCAAACTCATGATCTATTCCTCCACACCCTGCCTTACAAAACCATTCTTCCAAAGGCTTCCTCAACTCGGTTCTTGGCATTACCATCTTTAAAAAATTTAGTGTGGTCCAAAAAAAACTTGGCAGTAATAGAAATGGTCTGTATTTGTGGTATTCAATATCATTAGCCATATGTGGGTATTGAGCACTTGAAATGTATATAATACAACTGAAGAACTAAAATGTTGATTTTATTTACTTTAAATTAATTTAAATTCAAATAGCCAAATGTGATGAGTGGCTACTGAATTGGACAGCACAGTTCTAGATGCTCAAGCTGAAAACTTGAAAAACTTCTTAGACCCCTCTCTTTCTCTCACTACCCACATCCAGTCTGTCATCAAATCCTATGGGGCTCTATCTTCAAAATATAACCAATCACTTTCATTGCCACTTCTCTGACCCAAGTCACCATTATCTCGCATCTGAGTTATTATAATGTCTCCTTACTATCTCCCTGCTTCCACTTTTGCTCTTATAACCTATTCTCAACACAGCAAAAAAAATGATCCTATTAAAATGGAATGTCATATTCCTCTTGCCTCTCAGCTTACAGTAAAAGTCCTTATGGCGGGCCTATGCAGCCCCAAATGACTTTCCCCCACCCCTACATCATCTCCCCCTCCCTCATTCTACTACAACCATATTGGTGTCCTGGCCATTCCTCCCACCTCCAGGCCTGTTCCTATCTGAGAGCATTTGCTATTGCTCTTCTTTCAGATACCCACATAGTTATTCTTTGATCTCCTCCTGCGTGTACCAAAATATCACCTCAGTGAGCCCTTTACTGACTACTCAAAACTGCAGCTCCACCTTCACCCAGCACTCCCTCCCACCTTCCCTGCCTTATTTTTCTTCATAGTACATCTCATCAACATAAAATTTACTTATTATCTTCCCCTAAAAGCATCAGGAGGGCAGGGCTTTTTGTCTGTGATGTTTGCTGATGTATCTCCAGTATCTAGAGGGCTTGACATGGTGTAGATGCTCCATAAATATTTAATGAATTAAGTAATTCGGTTAAGAGGTGAGTCAAGGAAGAGGTTACTTCTAATTGAGGTGGTCCTAGGAGCAAGAGACACTGAGTTATGGAAATAGCATTGCTGGGGACGTCAAGAGACCTGAGTTCAAGTCCACCAATGACCCTAAACAGGCTCTCAACTACTGAGTTTGTTCCCTCATCTATAAAATGAGAAAACAAATCTCTATCTTGCCTTCCTCATAGGGTAGCTAAGGAAGCAGTAAGATAATAAATGCAAAAGCCCTTTGGCAGAGGGGGACTACTGAATCCAACTCACTGAGAGGTGGTGGTGGCCAACTGCAACTCCGCAACACAAAACAGCTTATTCTTGCAGGCCTTCTCATAGGGCAGCTGTAACCAAACAGAAGGGCAGAGATCAGCCCAGAGACCACACCATCCCCAGCAGCCTTGCCTCATGATCTCCCTAGGACACACCTGTCCCTCTTGCTGACTGAGAGGTACAGTTACAGAGAGGTAAAAGCTGACAGGCTGGGGTTGTGTCCACATGGCCAAGAGAGAGAGCTGTGCCTGTGACATTCCTTGATCTTATGGGTAGGAGGTTAACAGTCAGGTACCAGTCAGGTGATGGGTGACTGTAAAGTAGGGGATGTGCTAGGTCCTACAACACTGGTATACCACAAGTCAGTCCTCTGGCCAAATCAAAAACGGTGACCTTTGTGGAATTTTGGGAGTGCCTGTCATATGCATATCATGCAGATTAAGCTGCAACACTCACAACTTACTACTTTGAATACTTTGGGTAGGAAAACCTATGTGAAGAAAGGCTTCCTTAGTCCTTTCAAGCAGGAACAGCAGGGGCACAAATGGAGGATACCTAACTAGATATTGTTAAGATCCAGTCCTGTGAGGTACACTGTCCCCATGGCTAGTCTTTTCTGTAGGTTAAACATCCCCCTGGCAATCTTGCCTACATTAAAGCTAATTCAGAAAGTCTCATTGGGTCCAAAGGCCTGGACAAGGTTGAAAAACCCTAGTTCAGGTTGAAAAAATTAAAATTTTTAAAGAATCTAGGTTTATTTTTTATTATGAAGGAAACACAGCCAGCTCCTTAACTGGGCAATCTCTGCATTTATCTCTTCAACAGCCAGTGACCACCTCAGCGGCTTCATACAAGGACTGCTAGCTTTATACACGGACTGTTACCGTGGCCTGGAGCTGGAATGGGAGCCCAGAGCTAGAATGAAAACCTACTTCCTGGAGAAGGGAGATGCAGTTTCCAGAAGTCAGAGTTTGGAGCTCTCAGTGGGTCAACAGTTTGGAGCAGGGTTTTTTCAGTTCTGCTTTTAATATAATCAAGTAACCTGCTCTCTTTCATCCAATCCCAGTGAGAGAGCAGGGTTAACTACCTTAACCTCCCAGCTAGAACTCACTCTCTGGAAATATCTATGTGCCTAAATTAATACCATATCACTTCTCACCCATTTTATCAGTGGAATAAAAAATCTCTTTACCAAACTATCAAAGTAATAATTGATTAAGACAGAAATCATGAATGAATGGTAAACAGGATACATACATAATCTCAAGGCATCTCCCCATAAGATATGTATTAATTACAAGGGAAATAGCACCAGTAATAGGACAAAGCCTCATGAGATGCCTCCTGATAGGATGCACTTGGAAGGATACAACTTCACATCTATGATATCACTGCCAAAAATACATAACCTGAATCTATTCATGAGGAAACATCACACAGATTCAAGTTGAAGACCATTCTACAAAATAACTGGCCTATACCCTTCAGAATTTTAGTCATTAAACAAAGACAGAAACTGTTCCAGGTTAAAGGAAACTAAAAATAAATGATGACAATGTAAAGAATGACCCTGGACCAGAAAACAATTTTTTTCTTTTGCTATAAAGGATGTTAATAGGGCAACTGATAAAATTTAAGTAAAGTTTATAGATAATAGTATTTTATCATTCTTAATTTACTAGTTTTGATCATTGTACTGTGGTTTTGTAAGAATGTTCTTGTTTTTTAGGAAATATATACTGAAGTATAAGGGGGTAAAGAGGTGTGTCTGTAACTTATTCTCAAATGGTTCAGAAATATTAATGTGTATATGTATAATGTGTGTAATATATGTATATATACTGTCTATAAAAATTGAGAATGATAAAGCAATGTGAATAATAAAGTATGTGTTAAAATGTGAAAATGTTAACATTTGGAGAATCTGGATAAAGAATGCCTGGGGATTCTTTGGACTAGTCTTATAACTTTCTTAGTAAGCCAAATATTTCAAAATAAAGTTTTTAAAAACAGAATATATATAATTAGCAATAATATACCTATTGACAAAACTTTATTACAGTAGTTCTCCAAATCTTTTCTGAATCATCTAACTGGTTGTTGGTACCAAAATTTTAAAAATTCTTTATAAAGTAAATATACTATTATAAAATTAAAAATAAAGTTTCTTGCCTGAAAAATTAAGATGACAATCTTTGTTCATAAGGAACTTGATTCTCCCTCTTTCTAGGCAGATGAGCAGTGAAATAGTCATCTGATTATGTTGCTCTCTTATTTCTATTTACTACTATCTGTGTCTGCATTGGGATTGACTAAAACTGGAGTTAAGGCTTATTTAATTAATATAGAGCATTTTGGTAAAAATAGTGGACAGTCAGAAGTGTCCTATGATTACTTGGAAATATGTTTTCTGAAGCTTTTCGTGCCAGCATGAACTATTTTTGTTTTTTTAGTTTTATTTCTGGAGACTTAATTTATTCCACCTAACTGTAATTATTACTCTTTAATGCTCATGTCACTTCTCTGATATTGCTGATGTATCTATATCCCATAAGGTTCTCTGAATAAAGACTAAAGAATATCCTGGGGGCTAGAGCTTGGATAGGAACATAATCACCTTAAATATCATAGAATCAGGAAGTTTGATTGTGTTTTCCCTCTGATTTCCCTTAGTTATGAGAAAAGTTTCTTGTGACACCACCCACCTGTTAGGGTGCAAGTTTTGTGGGCCAAACATTCAGCCTGAAGGACCTGTACAGGACCTGGGTAGACTGGTATGCAGAGGACATCTTCTCTACAATGCAGGGCAGGTCAGCTCCAGTCCAGTCCCCACACGGGACCCCTACCACAGTCATCAGAGACTGTTGCCAAGTCAGGCAATGTATTCATATGCTTCATTAAATATGTAGCAAGCACTTTTTGTGAACATAAAAGAAGAACTAGTCTTGGTGGGTGGTTTGGTAATCAGGTTACCCACCATTAAGGCCTTACACAAACTAACAACCATCTCAGGAACTCACTTCCCCTGTTTGTGCAGTAAAGGGCCCAAATACTGTCTAAAGACCCTCTCAACTCTAATAGTCTTAGAGGAGCAGGTGCTTTTTGGGGAATGGCTCCCAGGAGGATCTGGTCCTAGTTATTGGTAGAATCACCTGGAAGATGGCAGAGGACTCACTGTAGAGGTCCAGGACAGGGTGCAGATGGTCCCTCTGGCCCTTGGGGGTCTGAAGTTGGTAGCTGACCTTGACACTGATGTTGGAAAAGCAGTCCTCTTCACAGAGCTGCAGAACCACCAAGAAATACAGAGTTGGAGTTGGATGTGGGGGAGAGTACAACAAGGAGCATACTTTTAACTTTGATGTAGTCATAATAAGAAGTAAATAATAAAAGTGGTGAGCCAGAAGTTCTAAGCCTCTTCTAAATAAGCCAGGCTGAAGGGAAACTTCCATTTAACCAAACTCCCTGGAACATCGGAAAAATCTGCTTTGATCAGTTATTGCCTCAGATCTCCTTATGGTTCCTGCCCCAATTACAAAGGGATTCTGGCCATCAGGAGTGAAAAAACAACTTGACTTTATTCAGAGAGCAAATGAGAACCAAGGAAGGAAACAGTCATGGTCACATCTGTGTTTACAAAGATCTTTCTCAAAGCAGCATGGAGGATAAATCAGAGAGGTAAAAACCAAAGAAAAGGAGATTGATTGCCTGGGATGTAATTTGCCATTCTCTGAGTGAACCTTTCTGCCATGGTAGGAGTTTTGAACATGAGAGCAGGTGAGCATGATTCCCAGTGGAAAAGGTGATTATGCTTTTATTTAAGGAGGCCATAGACTACCTAGAAACTTCCTTAATCTGAACAGATGTGGAAACAGATGTGTAGCCAGAAACATAATTTATAAGGTTATTAGAATAAATTATCCCTATAGATCCAAAGCTCTAGTTCCTGTCAGGCTCTGAGTCCTAACATACATTTTTTCGTGTTTTGAGGCACTTTTGTCAGGAGTAAACCTTTGCAAATGATAACTTTTGTCTTTCTATTTCTTTCTCTAGTTCAGTTTTCTGACATTGGTTTGTGGAAGGTCTCTCAGCCCCAATGTTGTTATCAAGTGAGGTTAGATGACGTGGAAAAGGGAAGGGACCCTGTTATACCCAATTTGTTACCAAGAAATATGTCAGCAATTAGAGTATTTCCCTTTTTGTTCAGCTACTAGGAAGCTCAGAGATATAGTTACTGTTCAATTTCAGTAGGTTCCTTTAATTTAGATTTCTGGTATAATTAACTCCATCTCCCATACCATTATGTGGTTCTTGATCTATTATGATTATTTTAATTGCCTAGTTAGTAAGGACAGATAGGTATCTTTCATCGCATGTACCTCAGATCTCTTCTCAAAAACAGACCCCTATGGATGCTTCTAAACTCCTCACTTACCTCTCCCTCTGTGGGAATGAGCAGGAAGGGCTTACAGAGACTGGACCACTCCCAAAGGTAGCTCTGACAAGTTCTTCTGTCTGAACACTGCAGTCTTTTCCTCCGCTTCACCACATCCACATCCAATGTGACGTTCAGAGATGTTTCTCTGAGGCCTGGAAGTGAAGACCAGACCTTCCTGATGAGGCTAGAATGGGCAAGCTGCAGACACAGGGCCTCCACTGTGCCTGAGGTTCCTTATGAGCCCCTCCTGAGTGATATCCCTGTACAGGCACTTCCCTAGGGCTGGGCTTTCAAGTTTCTTCACTTCAAAGGTTCTTTTCTCGTGGTCTTCTGGCACTAGGGTACCTCAGTGCCCTAGCCCCAAACCCAAAGCAGCATATTCCAAGGCTGAGTCAGTCTCCCCTAGGAGAAGGAGGGCTCAGGGCAGAAGCTGGAATTGAAGGAGAAAAGGAGGAGGGGAATAATACAGGGAATTGAGAGAGAAATCATAGAGTAAAACCTGAGGACAGTAGAGCTGGACACGCCTTATTGCCTGAACCAAATCCCTTACTGTACAGAATAGAAACCAGGGCCCAGAGAGTAAAAGACACCTGCCCAGTGTCCCACAGCCACTCAGCAGCAGCCATTCAGACTCTATGGTCTGAATCTTTCAGCTTATATGCTGGAACTGATAGGCTTGTCATTTTCTACCCTCACATTTGATGATAGCCTCCTTCTGTGATAAAGCCACCCTACCTGAGAGTGCTTTCTGACCTGTGGGAATCAGAGAGACATCTCAGGGATTGTTATGAGAGAGTATACCCTGGGTCTGTTGCTGATGAATTATTCTGGAGGGGAGCTCTTGGGTTGGCAATAAGCACCTGGGCTGTCAGCAAGCCAGGCCCACCCTCTGCTATCTGGAAACAGCCTCCCAACCAATGCCAAGTAAGGGGATGGGAAGGAAGGCCAGGCCTCTGACAGGTTAACCAGTCCCACCTAAGCCAGGGAGACACAGTGAAGAGGGAGGGGAAGAAGCTGTAAATCAGAGAGAAAGAGGAAGGGCATTTCTCAGGAGCCCCTACACACACACACACCTAGGCACAGTAGATGGGGATGGAAAAATGGCTGCCTTTTTCTGAGTCTTCTTTCAAAAACTCTACCCTTGAATCCTGAATAAAGGACCCAATGCCCCTCTTCCTAACAGGGTCAGATTAATCCCTTCAAAGTGTTGACTTAACAGCAGATCACCCTTTTCTAGGGCAGTTAACATTAAACAGAACCTAATGTCAAAGGAGCTAAGCTCCAAGTAGAGGGATTTCAAATACCAGGACCTCATAATACACAAACCCTCACTCCTGGCCCCTATTGAGGCCAACAAGGAATGACCCCAACACTGGGCTGGTCAGCTGGGCTGCCTGTTACCTGACTCAGCAGCTGCGGTCTCAGAGCTGATTTCAAAACATAAATATGCATTCACGCTGCTATTGAAGCCAATGGGCAGTGCTTTGGGGGTGAAGGTCATGGATACTTTCATGCGAATCACAGGTCTTGAGCTAAACGAGACAGCAAAGAGGACCATGAGAAGTTACCATAGGACTTCCAGATCAGTACTTCGCTCATTCATTCATTCAATGAATATTTATTGGACATCTCTAATGTGCCAGCTGCTGTTCTGAGTCTTCAGGATACAGTAGGAAAAGAGACAAATCCCTGCTCTAGTGGAGAAATATACAACAAGCAAATAAACTAGAAGAAATAGGAAAACATTATGTGAGGTGATGCTGTGATAAAAATAAAATAAGGTTATAGAGAATGGGGGCTACTTAAGTTGGGTGGTCAGAGATGGCCTCACTAATGAGGAGACAGTTTAAGTTGAGATCTGTTAACAAGAAAGAGCCAGTTAGGTGAAGATCTAGGGGAACTACATTCCAGGCAGCAGGCACAGTGAGTGCAAAGGGCCTGTGGTAGGAATGAGCTTTGTTTGTTTGAGGCACACAAAGGTCAGTATGACTAGAGCACAGTTAGTGAGAGGGTAGTAACAGGAGATGGGGAGGCAAAGCTGGGCAAGGCCAGGCCATGGTGGAGAATGTGGATTCTACCCTAAGTGAGAGCCATTGAGGGGTTTTAAGCAGGCGAATGAAGGGATCACTCTGGCTGTTGTTTGGAAAATGAAGTACAGGGACTGGAAGCAGGGAAGAATGCCATGGTGGTGATCCAGGCAAGTGATGACAGTGTCTTGAATGGGGAGGTATTTTGGAGGCAGAGCCAACAAAATATGTGTTGATGGGGTAACAGGGGAAAGAAAAGAGGAATCAAGGATGACTCCTGTTTTTTTTTGTCCTGAACAAACAGTGTCATTTGTTGAGATGAGAAGCCTGGGGTGGCACCCGTTAGGGGACAAGGAGGAGTGGGTGAGAATAAGAGGTCTGTTTTTAGACATGTTGACTTTGAGATACCAAGAGGCGTATTGAGTTAATGGCCAAGTCTGGGCCTTAGTGGAGAACACAGGGCAGATAGGTGCCCCTTCAGTTTATTTATGGACATGGAACTTGATAATTCACTTAGGGATAAGCCCAGAATCTCTGAAATTAATAATGGCAGCCATCACCATGCTAAATAAATGCTTTGTATAGATTCTCTCAATCTTTATAACTCTGTGAGGTAGGCACTATTATTATTCCCATTTATAAATGAGAAAATTGGATCTTAGACTTCTATAATGTGCCCAAGCTCACACCATTAAGTGAGAGCTGAGGTTCAGACCCAGATGGGCAGAACCAGTGCCCCGAACCACCTCACTTACTTCCTCCCATCAGTGCCTAGTGTCTTCATGGGGCCATTCAGGGAAGGGCAAGTGGGTAAGGCTGGGGCCTGGGACCCCAGAAGGCAGAGCAGACTCCTACCGTAGCACTGCTGCCCGGCCCAGAGTGCCTACAGTGATGTCAGCAAGGCCGTCGCCACTGAAATCTAAGCCACCATCGACAGATATGCCAAAGTAGTGGAGTCCTGAGGCCACCGATGAGGCACTGATCCTCTGTGGGAGAGGGAAAAGGGAGTCCTTTTGGTTTTATTCAAATTGGCATATTAGCCTCGGTCCCCACCCCAGGGAGCCCTCAATTTAGAAACTGGAAAGAGCAGGGCAAGGTCTCCCAAGGAAGGTGACATTAGAATGGAGCCTTAAATAGCATGTTGGACTTAACAGGGGAGAAGAGGAAAGCAGGGAGTGAGAGCAAGCAAGGTGGCTGAGGAAACAGCCAGGGGCCAGTTGAGGTGAGAACAGGAGGACAGTTTGGTGCAAGGAGGCTTGATGTGGGGCTGGGGTATAGGGTGGGCATGTGAGGAAGATAGGAAGGAAGGGGAAGGGGCAAGGGTGGTGGGGATAGAGAAGAAGGGCTGGGTTGGGAGAGGTAGCATTGTTAGGACATGGGGGCTGACAGGCTGTGTTGGGTGTCAGCTGTCTGGGATTATTCCAGGTTTCTGGGGAGGGTGGCATGGGGGCAGAGTAGCAGCAGGTCTGGAGAAAAGATGTTTTTGGTTGGGCAGGGTCGGAATGAGATGTCTTGGGGCTATCCAGGTGAGGTGCTGAGGAGGCAGCTGGACACCTGGATCTAAACCTTAGGAGAGAAATGAGCTGGAGGTGGGTAAAAGTGCCCATAAAAGATGTAGATTGGGAGGTTGGCGATGGAGTCTGGGGGTTGAGAGTTAAGGCATGGAGGGTTGGGTGCAGAACAAGAGCCAGAAAAGGGACAGAAAGAGAGGAAAGAGGATCTGAGGCAGGTGAGGAATGACAAAGGGGGAAGATACAGGTCAGGGAAGTGAATGGCTCTTGCCACAACCTCCCACCCCTACTTAAAGGGTCTGTGTGAGGCAGATCCTCCCACCAGCCTGAGTGACTTCTGCCCTTCAGTGGGTACTCCCAGCCCCCTGGGATTATCTGGCACTTAGGAATGGAGCTGACATGGAGCTCAGGCCATCACATGTGAGGAGATCAGAACCCTAGAATAGAGGCAGGAGAGAGCTCTGTGGTCACCTGAGAGGGACTGGTAGAGAGGCCGTCCCAGTGTCCGTTGTAAATGTACACGCTGCCAAAGCTGGAGCCATCATCTGCCCCAGAGCCCTCCAGGGGGGCGCCGATGGCCACATCTGTGAGCTTATCCTGACTGATATCCCCCACTGTTGCCATGGCAAAACCAAATCGGGCATTAGTGAACCTGGGGTGCCCACTCAGCATTCGTGCCAAGGAGAAGGAGCCATCCTGCAAAGCAAACAGGCAGCTCAGCCCTCAAGACAGGGATGTAAGATACCCACTTCATTGCCACCCCAGGAGTCATGCTCACTGGACTGGATCCTCCAGCAGGGACTCTGAGGCTCAGAAAAGTCAAGGGACCTTCCCAAGGTCACACAGTGAACAAGTGGTAAAGCTGGAGTCCTCCCGCCATGTCACTCATGACTAGAGCCTGCCTCCTCTGCTCCCACAGTTAGGGGCACTGGACTGGCAATTGGGAGGCCTGGGTTCTAGTCTTGGCTCTATGCTATTCTTGCTATGTAAACTTGAACAAGATTCAACATCACTGAGCCTCAGCTTCCTCATCTATAAAGTGGGAGTGACAGCTACATTCCATAGTTAATAAAGAAACAAGTGAGATCATAGACAAAACATGTTTTGTCAAACATGCTGTCATTTGGGATGTCATCACTATCAATATGAGATGATGGGGTGGGGAAAGTGAGAAAGTGAGATATGGGAGCTGCCCCATCTGGCTGCCATCCACCCTGAGTACCTCCCCATCACTGTCCTCTGGCTCAAGGCAGAGCCAGGGCACTTCTAGCCTCCATTATCTCCACACCAGGCTCTGTAGCCACAACCCCAGCAAGCTTGCAAAGAAGGAGACTCTCCCACCTGCTTATTCAGATGGTATACGTAGACTCTGCCTTCCTGTCCGTGAATATGGTAAAATGGAGCAGCCACCAGCAAGAAGTCCGTGATTCCATCCATGTTGATGTCCACAGGGCACAGCTCAGAGCCAAAATAGGACCCCATCTACAGCCCAGGAGGGACTCAGCTCACAGGGAGTACTGGGAGGCCCCCTCCTTCACCCCTTAGCAAGACTAGACCCCTGCTCCTGCTCTTAGGCCAGCAAATTTGGGTCATTCCAGATCAGTCTGTTCACCAGAGTAACACAGGATACTGGGTGGGCAGCCTGATCCCCCATAATTGGGAAACCACTGGAAATCAGACATGCAGAGCCAGGGCACAGGCACTGAGTTCTGCCTGAGTTCTGCCTAGGTTGCGCCCTGGAGCCCATCCATCCTTTTTCCTCTGGGGCCTCTGGATTCCCCACTTGTAATTATGGGTGAGTCCCATGGTCCTTCCCCAGCAGGTACCTGCTCTCCTTCCAGCACTGGCATGAAGTTGGTCCCTCTGCCCTCCTTCTGGAGCTCAAACACAGCCCCACGCTGCTTGTGCTGTGGAGCCCCTGCCATATAGGAGATGCCACAGGCCTCATGCAGCACAGCCATTGAGTAACCTGGGGGAGGGGTGTGGTTGTGATGGAGAGCTCCCGCTGGGCCCCTCCTTTGGCCCCCCAACTTCCCAGCCAGGCCTTAAAAGTGGCCTGGACAGGAGGGCAAAATAGGATACTGTCTTTTTCATCTTCTTTAAAGTTGACATCAGGGAGCACTGCCATTTTCCCACTGTTACTGATCACACACATGTGCCCATCATGCAGATTTGGTATACACACATCATGATATTTACAGCTTCACTCAGAATATACTCATTCCCACACCCAGTACATGAGGACCAAGGTGAGGGTGAAGGGTCACCCACCACTATTATCAGTGGTGAGGTCCTGTCTTCCCTAAGTAGCCACCCAGGGCCACCCTGAGAATTGGGTACTGAGCAGGCCCTGACCTCCAGGAGGCCCTAATTTTCAGCATCAGGAAACTTAACCAGGGCCCATCCCTCAGTTTGTGCGACCGATCAGAGCCATTCCCAACCAGGAAGCCTAGTGAAGCCTAAAGTCCAGTTTCAGTGTCCCTTCTTAGGCCACACCCTCACCCAGGTAGCTGTGCTTTCCAGCCTTGGCGTCCACTGCTGTCTGAGTCAGGAAGTGGCCCCGGCGGCTGCGAATGTCATAGAGCAATGCACCCCCTGACCAGTCAAAGGCCCCAACAGCACCAAGCAGCACCTTCCCCTGCAGAGGACAAGGATTGGAGGTCATCTGAGAGGGAGGAACCCCAGGACAGTGAACTTTGATGAGGAAAAGGGGTGTCCAGTGGCCCCTTTCCCATCTGGCCAGCAAAGCAAGAGGAAGGTGAGATGGCAAATGCTGGGTTTCTGCCTTGTACCCATGACCCTGTCAGGGGAGCTGGCCCTCTAGTACCAACAACCCCCAGAGCAGAAAGCTAACTCAGGCCCAAATGTGGAACATTAAAAGAAATATGATTGAGAAGATAGTGCTCATCTCCTTCTCTGCAGGTTGCCCAGCCTGAGCCTGGCATGCAAATCCCATCTGGTTTGAGTGACGGGGCTTATCATGCTTCTACCATTCACAAGGGCTGTGTCCTAACCATGCCTGTATCAGCCCATCTGTAGGAACAGTATCTCTAGTGGGGAGAAGTACGCAACTTGGTTGCCAAGCTGACCCAGGCCAAAACCTGTGTTACTAGTCTGTATTAAGAACTGCTCAATCCTTGAGCACACAAAACAAGACGACCTCTCATAATAAATATAGCCATTCTTTTGTCTTCCTCAGAGGTCCAGAGTAGGTTGAGCAAGCAGAAGTGTTTTTCTTTATTTTAAAGCAGCTCTTTCATAGGCATCAGGGGTCCTTGAGTCCCAGGGTATTGCTGGGACCCTGCCTCTATAGCAAGTCTGCCTGGTGCTGAGTCAGTCACGTACCTCATCCAGGATCTGGGCACTGAACCCAATCTGTGCCAGCTGGTAGTGAACAGCCTCTCCCACTGTGCCTGGAAGTCAAGCAGCCCAGTGAGACACTGCTGTGAGCAATGTGAAGGAAGAAACCAAGCCAGGGAAGGGTCTATCCTGGCCTTGCTCCCAGAGAGAGCCAGATTCCATATGATGGGATGAGCACCAAGCTAAGAGTAGCGACATGTGTCCTGTTTTAGCAGCTACTGGCAGAGGGCTTAGGCAGTTCCCTCCCTCTTTTGGGGCCTCAGTTTCCTCATCTGTGAGCTCCTGGGGGCAGGAACCATACTCTAGTCATCCTTGTTTATTCAGTACCAGGTCAGTTCATCAGAGCTTCATGGAAATTCGAGGAAGTGAGGGGGGCTGGGAATATTGTTGCCTTATTAGAGATGGAACAGCTGAGGGTCAGATTGGTGACAGGACTTTCCCAGAGTGCCACATGGTGATAGAACAAGGGTGGAGCTGGAGCACAGGGCTTGGACCTTCTGCTGAATGCTGAGGGGACAGCCACAGGGTGGCCGGGGTCTCTAGAGCCCTCACCTTCCATGCGAATGATACTTTGCTGTAGTTGGTTCAGCAGCCCATCCAGTGCTGCATAGTTGGTCACCTTGAAGGCATGGGTCTCACTGGGGTCCGAGGCAATCAGCTTCAGTTCTCTCTCAGTCTTAGCCTTTTTAAAGGCATCTCCCACCTGCACAGAGGCCCCAAGTCAATAGGGTGGAACCATGGGGCTGGCTGGTTCCCAAGCCCCGAGAGCTCTACAGGCCCAGGAGAGCACTGAGCCCTGCCACCTGGCCTTCAGGGCCCTTTATCACCTGCCTCCTTCTTTCTTTGTTCCTTGTTCTCCCTACCACACACTCCAGTTTTACCAATCTACATATGTGTTCCTGAACACACCAGGCCCCTTCTCACCTCTGCACACACTGTTCCCTCTGCCTGCAGAACCCTTCCCACCTCCCCGTGCCCTAGGCTAGCTACTCCTATTTGTCCTCTAAGACTCAGCTCAGCACCATTTCCTTAAGACTGCCACCCAGATGTCCTTCCTGTGGGCTCCTAGAGTGCCCATTGCTCTCCTTGTCACTGCTGGGCAAGTGAGCTGTGACCAGCCTTCTGTGGGAAGACCCATTTGGGATGCAAGTGGTGAAAAGCACATGGGGACTGGGAGAAGTTGATGAGTTTTTGTGAACAGCGCAGAATTTGGGTAAGCTGCTGACAGGAGCCCCTACCAAAAACCCTGTCTCCTCCCCACCCAGGCTATACAGGGTTGAAAGATGCCCCCTGCCCCTGGCTCTTACCCCAATGGCAAAGCGCTCAACACCTTGCATCTTTGGAGAGTTGATGACAGTTGTGAGGTTGAGGGGGTCTCCAAATATGTCCCCATCAGTGAGCACCACCATGACCTTGGATGCCTTGTTGCTGGAGCCGTGGCTTGGCGTGAAGATGTTGTCCCTGAGTAGGTGAGAGTAAAAGAAGAAGGGGAAAACTTTTCCAGAGGAATTGCTGAGCTTGGGGAGATTTTATTCACAGACCCGTTTTAGAATTGGGGAGGATTAAGGAGCCCTCACAGAGGAACAAAAGCCCAGAAAAAGCAGGGCTGGGTGGAGGAAGGACTGTAACACAGGTGTTCTTGCCCCATACCTGCTCCCAGTAGAAAAGTGCTGAACAGCACAAGTCTATTCCTTGTGCATATGTGTAAGAATAATAATGACACGAATAACAGTGGCTAATATTTACATAGCACTTACGTGCCAGGCACTGCTGTAAGCACAGCACAGAGTTTAAACCATTTAATCCTCACAAAATCATATAAGGCAAGTGCTATGATTATTTGATTTTATAAAATGAGAATATTGAAACACAGAAGGTTAGGCAGCTTGCCCAAGTTCTCAAAAGTACAAACAGAAGCTGAAATGTGGACCCAGGCAGCCTGGCCACTGAGCCCAGCCCTGTCAGCACTGTGCTTTATTTTCACTCACAAGAGGATTCTTTGGAAGATTTTTTGGAGGACTAAACTGGGGTGTCATCTATCAACTGCAGCTGGATTGAAAGATCTCACATTCCTCTCCTAGCCAAGGCAGAGCTAGAACCCTGATCCTCTCCGTTTCACAGTTCTGTCCAGCGTCCCTCCAGGCATGATGCTATAGAGCCTCTGGCCAGGGCCATGAGTGGGCACTCAGTAGGTGCTCAGGTAATTCCCACTGCCCTCACACTCACAGGACATGCTGCATAGCAGAGGCAGTCTTCGTGACATTCCGCACTTGAGTGATATTCTGGACTCTGGCAAGGGAGGCCATCACATCCTGGCTGTATCGAAGGTCAAACTCAGTCTGGATCACTTCCCCATACTGCACCAGGGCAAAGCTGCACTGGAGAGAAGGGCCAAGGGGGAGAGGAGGTTGGCAGAGTCGCCATGCCCAAGGCCCTTGAATGGCTCCCTCTAGAAGCAGTGGAAGAATCCACTCACTCCTCGTCTCAGGCAGGAAGAGATGCTAAATCTCTAAGCAAGCAGGGATGGAGGATGGTGTATAGCTCCCAGTGAATCACAGACTTCTCCCTGAATCCTTATCCTATGGAGTCCCATCCCTTCATATCAACCACATGACTTGCTTTGGCAACAGAGCATCAGCAAAAGGAATACAACCAGAGACATGAAAAGGGCTGGCATGCATTGGGTGTTGCCCTCTTGGAATGTTGCAGCCATGAAAATGTTGAGCTGACCTGCTGGAGACACATGGCCAGACAAATGAGGCCATCTTAGGCCCTCTAGTCCCAGTCAAGCAACCAGATACCTACAGCTACAGGAAAAAAACTTTAGGCAAAACAGCAGGAGAACCGCTCAGCTCAGCTCAGCCCAAATAGCTGACTCACAGAACTGTGAACAGATCCATGGTGGTTGTTTTGAGCTGGTTTGTTCACAGCAATAGATAGAAAAAGACTGTGAATCTAGCTCCTAGGAAAACTCACCTCGAAGCACTTCTCATAGAAGTTCTTCATCATGTTGGAGATAAAGTCTTTGGCTCTCTGGAAGTCCGGGGGTTCAATGCTTCCTGAGCCATCCAGGATGATGGCAATCTCAGTGCCTGGGCCAGACAGGGAGCAGGTCAGGAGTGGGCATGGAATCTGGGGCAAGAGTGAGGGCAGCACATCCTATCTTGTGGGGTACCCACCCCATTCAAGCCCCAATGGCTCAGTTCAGGGAGGAAGTTGGTGAAGCTCCCTAGAGTGAAGCCTTTGTCTCAGAGGCAGAGAGACAGCCAGAACCTGCTCAACTCTGACTCTGTGTGTACTCTCATCATTCCCACTCTCTGGGCCTCAGTTTCCCGATCTGTAAGATTCAGGCAGACAGAGCTTGAACTGGCCAGGCATGTAGAATCCAGACACTGCTCCCCATCTCCCAGAACTAGGCACACCTCACTCCTGGAGGTCGCTGGCCTAGGTGTCAGTTCTAACAGCCTCTAGAAGCAACCCAGATCTCACCAGCTTCTGCTTCCTCCTCTTCTCCCTCCTCTTCCTTCAGAGCTCGGCGCTGCCTGGCTGTATTCTCTATGCTGCTTTTTTTGTTCCTATAGCAGTCTCCAGCATCCACGGGTGCCTCTGGATCCAGGAGATTTTCTTTAAAAATTACACATGGAAGAGCTTAGAGTCAGACAGCCTCCTTGTTCTCCTCCTTAGTCTCTAGGCAAGCCCACACTTAGCTCTGCACTGGTTCTTGTCGTGTGGGGATGGGGTTTGGCCTGCTTTGCCCTCTCTGGGTCTATCTATTTCTTTGCATCTACAGTAGGCTTGTGCCTTTTCTTGCAGACTCAGGGAGACCTCTTTAGAGTTGTCCAAAGCCAGTGAGTATCCGATCCTTACCGATGTTGGAGAAGGAGACTTGGGCCTGGGGACGAAGGTCAGGGGCCAGCAGGCTGCAGGTGCCTGTGAGCTCTGAACTGAGACTGTGGGGCTGCCGGGCCGCCACTTGAATGCAGATCTGGGGGAGGGGGGAGAAAAGGAGGGAGTGAGCCTGGGTCACCCCCAGCCCAGGCCCCCTAGTGACAGCCACCTAGAACCAAGTGTCTCAACCAGGCAGGGGACACAAGAATAGTTTGTTCACCCCTCAGCAGGGGTAGCAGTAAGTGTCAAGGTGAGAGATGGGGTTAGCACCTGGGTCTGTGTGTTGTTCTCATGGGCAAAGCCACGGTCAGCCCTAGAGTTGGCACCAGGGAGACAGCTAGGATCAGCCCCGAGAATAACATGCAAGTCAGAACTGGTATTAACACCAGTTAACCACAGGGGGCAGCTCCAGCCTCCCCAAGGCCCTCCAGCTACCCATCCATGCACACTCACCAAAACACCATGGTGGTTCCGGACAACTGTCACTCCACGGTGCCTCCCCTTTGGGATGGGGACATGCTCTGAAACAATTAAGCCAGGTAAATAGGGAGGGATGCAGGAAGGCAACCCTGTAGCCAACATCAGAGGACATAGGGCCAGCTTGGTCAGGGCCTCCTGAGGAACTGTTGACACAGAACAGCTTCTAGAAGCTTGATGGGGGCCGTTCAAGGGCAAGCCTCGACTCAGCCAGGGCAAAGCACCTATTCCCCAGGCTCATTTAACGGCTCATAAATGCCCAGTGATGTCTACTCCATGCTGGCCTTGTGCCAGATGGCGATGGGCACCTGGAAATAACTGAGACGTGGCACTTTTCCTCCAGGGCTCCCAGTCTTTGGGGGCAGGCAGGCAGAGAAGCTAGCGGAGTGTGTGTGCAGTGCTGGAGAGATGTGCAAGATGCTGAGAGACTGGCTCAATGGGCTCATGAACTCTCCACTCCCAAATACCTGTCTCTGGAAGGTCTTACAGCCCACAACCCCAGGGGCAGATGTGGTAGCCCCTTCCTTTCCATTCCCAAAATGGGCCTCAGAAGATTATCTCATTTTTGAGCCACTGGGTCACCCAGTCATCCTGCTTGCCTGTGTTCCCTGTGCAGCCTGTTCAATATAGTGTCTCTCGCAGAGACAAGGCTTTTACCTTAACACGGCCAAGGGGCCATCAGCAAATGTGTGCCTTGAGCTGGATTGGGTGGAATGAGTAGTGTTTGATTAATAAATGAATTTGGTCCATTTATTTGTTCATTCTTTCATTCAAACAGCATATATTGAGCACCTAATATGTACCAGGTCCCAGGGTAGACACTAGTGTGGCCTCAGTTAGACTGGGAGGGTAGCACTAGATTCCACTGAGACATGATGAGTTGGAAAAGGTTAGGTTTTGGAATCAAGTGAAGTTGAGTTCGCACCTATGGTGCTGCCAATAACAGGTGCATGACCTAGTCATACTGGCAACCAAAGGACTTCTCTGAACTGTAGGTTCCTAGTCTGTAAAATGGTGTGGTTTAGGGGATTAAAAGTGAATGAAGAAATACTTAGCATTATGAGCACTCAGTATATTTTAGGTATTGTTTTTGTTGTTAGGATTGGGTCAGGAAAGGTAGCCTTGGAATTAGGGTTGGGTTGGGATGGGATTGGGCATCAGACAGAAGTCAGCTGTGGGTCCTGGTGGAGTCTATTGGGGCGGGGCTGGATTAGGTGGGGTGGTGGTTGGAATGGTTTGGGCTTAGTGAGTGGGATTCCTAGAAAGAAGGTCCTGGGAGCATTTCCTGGAACTGAGCCTGACTTACCTACTGGTTGGCAAAGGATCTCATTCTGCAGAAGGGAGCATTTATGCAGCGGTTCTGCTGTCCTGTTAGTCCTAGGGCTGGTGACCAGAAGCCTGAGTGGGAAAGTAGACAGCAAAATTGAGCCATTTGAGGATTCCCTTCTTCTCCCTGCAGGCCTAGGTGTGGTCTTCCCATTGCAGGTCCGGAAAACTGTGGAGAAGACCCGGACCTGGGAAAGGCAGGTAGACTCCCAGCCCAGAACGATGGACTCTGCATTAGGCAAAAGGCATTTACTCAGCCTCTATTTTTGCACAGCTCCAGGCAGGAAATGGTTAAATGCATCCTCTCTCTGCCTGCTGACCCATCCTGACAGAGATGGGGCAATACCTGTGATAAATAAAGACTCTGCTCTTTGGTTGTGATAGGGAGAACCAGGAAGACACCAGCAGCACAGCTGGTTATGTTGGGGACAGTGATGACAGAGAAGGCAGGGTGCCTACCCTAGTATTTCCTGAGAAGAGCACGCTGGTGTCCCTATCCTTATGAGTCAGTCAGAACTGGAGGTCTGGGGAAGAGGGGGCATCAGCCTGATTAAGGTAGCCTTAATTTGATACCAAATGGCAAAATTTACCCCCTCACCCCAAGCCCAGGGTGATAGCAGAGCCCAGTGTCAATCCACATTGCCCAGGGAGGACTAGGCTACTGTCCTAGGGTTGTGAGGAGGGTGTGCTGAGGCTGGATGTAGTAACAGTGAATAGTGCAACAAGTCCAAGGTCTTTATGCTGAGGGCAATAGGAAGCACAAAGGACTTTATAAAGGGGAAGCACGATTAGGGGAAGCATGATTAGTCTCTGCTTTCAAAAGGTCATGATGTGGCTATGGTGGGGTGGTCAATAGGGGGACAGGAATGAGATACTCTCTCCACTTCCTCACCTCTCATTCCTCTATATTTGTTAAAATTACAAAATACATCCTTCACTTATATCCATGGTTTACAGAATAATAATGTCTACACCTGTGTGTAACCACCCCACCCCTAGCATAACCTGCCCCAAGCTGACTTCCACCCAAGGTCACCGGTGGTCCCTGTGTTGTCAAACCCAATGGACACCTTTTTGTCCTCATCTTCCTCTTCCTTTCAGCAGCTCTGGACGTAACTGACCATCTCCTCCTTAAAACAATTTCTTCTCAATTTCCTCCTACCTATCTCATTTCTCCTTCTCAGACTTCTTTGTTGGCTCCTTCATTGTCTGACTCCTAAATGTCACTGGAGTCCTCAGTCTTTGTTTTCCCTGACAGCACACTGTCCCTAGTAATCCTCTCCAATCCTATGGCTTCAATCCACCTATAAATGCTGAGATTCCCACCTTTACATCTGTAACCCTAGCATTCTTCCACCAGAAGTCAGCCTAGCCCAGCTGTGGAAAGCAGAATAATGCCGCCACCCCCACTCCCAGAGGTGCCCTGATCTCCAGAACCTGTGACTGTGCTACTTTTTGTGGGTTTGATTAAGTATAATGATATATGCAATTTTGTGGGTTTGATTAAGTATCATGATATAGGGAAATTATCCTGGCTTATTGGGTGGGCCTTATAAAAGGAAGGCTGGAGAGTAAGAGTCAGCGAGAGATTTGAAGATGCTACACTGCTGATTTTTAAAGATGGATGAAGGGGCCACAAGCCAAGGAATGCTAGTGGCCTCTAGAAGCTAAAAAGGGTGAGTAAATGGATTCCCCTAGAGCCTAAAGATGGAAAACAGCCCTGCTGACACTGATTTTAGCTGAATAAGACCCATTTTGGAGACTTCTGACCTACAGAACTGACAGTTAATAAATTTATATTGTTTTAAGGCACTAAATGCATGATTATTTGTTACAGCAGCAATAGGAAACTAATACAATAACCAACTTCTTATTGTCTAATAGGTGTCTCAAACTTAGAATGTCCAAAGCAGAACTTGTGGTTTTGGCCTCCCAAACCTGTCCCCAGTGATATATGGTACCACCAACCACTACATTCTAAAGTCTGAAGTCTGGGGGCATCCTTGAATCACCTTTTCACGCATAGTCTACATTAAATCCATCCATAAACCCTGTAGGCTCTTCCTGCAAGTTATATCTAGAGAACATTTCTTCTCTTCTTTCCCCACCACCATCCTGGCCACCATCATCTTGGCTGGTCTAGGGTAATAGCATCCTAACCATTATTGTTTTGTTTTTAAAATTTACTCTTGTAATTTATACCATGTCACTCCCCTTCTTCAGGAGCCTCCCATGCACTTAGAAAAGGAGTCCATAACCCTTGCTGCAGCCCACAGGGTCTTGGGTGATCCAGCCCTTTCCTGCCTCTGAGACCGCTCCTCCAGCTCCTTTGATCTCCAAGCCCCAGCTCCAGCTCCAGGCCTTCTGCTTTTAGGCTGCCCCCAGCTCTTTCCTGCCTCAGGCCCTCTGCCTTGCTGTGCCCCACTGCCTGAAACCCTCACCTCCCACTACCCAAGGCTGGCTCATTCTCATCACTCAGCCTCGCTTAATTAACTGTCACATCCTCATAAGTGCTTTCTCCAACCAGCCCCACCTCACTACCTAGTTCCTCTGCTTTGAATCATCCTATTGTATATCCTTCTCAGAACTTGTCACGTCTGATAGTATCTGTTTACATGCTTATTATCTGTCTTCCCCACAGACTGTAAGTTCCCCAAGGATCTTGTCTATCTTGTTTGCCATGTTATTCTCAGGACCTGAAACAGTGCTTGGCACAGAGCAGGGATTCAGGAAATATTTGTTAAGTGATGACTGAAAGACAACCAGGTAGCAGGTGAGGGGACTAATCTGGGGCAGCGCTGAGGGATGTAGAGCCGGGTGCAGCTGAACTCTGAGAGCTCTGCAGCTGAGCTTCCAAATTAGGTCAACTTGTTCACCAATCTTGCCTCTCTTCCCAGACCCCTCCCCAGCCTGAGCCTCAGTCTTGGCCCCAGCATCTCATTTCCTACTCCCCGATGGGTGGGCTCAGAACTGGGCTCTACCCCAGACCATGTTTAGGTGGGGTAGCTGCAGGCCTGGAATAGCCTCCACCCTCCTTCCTCCTTCAGGCCTTCACCCCAGCTGTTCCCTCCGCCTTCAATGCCTTTCTCTTCCTTTCCTGCAGTACAGTCATCCCAAACCCCAGCTCCTCAGGAAGCCTTCCCAAAAGAAGGAGCAACTTGATACCTCTGAGCACTCCAGGTGGCCCTAACTACCGGAATCCACCCCTATCCCAGGCCTTTGTTCCCACCTAGACTGTGAGTTCCCAAGAGACTCCATGTGTAGCTGCGCAGGCTGTGTACTGCAAAACCGTAGGTTGCTGTTCATATCACAATCAGATAATACCGTGGCCTGGGGCCCAATCTGAGCTGCCTGGACTGCCCACCTCTTTACCACCCTCACCATGGTGGGTGGTCTCTTGATCTCCAAGTTTGTTGACTGAGTGACTAAATGAACCTATCATCAGCTGACAACCCTGGGGACCTTAGTACACCCTGGACTGGGTGCAGCCCATCTGATTAATTCACCCAACTCTAATTGTCTCTGTTCTCAGTCTAGTCCCATATCCCACTGAGGAAAAGCCTTCCTTATGGTCCACTCCATTCCCCCTGCAGCAGCCAAGCCTGTGATGCTGCCAGCGCTGGCTGCTATATTTTAGGGAGAAACAGCATGAGGAAGTGAGAGGGACAAATCATCCTCACATGGGGAGCCTGCCCCTTTTACTGTGGCCCGGTGGCCAGCAGTGCATTTCCTGCCCCATGTAGCAAGCCCATGGTCTCGGGTTCTATCATTTGTGGCAGAAATCCAGAATGCCTTTCACCACATCCTCCCATGAGCCCCCTTCTGCGTCAGCAGGTGTTCAGAGAGGTTTTTATGAGCCCATCTGGCTTCCCCCAGCCCCTCAGTGGGCTCAGAACCTTCTGCTCTGGGGGCTTCAAACGCCCCTCATCTGTCATGGCCTTTCAGCTTGGCTTCTGAGGGAGGGGGTCTTAAAGTGTGTCAGGCCTGGAGCTGAGGAGAATGAGTCAGAGATTGTTACAAATATCTTAGACTGAAACTCAGCCTTCACAAACATGTGGAACAATCAGAATGCTCATGCACTTCAAAGTCTGGAAAATTGAATGCTAAGCCAACACATAAGCCGTGATCCAACAATTCCACTCCTGGGCAATTGCCCAATAGAGAAGTGCACTGGTCCACCAAAAGAAAGTACTATTCATAATAGACCAAGGAAATTGTCCACATGCCATCAACAGCACTATTCACACAATGGAAAACTCTAGCAACAAAAATGAGCATTATTGCTTAGGCAAGACCGTGGATAAAATTCACAGACTGCATATTGAGGGAGAGAAGCTTAACATAATAGTGTACCTACTGTATGCCTCATTTAGAAGTTCAAGAAAAGGCAAAAAAAAATCCATTGAGATGGCAGTTGGAGCAGTGGTTTGGCTCTTAGCAGGGGATGTGCTTGGCAGAAAGCCCGCAGCCTAGAGGGGCTCATGCACGGCTAGTGATGTCCCACTCTGGATCTGGATGCCACTTACATAGGTGGCTCACATTGTAAACATCCGCTGAGCTGCATGCTCATGACATGTGCATTTTTCTGTGTGGCAGGTCAATAAAATTTCACCAAAACAAAAGAATATACAACAAACATCAACCCTTAATCCAAATTCTTGCAGCCAAAAACTTTCTAACAACCTACCTTATTACCACCCCACCCCACCTCTGTGTGAAAGCTTTCTGGCTCCCCATCCGTGGGTGCCTGGGTGACAGGCACTGCCCATCTCCTGCATCATATTTCTCCTCACACTCAGATACAGCCACCGACATTGTTTCAGTTCCTTGACCTTGTTCAGGCCAGCTTCTAGACTCTGACCAAGCTGTTCTCAGGATTTCTCCCTCCCATGACTCCTCACGCTAATTCCTACTCATTCCCCAAGTCCCAGTGTCCATGCACATCCTCTACCTGAAAGACACGCCTGCCCCTATGTCCCCAAAGTGCTCTGGATGTCTCTGCCAGAGCAGCCATGACTCCTCTTGTCATTGCCTGACTTTGTTTCCCTTATGAGGGCAAGGACTGTGTCTCTTTCACACATATCCCTCATATTTTTCCTGGCACTGAGTAGATACTCTATAAGTACTTATTGAATTTGAGTGAATGAGTGAATGAATGGGTGAATTGACCCTGCCCTCACCACTTAAATTTCATGGTCACAAGCCTCTTCACTGTACAGATGAGGAAACCACAGTTCAGCAAGGATCCAAGCCTGCTTGGCTGGTGGGGTCCTGGCCCAAATCCCAGAGCCATGAGACTGCCTCAGGAGCTGTCACATCCATCTTCCACCAAACAGAGCTGCTGCTCTACTCAGCTTGGGAGATTTGGAGCTCCACGCAGCCAGGGACCCTGAGCGGCTCCCCTGGCTCTGCCCCAAAGCCTGTCTGGACCTTGGGCTCATGGCTCAGGTGTGTTGGGTATAAAGGAAACCCTTGATCACTAACCAAAGCAAAGCAGCAGGTGGTGGTAGGGTGGCAAGGAACCAGCTTGGGGAAGGGCCTGAGTATGGCTGGGTCATAGAGCAGGCACAGAAAAAGCACTGCAGCCATCATGGACTAAACAGGAAAGGAAGAGGAAAGGTTACTCTAGCTTAAAAGAGACTAAAGAGACAAAGTAACGATATATGACACATTCTCCTTGACTGGATCCTGGCTTCAAAACAAAGCAGCTCTAAAAGTCATTTTGGCAACAACAGGGGAAAAGACTAAAGACGTGTTTCTGCATCAGCACACCACCACTGTCACCGTCTGATATAATACGTTTTACTTGCTTGCTTATTGCCTGTCTCCCCTGAACATTGGGATTTTTTGTCTGTTTTGCTCATTTCTGTATCCTCAGGGCCTGGTACAGAATAGATATTCCACATAAATATTTGTTGAGTGAATGACCATAGTATACATAATTCTTCAAACTGCCTTTTTCCCTTACAATATATTTCAAGATTGATCTAGGTTAATAACCACTGCACTCATGTCATTTATTCTATCTACCTGCTTTTAGTGTTGCAGTCACTGGTGCATTTTCAGAGTGATGAGCATTTCCAGTCTTTCTCTTTTCCAAGCAGTGATACCATAAATACCTTGACCTGAGAATTTCTCTAGGGTTGGTATCTGGGAGTAGAATTACTGAGTCCAAGGCCACATGCATCTTCAACTTTACCAGATATGGCAAAAGTGTTCTCCAAGGTGTCTACACCAATTTACGTTCCCCCAAGTTCCTGCTTTACCACATCCTTACCAGCAGAATGTTGTCAGATTAAAATTTTTTTGCTTATCTAAAGGGTAGAGACAGATGATATTTTAAAAATATAAGATAATGTTGATTGAGCTTTCATTTGGCCAGAAACCATGCTGAACCCTTCATGTGCATGAACTCAGTCTTCTCAGCAATGCTGCGAAGCAAGTAAATCACTGCATCACTAGAGAGATGAGGCGTGAGACTGGGGGGTGAGCACCTCGCCACAAATAGAGAATGAAGCCGTCATTGAACCCACAGCCTGCCTCTTAGCCACCACTCACTCCCTCCTGCTTCATATTTTTCATTTTAAAAAATATTTTTATCACTGTCAGAAATTTCCAACTTTGAGACAAAAGAGCCTTCTTCATAAACCTTATTTTTAAATAGTTTTGAAGTTCTCCCCATCTTTACCTTGGCAATGCAGAGAGAGGCCAGGAGAGGACAGGGGCCAGGGTGGACTGGGCCTCATAGCCTCTCTCCCGAATTCTCTCCCCATTCTCACATGCCTTTCAGAAAGAGCAAGGAGGTTCTCCCCAGACTGTGTGGGTGGGGTGCCAAGGCCTTCTCTGGGGCTTTGTTGGGGCTCCCTGGAGGCCCTTTCAGTCTTCAGGCCTCTTGTCTTTGGGGCCCCACTTACCAGGTCTGGTTGGTGTTGGGGTCTTGGTGCAGAAGGGAGCTGAGCACATAAGGCCCACTTCCCTCGGGAGTCACCCAGGTCCGGGCCACATCCACATTGAAGGCCGCTAGGGGAGCCAGGTCTGTGGAGAAAAGAGGACACTTAATAAATCAGGTATCTGTTGAGGTTGTGGTTGGGCTTTTTAACCATTGTTCTATCAAATCCTGTAGTGTCGACATCCCTATTGTACAGATGATAAAAGTGAAAGCGAGACTCAAAGGATCTTTTCCCCATGGGAACAGGACTGGAACGTAGGCATGGCTGACCAGAGCCCCTGATCCTCCCATCCAACCTAGCTGTGTCAACACCAAGGCCCCTTCTTCAGGAGGCCTTCCCTGGTTCTCCTCCTACCTTCTCACACCTCCCAATGTACACTTTTCCATACCTGTCACACCACACATACTCATCACTGTGACCTGTACTGAAGTTAAACTAGACTATGACCTCTGTAAGTGACCCAAGAGAAAGCATATGTCCTCAAAATTACCTGCACAAGAATGTTTATAGGAGCTTTATTTGTAATAGTCTCAAACTGGAAACAACTCAAATGTCCATCAAGTGGAGAAGGGATAAAGTAACTAGGAAATACTACTCAGGAGTAAAAATTGTTTGGGTATTGGGTTGGATGGACTGCATCACAATTCTTCTATTGAAATTGATGGAAATATTTTCTCCAATTAATGGTTTTTAGCTGTAGAGATTTAAGGAACAAAGTAAAGTCATTAAACAAAGGATAAGCTTAGAGACTGCTTATTTTATACAAGAAAAAGAAGAAAATATACCCATACAAATGTTGTTCTTCATTCACCAGGAAGATATAACAATTTAAAATCTGTATATATCCAATAACTTCACTTCAAAATATATAAAGCAAAAATGGACTGAATTAAAATGAAAAATACAAAATCCACAATAAAAGTGGGAGACTTTAATGCTTTCACCAATCTTTCACATTAGCTACAAAGGCAGACAAAAAAAAATCAGTAAGGATATAGAAGATCTGAACAACACAATTAACAAGTTTGATTTAATTGACTAATAGGACACTGTACCCAACAATGGCAAAATAAACGTTCTTTGAAGGGTACATAAAACATGTACCAAAATTGACCATATGCAAGCCTCAATAAAATTAAATAGATTTGAATAATTCAGAATATGTTCTCTGACTCTAGTGGAACTAAACTGATTTCAATAACAACTAAAAAAAAAAACCTGTAAAAATCTGAACTTTTTAGAAATGAAGCAATGCACTTTTAAGTAACCTAGAGAGCCAAAAGTGAAATCAAAATGGAAAATTTAAACTTTTTGAAATGAATGAGAATTAAGATATGACAAATAAAAACTTGTAGGAAATAGATAAAGCAGTGATTATAGGAAATGCAGTCTTTAACGTGTATAACATTAAAAAAGACCAAAGGCTATCTACGGCCATGCCACTCTGAACAAGCCTGATCCCAACTTATCTCGGAAGCTAAGTGGGGTTGGGCCTGGTTAGTATTTAGATGGGGGACCACCTAGGAAGACCAGGTGCTGTAGGCAAAAAAAAGAAAATTAAAAAAAAAAATAAGGGATTGTAAACTGACAAGGTCCTTGCAATCTGTGAGGTCAACCAAGGGTTGCCTTGCCTTAAAAAAAAAAAAAAAAAAAGACAAAAGGCTAAAAAATAATCATTTAAGCTTCCATCTCAGAAGCTAAAAGAATAGCAAATCAAACCCAAAGAAATGACAGGAAGGAATAAAGATATGAGCATGTATCAATAAAATAGAAAATGTAGAGAAAATCAACAAAGCTAAAGTTTGTTTTTAAAAAAGATTAACAAAATTGATAAATCCCTAGCAAACTAATCAAAGAAAAGAGAGGACACACACATTACCAATATAAATGAAAAAGAAGACATCAGAATAGATCCTAAGGCATTTAAAAAATAATAAGAGAACAGAATAAACAACTTTTTGCCAGTAAGCTTGACAATTTAAGTGAAATGGACAAATTCCTTGAAATAAAAATTGACCAAAATTGACTAAAAAGTGTAATCTGAATAATCCCATATAAAAAAATTGAATTTATTATTAAAACCTTAGGAAGAACTCTAGGCCCAAATGGCTTCACTGGTGAACTCTTTCAAACATTTGAAGAAGAAATATCAATCTTACAAAAACTATTCCAGAGAATAGAAAATAAGAGCACACTTTCCAATAATTTTATGAGGTCAGAATAACATTGGTATTAAAACCCAACAAGGGCAACACATGAAAGGAAATTTGATGATCTCTCTCTTGAACATAACAATATAAACATATGTTAATAAATCAAATCCAGGGATATAAAAAAGCATAATACATTACAACCAAGTGAAATTTATTTCAGAAGTACGAGAGTGGTTTGACATTGGAAAATAATTTATTCATCACATTAACAGAAAAAAAAGAAAAAATCATATACTCATTATGATATATAAAAAGGCATTTGATAAAAATCTAATACTGATTTGTGATTTAAAAAAATTATAGCAAACTAAGAATTTCTTTAATGTGATTGAGAATAGCGGCAAAAAAACCTTTGACAAACATTGTTCTTACTGGTGAGTTACTGAAAGCTTTCCAAAATCAGGAATTGGACAAGAATGTCCATTCTCACCACTTCTATTCAACATTTTACTAGAAGTCTTAGAGCAGTAAGAAAAGAAAAAATTACAGAGCATAAAGATTTAAAAGGGAAAAATAAAACGATTACTTGCAGATAACACGATTAGGTAGATTGAAAAAACCAACAGATCCACAGACAAACATTGAGAATTATAAGTGCCTTGAGCAAGGTCACTGGATACAGAGACAATATACAAAGAACTATTGTACTTTTATATACCATTGGTGATCAAATAAAGCATAAAAAATCTTAAAAGATGGTATTAACAAGACATAAAAAAAAAATGCCTAAGAAGAAATGTAACTAAAGATATGCAAAACCTGAAACTATAAAAGATTGGAAATAGTAAAGAATATATCATGTCCATGAATTGAAAGACTCAGCATTGTTCTCAGTTATCACTGTATTGATCTGCAGCTTCAATATAATCCCATTCAAAATCCTAGCAAATCATTGGGTGAGGGGGATGTTAATAAGACAATTAAAAATTTTATATGAAAATACAGATTACGAATAGCCAAAGTAGTCTTGAAGGAGAATAACAAACCTGCAGGATTTACACTATCATTTATCAAGTCTTATTATAAAGTTATAGTTATTAAGACAGAATTATATTGGCTCAAAGATAATGAAATAGATCAATGCAACAGAGAGCCCAGAAATGTATGGTCACCTGGTTTATGACAAAGGTGACAGTTTACAAACAGTGAGAAAAGAATGATCTTTCTAATAAGTGGTGCTGAATCACTTGGATATCAATATTGAAAAAAATTAATCTTGATTCTTCTCTCACAAAAAATCAACTAATGGATCAGAGATTTAAATGTGGATTTGGATGGACTGCATATCTAAATATGAAAAATAAAACAATGAAGATTTAAAAAAAAAAGACCTTGGTAGACCAATATTGGTTAAATAAGACACAAAAAGACATTAAACATAAAGAGAACAATTGATAAACAGAACTCATTAAACTTAAGAACTACTGCTTATCAAAAGACACTATTAAGATGAAAAGGTAAGCCACAGAGTGTGAGAAGATATTTGCAACACAAATATCTGACAAAAGATTTATATTTGAATATGTAAAGAATTCCTACAGATCAATAATAAAAAGGCATATAAGCTAACAGGAAAATAATAACTCCTAAAAGAGACTATCAAAATTGCCAGCAATCATATGAGAAGGCACTCATTAGACTTCAGAGAAAGGCAAGTTAAAACCACCATGTGATACTACTACACAACCACAAGAATTACTAAAAAGAAAAAAAAATCACAAAAAACAAAAAAACAAGAGTTAACAATGGTGTGGAGCAACTAGAACTCTCAAATACTATGTAAACTGATACATTTCCTTTAGAAAACCATCTAGCAAATCAACTAAAGCTGAGCATATGCATAACTTATAACCCAGCAATTCCATTCTTAGGCACATACTCAATAGAAATGTGTTCCCGAAAAGACACGTATAAGAATGTTCAAAGCCTTACTATTCACAATAACCCCAAACTGGAACAACCCAAATATCCACTAACAATAGAAAGGATAAATAAATTGTGGTATATTCACCAATGGAATATTCTACAGCAATGAAAATAACCTACAACAAATGGATGGATCTCATCAACACAATGTTGAGGGAAAGCCACAATAGAACACACTGTATAATTCCATTTTTACAAAATTTGAAACAAGCAAGCTAATCTATGGTATTAGAATCAGAAGAAGGGGTAAAGTAATGACTAAAGGGAGCCGTAGCAGGTACTTCTTGGATGTTGGTCATGTCCATTTCTTGAAATGGGTACCAGTGATCTGGATTTGACTTAATTGGAAAATTCACTGATCTGAATTTGCCCATTTTTTCTGTATTTTGTACTTCAAAAAAAGTTTGCCCCATCCAATTGCAAGGTTTGAAACATTGGATATATAAAAGCCCTGTGAGTTCATAATGATATTTAAGAGAGACAAACAAAAAAATTCAAAGAACTACATTGGTCACCATTGTAAGTAATGAGGGCACCATCTCCTTATTCTGAAAACTGACTATTAAAAGGAAAGTATCAAACAATTTTCTTGCCTTTCCTATATGAACTGCATTTCAAGGTCACCAAAGAGTAATAGTTGATGAGAACAAGTTCTTTATAGAAGAATTATTACTAATAAATGGAAGGAATAACCATCATAAAAACCACGATTTTGCAAGCCATTATATAATAATTAATTCAGGCCATGATCATCACTGGATGAGATTACTAGATGAAAGTTTGGTAGAATAATTTACAGTTAGGTTGACATTCTCTGAGCCCACAAGATAAACTTAATATCACCAAGAGTGGGTCCCAGGCATTTGTGCCTCTTAGTGTATGACAACGTAGGAGGGACACAGAGGCCCAAGACGGCATTTCTAAGCTCCAAGTGACACCTATGCTATTGGTCATCAGACTACATTTTAAGCAGCAAGTGTGTAAAATATTTTGATAAAGGAAACAAAAAGGGGGAGTGAGATAAACACAAGAAGTATGGCAAAATCCTCAGAATTTTTAATCTGAATTTAATGGACCATTAGCACTAACTTCCACGTTACAGGAAATTTGGAGGCTAGAAGAATAATCACACCAAGAGGAAGCAAACACACAAATTCTGAATAAAATGGTCTATAAGACAAGTGTCCAAGCTCTGCAGTAAAGCAAAGACTTGAAAAAGGCCCACAAGCCAAAAAATGGACGAGGGGGCCACTCTAGACTGAGAGAGGCATAGCAACTAAATGTAATATGTGAACCTCATTTGAATCTTGATTTGAACAAACTAATTCTGTTAAAAAGAGACATTTTGAGATAGTCAGGAAGATTTGAATATAGTTCAGGTATTAAATAATGGCAAAGAATTATTGTCAATTTTGTTAGGTGATAAAAACATTGCAGCTTTGTGAGAAAACATCCACATACTTCAGAAATGAGTACTGAAGTATTTAGGGGTGCAATGGCATGAGTTTGGGATTTGTTTTAAAATAATACTTCTGAAAATACAGCTTCCAATTTGGTAGGTCAGGAAGTGGGGCTGAGATCCTGAGTAATGCCACACTGCAGGTCCCCAGACCAAATTTTGAGCAACAAAGTTTTAAAATGCTTTGGCAAAGGAAACGGAGACAGTGAAAGAAATACAGTATAGCTTGGTAAAATCTTGACAATAGTGTTATCTGGGTAATGGATATTTGGGTTTGTTGTTATTTTGTTCACTTTTGTACATGCGTGAAATTTTGTTATTAAAAACAACCTTCCAAGGGCTCCAGAAGGAGGTGGGGTGTGAGAAGCCTCTGAGGGCAGCTTCTCATTTCGTGTCTCTCAATCCCCAGTCCCTCTCCCTGAGCTGGCACAAAGTGGGTATCTGTGCTCTACTCTTTCCCCTTTATACGTGCACCTTGCCTAGAATGATTTGTGGTGACTCATAAAAATACACAATACACTAAGATAAAACTTGTTTTAAAATAAAAAGGACAGAAGGAAAAATAATAATTTTAAAAAGAGAGGAGAAACAGGAAGGGTACGATTAAACCAGGAAGGAAGCTAAGAGCTAACCTGTATACACACAAGTGCTAGCACTTTCTATGATGGGTCCCACATTGTCTCTGAACACAGCACTGGCATACAGATGCTGACTAAAATTATTTGTCGAATAAATAAGTGAACTTTCTTGGAGCCAGAATAAGGTTGAAAACATTTGATTATATCATTTACAGCATTCACAAAATTGGAGAGAAAAACTCAAAAACTATTCTAGTGAAGCAGAAAAATACATAAAACAAGAAAAAATTTCCCTGTGGGTACTCGTAGAACGCTGAATGAATGGGGACAGGATGGGGTAAACAAAACAAAACAAACAAACAAAAAAGAGAACAACAAACCTGTAACCCCAGTTTCCCAGAGCTGTTTGTTATTCATGTCCTCCCACCATTGCTTTAAAGTAGGATGCAAAAAAGTGTAACTGGCCCATGAACTCTTCTGTTTGGAGGCTATGCACCCTTTGTGAATCTGATGAAAGCGTCAGAACCCTCCCTAAAACCCTCTAGTGCACATTTGCACAAATCTTAGCTTCACCTACGTACTCTGTTTTGAGGCTGTCTCCTGGCTTCTTCCTTGTCCTCACTGTGCATCTCCGTCTTGAGGTCTTTCTGACTTCCAAACCCCACTTGGCCACTCTGTACCCCCACAAGCCTTTTCTCACAATCTGGAATTACCTTGCTCATCTCTTGTTTTACTTATTGCCTGTGACTATGCCCCCACCACCAAAGAGTCCCCAAGGGCAAAGACTGTGTCATCATAGGGCTATGGATTGTGGCCTACGCCAAATGAGTGAAGGGGACTCACAGAACCCCTGTGGCTTATTCATGAACACTCAAGGGCTCCAGATTGAGACCCCAAGTGGCAAAGAGGGAGCACTGTCCTATCCTCCATGAACACATAAAGGATGTTCACAGAGTGTTTGGACTCAGGTTCCTTGACCCATGTCATGCCAAGCCCTGTACTTCTTGGTCAGCTAGACTGGGTAAGAGTGGATGTCAGCAAACTGACTAGGAGAGAACTAAAAAGTGAGAACCACTAGTTTCTGACAAGGGGTGTTTAGAAGGCCTGCTTTTACTCTTTTTACTCTTTTTAGACATGATTAAAAGCCCCTGAGATAAGTCTGGCCTCCTCACTTGGGCATCTGTGGCACCTCCTTGCCCAGCCCAATGTCCCCTTCTGCCAGGTCTTCTCTCCAGCTACATCTAGCTCCTCTACGCCCTAAATTCCATTTGCATACTTCCCACCTCAGGGCCTTTGCACAAGCCATTCCCTCTGCTCAGCACTCCTTCCTCACTGCTCTCCTACCTCTGCCCTATCCTTGGGGGGCCATGCTCAGGTACTCTCTGCCCCAGGAGCCAACCTAGATTCTCAGCCAGAGTAACTCATTGGTCCTTGTGCCCCCTCAGCATTCTGTGGTATCTCTGTCTGGTTATGACTAAATCCTGTCTGGGTCAGTCTAATCTGTGATTAAGTCTATCTCCCCCAAAATGTGATGTGCTCTGAGTCATCCAGGACAGCTCCACCCCACCACTACCGCAAAGCCCAGCTCAACACAGAGCCAGGCCCAGAGCATCCTGGAAATGTCAGAGTGGGCCAGATTCCTATTCCCCACCCCACCCCACCCCATTTTCACTTTGTTCAACTGAAGGATCTTGGTGCAAGATCCCTGAGGGGTGGAAAAGGGGAGGAGATGAGCAGAGATACAACCACAGCTACTGTCCCAGAGCACCTGCTGTCTTCCAGGCACCATGCTGGGTGCTGAGCCTCAGAGAGGTGGAGTCATTTCTTGTGGCCCATCATAAATTGAATATTTGTGTCTGGGGCCCAGGTCTGCCTGATTCCAAAGACTTTGTAAAAGCTTGAGGGGTTGGTTAACAGAAAGCAGAGTCACAAATAGCCCCCAGAAGCTGGGCACCGCTCCTGCGGGGCACAGCTCCCCATTGTGCTAGCAGCTCACTGAGCCTGGGCAGAACTCTACTTTAGAGTGCTGGTAATTAGGTCAGTAAGAACCTCCTATGGAGGCAGAGTGGCATAAGAACCTGTGTGGAGGGGGTTGCTGTATTTGCTGAGTTTTCCCAGTCATCAGCCATCAAACCCTTGGTGTCTGGGGTCTGCCAGGGGTGGGTCACTTTGCTGGAGCAGACTCCCTCCAGGACCCTGACATTAACCTTTGCTTGGGCTGTCCCTAGATCGGGTAAACCCTTCCCTTCTCACTTCCTACCGAAACTCAGAAAATAGCATGGGCCCCAGAGGCAGATGATGCTGAGTTTAAATCCTCGCTTTGCCACAAAATCACTGAAGGATCTTAGGCTTGTCACCTCACCTCAGTTTCCCCACCTATGTGGGGCTGTGCAGATCAAATGGGGCAATGCCCCATGGAGCATCTGACACGCTAGAGGCTCAGTGTGTGGGTGTTAATGTTAAAGTGTTATAACCACAAGGGAGGGCCTGTCACGTTCTCTCTGACAGCCTTGCCCTTCATCTCAAGCCCCCCACACAGGCTGTCAGACATGAGAGCCCAGCTAAAGCAGTATCTGTCACCACACTACCCACAGAGCTGCCTCCCCCAAGATGTTCCCAGCCACATGGGCCTGCTGAGTCAGACTAAGACCCTCCCTCCTTCCTGTCAGCCACCACTGCCTGCCCCCTAAACCCCGTATCTCCTCTACCACACTGGGCATTTTAAATACACATTCTCACAGCATTATTTTCGCTTTAGCAAACTAAGCCCCAGGAGGCATAGATTGCCAAATTTATACAAGGAGACATCTGTAGACTTGGAACTAAATTCAGGTGTCCTGATGCCCAGCCCAGAGCACCCAGCAAGGCCTTGGGGAGATCATGGCTCAGAGGTGTCTGCAGAGCATCTGTCCCACGGAGCAGCTCACCCTCGGCCCACCCACCTCAGTCTTTCCCAGGGGAGCCTCAGCATCTCAGACCCCAAACTCAGTCACCTGAATCCCCTGCCCTCTCTCACCTTTCACAGTCTACCTAACAGCAATGGACAACATGTCTTGAGCGCTGTGTGCCTGGCCCTGCACTAAGCACTTGTGGGTTTTCTGATTTTCCTCCTAAATACTTCTCGAGTGCATCCCCCTCCTCATGTTCACCTGCCACACCTCTGGACTGGACCATGGCAGCAGCTTCCTCACTAGCCTCTCTGCCTTCCCTTTCCCCAGGACTCCACCTTCCACACAACACACAAGTCTCACTGCCACTGACCCACTCAACACCTGCTGTGGCTTCCGACTGCCCTCAGGGTGAGGTCCAAGCTCCCTCAGCCTGGCTCTCTGGGCCTCTCCAGCCTGGCTACACTCATGCTTCCCCCATACACGTCCTACAACCCATCTCCCAGAGAAGGCTGAAGACACGGGTTCCCATGAGGCCCGCACTCCCCACCTGGCTTGCCCTTCTGCACTTCTCTGCACTTTTCTGACATTTACTTCTGACTAAAATGCCCTTTCCCCCTCCCCCAGGTGTGAGACCTGAAGCATCCTCGACAGGGCCTTCCAGAGAGGTCACTGTGAGTGGGTGGGTGGATGTTCTTTCTTTTCACACAGAGGCACCAGTACAAGGAAGGTGTTGTCCTCACTCGTGGGGCCCAGCAAGTCCTGGTTGTACAGGGACAGCAATTTCAGAGCAGCCTTCTGCCCCAACTCAGACCTCACCATGTACTTTCCTAGATAGAGTCCTCACATCCCACATCTTGGTCCACACTGTTTCTCCTGCGCAGAAAGCCCCACCCTCAATCTGTCTCTACTTACTGAAGACATTCCCCATCCTCAGGGCCACTTCAGACACTACAGTCCCCACCCCCAACGACCAAGGTTTTCTATCACACACTTGCACATAAGTCTGGAGTTGTGCCCAGGCAGAGGTAGGCCTTCCCCGCAACAACCCCCAGCTTCCAGCAGGGCCTAGCAGAACCACAGGCTTCAGGCGGAAGGCTGAATGACAGCAGAGCAGACCCTGAACTCTGGCTCCTTCACCTGTGTAAGGTTTTGTAGGCTGATAGAGTTCCCGTCTTGACACAAGGGATGTAGACTCAACCTCTGACTCCAGGAGAAGTGAGTGGCTGTGATCACAGAATGAGCCAGGGATGAAGACTGACCTGGGGACAGCAGGCCATTGAGATGGGCCTGGAGGTAGGGAGCGGGTGGGCAGCCTCAGGGTTTCAGTGTTATCTGTGTATCTGTGCCTGACTAGAAACCTCCCTCAGACAATTGATGTTATCTGCTCCCACAGATGAGAAGTGGACATGACCACAGAGGGTGGCCTGGGAAAGGTGAAAGATCTAGGTCAAGCCAGGAAGAGTTCTGGATTCTCCTTAGCCTAGGGAGGCTGGGCCTGGGGTCACAGTCTAAGGAGTTCCTCCTACTCTTCCTGGCACCTCCTTGTCACTTTCTGACTCCCCAGTCTTCATGACTCAGTGCTAATATTATCTCCTTCAGGAAGCACTCCAGGATTGGTCCATCCCTGTCTTAAGAACTCACAGCTGGGAACAAAACTGTCATTTCATTTCTCTCACCCAGACTGGAACTGCCGGGGCCTGCTATCACACCCTTCCCATAACTTAGCCAAGTTGTAAGCCAAGTGATTTCATTGCAGTCCCTCTCCATGTTGCTCTCTGCTGTCCATCTGCCTAAGGAGTGCCTACCCTCAGAAGGGGAATTGATAAATGTCATCTGGATTGGCATTTTCGAGAAAGGTGCTGAAGTGATGGCCGGTCGTTTGAGTCCACAGGAGACAAAACAAGCAGAAGCCCGGTGATGACAGAGTGAGTAACCCAGGCCAGGGGGTATATTCTAGAGCTGGGAGGCAGGACAGAGGCCTAGCAGGAGCTCCATTTCTATTAATACTTGCTTGTAATCCTGGACAGTCACTGCCCGTCTCTGGGCCTCAGTCACCTCCTCCATACTGGGAGGGGGTTGACCAGAGTCTAAGCATTTTCTCCAGGCATTATTAGTGATGGGGGATCACAGCCATAAGTCATAAAAGGCTCAAGACTCTCTCTCTACCCCATGAATCACTGAAAGTAATGTCTAAACTGTAAAATAAGGCAAGTTCAACCAAGTGCTGACATTTCTATGATGACTGTTTTGAGTTTTTGAAATATTACATACTGTGTCCCCAAATATATACTTCGCTGGTACTCTGCCTCTTGGTGATCTAGCCCCATGGTGGATGCTAATCCTGAGTCTCCTTCCAGCAGGGACTTGGCACTCAGTCTGGTGCTTACCTGCTGACTGGGGCCCATCCTTCAAGAACTCAGTCCCCCAGGATTCATGAAACTACTTCTACCTGATGTCTGTCTTATTCTTGTCAAGCTTCTGACTAGAGCAGGAGATCCCAGAAAGCCTGCCCAGATCACTAAGCAGGACCGCCCTGGCCTCAGGGTGATCTGAGCTGTCTCCAGGGGCTTGTTGACCATGCTCAAAACCATCCATGGGGACTTGTGGGCAGGTGCAGGCTCAGGTCTCGGCTTGTCCAAGTGGCTTCCGTGTGAGGCCAGAATGAGACCTCCAGGGAAGTGAGAAAGGAAGTGTCCCACTCGCCCCATACACGCAGATTCTTATACTGGAACCAACATCAGGAACAGGAAGCAGGCTCCCCGAATACCTTCACCCTCTACCACAGACACGCACTCCCATAGTCCCTTGTCAACGCTCACATTCTCACAGGGTCCTCACCTTCATCAGCTGAACCCCTGGTGTGTAGAAGGGTGCTCTGCTCAGGGAAAGGAATAGGAATTGTCAGCCTCCACTCTGAGACTAAACTCGGCACAGACCTGACCTGTCCAGAGTGGGTGCTGTGGGGAGAGGGCCCAGGGTGAGGAGGGGAGGCTGGCTGGAGAAGAAACAGGGTGGGAGAGCATTGGAGTCCAAAGCCACATGATGTAAGTAAGCACTGTCCACAGAGCCTCTGAAGCCCTTCTGAGGAAGCCTGGGGATCTGACCCACCCAGCAAGAGCTTCTCCCTGGGGACATTCCCATATTCTCTACGCCCTATCAGATAGACAGGCAGACAGACAAGGCTGTGCTGAGGCACGGCAGCCCATCAGGGCAGAGGGTGAGGCTGACTTACTGGTCACGCAGAGCAGAGTGTGGAAGAGCCACATCCTAGCTGGAGCAGAGGCAGCGACTTGGGCCCCCGGTCTGCTCAGCTTCCCTTCTCAGCTGGGGCGCCAGGAGGCGGGGACAGAAGCACATACATAGGCAAGGATCCACAAACAGGCACTTTGAAGAAGACACAGACGCTCCCACTTGTACACAGCTGGCTGCATGGCTTTCTCAGCAGTTGCAGGCTGGGTCATGGGAGCTTGGAGACCACTGTCAGCCCTGTCCATCACCCACACTTTTGTGGAACTGTGAGCTAAGGTGTGGACTAGGAACACAACTCTGGGTCCTCAGGGTGAGGTGGGGGAACAGTATTAATCCAATGTTTATCATCCATTTGAGTCCTAGTCTCCTGCCCCAGAACCCACCAACAGACACCTCAGCCCGGCACCCAGTTGCCTCAGCAGTGAGAATGGGTCTCCCTTCTCACAGAAAATGCTCCACAGCCAGAAACTGGGCTGCTGCACAAGACCCCACACTTGGCCCTACACTCAAGGCTTTGAGGCAATGGAGGCCAAGGTGGATGGGAAGATCCAGAGCATTAATTGAAATCACTTCCTCAGTTTGGCTTTGGCTGCATTTTCTTTAAAACCTGGCTACAGCGCCATGATGCAAGAACTAATTTAACAGAGCTCTGAGCTACCAGAACAATGGAAGAGGAAAAATTCCATAAATCTTTCAGCATACCTCTGATCCCGATACCTCTGTAGACTGCCAAGGCTACAGCCATATTTAAATGCTTACTTCAGGATTTGTCAAACTTTCCTCCGTGTGTGTAAGTCTGTCGCAGAAGGATGTTTCTCTCAAAGCCCTGCATCCCAGATTGTTGCTGAGGTGCAGAGCAATGCTCATAGGACTCTGCAATCATGTTCTAGATCTACACTGTCCAACACAGTATGGTAGCCACGAACCACAGGTGGCAGGCACTGAGCCCTTCAAATGTCACCCATGCAACTGCGGACATGAATTTTAAATTTTATTTAACTTTAATTAATTTGCATTTAAAAAGGCAGAAGACTCTGTCTCTCACAGGAATGTCTTCATCTCCAAGGAGAGCACTTGGAAGTGTTCATGTAAGTGTTAAAACACAGTGAACAATGGTACTGACTTAATGACTAGATGAAAATCAACTTTATTTTGTTTCTCACATGAAAAGTTTGCTTGACCAGAGTTTTGTAAAGATGACTTAAAACATTTTTGCATTGTCTACTTTGATCTAACAAAATACTTACAACTAGTAAGAGTGCCCTGACGTTACATGGGTGTTTGAATAGATTACAATTCACCATTTTTCACACTGTACACCATCAAACAGAGAAGTTAAACAACATGAAAAAGTGAAGCTCCAGGTTTGATGATTTGCCTCTCAGATCATGATGACATGTCGGCTTACTGTTGTCATAGGCTGGAGTCCTGGACTATCTTCTTACTCCAGGGCTCAGTGACTCTCTTCCCCACACCCATTCAGTGTGTCAGGGGCACCTGGGAGAGCCATAGGGTCTCTTCTCCCCAACCTGCTGTCCCAGAGGGACAAGAGAGTAGCCGCAAGCCACAGAGCAGATCAGCAGGACAGGCTAGAACCTGGTACTATTGCTCCAAGATTTTTGAGAGAAGCAGAATTTCGTGTTTTCGCGTTTGGAGTGTGAACTTCGGGACACCTCAGGAGGCCAGGCAAAGTTGATGACTGGATGTTGGACTGGGTGCATGGCCATTTTTTGCATCTTTGGAGATGTCTACAATGGGGACATATCCTGTATCTAAGATGTATTTATCCAAGCTTGTTGATGCCAGCATGGCAAAGTAGACCCTTAATCATGAGCACATATAGGAGCCCTTCAAGTCCATCTGATAGTAACTAATGTCCCCACAAACCCAAACTTAAGGTCCCAAACTTAAGGGCCAGGCTGTACTATGCACAAGGTTGGAGTGTTCAGCAAGTACACATACATCCAAAAGGAGTATGAAAATGACTTCCAAACTTTTTACTTTAAACAAATGTTAAAGGACTCAAGGAATATTCTACAACATAACCAGACTGAATTCTTCAAAAACATTAATATCATAAAAGACAAAGAAAAGCTAAATAATTGTTCCAGATTAAATGAGACTAAACGTAGTGTGTGATCCTAGATTGGATCCTAGACCAGAAAAAAAATGCTTTAAAAAACATTATTGGTTCAGCAAAATATAATACCATTCCTGGGAATGGTAACCAGAAATTTAAGTGTCTGGTTATGGCCAGAAAGATAAGAGGTGAATGGTATGATTGTGCAGAGTTACATGGAGGGCATCAACTCCAGCTGGTATTTATTTTCGTTAAAAAGAGGGGGAAAAGTAAATTCATAAGGTTAAGGTATTATAAACTTTAATTTTGGAAAAAACCTACATTATTAGGACAGTTGGCAAAACTGAAACATGAACTACAGGTTAGATACTACTGTACTAATTATATAATATATAATTATACAATATAAAAAATATTATATAAAATTAATATTATGCATTTCCTGAATTTGATAACTGTGAGATAAAGTCCTTGATCTTAAGAAATGTATACTAAAATATTTAGTGGGTAAGGGACATGACACATGCAAGTAACTCTCAAATAGTTCATGGTTGTGGGCGGGGGGAAGGAGGTAGGAAGGAGGGGAAAAGGAAATAATAAAATGTAGCAAAGTGTTCTTTATTCTACCATTGAAATTGTTCTGTAATTTAAAAATAAAAAGTTTTAAGTTACAGGATGGAAGACTCACAGTTCAGTATGAAGTAAAAAGACTAAATGTTTTGTCTTGAGTCAAAAGCATTCACTAGTGGATGGGTGTGTATGTGTGTGGGTGGGTGGTGGGGGCTGTTCCCACAGCCCAGCCTCATAGTCTGCAGACCAGGAAATGTTTCTACTTACTCACCTGCCTTCCCAGTCCTAGGAAACTGAGAAGAGGGAATTTTGAAGAATGTGGATGTTACTGAGACTATATAGAGAATAGAGAGGACAGAGTTGGCAAAAGGGGGCTGGGAAAGACTTAAGAGCTGTAGTAATCACTACCACTGAGTGTGCACTCAGGAGGGAGTGAGTGCCAGACTCAGTGCAAAGGACCTTCCATGCAAGCCCTCATCTGATCCACACGGCCACTCTACTGGGTTATCCCTATTTCACGGATGGGTAAGCTGGCTCAGAGAGAGTGGTTAAGTAATTTGCCCAAGGCCATATGGCTAGTTAGTGGCAGAGCTGGAACTCAAATAGGTCTGTCTCCTCCAGAACCAGGACTCTGAACCACTACAAACCCTAGTGCCTTCAGACCCATGGGTCTAAATCTCTCCCAGTTCATGAGCTATTAAAAAGCAGGAACCTCATTCCACAAACGTATACTAGGAAGCTCACATTACTGGGTGCTGTGGACTAAACTGTGTGCCCTCCCTATCCTCCCCCAATTAATATGTCAAAGCCATAATCCCCAATTTGACTAAATTTGGAAATAGGACCTTTAGGGGATAATTAAAGGTCATAAAAGTAGGGTCCTCACTCAAGAGTTTTGGTAATCTTAGCAGAGGAAGAGATCCCTCTTTCTATGTACATGCACCAAGGAAAGGCCACATAAAGACACGGTAAGAAGATGGCTGTTTGCAAGCCAGGAAGAGAGGCCTCAGCAGAACTCTATTATGCTGACATCCTGATCTTGGACTTTCAGCCTCCAGACTGTGAGAAAATAAATTTCTGTTGTTCAAGTCACCCAAACGGTAGCCCAAGCTAACATACTGGGCTGACTCTTAAAAAAGCTTCCAAATAAAACACTGAATGAGTGTGAGTATGAGTGTGAGTGTGTGTGTGTGTGTGTGTGTGTGTGTGTGTGTGTGTGTGTGTGTGTGTTACAGAAGGGGAGCTTAGTGGGGAGAGGATCTTCTTATCCTTTCATAACTGAGCGGCCAGGGGAAGTGTCACACTTGTTATGGAATCAAGGGTCTAAGGGCATAGGCCTCTTGCTTGCCCCCACTCCCTTCCTAGGTTCAGCTGATGCTCTGTGTGAAAGTACAGCAAAGATCCTAAAACGCACATTAGCACTAAAAGGAAACTGGAGATCATTCCAGTGGAGCCCTTCATTTGATAGGGAAATTGAGTTCCAGAGAAGTGAAGGGACTTGCTCAGTCTTTTCCTGTTTGTATGTGAGAAAGAGTAAATTCCCAGAGCTCCCACCCCGACAACCATGCTGTCTGAGCCTTCCCAAAAGACACTCTACCTGAGCTAAAAGTGTTGTTTCCTGCTTATGGGCCTGCTGAGGAACCCTTCCCAATGACAAGAAGGGACACATCACAGGATTAAAAACACAACCACCCCAGCCAGGAAGGGATAGAAAAGCCATGCTTCCTCTCCTGCCAATTGTGTGGGTCTTGCCCTCATTAACCTACACTGTCCAGGAGTGAGGGTGACAATCTGAGGTAACATAAGTCTTTACCACCAAAGAATTCCAGGGCCTCTAGAATTACTCAAACAAAAACAAATAAGAATTCCAGGGCAGGTTACTGACTTTGGTAGGTTAAATACTACCCATACTCTATATAGAGTTTTACTTATAGCCCAGCAAAATCCCACTTCAGTGCCTCATAACTATTTGAAATAGGCTTTTGAACCACCATTTCCCTAATTGCTCCAAGGAACATCTGAGTTCTGTGAAATGTTCATAAATTTCATTTTTTAAAAAAAGCTACAGTATTTCCTCCTAAGGTTTATTTTACAAACATGTAAGGAAAATTCTACGTTATTGGTGGTCAGATTATACAGTAACAATCTGCCCTGAAGCAGCTGTGCTACTTTCAGGATTATAAAAAAAAAAAAACATTCTGTCCTTTTAGTTCTTAAAAAAGTGGCTTAATTTCTAATTTATTTCTTATTATAGAAGGTTTAAAAGCAAATAAGTATACATCAAACATTTCTGCAGTAATTAAGCTGCGAAGCCATGATTTGCTGATAACTTTAAATTGCCTGTTAGCGTTCCATCTTAACTTTAAGAAGGCTCCATGTGAGTTGGAATGCTGCTTTAGGCAAAAGAGCTGATGCCAGAAAAAGAGTTGTTTCTTTCTTTTTTGGACTGCCCTCACTTTCCTTACCAACAGGGCCAGAGGCTAAGAACTGCCCCAGCAGTCCCTCATTTGGGCCTGTCTTCCACCTGCCAGCTACCTTTCCTGCTCTCCTGGAGTAGATGAAGCATTCTAAAACTATTCTGAGCTAGTTTTAGAAATTATTCTAATACTATCTACATGATTTTCTAGCAAATTCTTTAGAGAGCTAAGTAAGCTTTAGCTCAGATATGGCCAGATCACCAAAATTTGAATTTTATTGAGTCTAATTAATGAAAATTTTTTTTCTTATACAAGTACAGTGTATGCACTTCTGATTAATTTTCCTCCTTTTGAATCTGGTGGTCTTAGTTAGAAGTAGACAAGCCTGTAGACTAAATGCCAGAGCCAGGTTGGGTTACCACAATTCATTCATTTACCAAACACCTTTTAAGCACCATTTACTCTGGACTGGTGTGGTGCAAGGATAGAGAAATAACATGAAGACATCTGCTCATTAGAAGCTCACAGGCTGGCAGGGAAAATAAAACAGGAAAATAAAGTGTTATATGTACAAAGTAGAAAAATAAGGACTAGCAGGTAAGAAAACCCCAGGGCCTCAGAAGATAGAGCTGCTCCTGCAACTAGGGGTTTTACACATTCATCACAAGTCTATGCTGGACCTGCTAGATGCCAGGCATGGCTCTAGGACTGGAGAAATCCCAAGAACAAGCCAGATATGATCCCTGCTCTTGCAGAGCTTACAGTCTAGTAAAAAGACAAAGTAGAAATAGGGAATTACAATCCAGTGTAAAAATGTGCTTGGCTTGGGAGACTAGAGATTTGGAATGATACGTACATTTCACTTAGGCTAACACAATGGTATCTGTCTCGAAAAAAAAGACAAGGAAAAAGAAAAAACAATTTTAAGTCATTTGGGCCATTCCAAATGCCCCTCCACTCACTGAAGAGGTAGGCAGGGGAACTGAAGGACAGCTCGAGCCTCTACCACTCTTGTGCCTATCTCAGTTCCCAAAAGCCTCTTCGAAAGTGAGCTTTTTCTCTATAGTGCCAAGTGGGCACTAGACTAAATGGGGAGATCACTTCATAAATTATATAAATGCCTAATTACTATGCTATATACTTGAAACTAATATAAAATGATACTGAATGCCAACTCTAATTGAAAAACAAAAATTAAAATAATAAAGTTTTTTTTTTTAAAGTGAGCTTCTCACATGTGATTCCAACAGCTAAAAATTAGTTTTTACACAACACAGTCCAAATAATTGCAGACCAACCACTTTACCTGGTGCTCAACCAAAGAAACTGTGATCTGTTCCCACATGGGCAGGAATCAAATGTGCTCACAATGGATCTCATGATGCTGGTCTTCAACATGGCACCCTCTTCAGGGCTTCCTGGAGAAATTTCGATTAATTTTTATCTTAGCCGTGACTTTATAATCTAACCCAGGAGTGAACTGAAACTCCTACATGTCAGTACCATGGGAAACAAAGCTAGGGCCATAACCTGGCTCTGGAAGTTGGGGGTAGCCTTATGGATGGGTCTCTAAGTCCTTGAGGATGAGGTAAAAGAGATGGCAAGGCAGGAGGGGGAGACGAACAGAACAGTGTGTAACTGAGGGGGAGAAGACTGAGCAGTCTGGAAGGTTGGTGAGATCAAGATGGGTCCAGAGAACCAGTGAGAAGATGGCAGGGGTGGATTAGGTGAAGAGGGCTGAAATACTGCCAGAGGCTTGCGAGCTATTAAAGGAGTTTGGAATTTATTCCAAGGACAATAGTGAAGCTTTGGAAATGTTTTAAGCAAAGAAACAACAAATAACTTTCTTAAGAAAGTTCATCCTGAAGCACATGAAAAGCATTAATGATGCTCCAAATCATTCGTCATCAGAGAAATGTAACTCAAAACCACAAGATACCAATTCATACCAGAAAATAACAAGAGTTGAAGAGGATGTAGAAAAATTAGAAACCTCATACACTGCCGGGACGAAATGAAAAATGAAGCAGCCACTTGGCAGAACAGTCTGGCAGTTCTTCAAAAGGTTAAAGACAGAGTTCCAATGTGACCCAGCAGGTATACAACCCAAGAGTGATGAAAATATATGTCCACATAAACATTTGTACATAAATGTTTATATCAGCATTATTCATAATAGCCAAAAAATGAAAAACCCAAATCTCCACTGACAGGTGAATTAGATAGTGTGGTAAAGCCACACAGTGGAATATTATTTAGCAATAGAAAGGAATGAAGTACTGACATGCGCTACAATGAAGAGCCTTGAAAATACATTTAGTAAAAAGAAGCCAGTCGCAAATATCCACAAAGCATATGATTCCATTTATAGTAAATGTTCAAAGTAAGACAATTCAGAGACAGAAATAGTGGTTATCGGGGTGGGGGATGGGGGAGGGAATAAGGAATGACGCTAATGGGTACAGTGTTTCTTTTTAGTGATGAAAATATTCTAAAATTGATTATGACGATGGTTGCACCTCTCTGTGAATATACTAAAAGCCACTGACATGTATACTTTAAATGAGTGAATGTCATCCTATACAAATTATATCTCAGTAAAGCTGCTAACAATAAGAGTTCACCCTGGCTGCAGTGTGCAGAACAGAGATGGAGCAGATGGACCAATGAAGAGGCTGCTACAGGGATGGAACAGAAGACAGTAGTTGACCTAAGGGGAAGGATTCATGGGAGTCAGACTAGAGGAGGCCAGGCGAGGACAGTTTACATCTTGTGGCAGGCTCCCGAAGTTCTCCTGGGCAGCTGGTACCACACCCAAGAGGTAGAGTGGGAAACAGAAATGAGGTATCTAATTATTATCAAGCAGCAAAAACATATTTAAAATTTTATACAGGTAAGACGACTAAGATGAATACAGAAAAGTACGTAGCCCTGCTGTCCATATACATGAAGAGCGCCCAGGGTAAAAGCCCACTGAGCTGTCGGCCAGGGGATTGTCCTGACTGTCCATTCTCACTCTCAAACTCCAAAGAAAGGGCCTGGGCATTCAGGGCACATATAAGATGTTGCAGGATCTAGTATCTGCGTGTAAGCTGGAGAGCAAGAGAGGCTAAGGCCAATAACTTTCAGAAATTAACTTAAAAATCTTTAAAGATACTTGTCTGGGTTCTGCGTGTTTATGAGAATTGCCAGATTGCTGAAGTTAGCATTTTTTCTTGGATAGATCAAAGGCCCAGTTTTCATTACATACCCTTCCAGAAAGTCTTCCCTGATCTCTAGCAGGAGACTGGTGAGGGCTAAAAGGCCAAGGGACAGACGGGCCTGAACTACTGCTAGGAAAGGGTCATAACTGGAAAACACAAAGTCTAAGAGGGGGCATTTTCTGAACACTGTGAGACCATGTTAGTTGTGACCCTGACCATAAAAACTGCTCTGTCCCACCCAGAGACTACATAGAGATGGGGATAAGCCCCTGTCCACAAGCTCATGCACACCCTCTGTTGTCTCCTTCATATGAACTTAGCCAAAAGGCTGAGAAGCCCTCAGTTTTCTCCTTGACCTGCCCCCATCTGCAACAGAAACCAGTACTGGCCAGCTTACTGCAGCCATAGCTGTGGGAAAGAGTCAAACACCACTGAGATGCACCAACAAAGCCAGAAGCTCTGGTACTAGTCCATTCATTTACTAGATGCGGAAACCAAGGCCCAGGACCATCAAAGAACCAGGGGTTAGCATTCAGGTCTCTTGACTCTCAGGGCTTCATTCTTTTCACTTGACCAGCTCCCCAAACCCTGACCCCTCCTCAAAAACCTGGCTCTCAGCTGTGTGCTTCACAGAGCAAGAAGAGCTGAGAAGCCTCAGGTCTCAACTGGCAAGGAAATTTGAACCATCTCTTTCCTGGAATCCTATCATGGTTATATGCTCTAATCTTTCTAATGCAAGGGGAAAAAGTGGGTCAACTGACAAAATAGGGACAACACAGTTTTTGCTGCAGCTCTCGGGTCTCACAGCCCTTTACTTTATTAACAGTCTTCTGCATCCAATTGCACCACGGTGCAGCCAACTATACATGTGACCATTAGCTCAGCCACAAATAAAGATCTCTAAAATCCAGGGCTGCATTGGGTACCAAAATGCTCCAGACAGGTAAGGAGTTGTGATATCACAAAAGGGACAAAAGCTTACTGTGTCTAACTCCCAAGTTGTAGTGAATTGAAGTGAAACTTTTTTAAGCCTGCAGAGGAATGCATGCAAACATTAAATACTTCAAAATAAAAATGAGACCAAAAAAAAAAAAAAAAAAACCAAAAAACCAAAACCAGAATAATTTACCACCTCTTTGGGGTAATATAATCTAAAAGGAATTTAGAAATAAATGAACTCGAATTTCCATAACTGTTATCTTATTTGCCAGTTTCGAGGATGTCTTCAGTGCTAGAACTTGGGAGACAGAAAGAATAAATATCAATGTATTACTTCTAAAGTGATAATGAACAACTGAACCCCATCTTGAATGGAAGGATTTTTTCCTACAGTGGCTGAAAGTAAATTAAACTCTATGTACAATAGACAAACTATCCAATTAGAATCATTTAAAAATAATGAGACTCCTCTCTTTGCCTTCTTCCAAAGTATATAATATATATTTAACAGCACATAAGACACCACGTGGGCTTCCCCTGTAGCCAACAGGAAGTATTTTCACATATAAAAATTAAAAATTTAAACTTTTAAATCATTAATATTTTTAAAACATAATACAGACTTAAAAATTGTTCAACATTAACCCATGACCCTGCCCCCAGCACAAAAAAATCCACCCCAAATCCAGAAGTCACAGTTTTTGTTCCTAAAAATCCCATAGCACTGAACTCGATCTTCACTTCAAGCTGACCACTAACAAAAGACCCTAAAACAGAAATCCCCAGGGAAGAACAGAAGCATGATCAATTGACTCTGTGTTTCTTATCTACCTGGGCAGAATTGGTGCACCTCTGAGGTCAGGTCCATGAGATTCGGCCCCCACACTAGGGTCCTGGAAGGGTGAGCTGGCAGCTTCCCTCATCTTCCCCCTCGAAGGCTGTCCAATAAGCACCTGGGAATTGACTTTTCTTGGGAAAAGGGTGCTGGTAACAGCTGTCAGGGCCAAGGCAATAGTGAGAAGTTCAGTTCTCTGCTCTTTGGATGAACTGTGTAAAACATTTCTTTTAAAAGACACAATGTTAAAAATATTAAGAAAAAACGTCTACAAAATCTGGAGGGCTGCCTTTTTCTCAAAGGGTAAAGCTTGTGGGGTGATAGGAAAAGAATTCAGGGCCTAAAACTACAACTCTGCAGCAAAAGATTGATGCCCTTCGAAACGTCACATTCTTAAGATGTCTTGCTGAAGTAGCAAGAGCTGAGGGTGACTATGAGTAAGAGCAGGATAGGTGCCAACTCTTGCAGGGGAGGTTCCTACTGTGCACTCCACCCTGCGCAAGAATGTCAGGCTTTAGGGCAGCTGCCACCGGCCCCAAGGGCATCAGGACTCTGCCTCTGAGCCAGAGCTGCTTTCCCGACTAACTTCAATCTGGAGAGATGGTAAGTTATCTAACCGGCTCTTCTTTTGGCGAGACTGTTCTTTCTCCTTAATCAGAGCCCCCCATGCCCTTTGTAGCTCGGAGTCATCTTCTTCAGTGCCAGGAGCCCTATGATCCACTTTCTTCGTGTTCTTTTCTTTGGTCTTGGATGCAGATCCTAAGCGAGTCCATAAATTACCTGTTTGGATGGGAAGGCATTTTAGTTTTGACAGTCAACACTGCAAAGCAGGGTAATACTGAGGCAGCAGAGGCACTGCCAACACCTCATGAGCTGGAAACACAGGGTTGTCTGTGGTACTTGCAACCACTGTGCAGTCTTGGACAGGTAATATCATTTCCATGGCTGCAGTCCCTGTCTACAAACTGAGGGATCTGAACCTTAGGGGAGATTCTCAAAACTAGGGGACATGCGTTCCCCCACACTAGGCATATCAGAATCACTGGGGGGAAGGGGCTGGTCATGCTACACCTGCCCTTGCCTGGTGAGACTCATCATTCTGTGTAGAGTTTCAATCTGCCAGGAGTGGGCTATCCCCAGATTATTCCAGGTATAACGTTCTGCAAACTGATGGGCCTGCTACAGTGTAAACTTTTAGAGATTCTGCCCACTATCTATTAATTTTCAAAATACACTTTATCAATATCTAATATAGAAATACGTGTTTAGAATTTTATAATCTAGGCCACTATAAGGCAATCAAGTTTTCTTTATAAAGAATATAACAATGTGGACAAAGGATTATGATAAAATGGTATATAAAAAACAGAATATGAATATGGACAAAGATTGAAATAGCATATATGAAATGAAAAAGTATTTGTGCTAAACAGAAAGAAACGGGTGGGTCTTTTTGTCTATTTTCTAAATTTTCCATACTATTACCACTATTATTACTTATTACTACAATGACTATAATAGAGGAGGGAAAATAATTTACTTTTGTCATTTGCTATGCTCTGCCTTCTGCTAACAAAGTATTTCTATGCTATACTCACTGTCCCTGCTCTTACCCGATTTCCATCCCCATCAGTTTCGAGTATTACCAACCTGATTTCTTCTCCCGAGTATCAGAGTAGAGGCCTTTAATGTCTTGCCTGGGAACACCTAGCCTACTATGTACATCAGAAAAAGGCTCTCTCCGAACGACAGGGTTACAAGTCTTTTCTGGAGAATACGGTCTTTTTCCTAATCGCTGGCGTATATCTAGAAATAGAAAAAAGTACTCTTTTTACTAAGCATGTATACTCTGCTATCTGTTCTGTCAACCTGAGATCATTACAGGACCTGGTCCAACTCTGTCCAAGTGAGGACACAGGGCCTGACACCATCAAGCTTCTAGAAGCCTCTCTACTCAATCAGTCTGGATCCCCCTAGGAAAACTCCAATGAAGGAGCTCTCGGGGAAAAAAAATCTCAGCTATTGTTCCAGAATTCAATTTCTGAGGCAGAGTCAACTGTCTTGTTTTTTGCTTTTTAAGTAAAACCAAGCAGACCAAATAATTCACAAACATTTCAGCTTCTCTCCCTTTCTTCTTTCACGTCCCAGTGCTGAGTGTTCTTCCTTCATGAGGTTTGATGTTCTCAACCATTCTATCTCCACGGTCCCTGACCTAGCTCAGGCTCTCGTTATTTACTTAACTCAATATCCCACCTCATTCTGCCCCCATATTATCTTTCTAAAATAGATGTAAGATCAGGTTACTTCCTCAAAAAAGTATGTTAGCCAACTGTGATCCCATTCCCTCCCCAAGGCCTTGCTCCAAAGCCACTTCTCTAAGAGGCTTTCCATAATTCCACGAATATATCTAGCTCCCCTTGCTGCTCTCACAACCCACTGCTTACAGACACAACAGAATATTTCCTCCATTCTGCTTTGGGTGGAATTATCTGAATGTGTGCACTCATGTTTCTCCATTGGAGTTCCATGATTTTGCATCCCCTCCAAAGACTTCTAGCACTCCTAGCACCTAGCCTGGCATTTAACAGACATGGTCATGTACTTGGTATATGTGTGTATATCTGCATATGTGAACTATCTAGTACAAATTCTTAACCATTTCTACAACAACTCAACTTAATTTCTATTATCTTTATATATAAAGTATACCAATGACATATAGAGTAAAATAATAGTTTGATTCAAAAATACTGAAAGCGAGTATTACAAAAGTTTGATTAATTTCCATGTCCTGTAGTTCCAATGCCTCACTTTAAATTTATGCGATGAACCAGAACAACGAAATCAGTTCACAAATGGCAATGTTTTATTTATCCAATACCTATTCCTGCCCCAGTTTGCTTACTGGAACACAGAATGAAGCCCAGAAACACAACTGAACAATACCTGATTTAGCACTGCTGCCCGATGGCCGAGGACGTGTGTGCTGACGTTTTTCATCTAATAAATGTCGAACATCTGCAAATTTCTCAGGTGGCAATTTGTTACCAATTCGGTTTTTGATATTGCTTGTGGCTATAGTATCTGCCTTCATGGAATTCCTTAAAAAAAAAAAGAGCACAGTTAATCAATTTCAACTGTGGGACAATGCCCTCACAACAATCTCACATACTTTAGAGAAAACAATTTAAGAAACTCAGTCTAATACAGCCAATATTCACTTACAAACACCATACACCAATAATTATTTGTTCACAAGAATCATGATCAGCCTGCTGAAAAGAGACCAGCCAGGTTGAGCAGGTTCCTGAGTTTTCCAGGGTGATTTACACACAGAATATCTGTAAGCTATCACAAAGAACGTAACTGTAGGTCCCCTTGTCCTGAGACAAACACTGAGTAGAGGCCAGCAATGAGTGTGGGAACTCTGCTCACCCAGGCTGTGATTCGGCTATAGTTAAAACATGAAAGTCTTCAATCCCTTTCTTTAAAGGGATCTGTCAAAGAGATCTGCTACCATGCTAGGGGCCAGCATTATTCTGACAGCATTCACCATCAGAAAGTTCTCCAAAAACTAAAAGTAAAGATGTGAACAAAGCCATACAAACAAACCAGCTTTCCCTAAATTCTCCATCAAAGAACACTTAAAGAGAGCATCCCTAGAACCAACCCTTTGAGTTGTGTATATGCTATTTACCCTCATCCCCACTAGTCAAAAAAAATGCATATTAAAATTATTTTTTTTGTCCATGGAATTAGCAAACATTAGAAAGAGAGATAATACCTAACACTGGTGATTATGTAAGTAATAGGTGGTAATGTGAGTGAACAACACTTTTCTGGATGGAAACTTAGCAATACCACAATTTTAAACATGTATATATTTTATGCAACAACTGGAATTCAAGAAATTTATCTACTAGTGCAATAATAAGAAAAGAGAAACCTAAATATCCATCAATAGGGATCGGGTTAAATAAACTATGATACTTTCAAATGATGGACTACAATTGAAAAAAATAGCACATGTCTACAATATATTAAATGGAAAAAGCATACTGCAAAAAATATAAATAGCATAACTTCATTTTTGTACAAATATATCTATAATTTCTCCACATGATGTATACACATAAAACTAGCAGGAAGGTTATTCACCCAATTGCTAATAGTTCTTATCTTAGGAGAGAAAAATTACACAGGCAATTTTTACCTTTTATATTGTCTATAGATTTTATAACAAGGATCTCTTTTTGTTTATTTTGAGGAAAAAATCAGACACATTCAAACTCTACAAAGGACTGAAATTAGAACAGATAAAGTGATTATAACATTAAGATGATTTAAGAAGCAGTTAGTAATTAGTATTTAAAATCAAATTAAAAGCTAGCATTGACAAATAGAAAAACATTTTACCTAATATTTTTCAACTGTGACTCTACTTCATCAGCATACATTGTCATTTTCATGCTTTTCTTTGGTGAGGGAGTAGAAATCATTTTCAGTTCTAGATCATAGTCCATTTCATCAGAATCTGAGCTGCTAGCACTGGACCGCCTAGATGTGCTCCGCTCCCGGGCCTGCTTCAGAGCTGGGAGCTCCTCATGGTACTCTACCACCACCCTGTCGTCTGCATCCATGTCCTGGTCCTCCTCCTCCTCCTCCTCTTCCTCCTCTTCAATGGGTTCCTCAGGAACATTCACTAGTCCTAAGGAAGTTAACCAAAAAACATTAGGAAAAGCACTAAAACTAACAAGCCTGATTTTCTATTCACTTTGGTACCTTTTTAGAAGAAGGGCTTCCCAAGCCCAAGATTTTACTGAAGCAATATCTATAATAGTGCCAATCTGGTTACCATTCTAATAGCTACAACAGAAGAATGGCTAGGTATGACCTAGCAGCCTATGGAATATTATAAAGTTATTAAACTATAGTCAATTGCCATTATACACAGATTCCCATATGCAAATTTTCCACATTTATTTGACTCCAAAATCAATACTCGCAGTATTTTCAAGGTCATTTGTAGACATGTACAGAGTGGCAAAATATTTTGAGTCACCAGACATGCATGATCTCAACTGAGGTCAAACAAATTAATGCTTTGCCTTCTTGTTTCATCTCTGTCACTGTAAATAACTGTCCTTTTTGAAGTCTTTTCACATTTTTGTGGCTTTTATTGATGACTTCACTGTTTGGTAGTGCCAAAGCTATCTAGTGCCCCTAAGCACAAGGAGGTTATAATGTGCCTTTCAGGAAAATATGTGTGTTAGATAAGCTTTGTTCAGGCATGAGTTACAGTGCTGTTGACTGTGAGTCCAATGTTAATGAATCAACACCATGTATTCAATAAGGCATCTTTGAACAGAAACACACACCGAACAAGGTTATATATTGATGAGATGACAAACTACTTCAATGACCATGGTGACTTTATAGACCATAACCCCCAGAAAGAATGAAAATCAACTGTAGCTTTAAAGTTCATGAAAGAAATGCTTGTAAGTGGAAGAAGCAAAACATAAATATATGTTCACGAAAATTATAATATTTATTATAAAAAGAAATAGAAAAAATGTCAAATAAAGTCAGTTGTTATATTAGAGTGCTAGAATTATAGGCAATTTGCTTTGTAATTTCTTTAATATGAATAGAAAGATATGAAATATCTTAAGTATCTTAAAGTAACAGAAATTAGAAAAGTGTAACTGCATTACGATGCAGATTTGAAATATTTAATTTTCAATATACACATTAAATAAAAATGTAGACTTCACTTCTCCCTGTCCTTATTGATAAATGTGTATGCATATTATTCCATGTTTGTATGCTGATTTAACTAGTTCTATGAAGTATGTAGAAGATTCCATAGATTAGGTTCAAAATAAAAACAAATCTTTATAAAACATAATGAATATTGTTTTTTTCCAATAAGTACTGACAGACAGAAAAAGAAAGGAAGGAAGGAAGGAAGGGAGGAAAGAAGGAAAGAAGACAAACAGTCAGTCAGTCAGTCAGTCAGACGGACAGCCTGCCCACCACCCCCTGAAGTCATGGTATCCACTTTTCTGAGGCATTCATGGGCACAAGCCAATAAGTGTAAAACACTAGAAATAGCAGCCTATTATCATTATCAGACAAAGGAAAATAAAATCAGCTTATCTGATAAAATACATTTTTTTTCAGGCAGCTTTTGATATAAATAGTAGAAAAATTAGATTCCTAAGAATAGTTTTGTTTTAATTTTTCCTTTGTCACTTTTGGCTTTTGTTAGAACAGCTTTTATAAAATCATTTGACCTCTTTGTAGGGGCAACTTAAAATTAATCATGACTTGACTTAATTTCCTATATGTTGGCAGAGGGTGAGGGCAAGGAAGAGAGGATGATAAAGTTTGGAACCTTAAAAGACTGTATTAAGAAAAAAAATATGATTTCGGGAGCCAAACATGTGTCTACCCAAGAGCAGGCAACTACCAGAATGTCGGTGTTTATAGGACGTCAAGCCAACGTCATCCCCAATCAGGGCTCTCTTCTTGATCACATCCCGCTGAATGCGACGGGAATGATATCTCCGCTTCCTGCAACATTGCCAAAATAAGCACATAATCAAAAATCAACAGGAAGCACCATGAAATCCACTAATTTCAACTACACACTGATGCAATGTCAGGTACTGAAATAGAGACATCTGAAATGAAAATGAAACTCAGCATTTTTACACTGTTTACCATAGTTAAACATCTTACATTCTTCCTCTTGTTTTCCTTCGAGTCCACACATGGTGTTGGCATTCCACTGCAGAATACCAACTAAAGGATTAAAAAAGTTTAAGTACTATTTAAACTACTATATTTTACAGTTTTGGACTCACCAAGAATTACTAAGAATTCCTTTCATGCCTCCGTAATTTGGATTCCCATATTTCATGTAATACTGACTTCTTCTGGCTGCTCCAAGTTCCTTTTTGTCATCTAAAAATTAATTATAACAGTTACCTAGGATCTCTTGTGGGTGTGAAGACAATGTAGAATGGTTTAAAAGAAAACTGTTTTCCAAGCTAGGATCAGATCAGCACAATCTGCCAACAAAAGGAAAAGATGTACCATAAACATTTAACACTTTCTTGAGTGCTTACTAAGGCTGTACAGCGTGGAGGGGATGGAGCAAAATACAGAGATGAATGAGGTGAAGCTGCTGTTAAGGAGCTGGCTTCATGGAGGAAATCATGCTAAAAACAACCAACAATACAAGATACAAAGTTCTAAGAAGCATAAGAGAGCATCAGTCATTCTCCTCACATCCTTTTTCACTCTATGTCCTCTTTTTCCTCTTTGCTTCATTCTTTATCTTGACTTACTTTGTTTGAGAGGTTTAATTCTGAACCATGTGTGTTAAGGTCACTACATAGTGAGGACTGAGTATAACACTCAGATTTGTTTATTGATGTGACTATATAGATCATTTGTGAATAAATGAATTTCCAAAGTAAAAAAAAAAGAGAGAGCACTTCAGTCATTATAGGTGTTCAGGAATCAAAAGGGCCTAGAAGAAATGGCATTTTCACTACCCCCTGAAAGATGACATTTATTTTGGATAACAATATTCCAATAATACAGAAACAAGATTAAAGAAACAGACAATACATAATTCCGTGCACTTGCTAAACCATTTTTTCCAGTTTATCGTGATATCCTCAAAATAGCTTAAAGAAAACAGCATAATACCATATATATAGAATGCACTCAAATGAGTAAATGTAGAAGCAAGCCCATTTATCGAGTTAAAATGTCAGTTAATAGGAGGGAAAAGTGGTCAGTGATGACACATATTTTCATAGATAAATGTCTCTGACAGCTCCTTGAGCACTTGCTGATTGCACAGGAGGAACCCCACTGTGAATGTATCCAGTGCTATAGGTAAAACTTAGCAGCATAAACCAGTATGGTCTGCCTACAAAAAACATGCCCACCAACTCCTCAGGGAAATGGATGGTTCTAGATCTGGGTCAGGGAAAATACAAGTTGAGTCTGAAAAAACAAGATATTTTATTGTACCATAAAAAAAGTGATCAAAGAATACTGGAGACATGTCAAAAGCACATATCTGGAAGGGGCTCTCCTGGCCAATTCGTGACAATTCATGAATCAAAATAATAGCAGCAAAGGATGATAACCCATTGAATAAAATAAGACTCCATGAGTCTAACCTGATATAAATAAGCAAATAAATAAATGGGTAAAAGGGAAAGCTCTTCCTTACAGCAGACTGCCAACTAATACAAAAATAATAGAATTAAAAAGTTGATGAATGCTAATGCTACTGTGTGAAAGTTTAATGAACAACAGGTTACTTACATAATCTCAAAGAATCTCCCTACAACTTTAAAAATTACAAATGGAAAAATAGTAACTTCACAGTGTGGAGAAACCTGGCAATCATTACCTTAACTAAGTGATAAAAAAATAACATCCCCAGGAATGAGACAAGTAAATATCATGTGCCTTCTGATGTGATGCACTGAAAACAACACGTCACTTCCACAATATCACTTGCCTAAAATGATAACCCAAGTTGCAGGAGGAGGAGGCATCAGATAAACCCAAAACTAAAGGGTAGTCTATAAAATAATGAGCCTATACTCTTTTAAAAAGGCTCAGTCAAGAAAAAAAGGCAGAGGAGTAGTTCCAGATTCAGGGAGACTAAGGAGACATGGCATACATTAACACTCAGTTCTGTAGCGGATCCCAGTTTAGGAGGGAGTAGTATAAAGTAAAATCCAAATTTATTTGATAATTATCACCATCATCATCATTAAGAACTGCTAACACTCACACAACACTCACTGTGTGTCAGGCAGTTTAAATGTAAAGTGGGGGAATTAATGGAACAACTAATGAAATCTGAATATGGACTACAGATTAGGTAAAAGTAGTCATATCAAGGTTAAATTTCTTGATTTTGATAACTGTACTGTGTGTCAGACCAAATCCTTATTCTTCAGAAATACATACTGAAGTATTCAAGGTGAAGGGTTTTCATCCCTCACTCTGAAATCATTAAAAACAAAACAAAACAAAAAACCTGTGTGCTTAATGTGCACCCAAAATAATTTTGCAAAAAAAGCCTTATGAATTATTAGAGACTTGATTTAATTCCTTAGGAAATTAGAGCTAAATAGCACTATTAGCAATGTCCAGAAGGATATTGCTGCAATAAATAAAAATATACAATTTTGAAAGGTTTTCATAGTCCAGATGATAAATTGGCTGAAAAGCACATGGGGCTAATAAGCTTTAATAGAAAATAACTTATTTTAGCTAGAAATCACAAAAAGATACAAATAGCTAATATTCATATTCAAAGTCAGAAATTCTAACTCACGCAATAAGCCATCATTTCATAAGCACAGGACATTACCGTTTGTAGGGACTGAGATTACTTGATCTAACTTCCAATTCAAAAAGAAGGATGTCATTAAAAAATAACTCACTTTGATTAAAAATAAAAATCAATCCATATAACACATTTACCTTTTGTAGCAAATCTCATGAATAACCTATTTCCTTTAGCAAGTTTGTTAGCTGGACGAAGATCGTTTCTTAGCAGAGACTCTTCTTCTACCTGAGATAACGTTTCCAACTTAAGAAAAAAGAGCATTCCAATATAAAAATTAAAGCCTTTTTCGTATTTATTCAATAGCAAAGTTATCATTAAGAAAGCATTCTGCCTTAAAAACACTTATCAGCATGATAGCACTATTTCCTCTGCAGAATTATAAGTCAGAGGTCTTCCCTGACCACCTTGTCTAAAAAAATGGTCTCCATTATTCTGTTTATCCTTAATTTTCTGCATAGCATTCATTGCTTCCTGACATTATATTACCTATCTGTGTATCTGTGTACTATGTCTTCCCCACCAGAAGGTAGGCTCCAAAAGGGCAAAGACTATTTTGCTTGATGTTATTATATCTCCTATAATTTAGTATATAGTAAGCACTCAATTAATATTTTTTAAATGAATACACTTTAATTTTTAATGATCGATAAGGCAATATGCCATTACTTGCTTTTTCTTAATTTTACTAATTAGATTACACTTCAAAGCACTTCTCAATAAAATCATTTTCTTTTACACAGAAGTAAAAGTGAGTACTAGTCTAAGATTTCAAGATGAATCATTCATTATAGCCACACAAACTTAAAGGCCAAGAGCCTGGTGCAACCTCAGGTCTAATGGTAAAAGCCAGGGGAAGAATATAACTTACTAAGTTTTTAAGACTTAAATAAAAAGACAGTAAGCAGTTTTCTACAGTAAAACTGTATACATCTTTTTTACAGTAAAACTGTATATTTACATATCTTTGCCCTATTACTAACCTCTACATCACTTGAGTTTTCATCTTCAACTTCTCCTTCTTCAGCCTCATCATCATCTGAACTGTCTTCCTGTTTGTCTAAAATGAATATGAGGCACAAGATGAATTTTAATATAACTCCACCTCATATCATTTTAAAGTCCAATATTTTTTCCTCCTATTTACTGATGATCCAGAGCATCATAAAAATAACTGGTGATGAGATGCTATGTAACACTCAACATAGAAACCCGAACCTACTGTGTAAATAACAGGACTTTCAACCCTAAAGTTCCTCCTTTGTGTTCAGTTACCTTTTTTACTTTTCTCAGATGACTTGTCCTCATTGGCATCCCTGTTTCTTATCTTATCCAGGGCTGGCAAAGAGCTCATATTGATAAGAGCTCGTGTGGCTGTCATTTCATCCAGCCAAACCACATTACCTAAAATAAAATGTAAAAAAAAAAACATTACATCGAATCCAAAGAGTTAAGTTTCCTGAAAGCAGAGACTGCATCATATTCATTGCTGCAGCCCCATCTAGCTACAGACTGCCATCTCTAAGTGTACAAACCAACTAATGAAAAGAATAGAAAGTGGTAGCAATACCTCTTTGATGAAATTACCCTTAGAGCTGCATTCGTAAACTAGGTTCTACAAAATAATGGTCAAAGATTACATGAAAAAGAATTCCGTATATTAAAACTGCCTGGCACACAGTGAGTGCCATGTGTTAACAGTTCTTGATGAGAATAATTGTGATAATTATCAAATATATTTGGATTACCCTTTACACTACTGCCCCCTATAAGGAAGCCCCCTGCTGTTCCTTGTCATCACAACATGCTTTTAAATGAAATTCCCCACTTATAAAGTGTGGGAGATGATAGTATCATCATTGGATATAGACAACAGAGGAATGACACTTAGCTTTGTAGCAACTAATTGAGTTTGCTTCTTTAAGGAAGAAAATTTAGCAAGAAAAAGATGTTGAGAAGTTTTATAGAAAAAAAACCTGTTTAACTGTTTAAAACAGCTTCTCTTTCTCAGTTTGGGAAATGAAGGTCTAAAGAGTCACCTATGTTACTAACATGACTTAGGCAAACAATTTCCCTTCTATGTTTCTTGGTTTCTGATGTGCAATATGAGGTATTTGAACTGGATAACTCTAAGGGTCCCTCCAACTCTAATGTCTCTTAGCTAGTTTCAATGGCTTAAATTAGGAGTTAGCAAAATATAACCAGCCCATCATCTGTCATTTATTGATTTGTTTATATTTGTACCAGCTTTTTTAGGTAATTAATGTATAATAAACTAAACATCCACCACCTGTTTTTATAAATAAAGTTCTACAGAGAACAGCCAGGCTCATTCAATTACATATTGTTTACGGCTGCTTTCATGCTACAATGGCAGAGCTGAGTAAATGAGACAGAGACTATAAAGCTTGTAAAGCCTAAGATAGTTACTGTCCAGCCCTTTAGAGAAAAAGGTTTACCAAACCCTGATTTAGATGCTAAAAGTTAAGGAAAAAGAAAAAAGGAAACATCTTTTTCTCAGTCATGTTTCTTCTTCTTTCAATGCAAACATTGAATCAACATCTTCTAAAGAAAGGAGCCCAGAAAACCAGGCTGCTATACAGGGTACTACTTAGTAGGTCAGCAAGCAGGCAGTAAGTAAAGCCAAACTAGAAGTGAGTCAACAAAAGAAGCCAGCAGAGTGGTCACAAGAGGTCAGGCCAGACTTGGAGTGAGGAGGCAAATTAAAAATTACAGTTCACATATTAAGCAGCTCACATGTTAAGGCAAGCAGGTGAAGTTTCAGAAAACACAACCAAAGGCAAGGAGCAATGAGCAGTCTGGTACAGTGACAGAGGGTATGGTCTAGTTCCAGGTTAGAGACACTTAGGCAGAGAGGCAGCTCTCTATATGGCAAGTTGCAAAAACAAGGTCTAAAGCCCTGAAAATGCAGCCCTCAACACCAAGTCTATACAGTCAGATCTACCCCTTTGTTGAGAAATTGTGGGAGTTAAAGAGGCCTAATCTTGTACACTGGACTCAGATGCCAGCAGCCAGCCACCAAAGCCCTGGTCACCCGCTCTGAACTGACTTAGAATATTCATGGGGTATAATGTGGCAGACTGGTTTATTCATTCTGATTTTGATTCTGATCAATGGGCAATTTTTTCTCTCCTAGGCTAAAGGCAGAGGTCAGGAATAGACGAGTAGTCTGGGCTTTAATCATTCACCATCTGACAGAGAAAGAACACTTTTAAAACTATAAACGAAAGCATATTCAACAGAAAACTTGGGTATACTTACAGGAGGTATCATCCAACCATTCAATGTGAGCTGGAGGATATTCTTTAAAATAGGAAAAGATATCCTGGGTACTCATCTCATCTACTCCACAAATGTAGATTGTCTCCAGTCTCACTTTGGGGATTGCTAGAAACAAGATACAGAAAAGATAACAGAATATGACCACCTGCTATTGCACATACCACCAGTACCCCTTTATAACAGTTCAGATAACATGTGTTTAGAAAAGAAATATGTTGAAAGAGATGACAACTATTTCAAAAAGAAAATGACACATGACAGCAAGGTGTACTATTTTAATTTTTATCAGCCCAAGAGCATTATGTAAATGATTTAATTCAGAACAGGCACATTTGCATGAGAAAGATTAAACAAATGGTGTTCATAAAATATATGGTACCTCTCTAAAAATCACTGTCTAGGAAGCATTCTTTGAATCTCCAGACTATATCTGGTTCCCCTTTAATATGCTTTCATGGTTCCTTACCACTTTTTTTATAGCACTAATCTCAATTTGTAATAATGATCCAGATGCATAATTGATCATTTGATTAATATCCCTTTCCCACTGTGTTGAGATCCCCTATGAGTTATGATTATGTCTGCTAGCTCTGCCTAGTATTCCCATTACCTACTACAGTACTGACAAAGAGCTGATGCTCAATAAATATTTGCTTCATAAGAGATAAATTTTAAAAAATGATACTTCTCCCCAAATTAACCTGTACTAATTAATGTAATACTAAAATCAGCAGGATTATTCACTGAACTTGAAAAGTTTATTGATTCTAAAATGTTTAAATGTATGTTCAAGAGAAATGTTCAATATTCTTTAAAAGATTAGAGGCAAATTTCTGAAAAGAAGAGATGTTGCCCCTGGATATAAAGCAAAGAAAGAGGATGGAACTTGAGATAATCATGCTAAGTAAAATAAGCCAGACAGAAAAAGTTGAAAATCACATGATATCACTTATATATAGGATATAAACCTAGAGCAACAAATGAAAAGGACAAATAAAGAATCATGAACATGGACAATAAACCAGTGGTTACCAGAGAGTAAGGGGGGAGAGATAAAAGAAGTCAAATATGTGATGATAGAAAGAAATCTAACTATAGAAGAGGAACACACAATGTAATATATGTATATACACCTTACTGTTAAATTGTACACCTGAAACTTACTGGATTTCATTAATTAATGTCACCCAAAAAAATAATAATAAGTAAATTAAAAATTGTTTTAAATATAAAGGTGAAGAGACAACCTACAGAATGGGAAAAATACTTGCAAAGCATATATCTGATGGGTGTCTAGTATCCAAAATATATAAAGAACTCTTACAACTCAACAACAAAAAGACAAAATACCCAATTAAAAAATAAGTAAAAGACTTTCATAGACATTTCCCCAAATAGAAGACAAATGGTCAATAGACACATGAAAAGTTGTCAACCATCATTAGTCATCAGGAAATGCAAATCAAAACCACAATGAGATACCACTTTATGAATCTGACTGACAAGATACCAGTTTTAATTGACTAGATTTTTACAAAATTTATGTATTTTGTTATCAATTGTTAGTACGTAGGGGAAAGAGCCACTCCCTCTGCTGGTGAGAGTGTGAGCTGGCACAACCATTCTGAAGGGCAAATTGGGAGTGTCCGTTACAAATTTAATTTAGCACATGCCCTACAGGTATAAGGAATTCTACACCTCAGTACCTACCCTAAACACACGTGGGTTCACATAGTAGTTCACACAAAGATGTTCGTTCAGCACTACTTCTAATAACTCAGTAGCTATCAGAGTAATATATTATGTTTTACCCAAATTAAATGAATCATGGTTTATCCATGTAATATATTATTATTATGTAGTTGAAAAACAATGAAATAATTTATTATACACCATGGAAAGATTCTAAGACACAATACTGAATGAAAAAAGCAAGCTGCAGAATATATATAATGTGATGACATTAAAGAAATTAAAACATAAACACCAACATATATTTTCTAAGGGCACATATTTGTGTAAATAAATACCTACAAAAGACCTGGTATAATTCACTCCACACTGATAATAGCTGTTACCTCTGGAGAGGAAGAAGGGTTGAAGGCTCTGGTCAAAAGGAACCTCAGCCCTACCTATAAGGATTGGGCTAATTTTCTACTAAAAATTTTAAGTACATCATCTCATTTAATCTTTTTATTGTGAGATATGCAAATATATCAATATTATGAACAAATAATTTTTAAATACCTGCAGATTGACCACCTAGCTTTATGATTAATTTCTTTAAAAGATTAGAGGCAAATAAAATATTACATATAAAATTGGGATCTGTGTAACTTCTCCATATCCCTTCTCTCCCTCCCTTCTCTGAAATAATTGTCAAAAGTTCGATGTCTATTATTCCCAAGTGTATGTCATATACTCTTATTCAAAACAAATGAATTTAAAATACATGTGAATACTATCAGATAAAAAAATTTTTTAATTGTTGTTTTGTTATTTTGAAGAGTAAAAGATAAGTTTAATGGGTGCCCAATGTAGGTGTGGCCACACTAAATCAGCTGAGTACCTTCCTGCCAATCAGATTCATGAAGACAAGAGACAACATCAACACTTATGAATCCCAGCAAGTCCTTATTAGTGACCAGCAGTTGCCAACAGTGAACAAAGGCCCAAATGAAATGGGTTATCGATACTGGACATCCAGAGTAACTCTAGCATGCAGAATGGGAAAGTAAAGAGGTAAGAACAGGGGCTTTCTTAGCTCTTTGAGCTAAGAACCATGAGAAGTAAAGAGATGGTTCTGCAGAAGGAAACAAATAAGGAGAGCTCCTGGTGATAGAGGGAACAGATTGAGGATCAGGGAGAAAATATCTTGCAGGAATCTTGTTGATCTAATAACAAGGATTTAATAAAAAATCAGACAAGCATAGGAAAATAAAACCAAAAGAAATGACAAAAAGAACTATCCAGAGCATCAGAGCATTTTTCTAACACTACAACATTTTGGGGGGTGGGGGAAGGGGGAGCAGACCTACAGTTGAGGAAACAGCTTAAAAACAAAAAAGAAGGAATAAAACTTCTGGCCCTCAGGTGTCTTTATTTTAATGTAAGAAGAATGGTATACACATCTAGAAATGGAAATGGACAATCTTATTCAAAAGCAGCAGAGATATAAAAAAGACGCAAAAGCCATATCACTGCAGAGATAAACTACTCTCAAGCACCTGGAGGATAAGAAAGATTCATTCTCAAGAGAAACCAAATTGACAGTGGCAAGACTCACTAGAGATGGAAACTTTGTTAAGCTCAAGATATGATGGAAGACTGCCAAAGGAGATTGCTCAATACCTCATCTTACTGACAATGTCACTACTTAAAATAAAACAAAGCAAGAGCCTGGATTTGTGCCCAGTCAATGAGAAAGGGATAATTGCAGAGATGGCAGTGAACAGATGCAACAGGGAACGAGACCTGAACATTTACTGAGTGCTGACTACAAGCAAGGTGATGAAGGCATCATCTTGGATTTTTCTAAAGGAAAAATGTGTCCCATTGCAAGTAATGAAACTCAAAACTCAAGCCTTTAGAAAAGCAGATTTCTGAAAATCCAGTGAAAAAGTAGCCAATCCCATGGCCTCAGATTAGAATGATCAAAAAACTTGGAAGACACTAAATACAGTAACTCAAGAGTATGAGAGATGACCCCCAAGGAAAGAGAGCAGCAAAGCTTGGGTGAGCAGTTTGCCAAAGAACACATATGAGAGAGAGATAAAGAGTATATTACTAATGACAAATATAAGAGAATAAATGTAAGAATCTAAAAGATTAATGTAAGGCTATAAAATGACATGGAAAATGCTGATGATAGACTGTCAAGTGAAAAGAAAAAGGCCAAACAAAAATAAAGTCCACACACATTAAAAAAAAAAAAAAATAGAAAAAAAATATACAAAATGTTGACAATGACTGGGTTTAGGTGGCAGACTGTGGGCAAATTTTCTTTTTACTCTACTTCCCAAATTTCTTCTGGTGAATATGAGTTGTCTGTAACATCTAATAAAGAAAAGGGTACAGCCCAGAGTATAAAGGCTCATCAGAAATGCTGACGGTTTTTAAAAAGTGTTTAGGATAATATAATAAGGAAAAAAGGCAGAACTGTTAATCTGTTTCTACTAATTGACAGTGGAATAGTCATCGTTAAGTAAGAACTATATTCCAAGATAGGTCACAAAAGCACAAGAATTAGTTTTAATAGATTTAAATCTTCTAGTCCAGAATAACATACCAATGTGCTACTGAAACTTACAGCTGTAATTTCAGAATTAGGTAGCAATCTCTAAAAGTCACAAGGAAGGAACAAAGTACCTTAAAGACTTGAGGACTGATCCTGTACTGATTTTCCTGAAAGAGGAAAAGAGAAATTCCCAAACAACATATTGAAAAGACAAAGTAATGTCATTTCGCTGCAATCTTTAAAAAAGCAGCTTATCAGACAGTTAAGAAACCAAGTCTCTCATGACATGAGTTCACTAAGAAGCAAGCCACACTAACCTCATTTTCTTTTTCTGAAAGCATTACCAGGCCAAGAAATTCAAATAACACCATAGATGATGTTCCATCACGAGATCATCAAGGCATGTAATCTAGATCCTCATGACAATAAAATGAAATGTGAACCTGATTATAAGGCTTATAATTCATGGATCTACTTTTTATGGCATGATATGGGATTACCCTGCTCAACATTTACCAACTGGATAAAGATGCAAAAGCCAAGCATACCAAAGTGAGGAGTATAGCTAAAATATTAAAGGTACAGTTAAGATGAAAATGAACTCAACGGGCTGAAATGGAGTATTGAAGTTAGTAAGATATAATTTGATAGGGATAAGAAGATAGTTTTAAAACAGTGCCTCAAGTACAAAATGAGAAAGACCATTTTGATAGGTGCAATTCCTAGGGAAAAGACCTGGATGTTGTAGTTGACTACAAGATGAGTACAACACTAAGAAATGGCTAGGACAGAGACTGTGATAGTTTTGCCACACTCTGATGAATCCAATCAGATCTGGAACCTACACCTCACCATTAAAAAAAAGTGAAAAGAGTGTAAAGGAGGGAGACTAGATAGTCCAGTCACATAAAGAAAGTTTAGGAAATAGGCTTACTGACCATTCACCTGAAGGGTTATTGTGTGATGAGAAAGGAAAGTGCTGTTGTTCCAAGGGTTACATGGTAACAAACTGACAGGACATGAGGAACATGTATTATCATGTATTCAAAAACAATATATTGATTGCTTCATAAAGAGTTCTGCCATCACTATGGAAACATGCAAGCAGAAGCCAAAAAACTGTTGGGAACTTTGCCAAAAGGCCTGCAGTGCTGGGCAGGAGGTGGATTTTGGAGACCTAAGGTCTCTTCCAACCATGAGAGCCTTGATATTTGGGATAAGGAGACCAAAGCTGCTTAATACTGAGTCACTCAAGAGAGTAGCAAGTCACTCTTGATGCAGAATGATCCAGTGCAGTGTTTTCTAAACTCTGTCCCTGAATGCTGGCAGAGAGGTTAGGAACACAGGCTTCAGTCAGACCAGCCTTCAAATCTCAGCCTTGCTACTTATCTAGCTGTGGGACCTTGGGCAAGTTTCTCAACCTCTCAGCACTTCAGTTTCCCCATCAGTAAAACAGAAATGATAAATACCTTCCCTTAACAGGATTGCTGAAAGGACAAATTAACCACATAGCAGAGTGGAACATTTATCAAATGGTATATTTTACTATTGTTATTGGTACTAAGAAGCAATAACTTGACACCTTGTATGGCTGCAGGAGTCAAGAAGTTTATTCCAATGTCCCCATTCTCCCAAGAGGCTGGGACACTTAGATGACTGCTTAGAAGATGAAAAACACCAGATAATGATAATAAAAACAAACATTTATTGAAAACTTACTATATGCCAGACACCAGTCTAAGAACTATTAACATTTTGTTAGAGCTTCCCAACCACCCTATCTATGACAACTGTTATCTCCCCTTCTAGATGAGGAAACTGAGATTCTTAGAGGATAAATAACTTACCCAAGGTCACAGAGCTAGAAAGTGACAAGTCAGGATTTGAACAGAGGCAGTCAGGCTTCAGAACCCACACTCTTAGACACAACACCAATGGTTCTCAATCTTGACTACACATTAGAATTACCTAGGAAGATATAAAAGTATCTCTGGGAACTCTCCACCCCACCCCAACCACCTCCCATTCTAATTTAAACTGATCTGTGATAGACAGTAGGGTTCTCCAGAGTTCAGGAACACTATCCTAGGCCATGCTGCCTCCTGGATGAAAAAATGGGTTGTAATGAGCAACTTGCCCAGCTGACATCCAGATAGATCTATTGCTTTTTAGGAATATCTTTAAAACCATGAGATCAAATTGCTTTTCTAAAAATTAAAAAAAAAAATTTAATTAAAATCTGATCTCCAAAGTGATCCTATCAGGTAGGAATCACATTCTCATTTTACAGATAAGGAGACTGAGATGTAAAAAGGTTCATTAACTTGCCCACATTCACAAAGAAATTGAAGTTAGATTCCAGGATGGCTTTAGCACCCTGAAGAGCTCCAACACAGGTGGGAAAGAAATTTGAGTGAATGATTAGGGATTTTTCATGGAAGAAATGACATCTGAACCAGACAAAGCATGGCACAAAAAGGAGCAAAATCAGCAGAGTGAAAGGCATGAACAAGATCAGAGGCAAGATGTCACAAGGAATATTATAGGACTAGAAGCAAACAGGTGTGGCAAAACTATGGCGCTTTCAAGGTGGAATTATGAGAGGCCTCAGAACTCTGCTTGAGTCCAGACTGAGCAGGTACATGAATGCCAAGCTGCTTAGCTGTGCTTGGCCTTTCACAAGCCTTTTCCTGAAACAGAAGTCCACTCAGACAGATGCCTGGAAATCCAGCCTGCAAGGAAAGGAAGGTCATATTTCCAACTTGAACTCATGATGCAGGAAAAAAAGTAAAGCAGCATCCAGAGTTGAGCTCTACATCCAAGTTACTCTATCCAATGGGATGGACTGAGGAGGTTTATATCTGTTACATATCACATATTATAAAGTAACAGAAAGCAAAGTAGTTAAGAGCAAGGTGTTAGAATCAGACAAACCTAGGTTCAAATCCTGACTCCACTTTATTAGCTGCATGACCATGGGTCATTTATTAAACTTCTTTGAACCTATTTCTACTTCTTTGCAAAACAAGAATAAAAAATACATACCTCATAGGGTTGTTGTGAGAAATGAGTAAGAAATGCATATGAAATATGCTAATTAACACAGTGCCTGCTAAGAGAGCAAGTTCTCAACAAACTGTAGCTATTCTTTCATTCATTCAACATGTTTTTATCAATCAAGCAAGCCCAGAGAAACTCACATAGCTGAACACAGACCTTTATCACACATTCAGAGGTCTGCTTATTAAGCCTTCACAAATATCCAAATTTGCAAATACAACAGATGCAGATCTTTTATATTCGTGTATTTAGAGTGGAATAATAAATATGGCCACAAACTCACTAAAAAAGTAATAATAATTTTCCCTGTTATTCACAAATGGTTTCAGGAGACTGGGGCAGATTACTCTATACAATTCAGGGTGAGTTCTAGGAAGCAAAATACCCTAACAAAACACAAAAATAAAATAAAATCATAAGCCTGTATCAAACAGACATATTGATGGCTTTCCCTCACCAATCCCGATATTTGCTTCCCTAAAAGTCTCACTGTGATATACTTCCACTACATTTAAAGGCAAAGAAAAGTTAACCCTTCCATGATAAAAGCAGAAAATGAGTAAGAGTCTGTACAAGCACAGGTTCTAATTTCAGCTCTGCCACTAACTGGGTGACTCTCTCTGGGCCTCCTTTGATATGACAATCTCTTTTTTTCCCAGCTCTAACATTCTGAGCCGTAGCTAACCGCAGCTCAACTTTAAACAGTTAATCTCAGAAATGGAAACTTCACAAGTTCCTTTCTTTTGGGATGAGGGCTGGACATGTAAGCTAAGGCCAGAAGCATAAGACCATGAGAGTTAAAAGTTATTCTCTAGGGAAATGTGGAAAAATTCCGCCCCCAAACACTCTGTACCTTTCTTCATCATGTCTCGGTCTAATGCTACATTTCTTTGGGCAAGATTTACTTCTGATCGAAAATGGAAACGCTTGGCTCGTTGTTCTTTCTTTTCAATTGCTTCCTAGAAGGTACAGAAAAAGCCATGTTTCAATGAATGAGGAAAGTTAAATTGCACACACAATCACAAACACAACATAATGCATCAGTGACAACTCTAAAATAAATCAGAAGAAATAAGCAACAATGTACCTTTAATAATTTTTGACGAGAACTGGATATTCAATGACTAGGAGGGTGTACACTAATGTTGCTATAATTTGCAATAATCTCCATGACGATTCAAAGCCTATCACTGTGTTTGAGATAGAGTATGGTAATCAATGAATATTTGTTGAGTCAATGAGTAATAAATAATGCTTCAGGTCTCTGACATTTCGTTTATTAGCAATCATGCTTTGAACAAATTATAACTAAACAATCTCAACATCCCAATTTTCCAGGTGCCAAAACTGAGGCACAAAAAAAGTTAAAAGGTTTGCTGACAGTACTTCAGCTAATAAAGGAGGCAGATCTTCTGATCTCAGTGCTATTTCTAGGAGCACCACCACCACCCCCATTTCACATTGTCTGTGTGCATGGTAATCACACCTATCACATTCTTCCACATTATATCTGCCTGAGCAGTCCACTCCCTGAGGCTTTTTTCTGGTTTAAAAATAACATTGAGGCAAAGAAACTCTCTCTTCTATTCTAGGCTTGTGTCGATAGAATTGCCAGTTTTCATCTTTTAAGTGACAAGCAGCACTGATGCTGTGCTAAAAAACAAAATCATCAGCTTCATAAGTTTCTTTCCAAGAGCTAAAATAAATTCAGGCCCAACTGTGGGTTTCTGATAGCTCTTAGGAACCCTTCACTAATTGTATATTAACTTTGCCACACTAATTGAAGGTCTAACTATAGAAAGCTTGTGGGCATTGGTAAAGCAGCAACACTTCTGTTTTTTTCCAACAGTTGTGCTAATTTTCTTCACTGAAGTCCTCCCAGTGCAAACAACCAATCCACCTTCCTTTAGCAACAACTTAAGTACCAATTCTGGGACTACGACCCTTTCCCCCATATATTTCTTATAAAGGCAAACTGTGTAGGATTAAAAACAGTACAGTCTACTTCATTTTCAATTACAGTAAGAAACATTTTCCCTTTATTTCTTGTCTGTCTAAAAGATCATTTCTTTCTTTTGGTCTTCAAGCCATCTGAGACATAGAGACCTAGATAAAATGTAAAAAGATAAGCATGACATATTTATTTTTATTTTTGTTTTTATACATCTAATGTAGCAATATAATGCCATTAAGAACTGTAATTTAAAATTCTGTTCCAAACTAAATTGCACACATTAAAATCAGAAAGAATGTCTAAACTGGACCTCATCAATTAAACCAACAAATATACATCAACTGTTTATAAGAAGAAAAATAATAGGTCTGGCTATGCAAGGAGTTACAGTGAAGTTGGTAATTTGTAATAGAAATCACCGGATAATCACCGGTACTGAGAATAATTCAGCTGACTTGTCCTTTAAGCTGCACAATCAGAAAATCCTATTTTTCTAAGCCTGCAACCAGTGGGGAATAAAGACATTTACTAAGGGCCTTTTATGTGCCAGGCACTTTTTATGTTTAGCTTCTTTTAGAGTAGAAACGGTAAAACATTTTTAAAGAATGGATACAGCATACAAAAACATTCTTAGTGCAGAACATTTTCTCAGATATGGTTAAGTACAGGCACCTAGGTATAGTGATTTTAACTCGTCATGGTTGTGAGAACACATAAACACTGCCCGGATGTTTTCAGAATGCACAAAGGCATCACTGTGTAATATGAAATTTAAATTAAAAAATTCTTTTTAATCCAGTAACAAAAGAAAATAGGAGGTAAAGACTAATTGTGGTTCTCTAAGTCCCAGGGACCAAGTTCACCTGCTTATCAAAATAAATAAATAAATCATGATCTGTTTTACCTTGGAGGTGACATCAATTCCAGTGATGAAGCTGCCAGCCTTGTTTTCATATCTTCTGCTTGTGTCCTAATATGAAAGGAAAGGGTAAGAAATGCTGACGGCAACTGGGAAAAATTTCATGATAAAAGATAGCTGAGGCTTTTTGGATAGTCATTCTCTTCAGCAATCCTTCCCCCATGTTCACAACCCTTTAGTATGAGGAAGACCATCCCAGTAACTCTTGGTAGCAATCAACCACTCTCATTAGAAATCTTTCTTTATCAGAGTCTGTCCAAAACCTTAAGTAATTCCATCTATTGAAGGTATTTATGTAAATGAAAATCTAAAGGCTTTCGTGAAAAACATTCAAGATGAGGTACAGTCACTTATCTCAACCCAGACTGGCCCAATTCATCATGCCAGGCCACCAGGTGGAGCACAAGTCTTCACCAAGATGCAGAAACTCCAGACTCTTAGACCTCCAAGGAAATACACAGCACAGTGCAATGAAAAGAGGGTGGGATTTAGAAATCCAGGACTCAAAACAACAGCGAAGTCGTTCAGATTACACAATCTGTAATCTGTACAATTCTTTTAGCCTCTCTGGGCTTAGGTCTCCTCCATGGTTTCTGCCTACATTTCTGACCTCTTTTACTGCTCACCCATTTGTGCTACAGAACTTATGGTTTCTCCAAAACAATATTGTTCTCATCTCAGTCTTTGCAATTACTGTTGCCCCTGCTGGGAACACTCTCTTCCAAATCTGTACACAGTTGCCTCTTTTATGTCATTTAGGGTTCAGCTTAAATGTCACTCACTACCTCAGAGGATTTCCCTAACCATCCTACACCATTCAGCTTCCAGCTTTGCACACCCTCCCAGCCCTCTGAACTCTCTATTCCATTAACATGTTTTACTCTCTTCATAGCACTTACCAGTATCAGAAATTATTTGTTTACTTGTTTCCCCCAACTAGAACATAAACTACAGGAAGGAGTTTGATCTTGACCTTGATCAAGAGTCTAGGACTGTGCTGGGCACATGGTGGGGGAATGCAATAGATACATGTTAAACTAAATGAATAAAGGGATAATATCCACTTCACAACTGCAGTGATATTTAAATGTATAATGTAGTAAATGGTAAAATACCACTTTGTTAATTGTTGCTACCAATGTCATTACCATTTGCTATCTTTATTGATCCTACCTTCACCTTTTTCCATAATTTCAATTTAAAAGCAAGCCTTGCTGACATGTGATAAAAAGTAGTTCGTGTTAGGTGAGAAATTAAGTATTTGAGAGGAGCCATGCAGGCCTGAGACCAGCCCTAAAAACCGGACACAGGACCACCAAACCACAAGCAAAACACCTCTCAACATCTCAACTGTGATAAAAGACCAAGGACAACTGCTGGTTCGTTGATGTTTTGGTTTCATTATGGGTCAGATGCTGAGTTCATGGTGTAGGTACTACACCGCAGTGGAGCTGCGCGGGGACAAAGATGACCCTCAAGTCACAACACAAACATTGAGCTCCTGATGACAAGTCCAGCTCTCCCAAGAGAAACCGCGAGTGCTACGTTTAACAGACACAGCTCCATCGGAGCAGGACCCACAAGGAGACCTGGATGCCGAAGCCACCCGACAGTTCCCTCTGGGCCTCTCTTGGTTCTGTTCCCTCCGCGGGGTCCCCTTTTATCTCAGACCCCAGAAAAATCTCAGCCTCTCTTCACTCACCCCGGTGCAAAGACTAGCTCGGAGGGGCAGCGAAGGGGACGCCCTTAACTACCCTCCAGCTCTCCCCCACCTCCTCCAGCCCCCACAACATCCATTTCCGGGCGCCCAGCGTCCTTTCTCTCACTCCGGGTCTCTCCTCCAGCGTCGCACCCCCACCTGCCGGGCTTTCGCTCCCCTCTCTACCCTTCTCTTGACTTCCCCCGGCCCGGGCGCTGGCCGCCCCCCGTTCCGGCCCGCTCCGGCGCGGGGCACTTGCTCGCTCGGCGATCTCCTCCTCACACCCCCGTCCCCCGCCGTACCGGGATCAGTTCCTTCAGCGAGCGCCGCACCGGCACGATCTCCAGCTCGCCCTCCTCCACCTCCATGGGCTCTGGGTCTCCACGCTCCAAACCGGACTCCGCCTCAGGCGATGGGAGCCCCAGGGCCGGCCCCGCCGGGGCCTCCGCCTTCACAGACACTCGCAGGCCCCGTACGGCCGCCATCGCCGCCCGCCGGCCGCAGCACTGAGAGCCCGCCCCGCACACCCGCTGACTAGAGCGCCGCCGCCACTGGCCACAGAGCCGCCTCCGCCGCTATCTAGAGCGTCGCCTGCTACGGCTAGAAGGCCCCTTTCAGCGCCGTCGTCCCCCTGGTGGCGGGAGGAACTCGGGTCGGCTGGAGTGGTACCTAGCGAGGAGGACGGACCGAATGGAGACAAAGGCGGGGCCTGTTAGAGGGGGTGGGACCTGGAAGAGATTGGTGTAGCACGCCTTGAGCAGCAAACCCTGCCGAAAAAGCTAACTTCACTGACTCGTCATTTACGTGCCAGCGATTGTTACGAGCGCTTGAATCCGGACAACTCCATGGAGTGAGTACTATTATTCCCCATTTCACATAAGAGGAAACTGAAGCATAGAAAGTTACCCAAGGTGACAGGCTATTTACGGGATAAAATCTGGATCTGAGCCAAAGAGATATTTAAGGGTTAGCTTCTAAAAGATTCCTTAAATTTTTTTTCCCACTGAAATTGGCCACCCCTCCTTTTTCTCACCCTCTCCCTTCCAGGGAGGCGGGGAATAGATAATGGAAGCCTACCTCTTCTGGGGTAACAAAGGGAAAAGCCATTAAAAGGTAATATAAGCTGCTATGGTTAAATCAAATGCTACCTGAGGACTTGTAACATAATCCACTGACTTGAGGTGATACCCTCCCTGCTGATTCAAAGGGAGATGTTCTTTGATGCGATTTTAAATTGGGCACTCACAGTCCCACACCCCTAGTCCATGTTCTTGGCATATGTGCAGGAAAAGTTTCTAGAGTTAAAGTGTCATAAGGCAGATGACCCTGATGTGGGAGGTGTATCTATGCCCAACTCTTACACAGCTAAATTCTTGAAAGGACTGTCTTCCTTCACTTTCTCCATCTGACTTAACCCTCGACATCATGGACACTGATGGCCACTACCTGATTCTTGAAGCCACATGCATTCTTCCATTATGTGGTCACACTTGGTTTTTCTCTCACCTTCCAAGCTGTTCCAATGCCCTTTAGGGTTCTTTTTCCTTCCCCAACGTGAACAGTGCCCCAGGGCTCAATCCTGGACCCTCTTTCTTCTCATCTCATGCTCACTCCCTAGGCTATCTCATCATACCCATGGCTTACAATTCCACGGCCACCATACAATGAGGACCCCCATAACTCCATCTCTAGTTCTCCTCTCACTTCTAAGCTCCACACCCATATGTCCAATTTCCTACTGGACATCTTCCCTTGAATATCTCAAGGCACTTCAGACTCAACTTTCCTAAAATAGAATCTTCCTTCCAAGCCAGGTCCATTCCTGCGTTCCCTACTTCCCTGATTAGTAGTCAATACAGGCGTGTAAGCCTGGAAGCTAAGAGCTACCCTTGACACCTCCCTCTCCCACCTTACTAGCCCGGCCACACATAGTCTTGTAAATCTGGCCTCCCACATGTCCCCCATGTCCATCTGCTTTTTTCCATCCTCTCAGCCACCACCCCTCAGCTTCTTTCCATCCCAACCACAATCATATGACTTCCTGTCTGGACACTGCAATGGTCTCCTTACATGGACTACAGCTAGAACAAAGACTGATCCTGCTATAGCTATAGCTGAGCTAGTTTGCAGGCTGAGAAGCTGGAACAGAGGACCAGAAAAGGCCAGAGAGATACAGGCCAAAGAAGCAGCTTACCAGGGATCAGGTAGAGAGAATGTCATGCCCAGAGGGAAGGCCCCATTCTTGTGATTCAGCTGGGAGATGCTCTTTGAATGGTCTCCATCATGGTAGAAGAGTGAGTGGGCAGATATAAGTTGTGAAAGCAACTCAGCTGGTGGACAAGATTGCAATTCCTGGGCCATGACTCCAGACTTGTAGAAGATGAACTAGACACCAGACCGCATGCCAAGGGTACCTCTGAGGGTTGTGGCTTCTTAGGGGAGGTGACTTGGGGATAGTTAGGGCCTAGGGAGTAGGGAGGGCAGGAAAGCTGACTACAAAGCGAGGATGGACTAATGGCAAAATGGTCAGTCCAGCCTGGGTTGGGACTAGCAGTTACCCTGGAGGGTTAGAGGACCCAGAATTTTGTACCCTGGGTCATTCTAACTAGAGAAATGGATGTGTCTGAGACCCCAGAGTGCAGAGTCAGGCCTGTATATGTATGGGAGAAGAGACAGGAGATGGTCATTTAAGCTATGGACACCCAGTCCAGCAGGAGGCTGGAGCACTACAGGGAGTCCTTGCAGGCCAGGGCTCTGTTCTGCAGGTGAGATGGAGGACAGGCCCCCCCCCAGGCCCTCCTGGTCTCCTTCTGGGCCTCAGTTGACCCCCTCCCCAGGGCCCAGTACTACCCACCATATGGCTCCCCCCGCCTCTTTCAGCAGAGTCCCAGGACTGCTTATTTCCCCAAGGGGAGGCTGTGTGGGTGTTCTAGCCTGTGTGTGTGTGTTGGGATGGGTGCAAGGATGACTCAGTAAACTGTGGGATGTTTATATGGGTCCCAGTAAGTGTCTGGGGGTCTCCCCAGGAAAATTGGAACCCTCGCTGGCCCTAACCATTCCTCTCCCTTCCTCCAGCTGAGACCATATAGGGTGAGAGTGGTTGAGGCAGGCAGAGAGCAGACAAAGTGCCTGTGGGATCCAGAGCCCAAAGACATTCTCTTTGAGGAACCAGGGCCTCCCCAGGGCAAACCCAGGACTGCTCCCCAGCCTTCAGCTAGACGCCCCTGGCCTGGGCTCACCTCCCCCATGTGGTTAGGTCTGGAAGTGTAGCCTCTGTTTTTGATTTGCCTAGATGTCTTTCCCTGTGTGCAGGCTCTGGATTTTCCTGGCCACTGGTGTGGGGAAAACCTGGGTGGGGTGGGTGGACAGGAGAGAACCTAGGCTCTAGCTTGGCTGTTTCCTGTCTTGCTATGTGACTCTGAGTGAGTTACTGATCCCTGGGCCTCGGTTTTCCTACCACAGCATGCCTCCTAGAGTGGTAGTCCTTGCGGGTAAATGACATCATACACCATGGTCCTATTCAAAGCTCTTAGCATGATGATCTGGCTTGTCAGACCCAGGCTTAGGATTTGGTGATAATACTTGGGATGATGAACCAGTCGGGAATTTTTCTGACTGCAGAATAGACCTTGGAGGGACAACTTTGACAAGGAGAGGCAGAGATGGGGTAAGGCAGTGTCTTGGAGGAGAGGATAAGCCTGAAGAGCCATGGGGACGGAGGAGTGAATGGCGTATGGGTGGGTGGGGCATGTGTCAGGAGAGCATACAGAGAGGCCATTGGAGCTGATGGCAGGAACATCGAATGCAAGGCTGAACACTGTAGGGAACACACAAGAGTTCTGAGAGGGTGGGCAAGGTCAGGTGGACACCCAAGATCACCTTGGCAACTGGTGAGAGGATGCATTAGAGTGCTGAGGACCAAGGCCAAGAGACACATGAGGAAGTGAGAGATGTTGGGGTCCCAAATTGAGGGGCTGTGGTGGTGGGGAGGAAGTGGGAATTAAAACCTGCTTATCAGTCTTGGCATTTGGGGAACTTTTGCCTGGTCACCAGCACCCCTTCGGGAGAGGACTTGGTAAAGCCCCTCATGTGACCTCCATATGATGAACAGGAAACAGGAGCAGCTCTGGCCTCCATTTCTCAGATGGAAAACTGATCCCCACACTGGGCAGCCTCTGGCTTGGTCTCCTGCTTGGTCTCCAGTTTCACCCAGCTGGGAGCTCCAAAGATGGGCAAATACCAATTATGCAGGGCATGCCGAGCCTGTGGCCTCTAAGGCTGGTTCCAGGGAGCCCCAGAGGCAGAAATTTTTTTTTTCAGGGTTTCATTTGCTGAGTATTTACTCTGTACCAAGTGCTGTGTCAGATGCCTGGCACAAGGATTTCATTTAACTTCATAAAAACTCTGGGGAGGTGCTAATATTATCTGTATTCGATCCATAAGGAAACCAAGACTATTAAATAGCAAAGCTTGGATTCAAGCTCAAGGCTGTTTGACCTCAATGATGACTTTTTTCATCATGGCCATGGAGGGCCCTAATATGAACAGGGAGCTGCAGGGTTCATAAAGCCTGTACTCATGCCCAAGGCTAAGGGGGCACAGGGAGGACACAGGGCCCCTGTCACAGGGATTCCTATAAAGCTCCATTGGGACTTCTGTCCCATGAGTAATGGTGATGGCTCCCAAAGACCAGATCTTGGCCTCCCTGGATCCCTGTGAAATAGGAAGGGTGCCCTCATGGGTAGCCCATTGGCTCCCAAACAACCTCTCCTTCAAGGAAGGGCCATTGGACCTGCTCAGGAGACTGAGCCAAATCCTGTGCTATAGCTCCTTATTCCCCAGAGCCAGGCCTCCTCCCTCCTTTTCTCCCCTCTCACTTCCCCACCGAGTTCTTCCCACTACTATCCTGCTCAGATCCTTCCAGAAAAGGTAGCAAAGCCAGCAGGACCAGCTGGTAAGAAAGAACACACATCCAGATGCAGAGAATGCACAATTTTTCTTTAACTCAAGAAAGGGCTTTTATTGTTTTTAACCCACTTCCTGGGAAGTTAATTTTTAAAACACTCTTATGGAGTTTGTTCATCACTGTACCACAGTCAAAAACAATGGTGTCCAACCAAAACCCTCAGTGATGGGGTGAGGGTTCTGACCCAGGCAGTGAAGCTTGGCCCACCTTTGAGCTCTGCAAGGGCAGGTCTAATAGATGAGGACCCCCTGAAACTGCCACCCTCCAGGATCCAGTGCAGAGACGCTCAGGAAAAACTTTCAGATCTGTGACTGGCCTCCCATGAACTCCATAAAAGTGTTCTTAAAGACAGTACTGAATTGCTTTTTAAGCCCTGGGTTACGATGCCTTAATGGAGATGAGCCAGGGAGAAATGTGGACCCATTGACAATGGGCCACATTCTGCTCACAGCCTTAAACATAGAAACTATATTACAGATGCATGTGCCAGTGCAAGACATGCGAGTGTGCTGTGTGCAGCAGATGGGCACGCACATGCATATGTGCGTGGAGGTGCAATGTACACCCACAGGCACAGAGATGCGTAGGACACAGGCACTCCTCCAGCCCAATCTCCCTTTCCTTCTCAACACAAGTCCTCCTGTGATATAAAACCCACGCCAGCGACTGTAATCCTCGTTTGGTCCCTGTTTTCAGAGGAGATATCTGAGTCCTGTTTTTTCTTTTTTCTTTGGGGGTCAATCTCTTAAGAATTTGATCAGTGACATCTCCAGCCTAGGTGGGTCAACCCACACACTTCGGGGTCCAGCTCTGAGCAGGCTGGACGATGACTGTCCTGGGGGTGAGGCAGAGGCAGAAGGTCCATCTCTCTAAGGCCTCCTGCCAACATGTATACTCTACCAGGGTCTTGCTTCTAGTGCAGATTCTAGTCTGGGCAGTTGTCCTTCATGATAGGAATGTGAGGGCATCTTCTGGGGCCAGATAGGCAGGCCAGTGTAGGATCAGAAATTAGATTCCAGTTACTTCAGCATCTGCAAAGCCACAGTCTTGTGAGTCCAGGGCTCTTGGTCACCAGTTACTTCAGCATCTGCAAAGCCACAGTCTTGTGAGTCCAGGGCCCTTGGTCAGTTTTAGCTCCTGATGTCTCTTCTGTAGCCGTAGCTCTGAGGAGCCACAAAAAGAGGGAATGACGTGGGCAGGGAAGGTATGGTGTTCAGGCCTCTGCTCAGAACTGTTATTTAGTCCATTCTCCAGATAGTGCCAAGTGTGAAACCCAATCCAGAAAGGTCAGTCCAGTTCACCTGGCTGCCATATTATGGTAGGATGTGCTAGGACCACCCAAAGCTATAGGACAGCTTGTTTGATGTTCTCAAGCACCCCCTTCCTTCCATGTTAAGAACAAAAGTAAAAAAACAACAAAAAAAAATGAATTCAAATTCTCCAATACTGACCCCCACCCCAGTAAGGCCCAGGAATACCCATCAAGGGCTCAGAGACTCCCTACCAGTGTTCTTAGCGGACTCCAGTTCTGGCAGCAACCCCTGAGGTGGGTAGGGTACACCCCTCCACGTACGTGTAGCAGCTGAGCCAGGCCTGCCCAACCCACAGCGGGAGATCTCTGCAGTGGTGGTAAGCCCAGCCTCCACCATTTTGGTTTCTTGCCTCCTGCCTCTAGGCCTTGCCAATAAGCCAAGTGGGGTATCTAAGTTACCAAGGGTACCTACCTTCCCCACAGCATGGGTCTTGCCAAGCAGAGCCAAGACAAGGAGGAAGGCCTCAAGGGAGCCCTGTCTCCAAGCCCCAGATGACACACATTCCAATCCTGTCCCTGGACACGCACGGAGGTCATGCAGCACGACAGGGGAAGGGAAGCCAGGAGAGGGGCCACAGTCCCTAGCCCCCTGCCTGCAGGGGCGGCTGTCGGCATGAGGGCAGTTAGCCTTTGGAGGCGTGGGATGAGCGTGCTGCCGGGCTGCCCTGGGCGCATGCAGGGACTCAAGATGCAGCCTCATCTTCTTGGACGCCAGGGAGCTCCGGGCTCTTGACACCTTCTCCATACCCGTCTTTCCTGTTCAGGGAACACCAGGGGCAGAGGGACCTTAGGGGTCAGCATAGGCACTCAAAAAAGATACTGTCACATACACTCACAGGCATTAACACCCACCAGCTCTCAAATCCCCCCTCACCTACTTCACCAGGCTCGCCTTCTGCATCGTGGCCCCTTATTGGTTTCCCTACCCCAAGTCTCACCCCACAACCTTCCATGGCTCCCTATTGCCCAGAAGTTAAGTCTAGACTTCCCAGCCTGGCTGCCAGAACCTCTCACGATCTGGCCCAACTGACTTCCCTGCGTCCGAGTACCAGGCAGTTTACAGACTATCTATATTGGCCGATATCATCCCCACATTCCTGGGTAGAGGGGCTTTGGTTTTGCATTTTCTTTTTGCACAGGGCAGAGTCTACTCAACAGTCTTAGGATTCTGTCACATATTCAATAGATTCCTATATCTGATTTTTCTCCTAAGATCTTTCTTTTTAAAATGACCAATGAATGCATTTTGATATCTTTAAAAAGGATCAATCCTATTTAACTACTGTAGAGTTTCAACTGATATTTCAAAGCGTGAAAAATAGAGTTGATAGAGAACAAATTTGTGACTCTGATGAGGTAAAACCTGCTTTTCAAAATTAAACCTGGGTCACAGAATTATAGAATTTTATAGCTGGAAAGTATTAAGCCCAATCCTTTCACAGTCCAGCAAGGAAACTGGCCAGTCTTCCCACTAACATGTCTATAAAAGGACAATGATTGCCTTGCTCACTTGTATTCTTGGCAACTGGCTCAGTGCCAGGCTTGGACTAGGTGCTGGAAATTTAAACCTGTGACTGGCCTGACCTACCACTAGGGGGCACTGAGCCACAAGCACTGAGCTAGAGTGGCCAGATGTTCAGGTTTGCTCGTCATGGTTTTGGCTATGCCTGTAGGCCTGGCATAGTTAGTAATAGCTTCCTCTTTCACTCTCAAAAGTGGCTCTATTTGGACGCTAAATATGTGATCCCCTACAATAAGCTCAATTCCAACACTGAGGCCTGCAGACCTAGGGGAGCCCAGGGAACCCCTTTCCCCAGCCTTGGCCACTTCACTGAAGAAACAGGGACTTGGAAGTTAAGCTCAGTAACACCAAGGCCTCTCCCAGGCCCCACCCCTTGCCCCCCATTAGCCAGAAAGTTTGTCAAGAAGAGGGCAAGAGGTTGGTAATAACAGACATCCCTGAGGGCAACCTCTGGCAGGGAACATACACCAGCTTGCCCATGATGATGGGACCTAGCACTTATGGAGAGCCTACTAAAAGAGGGTGGCCTCACACATATCTAGGTCTCTGGATGGCACAAGTTAAAGTAACTCCTTTCTGAGAGACTGAGGTACCTGGACTCTGTCCAGCACTCCCTTTCTGGGGAACATGCCTTCCCCACACAACTCCTCCTCCCTGCAGCTTCCTTCACAGGCCAGAGTAAGTTGACTAACTTCCCAGGTGCACATGCAGGTCCAGGACCCTCTCACAGTTTTCTGTCTGCAGGTCTGTACACAAACTCCAGCAGACCTTGTTGGAATCCTAAACTTTTATTTTAGTGGGAGAGGGTGGACAAGTTGAGGATGAGGCTCTCAGAGGTTGGGGAACTACTTTTCTGACCTCTTTTAGCAAGTGGTGATTGCACATGCCTGTTTCATAGCAGGGAGCCTTCAGCAAAGGGGGTTCCTCTTCCCCAGCCCAGTCAACTGGCGTATCCATGCTTACTTACTCAACAAGCCTTTACAAAGTGCTGACTAGGCACATAGCCTCAGCAATTGCTAGAGGTAGCATGGGGCCACTCGGGAGCAGCTGGCACTGCCCTGGACCAGGAATAGTTTGCAGAAATGCCTTCCCTCCACAATCGAGCCATCCTTCTATGAGGAGCAGACATGAGGTCATGCAAACCTCTACCAGGTTGCCATGGATGGGCCAAGCACAGAGGCACAGATGTGGTCCTACTCTGAGACCTGGCTGAGTCCCTAGGCTCTGGGCTCAGCCTGCACAGCCCAATGACATTGAGAGTGGGGGAATGTGCTGTGGGCCTCAGCCCACCAGTACTTACAACAGTAAGTTTCCTGGAGCAGACATGGATCGCTCTTCCCTCCGTGCTTGGGGCTCAAATGGGTTCCCAAAGGAACGCTTTCTCAGCATGGACTTAACCAGGATCTGGGGAGGACATGTCAGTTAGTGTAAGGAACACAGGCCCCTATAGTCCCAAACACACTCTCCCCTCTGACTTCCTGAAGGCAGCTGCTAGGTAGGCCCTGCCGAGGCTCCCTTTAAATCAGCAGAGAAAGAAACAGTATTCCCAGCAGAGAAAATGACAAGAGCATGGAGGGTGATGGCTGAGGCTCAATTCAGGGAATAGGGAAGAACCCAGTGCAACTAGTGCATGATGGGCTGGAACATCAGGCTGAAAGCGGGGCTTTATCCTGAGGGCATGGGAAATGCCTCCTCTCTGAGGCAGGAAGGATGGAGTAGAGGAGAGACTGTTCCAGGAAGCAAAGAGGAAGCTGCACAGTGGCCTGGGGAAGATGCCCAGAGGTACTGCTGTGCCCTAGCTCTCTGACTTTGTTCCTCCTGTAACAAGGAGAGTTCCATGTCTCTGCCCACATACACACAAACACACACACATGCATAGCGCCAGGGGTGCATTCACTTTTTCTTTCATTTATTCATAAAACAACTATTTATTGAGTGCCTACCATATACCAGTCACTATTCTAGGCACAGGAGCCAAACTGAGGCAAACATTCTTGCCCTCATGGAGCTTATATTCTAGTTGGGGGGCCAGAGAGGCAATAAATCAGACAAATTAGTAAAAGATATAACATGTTAGTGGTAGGGGCTAAAGAGAAAAAATAAAACAAGGGGGGCAAGTTATGACAAAAAGGAAGTTGGAATTTGAGGTAAAGGCACCAGGGAAGGCGACTTTGAGAAGGTGACTTTGGAGTAAAGACCTGAAGGGAGTGAGGAAGTGAGCCCTATGGACATCTGGGCAGGGGTATTCTGGATAGGGAAGCAAAGGCCCTAGGGCAGCAGCTTATGTGGCACATCATTGGAACCAAGAGAATAGAGGGAGGAGAGATGAGGTCAATGAGACATGGTGGTGGGCAGGCTATAAGGGTCTTGCAGAACAGTCAGGGCTGTGGGTCTTACTCTGAGTGACATGGGAGGCTGAACAAGCAGGATCTGAGCTGAGAAGGACATGACCAGGTCACCAGGACCACCCTGGCTGGTGGTGAATGTAAGGCTGGAGGCAGGGGGACAACTTAGGAGGCTATTCCAGTGCTTTAGGAGAGAGGTGTTGGTCGCGAAGACCAGGGAAGTGGCCATAGGGACGCTGTGGGAGCTGACTGGTTCCAGGGACCTGACGGAGCCCTGTAGCTCTACAGAGCACAGGAACAGGCAGGACTTTAGCCAGCTGGCCTACCAGGGCCTGGACCCAGCAGGAAGGGATGAAGTGCATGAACCTGACCTACCCACAGCACTGCATAGCTCTCTCCTGGCCTTGTGCTCACCCTGACTCACTGTGGTACCTCAGTGCAGGGTGGACCATGGCTTTCAGTATCCCAAAACCCCCAAATGGCCACCAGGGACTACATTAGTTACTTCCAGTGTTAATATGGAAGATGTTCAGCGGAAAAGAAGAACAACTAAAATGGGAGAGAAGAATGGAGGGAACATATAGGTAGTGCCTAACTGACATGTAGGGGGATTCTGGGCTGCTTCCTAGGCCTTTTTATTGTCATATCCTTAGCACCTAGTACAGTGTCTGCAAAACAGCAGGAGTTCAATAAAAGAAAGAATGGAAGGAAGGAAGGGAGAGAAGTGGGAAGAAGAGATGGAGGCAGAAAGAAAATGCTTCTTCTAGTCATGGTGAATGCTGACACTCCACAAGGGCAGAGTGCTTTTTTAAATCATTCATTCTCCTCACCAAGTCTCCTGGCCTCCCTACCATGAGGCTGAATAATGTGACCACTTTCCCCATGGGCCTCCAGCAGAACAATGGCCTCAGTGGCCCAGCTTTGAGGCTGGCAGACAGATGGCCTTCTGAACCTCCATAGGGCCAAGCATAAAGCAAGTCTCAGGCAGTGGCCATTCCCTCCTCAGGCCCTCCCAGGACAAGAGAGCTTTCTGCCCCTCACCCTCTTACCACCGTGGTCCAGCTGGGGATGAGCTTGACTGAGTTCTTCACCTCCTCCTCGGTCACCTCCACCACACTACAGTGTTCCTCCTCTGAGGGAAGGGGCTCTTCCCCATTCTTCGTCACCCATGGGTGCAACTGTGGAGTTAGAAGGGCAGGGAGGGGTCAGAGCCACAGGCAGACAGACACACTGAGTCAGTAAGGGACCACAAGCATTCTACCAGCATTAATGGAATCTGAAGCTCACAAACCCAAACCCAAACCCAAACCCAATACACATATATCTTGGGGTAGCATTCTACAGGAGAAACTGAGGCCTGCTTGCTCTGTCCCAGCTCAGCCCAGCCCAGCCCAAGACCTCTGCTTCCTCCACCTTGATGTCTGGCACCCCAATTCTCGTCTCGGGATTCTTGTCTAGCATATTCAGGATCAGGTCCTTGAGCTCCTCACTGACCTCTGGCCTAAAGAAGGGAAGAAAGAAGATGAAGAGGAGACAATTGGTGAAGATCCTTTTCTTCCCACCTCTCCCTCCCCACCCTGCTCTGGGGGTTCCTTGATTAGCACCCCAGGGCAGAGACACACCCGATTCTCACTTCTCAAATAGTGAAGGAGAGTTCCAGAACAAGTATATGGATATCCTTTCCAGAGTAGGAAGTAAAGCAGTCTCCCTCAGGAGACAGAAGCCACAAACACAGGGTTCCAGGGGTACTGGACACCCCTCCCTGGGTTGCAGAATAATGTGAGAAGATCTGGTGTGGGACACTAGTGGTCTTCACTCCCACTTGCAATCTTATCCTCTCTTTTACCTGGGAGGTGGCCAGGAAAGGTTCTCACTTGACAGAGGAGGAAACCAAGGCCCAGAGAGGTTAGTGAGTTAGTATATTACTACCCAGAAGAGTGAGGACAGGGAAGAGGGACTCAGAGGGAGGGGGAGTAGGATCCTCAGCCCCACATCAGCCTGAATTGTCTCTGTCCAAACTCCAGGCTTCTTTGCTACCAACATCCTGGGGGAGCCTATCCTTTCAAGCCTGCAGAGAAGGAACCCACACTTGAGACTGCTGGTCTTGGTTCCTGTTGTTATCCTAAATGCAGAAAGCCTTTGAAAATGCCTGGGCTGGGGAAAAAAGAACCTTGGAAGTGGGTACTGCTGGAGGAAAGGAACCGGAGACAGGCAATTACAGGAAGAGATGGATCCAGGTGACTAGTGTTGCAGGTGACGGGCAATGTGGTGGCAAAACTGAGATCCTGGAATGCCAGGGTCAGGGCATGGCCTCTTCCTGTGGGCTTTGGGAAGCTTCAGAAAATTTTTAAGCAGGAGATATGGTGATATTTGTTGTGCTTTATCAGGGTCAACCTGGCCTGATTGTAGTGGCTGGACTGGATAGAGGCTGGTAGCAGAGAGACCAGAGAGGCTGAGGCCTGAATGAGGCTGGCAAACAGGTGGCAATGGAGCCAAGAGATATATAAGAGGTGGATTCAAGAGGGCTTGGGGACCAGATAGGAAATGGGCATAAGGGAGCAGGAATCATTGAAGACAACTCCTAGGTTGGTTTGTAACCTGCCCTGGGTACTTTAAGAGGATGACATAAGGGCCCTGAAAAATGAGGAGCCATGGTAGCCAACATCATGATCAGAGGAACCATGGCTGAGTAGGAACGCCTCTACACAGTCCCTCTGGGCTCTGAGACCTCAGTCACAAAGGAAGGCTGGTAGAAGGAAGAGGCTTCAAACCCCAGACCCACTGATAACTCTCCTCCATGCTTCCACTTTTCCGTCTGTGAAATGGGAGAGCACACTGCCATCTTAAAGCCACACAAGGTGCAGAGAAGGTAGAGGTTCTAGGGTCTGCATGGAATTGGTGCCATTGCCCCTATGGGAACCTTCAGCGAAGGAGCAGTGTGAATATGGGGCCTAGGTCATACCTGCCCAACTCCTGTCCTCAGAGCTTTATCTGCCAATGAAATCCATCTGACCCACTGCTCTCAGAGACGCTGCTCCACAGTCCCAGACCTCCATCTTCTCAGGGGACCCTCCCAGGGAACAGCACCCCCCACCTCCAGATCTATAGGAGGGAATAGGGCCTTCAAAGAGTAAAAACTCTGCTAAAATTCTGACATGCCTTTCTGGGGTGGGCAGGGGACCCCTTGGCAGACAACTCACTCATCGGGAAACACCACGGCCTCATTCTTGATCTTCTTGTGCAGGGCCAGGATATAATCATCGATGAACGGGCACTACAGGTGGAGAAGCAGACAAAGGATGCAGGCCTGGAGCCTCGACTCATGCTGAGAGACTGGCCCTATCTCTCCAGGGATTGGGGCAGCTCTGGGTGCCCCTTAGATGGGAGGGAGCCCATCTAACTTGTTCAGGGCCTGACACACAGTAGTGCTCAACAAACACTGACTGAAGGAATATGTCACTGAGGACACCATGAAGCTAGGCAGACCCACCAGCGTTATAACCACCTGTAGAAAGGCCTCCCTTCCAGGGCCTGAAATTTGGGAACATGTTTACTGAGATTCTCTCCTGCCCCTCAATGTGGTCATTAGAGTGGGAGCATTTGTGGAAAGATATCTCAGCCAAGTCAGTGATGGGCATCCCCAAGGCCCAGCCTGACCCAGAATAGGAATCAAGGACAGTTTGGTGAATGAATAAATAAGTGTGTGAATGAATGAATGGCATCAAGGGACAGAGGACAGAGAAGGACAGGGAGCAGTCTGACTGGAAAGATGATGACACCACTATCTTCACCTCCCCTCTGGATGTCTGCTGTCCTAGGGCTCTCTCACATGAATCCCCTCACAAAGGAACAAGAGAAAACCAGAAAAAGCCTCTTGTCCCTCAGTCTTCTCTGAGGGAAGAGCCAGGTGGCCTCTTTCAAATGTCATTTTACTTCAGGACAAAAAGGGAAGGTCTGCACGTGTCATTTATCTTGATTCTGTTTGGCCCAGCCCCTGGTGCCAGTCCACCCAATACTCACCTTCCCATAGATGAAGCAGTACAGCGTGACCCCGGTGGCCCACACATCTAAGGCCTAGAAAGAAAACAGCTCATATCAGTCCCCCCAAAGGAACCAACACCCTTACCCACACAGTTCCAGCAGGCTATGGGAGAAGGCATGCAGAGAAACTCCTTCCTCAGTTGTGTATTCACTCAAAAAACACTCCCAGACCCTTGCTCCATGCCTGACTCTGTGCTGAGGACTGGGACACAGGGATGACCAGAACAGAGCCACTGCCCTTTGGAGATCCCAAGTCTCCTTGGAACAGGGCTAAACCAGGTAAGTTTCTAACTCAGCAGGTGCAAAACTTTCTTCATCTTCAGGGTCGCATTTGCTGTACCCATTGTACGGATGCACCCCAGAAACAGTGGTCTGTATTGAACTAGCTAAACCAGCTCATCATCCCTTTTCCTAATGATCCACTGGTGAAGCCGCCATCTACCTTTTCTCTGACCCCAGAAAAAGCCCCTGCTCACATCAAGGCCCTGGCCCTTGTCCACTTCCACCACTTCTCCCAGCTCCCCCATGCTCTGGTTCTAACACGTGCTCTCTCTACATTTTCCCTTTTGGAACGCATCTCCTCTCCTGGTGTCCACTTTTTCTCTCAGGTGAGTGATTCTCAAATCTCTACCTACCTATTCCTGCCACAGATGCCTCATCTGAATCCAATAAGGGAACACCAGGCAAATGCAAATTGACATCATTTTACAAAACAACAGGCCTGTTCTCTTCAAAATGTCAAGGTCATGAAAGAGAGGCCAAGGAACTCATCCAGATTAAAAGACACCAAAGGGACATGATAAGTGAATGCAGCCACAAACCCTAGATGGGATGCTGAACCAGAACAAGATAAAGCTTTTAAGGACAGTATCAAGGATCGGGACAAATGGTGAAATCTGAATAAGGTTCATTATATAATAGTCTTTTATCAATGATAAGTTTTCTAATTTTGATAATTGTACTGAGGTTATATAAGAGAATGTCCTTGTTCTTAGTAAACATCCACTAAAGTATTTAATGATAAAGTTGAATAATTCTCCAGTTTAACTCTCAAATGGTTCAGAAAAGTGTCATATGCATATATGTAAACACAAGGAGAGATGGTGAAAAGGTAAATGGGACAAAGTATCAATAATTGATGAATCTGATTAAAAAAGAAAAATGGGATTTTTTTGGTATTATTCTTGCAATTTTTCTGTAAATTTGGAATTGTATCAAAATTAAAAGTTGTTTGTTTTTTAAAAATTTCTCTACATCCCTGACCTCTTGAACTCCATACCCACTCATGTGTCCAAATACCTCTCATCCACTGCCTCTTTGGCAGAGCACAGTGGAGCAGCCAGCATTCCACAGGTGAAAACAGGTATGTGCCTAGGGACACAGTGAACTGCAGCCTCTGCTCAGAAAGCTTTGCCTGCTGCCTCTGTCATTAGGAGAAAGCTCAAACTTCTAGGACTTAATGCCTCCTAAGCCCCATCATGCCCTTAGTCTGTGCCCCTCACTTCTCTGGTACATTCTCTATGCCCTACCTCCTACTCAAATCCTCCCCATTTTTCAAAGCCTAGTTCAAACCCTGCCATGTCCAAGAAGTCTGAGTTGAGCCTCCAACTTCCCCCAAACATGAGCTCTCTTGCCCTTTCCACCATCTCCAGAAGGGCAGAGAGCTGGGCTGTGTGGGCTCTGTCTGTTCAACAGCCCAGTCCAGAACTCAGCACAGAACAGCTGGCAGGAAATATCTGCAGAGGAGATTGGGTGCCATTTTGCTGGAAAATGAGAAGAGGCCAAAGTTTGTCGGACTCTAGGAAGAGGTAAACATGAAGGAAGGAACCATGTTCAGCGTTCACTCCTGAGACACAAGGACCCTCAGGTTGGAAACCAGGCCTTGCTGCATGCTATCTCACCCTTCCACCTGAACCCCAACCCAGCCCAGGCCCTGGAAGCCACCTTCCCACTGAAGCTCTGGCCAGACTCAGAAATGGCCTCAGGGGCCATGAAGGCAGGGGTCCCAGCTGTGCTGGACAGCTGAGCGTCATTCCCCTCAAACTGGTTGCTGACGCCGAAGTCGGCAATCTTCACATGCCCGTCGTCCCCCAGGAGCAGGTTGGATGGCTTGATGTCTCTGTGGATGATCTTCTGGCAGTGCACTGCAGAGAAAGGCAGCTTGAGTGCTGGTCTTGGGGGACTGCTGCCCAGAACCCCCAACCTGCCCTCGCCTGGCCAGGGGAAGGCTGCTTCAAACTTCATGAGGAACTTGGAAGAGAATTGCAGGGTCTTCTGCTCCAGTCTGCAGTGAAGACACTGAGGCTAGCCCAGGCCATTTGAAGCAGACAGGATGGGACTCTTAGGAGCCTTTGGACTCCAAGTTCAGTGCTCTCTCCATGGCAATCAAAGCACCTGTTGCTGAGGGAGCAGGTCAGAGGAAACTGGGAAAAGAGCCATCGCTGACCCTCGCACGTTAGCACTGTGCAGGCTCAAAGCTCATCAAAACCCTTCCCCAGTCTCATTCCCCACACAGCCTAGTCAGAAGTGTTCCTTTCTCAGGCTTAGGGTGGGTATCCTGCAGAAGTACTGCCTCAGCCCTAGGGACTCTGGGCTGAAGGAGATTCAGAGAGGGAGGGCACCCCAGGCCTTGGGACTGCTGTGATGAACATGGAAGGGTAAGGATCAGCCTTGTCTAATAGGCAGGGAGCTCACCCTGCTTTCTGGGACCAGCACTATTGGGAAGAGATGGGCAACTCAGGCTGAGCGAAGGCACTCACCCCACCCTACTGCCATCCACTATAGGCTCTCCACTCAGCACATACTTTCCCCTGGACTGACGGACCCCAGGATGTTGTAGGAGAAGAAAGATGGAAAGAAAAGCAAGAGAGGGAGAAGAGGAGGAGGAGGAGGAGAAAAGGAAGGGTGGGGACCAAGGGAGCGAGTGTTATATAACAGTAACAACAAAACCAATGGTCCTATAGTGATTACCTGTGTACCAAGGGCACACAAGGGATTTGGCACACACCCTTCAGAGCACAAAGGCTCAAGGGCCTATGTATCTGGCCATGTAAAATGGTCTCAAATTCTTATCTTAAACCCTAGCCTCATCCTTGAACTCCAGGTTTTTTATCTTATAAATATCCAGTAAATATCTCAATATATATCTTAATATTTCTTAATAACACCTCTACTTCGGAATTTGATTTCTTTGTCTGCAATCCCCATTACCACTGTCACCACCAAACAGAACAGAAAACCCCTGCTCCTCCTCTAGTTTTTCCCATTCAGTTAATAGCATATTACCAGTTGCTCAGGTGTCTCTCTCAGACCCCACATCCAATTCATCAGCAAGACCTATGGGCTCAGCCTCTAAGAAATATTCCAGATCTGGCTGCTTCTCACACTTGCATTGCTGCACTTACTCCATCTATAAGAATCAGGCCTGGACTTTCCAACCACAGAGACTTCTGTGGCAGCCTCAATGCTCCCTTAGAGAGACTAGAATCACAAAGCAGTGCTCGGTGCCTCCATTCAATTACCTGTTCAGCCCTGGTGCTCACCAATCCACCAGGAGAAGCACTTCACTGTGACTAGCTGGGTCTTGATAAGGCTTTATCAAAATAGGATTAGTCTTCTTCTTTTTTTTTTTTTTCTTTTTTGAGGGCAGGGTGGGGAAAACAGAATAGGAGATAACAGACCCTCAGGGGAGGAGAAAGTCCAAGGACAGGATGGGGTGAAGGCCAAGCTGGTACAGGGTGGTGCCCACTGTTGACCACACCCAGGATGAAATGGCCCCTTCCTAGGCCCTTGCTAGAGACTTTCTGCAAAGCCTTCCGCCCTCTGTGCCTCAGTATTCCCTTACGTACAAAGAGAATATTAATCTGAGTGTACTGGAGTGGCTCAAATGAGATAAAAACAGTCCTGGTTCCTGTCACCTCAGCTGGGCCCTCATCCTGTTCCCCCAGGGTGAGAATATGCTCCTAATAAATAAATTAAGCTAAGATTTTAGAGAGACGGGCACCACTCCTGCTCCTCAAACCAGATCAGAAGCCTAGGTGTCTGGCCACCCTACCTCCTTCATATCTCCTCTCCACTGCCACTGTCCTAATCCAGGCCTCACCATCTGTCACTTGGGCTATAGAAACAGCCTCCTCCCTAACCAGCTGGCCGCCTCTCACCCTTTATCCAGCCACCACACAGCTGCTAGACAGAGCTTTCTAAGATGCAAATCCTATCATGCCCCTCTCCTGCTCGAAGGCCTCGGGGGTCACAATACTGACAGGATGAAGTCATGGATGTCTTCTGTGGCAGCATTCCCATCCCTCAAGTGTGGCCTGAACAGCATTTCCTGTATCATTTTTCACTATGATTTCCTGCTCCCCTCATGCTTCAACAAAACTGAACTTCTCCCCATTCTTAAGTAGTACATACCCACTCCCATCTGTACCTTTGCCATGCAGTTCTCTCTGCCTGCTGTACTCTCTCACATACCTCTCAAGCCTAACTAACAAACTCCTACTCATCCTTTAGGACTCATCACGAGTAGCTTCCTTTGGGAAGCCTCCCTTGACCTCTCAGTGCTCTGACAGCCCCCGTGCCTCTCCAAGCTGGGCAGGCACTATACTATATCATCTGCCTGCTTAGATTCCTGTCCTTCCTCCTAGGCTGTAACATCTTTGATGTCACATCCAGGTCTTTGTCATCTCCCCCACCACCAACTGTCACTTAGTAGGTACTCATAAATGAAATGAATAAATGAGTGAATAAAGGAATGACATAGATAGAGGCTAAGCTAACATCCTCCCTCCTGAGCTCTCATTACTTTAGGGCCCCTCAGAGTAAATCTACCCTGCCACCACCCACAGGCTCCATGACAGGACAAACGCTTAAGCAGTTGGACATCAATTTCTTCCTTCCTACATCTTTTGAGGCTCTGCAGAGAGGCTAAGCTTGGCTAAGAACTCAGCAGAGGAGAAATGTAGACCAAATGCCCAAGACAGAATGACTTAATGGTGACCAGGAACTGTGAAGGACCTGGAGCATGCCAGTGAAGTCCGCTGCCACCCCTTTCAAGAGTTTTTGGCCCAGTCAAATAGTACTAAGTAGGTCCATGCCTCTGCCCTCAACTGAAGTTGATTGGCTGATAACCGCTGACTGACAGAAACTGCTCAGAGCTGGCTCAGTCTGGGCTATGCCCTTTCCAGTGTACCCCTCCCCTGTTCCCTGTCTCCAGTTCCAGGGGCCAGGCAGCCCCTCACTCACAGTACTCAAGGCCCAGAATAATGTCCCGCAGGTAGAGGCGAGCTTGCTCCTCGGGGAAGGGCTTGTCGCAGGGCACCTCCATGACTGGCCTATGAGGAGAGAGAAGAGAAGGGGTTTCAGCTGAATCAGGATGAAGAAAGGCAGGCAGCAGATGAAAGGGAGCAGGGGCTGGGTCCTTCCAGCCTCTCCTAGGAGTCCTCTATATTTAAACGGGTCCTAAGGACCCAAGAGATTAGCTTTTTCTCCAATATAATGAAAATTTAAAAACACACAGACACAAATATCCCTTTACAATCATTATAATTTCAAAATAGGTTTATCTTAACTTCTGATTGGCTCAATATCACTTCTTCTAAGTACTTAATTATCTATAATCAAGCAGTTGAAAAGATGCCAGTTAGAGCAGTATTTTTCAAACTGTAGGTCAAGATCCAACAAAAGGGTCATAAAATAATTTAGTGGGTGGCTGCCGCATTTTTTCTAATAAAGTAGAATATATCAGAGTACCTCATGTAATAAGGATATGTGCTCTTTTGTAAAACTTTGGTTCCACTTACAGATATAGAATAGCAATGTGAAACTCATACTTCTCACTTTGAATAGAGGTTAAGAACATTTCAAGGACCCTGAGCCTTAAAGGGACACCACTGTCTGCCCTCTCCCCCAAACCATAGCCTGTATTCGAGACCTCAGCAATTAAGGCCTCCAGTCCACCCAGGCCCATGCTCATCTGCTGCTCTGCACATACTCTGAGAAGGCCAAATAAGGCAACATAAGTTAGAACCCTAGATTTCATGAGACTTAATGTGTGATGGTGGGCAAGCCACTTACCCTCTGAACCTCAGCTTCCCCTCTTGTAAATGGGAAGGAATGCACTCCCACCCATCCAACTTACAAATTCGTAAAGCTGAGAGAACCCTTTGTGATTTGAATACAAGAGTTGAGTCCCATCTCTATACTTTCACTTGAGAAACACTTCTTTCTTCTCCCTCTTCTCCATCAAAATCTTCTTTTTAGTTCTTCAAGGCCTGGTTCAAAACCCACCCCATCATCCAGAGGCCTCCCTGACTATTCCAGCCTCACTGACCCCCACCAGCCTTCAAAGAATTGTCCTCTTGGTCTCTCATTTCACCCCAGACCACAGCTTCCCCAAGGGGAAGGCCTGGGCTTCTGCTTTCCCCTAGAGTAGCTGACTCTAGGACTAGGGACACAGGGAGGGAAAGGAAGGCCTGGATAAGACTTGACCTGCCTGATAGGGATGGGGAACTCACCCCTTTCTCAGGAGGTCAAACACTGAAAGAAAAGAAAAGAAAAGAAGGTAAGATGCAGCCAGGCTGGCAGAGCAGGTGATGCCAAGGTCTCTCCCTGTTCTGGAGGCTGGGAGGGTGACAAGCATCCAGGCATACTTGAGGGAGGGACAGGACAAGGGTTCCACAGTATCAAAGGAGGTAAATGGGGGAGAGTGGGGTCTTCTACAAATGTGCCTCTTCTGATTCAGCATGAACCCCTTCTACAAAGCAGAAATTTTTCTAAAGGTCATAGCAGTTAGGTATGTAGGAAAGGGAGTGGAGACTAAAGTCTTGGCCTCTAATTCATATGCCAGTCTTCCTTCTGCCCCTTTTTCTAAGGGTCTCTAAGCCCAGCCATGAATCAGGCACCACAAACTTAATAACATTATTACTAACAATAATAGCTAATGTATCTTGCATATAATAACTCATTTACTCCTCACATCAACCCTATGAAGTGAAACCATTATTATCCCCGTTTTACAGGTGAAGAAACTGAGGCACAGAGCTATTAGACAGGGTCTGGGAACCCACAGCACGTAGCCTGCTTCCAGTATCTACCCCACCCATTGTCTCTCTTGATCAGTAGAGGCGGGGCTTAGAAACATCTGTTGAATCTAACTGAATATTTTGAGCCTAGTTCAGCAGTGCTGGGCAAGGGAACCTAGGGACAGAAAACGTGTGTTTCCTCCTTGCCCCCCTGAAGGTCATATGTGTCTGTGAGGAGCCCTTGGTCTGACCCCAAGTAAGCTGCTTTGGGATTGAACTGGGTCACTCACCTAAATAGAGGTTGTCCTCAGCTGGATCATCCAGGACCTGGTCAGGAGCAGCAGACATGAGGAGGCATGAAATGGGAGTCCCAGGCTTCCTTGTCCTCACCAGCCCCCAACCCACAGTATGCTCTATCGCAACCCCAGACAATGGAGCACAAACTGAGAAGGCACAGACAGATGAGGTCTCAAAAATCATAGATACTCACTCTCAGTGAGATTTTGAGCCCATCCTGAACTTACTCCTAAAGCTTCCCTGCAGCTCCCGCCCCAAGTTTGGCTGTGACCTTGGAGGCCTCAGCCATATCTGCTCCCTCAGCAGGATCCCCGGGTCTGTGCTGAGTGCCCCCAGCACGAGAGGCTGCTCAACAGGTTGAGACACAGATTCTCAACCACTCATGATGGTCACCTACCTCAATCAGCTTGACCACATTCACATGGTCCAGCTTTTTCAGGATGGCAATCTCCTGGTACACCCGCTCTAGCGGTAGCAGCTGCTTGGCTGGTCCTCCCTGTGCAGCTTGAGACCCTCTTGGAGGAGGGCGACCTGTGACCAGGAAGGGGAGTCAAACCCCTGCAGCAGGAGGCTGGGCCTCAGGCAAGAATCTTGTCCCCAACCCACCAAGCACACGCCTGCTTTAGTTCATGAGGTCCTCATGAACGAAGACCAAGATCTGCCCCCAGGCTAGGGGCTCCCAAGTACAAGACCCGACAGATACATACGTGGAAAACCATACTGTTTCAATAACTTCTTTTTGGAAAGAACTTTCATTGCCTGAGGAAGGAGAAGCAGAAATGTCAATGTGTGCAGCCACCAGGGGCTAGAACAGGCTGCTTATGGTGAAATGAGTCCAGAAAGGCACATTGGACATCTGCGACTGGCACTGAGGGTATGGCTGGATGTGGTTAAGCTGAGTGAGCAGGTGGCCATATCTGAGATTAGGCCTTACTCCTATTCCCCAATAAGCCTTTCTCAGAGGCATCCAGCCGCTGCTTGCATATTCCCAGGGTCAAGAACTCACTGTCTTTACAACCCCTAAGGACAAGGAGTTCACTCCCTTCAGAGGCAGCTTGTCCTCTGTCTTCCCAGCTTCTGCCCATCCCCCCACCCCCCAGCTTTCTAGGACCCAGCTTGGGCAACACCTCCCTTCTATCCCCATACTCACATAGTGTCTGTCTTCACTTTCATTGTAGGCCAGCCTCACCACACCGTAGGCACCCTGCGGATAGGCACAGGTCAGCCCCACCTGGGCAGAGTGATCTCCCCTAGGACTAACTCAGGAAAAAGGGAGCCTGAATAGCTCCAGTCTCCTCTTCATATATCCCATCTCTACCCGCCACCACCAATGGGCATAAATTTCAAGCAGATGGGGATGGGGTTCATGAGCCCTGGTATCTGCACCTGCCTGGCTCAATGCAGCTCCATGCTTCCCCCAGCCCCTCCTTATCTTCCATCAAAAACTCTAGGGAGTCAGGAATCAGGAGTCATCTCCCACCTCCATCCCCCACCCACCTCAGGTATTTCCTAAAGAGAACAAAATTTTCACTTCCAGGCCTGGGCCTTCCTGCCTCTGTATCACATTCCCAGAGGAGAAGGGATTATACCAAACAGAGGATCCAGACAGACTGCCTTCGCAAAGCCCCAAACGAAGTTCTCAATGCTCCTGGCCTGCCCCAGTCCTACCTTGCCAATTTCACTCTGCAGCTTGTACTGGTTCAGCTGCACACAGTCCTGGGGGAACAAAGAGGGAGTATCAAGTAAAGCTTGATCCAAAGGCAGCAATGCTCCTACCTCAGGAGCCTATTCAAGGCCCAGTGCTGCCCCTCACTCCCAGACCTCAGGTCTCAACCTTCCAAGTTGGGATGAGGAAACTTGATGGTGCCAACACGACCAAAAGTGACAAGAAGCCTTGAATGATGTTTGAAAACATGAATGGTAAGCCATGGTTATACTTTGCTTCCTAGGAAGTGGGGAAGGAAAAATGCACGGATTTCTTCCTGGATGCTGGGGTCTGGGAGATCCAAATCTATAAGAAACCCATGAGCAAGTATTTCCAGAAGCAGCTGAATGTGAGGTCTAGATAGCATGGACAAAAAGGAAGAAAAGAGCCTTGGGTACAGAAGACCAGAGACCTGGCTCAGGCATAAAAAGCTCAGCCTCTGAAGGCCATAGATTGCTCAGTGCTCAGGTTCACTTTCAGATCTAAGTGGCAAGGACAGAGCCAGTGGAAGCCTAGAGGCTGGAACCATGCTGGCAGCTTCTGAGTCAGAGCAGACTCAAGAAAACAGGATTAGGGGTGGGGGCACAAGCTGGAAAAGGCTTGGGGTGGGAGGACACTACATCTGTCTTCAAATCTCTAAGAGGACTTTTGGGGGGACAAGGGAGGAGCCTATCTCCAAGGCCTGGACTGGGTGGGGCTGGGAATGGTGGGAATTATAGGAGGCAGTGGTTGGCTCAGATGGAGCTCCCCTGGGTGCGAAGAGGCCTTATTGTGAAGTAGTAAGCTCCCTAACTCTGAGGATATGCAAACTAAAGGCTACCCAGCTGTGTGGCAGGAATAGGAACAGAAAGGGTCTTCACTGAGGACTACTAAAAAGCTTGTGAGCACTGCCCGACCAACCTCTGCGTCCGAGATGGCCACATGGTGGGACTCGATGGTAGGCCTCCGCCATGCCCGTGGGGAGATGTGGCTGGCAGGCCCTGTGGCGTAAGGCCCAACCTGGGCCTCCAGGCAGCTTCCTGCCGGCCGTTCCTGCAGGGAGTACTTCCTAGCTGAGAGGCTGGGTCTGGCTAGGGGAAGTCTTGAAGCACTGCCGGGTATCACGGAGGCAGCTCTCGCCCGTGGCGGAGGGTCCACACCGTTCCTGGCAGACCCTGGGCCGCCATCCACCTCCTCCAAGTGGGCCACATCGATAGCCGCCACTCGCTCCACCAACTCTGCCCGAGGGTCCTGGCAGCAAATTGCTGGGCCCCCCTCCATTGCTGCATTCAACGGGGTCCTCTGTGCAGCCTTATTGGGAACCTGAGAAGAGAGGGCAGAAAGGCTTGAAATTGGCCACAGAGCAAGAAGGTCAGATTTCTAGGCTCTTCTCCCATTGCAGCCCTACCTGCATGCTTTTTCCCCACCTGTTCTCTCTGACTGGGTTGCCAGCATTCAAACTCAGGTCTGTCCCTACTAAGTGAAGGAGTTCTAGGAACTCATCTGGCTCTGCTGCACATCAGCTCTCTAGACTTCTCGTATTCCCATTTGTACAACAGGCAAAGTCATGCCTACCTTGCTGGTTTCTTAAGGAAGCAGGGAGAATCTGATCCTCTGGAATCAGGACAGACAGATACAGGCAGAATAATGGAGGCCTAGTGTACCTAGGAGAAACAGAGTCCAGGGTCAGTTCAGGCCCTGAACCAGCAGACATCCCAGTGACTCACCAGCCCCACCCCTTGACAGCAGATCATTCCAACGCTGCCACCTGGAAGCTGGCTGGGTGCTGGTAATGCAGAGGCCTCCCAGATGCTCCAGGCCCACTCACCTCCTTCAGGGAGGCCTCCCTGATATTCCAACCTTCCACTCCTACCCTTCTCACAATTTCCAGGAAGATTTCCCTGGGACTCCAGCCTCTATCATCTCCTTCAGGGAGGCCTCTCCAAGCAAGTCTCTCCCATTACTGCCTTCTCTGTTCCAACAGAACCTGCAGCCCAGGACAAAGTCCATTAGGGAAAGGGACTCTGTTTTGGTAGCTGTCAAAAGAGACTTCACTGCACTAAAAAGTCATTCTTTATTTTTTCTGGTTTTCCCTTCCAGTTTATTTGTGTAGCCAAAATGTTTTGCTACATTTGCTCAGACTAAGATATTCCCCCTGGCCTGGCCTTATACCTACCCTGGCTGTACTGTAGTCTGAGCCCCAAAAGAGGCCCCAGGCCAAGGACTTGAACCCCAGACCAACCTCCAACCTCCAGTTGCCCTTAACCTTGACCACAATCCTGGGCTAAACACTAACCCCAAGTTGAATTGTGACACTCGGGCTGGGACTCCATTACTGCCCCAGACCAAGCGCGGGCCCCACCTGAACCAGATGTCTCTCCCCATTCTTGGGCCAAACTAGGCATCTTCTTAGGAAAAGTGAGTGGACTCCTGACCTTCCTGTCTGGTGGTAACTTCCTCTGTCCCTGCAGAGTAACTTCCTCTGTCCCCACACAGTGACTTTAAAAACACGGTCTCTGTTTCACCCCTCATTCTCCCATCACTGCTTTCACAGATGTCAAGGGGGCACTGGAGTCCACTGGCCAGTCCCTATCCTGCCTGCCAGCCTACTGTGGTACCCTGGCCAGGCTCCTTCCCGACTCTAAGCCTCAGTCTCTCCAATATGGATGTGGGACCTTCCCAAATTCCCTAGGGCCACAGCAGGACTTAGAGATGGTTTCTGGATAAGGGTGTGGTCCAGAACCCTGTGCCTGGTCTACAGAGAGTTGAATGAGTGGAAGCCCAGAGGTGGTGAAGCTGATGTTGACATGCAGAAAGGAAGGGAGAAGGGGATCCAGATTGGTAACAGGAAAAGTCATGGAGGCTGGAACCAGAGGAGTATATGTGTATGTGGGTGAGGCTAGAACATCAAGGAGGCCTCCCTGGAGGAGATGAGAAAGGGGTGAATAGGGCTGGAGGAGGTGAGAGGGGGCAGTGACTGCAGTTAGATTATTAGAGGCTTTGGGAACCAGGCTCCTTGCAGGAAGGAGGAAGCCAAGGCTGAAGGGAGCCCTCCAAGCTTGGCTCATCCATCCCACTCACTCCTCTCTGTAAGCGACCTACCCTGCTGCCCATTCTCCTCACTTTGCAGGCCCTTTTTCTCTCACCAGAATATAAACTCCATATATTAAGGCTTTGTTGGCCTTGTCTCTATAAGATTATTGCTGTCTTCAGCTGTGCCTGGCACAGACTAGGAGCTCAATAAACATTTGTTGAATGAATGAGTGGTTGCCATAGTGATCATTACTGCCCGGTCTCCATTAGATAGAAGGGAAAGCAGCCTCAGAGAGGGAATCCCAATAAGCCTAAGGCCCCAGCCCATGGCAGGGAATGAATTACAGTGTCAGGAGTTCCTGCCCTCCGGCTCTGGGCAGGGACAGAGGGAGAGAGCTACCACAGGCAGAAGCCAAAGGCTGCCCTACCTCATAAAATTTGCATCTGATTTCCTCTTCCTATAACTCCCTTCCCCTTTTTCTCCGAGGAAGAAAGAGGCCCAGCAATGGTCAGGTATGGTCCAGGAATTACACAGTAAGTCAGAGCAGAGCCTTCCTGCTCTAGCCTGGGGCCCTGTTACCTGGTTTAGGCTTTGCACCTTCCTGGCCAAGCCCACGGGCACGTGACTGCACCTCTGCAGAATGGGGTTACTAGCAGTCTCAGTTCCCTGAGCAGGTGGTTGTGAGGAGTAAAGGAGTGAACGCCCATGCAGGGCTCAGAACTGGGCCCGCCACAAAGGAAGCCCTGTAAAAGTGAGTTTTTGTTGTGCTGCTGTTGTTGTGATTGCCTGGCACATGCTGTAGCCCAGATGGATGCGAGGGCGGCACAAGGAGGCTGTGAGTGCTGACGTCAGACTCTCCATCCTCCCTCCCGCCTGGATCAAATTCAGGTGACTAAGCATGTCTGTGTGATAGCCGGTCTAGGAGGCCCCAGGTTCCTACCTCATGTCCAGGCGACAGGGCCTGGTGCCCTAGGCTATGCATGTGAGGGCATGTGTCTGCACTTGAGAGAATGTGTGCAAGCAGGGCTGTGGGTCTGGGGTGATGGCTTGTGTCTATGTGTATATGTGTATGTGTGGGGGTGGTCCACACATAGGCACATATCTGTATGAACACAGAAAACAATTGGTGTTGTCTATAGGCATGTGTAAGTGTGATCATCTGTACTGTGGGATCCACTGGAATCTAAATGCAGTCATGTTTAAACTTCCAACAAGGTCACTTGTCCATCAGCCTGGGGCTGCCTGCTGGGTTGGGCAACCCAGGCCTCTTGGCAGCTCCCCCAAGGGATCTCTCGAGGCTTTTCCCAATCTGAGGTCCCGGAAAATGCTCTATAGAAACTAACTAGGCAGATAACTAGTGGCCACATGGGCAAAAAATGGACAGACAGGCTGGGACCCAGACCCAGGGCAGAGCAAGGATTCCTCCAGGCATGGGGAGCTTCCCACTGTTCAGCCTAGTCTGCAGCCAAGAATAGCCAGACTCAGGCTCTCCCTCACTAGGAAAAGCTACCCCAATCCTGATCTTGCAGGCTAGGGCTGTGTTGTCTTGAACAAGTCATGGAGCCTCTTGAAAGCTGTTTCCTCATTTATGAATGAGATGGCTACCATCCTGCCAACTCCCAGGGTTGTGAAAGGAAGTAGATGAGATTGCAGACACTGAAGAAGTCTGTGCCCAAGCAATGTGGGACTAGGATGTATCTGTGTCAGGAAGCCACTGAAAGAGAGCCTTGATGTACTAAGTACAGCCCCATATCTGTCCCCTGGCTCCAAAAAGGCCTTGGCACATTACCCTCAGGCTTCTACTGCTAGGATATGTCCCCCATCCACAGGTGCCTGGCTATTCCCAAGGGATGTAGACCCCGGTTCTGAGATCCTCTTTAGAATGTGCCACATCCACTGTGTCTCCCAGAGGAAGTCTGGAACAGGAAAGAGCAGCAGATTCTGCTCTTATCCCAGCTGGTTCAAGCGGCACCCCCTGGGATGACTTCAGGTACCAGTCAGACCTCACTCTGAGTTCTGGAAGGCTGCTGTGAATCTCAGGGCCAAGTTCAGCAGAAAACCAGCTACAATCCAGGCAGAGAGAACACACAGCGCTGACTGATAGAGGACTAGCCAAAAGAAAAAGCTGTAAGGAGGTGGTCTAGCCACTCAGGCCAGACATGGAAGATGGCTCTCACAACGCCAGGCTGCCTCACAGAAGCTGTGTTTACGCTCCTGACAAGTGTCTGGATGGCCCTGGCAACGGGTGCCCTTGGAGGCTCCCGCCTCCACCCAAGATGACTCAGTCCCCTCCAGGGAGGCCCAGGCGTCTGGTGCCAAGTCATGCTTGAGGATGCCTGCTGTGAGGATGCCCCCTCCCACCATCCCAGGGGAGGCCTCAAGCACCAAGGTGGGCTCTGACCGATTTGGCGCAGCAACCCTCAACGCGTCCCCAGTGCACCTTGGCTGATGGTCTCCAGGCCTCCCCCTCTACCTCTGCACCTCCTCATCCTCCACAGCAGGTCTGTGCCTCCAGCCCAATTCTTTCCAACCAGCTGTCTCCTCCTTTTCATGTTCCTGGGCAGCTCAGACCCAACAGGGCCCCAATTCAACTCAGCGTTTTCCCCAAGTCTGCTCTTCCTGTCTCCATCGCAGAGATGGCACCACCATCCTCCCAGTTCTTCCAGGGCAGAAACCCAGGAGCCCTCCTTATTACTCAGCCTTACTCCCCCCTCACCCAACTTACTGCCCACTCTGGCCAAACCGCACCACTCGCAGCTTCCAGAACTGCAGACTGGGTTCTGCTGCCAGGCCTTTGTACAAGCTGTGCCTTCTGCCAAGAACACACCTCCATCTCCTTTGCTACCAGAGGACAGCTCAGACATCTCCTCTGGAAGCCCTCCCTGATCTCCCCACGTCTAGTGGAGGTCACCAAGTTGATCCCCTCTAAAAGTCCAGATTCAGGCCTCCACTTTACCATCGCATTGCTTCCATCCACACAGGTATGCCCACCTCCAGGTTCATATCCCAACCCCATCCCACCCCATCTTCCATACCATTAGAGGGAATATCTCTATTATACAAATATGGTCACAGTTGTCCCAAATGATGAACCTAGAATCTGGAGGACAGAAGGGCAGGAGACCTAGCCTCAGACTGGCAGTTCACAAGCTGGGGAGCAGCCAGGACACAGACTCCTGAGATGCAAATTCAGAGTCATTCATTCATGTAACAAATACTCACTGAACACCTGCTATACGTGTCCAGGAACTGTGCTGGGTGCTGGGAGATAAAGCAGTGAACCAAAAAGACAAAGTCCCTGCTTGCATGCAGTTTAATTTCTACTGGGGCAAGAAGCCACAAACAAGAAAGCCTATAATTAACAGATGTGTCAAGTGATACATGCTACGGAGAAAAATATAATCGTGTAAGAGAGACCAAGAGTGAGGAGCTGGGGGTTGCTATTTATACAGTGTGGTCAGGAAAGGACTTTCTGATGCATGATTTGTGTAGAAGCTGAAGGAAGTGAGGGAGTAAGCAATGTAAACATTTGGGAAAGGCATTTCAGGCAGAAGAACCAGCAACAGCACAGGCTGTGAGGTGAAACTACTCACTCTGAGGAGCAGCAAGGAGGCCAAAGTGGCTGGAGTGAGGTGTTCAGTATGTGAGAGGTACATGATGGTAATCAGAGTTACACCTGGATGAGAAAGCCATCACTCGCTGTGCCCAGCCTCAGAAATGGCTTCTTGGAGGAGGTAGCATTTAAGCTCTTTCATGACCACGGAGTAAGGATTTTAGAGGATGAGAAGATGGAAGTTCACACTGTACATAACACACACAGAGAGCCTTTCCTGGCTGGGACTCATGGCTTGGCTTAGGGGTTTGAGGGGACTGTCTTTGTGGACAGAAACCAGGAGGCCTCAAAAGCCAGAGGAGAGTCTTAAGCAAAGGAGTTACTCAGTCTAATGAGGTTTAAAATGATCTCTCTGCCTGGTGTAGGGATTGAGGGTAAGAGACCAAGGAGGAGGTAGGCGTCCCCTGAGTCTTTGGGCCTAGGAAACAGTCTGGCACACAGTGGGTGCTCAATTTGTATGTGCTGAATGAAGGACAGAGGGCTGTGCCGGGAGGCCAAGGCATCTTCCCTAGGATCCTCAAGGACACAAGCTGTGTGTTCCTCCTGCGCTCCTGGGCCCACCTGGTAGATAATACAGCCTTCTATGTACTCGCTGAGATACATAACCTTCCCTAAACACCCTGTAACCCTTAAGGCACACACATATCCATCCCGGATAGGCACACGATGTCCGCGTGACCCGCCCTCACACAACACTCCATTCTTCCAATGCACACCCCTCACACACACAGGCACACTCCTGTGTCCACGTGACACACGCACACCCGCCTCCAAACACCACACACAGGTCCCCGCGCACGTGTGCGCCTTCTGAGCCACCAGTTCTGTGCCCCTGCGGCCCCAGAAGCCGCAATGCCCGCCTCCACCACCCCCTACCACCCGCGCCCCGGCCAAGGGAGGACTGCGCAGCTAAAGCCACGCGCCTCGTCAGTTCCATTCATCCCCCGCCTCCCACCCCAGCTCTTGAAGTAAGACTCAGGGGAGGGCTGTGTGGGTGGAGCGCTCAGCGCAGATCCACACGTGGGTGCACCCGTCTGGGCCCACTCCGCATAGACACCACCAAGAGCTGGGGCGGGGGTGGGTAGTGCGTTGGGTATGGACGCAGTCCCGCACACTAGAGCTGGGGAAGGGATGCAGACGGTGGGGCGCCCCCATAGATACAGTCCCGTCTGCCAGAGCAGAGAGAAGCAGGTTCCGTGAGGCACCCCGTAGAGGCGGCCCCAGACATAAGGGGGAGGATCCTCACACGGTCGAGGTCCCGGCTGCCCTCGTAGACTTTGTCTCGCAGACCATCCCTCTCGACCCTGCAGGCTCCCAGCGGACGTCCAGGCGAACGTCCCCTCCGGTTCCCTGACCCAGGTTCCGTCCCCGCAGACCCCTACCTCGGCGCTGGGCGACAGTCTCCGCCGGCCGGCGTGTGGCCAGGCTCGTTCCCGCGGCGCGCGCCCCGCCCCGCCTGCCTAGCCCGGGCCAGGATCGCCGAGCCCAGACCGCCGGCGCGGCGGCTCCCGGCAGCTCTCGCTCCCCCGCCCTCCGCCGCGCCCGACGCGCGCTCATTGGCCAGGCCGCGCGGCTCCCCTGGTGCCGCCCAATCAGAGCTTGAGACTCTAGCCCGGCTCCCGGAGGGGTGGGGCCGTGGCAGGCCGGCGGCTCTGGAGGGGCCCCTCTCCCTGCTGCGGGGCCGGGCCTTGTCACGCCCCCGACGCCCTACTGAGGGCTGCCCGGGGTATCCCAAAACCCTCCAGGTTGCGGCCTTAGCCTCTTAGCTGGGCCTGGAGGATACGCGTGCTTCTCCCAAGAAACCCTTTGTCCCCAGCTTTTCGGCCTGGCCGGGCAATAGAGCCCCTCCCGGGGGAGGAGAGTTGAGACGAGGTGCGTACTAGGGGAGGAGCAAGGCAAGGCGAAATTGGATACAGAGGATGGGGTCGAGGCCGAAGGCCGAGGAGAAAGACCTTGAATGGCAGTCAGGAGGTTAGCCATCTGCTGAGTGGGGATAAGGCAGACGGAAGCTTTCATGTTTGTAGAAGGGCTCTATGAGCAGGCAGTAAGAATGGCCTAGCTGGGCTAGAGGGAATGGAGAGGACACCACAGGACGACCTGACCTTCACGGTGGTTGTTCCTGGGGATTCTGCCTCTAGTCTCTCGTTTAGCGAACTTAACAACTCTTGGTTCAGTTACATTAAATTCTCCACTTGTGAATCCTTCGGCACCTCACCCTACCACTTGCCCAGGAGAGAGAACCACATATCACTACCTCAAACCTGGCCTCTTGTATGCCTGTCTCCATCTGGAACCAGAAGCCGGGGAGTTATCGTAGCCTATCGCTTTCCTGTCCTAATCAGTTGATCACCAAACCCTGCCCATGCTTTCTCCTAAATATCCCTGGAATCCAGCCACTTCTCTTCGCCTCTCTGCTCCTCCCTTAACCCAGAGGACCATCATCTTGCACCTGGATTGGTACTGCAACCTCTTCATTGGCCTCCCATTCCTATCTAGTCTCACCACCCCACCCCATCAGATAGCCAGAGCAGTCTTTCAGAAACACAGGTCCAACGAGTCAGCTTCTGCCTAGGGAATCTTACATAGCTCACCAGTACCCTGGGAATAGGTCCATGACCTCAGTCCTAACCACCTGCCTGTCTAACTCCTTTCAGGACTTGATTCAATGCCCATCTGCCAGGAACTCTTCCCTCTAATCATGCTGCCCAGTGTAGGTCAGCACCCCCTCCTAGGGCTTTGTTATGAGTATCTGTTTACCTTCCTGTTCCCCTTCTGGACTGGGAACTCCTTAAAGCCAGGGATTGTGCCTGATTTATCCAGCACATAGCCTGACACATCATGTAGTTGCTCAAAGGTGTTTGTCAAATGACTAACTAATTGGATATGGTAATTAGGGAGTTGGATATGTGGGGTTGGGGTTCAGGAAAGAGGGCTGGGCCAGCAAGACAGTTTCGGAAGTTGTCAGAAAGGACCCATAGTTGTAAGTAGAGCCATGAGGAGAGGGTGAGATAACTCAGAGCAAATAAAACCGGGGACAAAAACAAAACACTTTTTTCCCCCTTCTTTAATTCTCTCCCCCCACCCCACTACACCCTCTAACCTATAGATGTTGCCATTTCCCTTTAAGAACTGGATCTCTGAAGGCAAGGTGTCTCCTCCCACACACTCACAGCATGCACTTGGGGCCTGGCACCCCCAGTGCATCCCAGGGGTCTAGTGCACCTGGGGCCTGGCACACCTGGGGTATGGTCCATGGTTCCACCTGGGGCATGAACCCAGCCCTTCTGCATGTAAAGCTAACCACTACATGAACCCAGGCCCTTCTGCATGTAAAGCTGACCACTACATGCTAACCACTACACTATGGAGCCACCCTCCAGAACACTTACTTTTAAGGGGGAAAGATTTCTGTAACAGGTAGGATCAGTTTTGACTTAGGTAACAGAAATTCCACATAAGAGCCTCAGGGAAGACAGTCCTGGGTCGTTATGTCAGCTGCACTCCACAAAGACCTTCCAGATGTGGCTCTTTCCACTTACTGCTCCAGCAATCTCTGGATATGACACTTGTCCTCATGGTTCAGGGTGGCAGCTAGAGCTCCAGCTATCGCATTCCAAAGAGTGGAATGAAGACACAGATGAAGACAAAGGATCTACACTAGCTCTTTTTTAAAGGAAGTTCCCAGAAGGTCTCACATGACACACATACATCCCATTAGCTAAAACTTAGTCACATGACCAGACCCAGCTGCAAGAGGAGACTGGGATTGCAGCTTTTATTCTAGGCAGCCATATATCCAACCAAGAACCAAAGGTTATATCACTACAGAGAGAATGAATATCCAGGGACAACTAGCTGACTCCACCATTGAAAGAGAGGATAGAGCACTACTATGTGCCAAACTCTGTGCTAGGCACTTTCATATCTTACTCCAGTCTGAGTAGAGGCTATTATTATCCCTGACTCAAAGAGGAATCTTGGAGAGTTAAGCAACTTGCCCAAGGATACACAGTGACCTGTGGCAAAGCTGCAGTTAAAGCCTGTCTTTTCCCTACACAGTGCTGGTTGGAAAATTAGGATAGGGTGGGTCCTAAAAGCTGCTGGAAGAAAATCTTTCAACAAAAGAGGGCTTGGTCAACAATGTCAGATACTGACAGGCCAAGTAGGATATAGTTGAAGTGTCTGCTTGGATTTGGCAATGAAAGTGCTCCCGGTAACTTGGCAAGGGCATCTAGGAGAAGCAGAGATGGGGCTGGAGGCCAACTGCAGAGGGTGGGACACATAGGAAAGTGTAAACTGGTCTTTCTGGAATGGTAGCAATGAAAGTAGAGCAGAAAGTAGCTCTCTACAGGGGAACATGGACCTGGAGGAGGCAGAAGAAGGGAACAAATACAGGAGTGGGAGGGAGAAGAGGCAGCCTCTGCTGGGAGGTCTCCAGGTGGGGCAGAAGGGTTGGATACAAAGAAACAACTCTACTTATTCAGGAGGGAAGGGGGCAGGAGGTGCAAAAATAGGTCTGGAGAAGAAAAGGAAGAAGAGGAAATTCCTGTCTTGTAAAATCTGAAGGATGGTTCTTGGCAAGGAAAGAGGGCAGAAAGCCAAGGGTCTGAGGGAAAAAGGAGGGGCTAGCCTGTGCTGTCCAACTTGGTAGCCACTAAGCCGTGTGTGGTTATTTAAATTAATTAAAAGTTAATAAAACATTTCATTCCTCAGGTGTACGCATCACATTTTAAGTCCTCAGTGGCCACATGTGGTTACTGACTACTATATGTGGCAGCACAGATGTAGAACATTTCATCAGTGCTGTTGGACAACACTGATCTAGACAGAGCATGGTGCCCAGGGACCCTGTCTGGCTGTAAGTCCGAACTGGAGGTCATGCCCACTGCAGGGCCCCAGAAGAATCCTCCCATACTATCTCCATTTAAGACCTTCCTTCCCTCTTTAGGATTCCCTCAGATCTCCTTCCTGGGATAACCAACCCCTTCCTCACTTCTGCTTTCATGAGGCTGCTCCTGAGGTTCTCTGCCTATCCCAGTGCCAGGCTTCCTACAGCATAGGAAGAGTTTGTGGAGGATTGGGAAGAGCTCCAATGCTCAGGGTTGTGCCAGGACAGTAGCCCATAGATAGAGGTGAGCTGACTCTCAGCACTGACTCTGCTGGGCTCAGGGCAAAGCATTGGCTCACCACCACCCAACAACAGATCCAGAAGGACCACAAAGATTGCTCAATTCAACACCACATTTCACAGATGGGAACACTGAGTTGCAGAGAGAGCTGGGAAGAAAGTGCAGAAGGCAGAGGTTTGTCCTCATTCCTTTAATTGTACTCCACCCTTTGCTTTCCCCAGACCTTATGTTCAGACAGAGTTGGAGGCTGGGGCTAGGCCACAGGCAAGGAACCCAGGATTAGACTAAGGCTCCCACCTGACCAGAGGTAGCTGAATAAGATTCATTGCTGAAGGGGATGTCCTAGCCTGATATGCTTGGGAAGAAGCATTTCCTATGAAAGTGACGTGGCATGGACCAGGCATCTGTGCTTGGGGGAGTAGATATGTTCAGATGGTTGTGTTTACAGGGCCCAAGCTGTTCAAATGTGTGGCTAGGAGAGAGATATGCATTTGGGTGAGTGTGCACGAGACACCCCATGGCTTCTGAGCACACCATAGACCTGCTCACTACTGGCACCTGCCAGGTGAGGCCAGCCCAGGCTAAGTCTGATACCTGATGTGGAGCAGCAACAGGTCACAGAAACAGGAGCATTTTAAAAATAGGTCCTTAATATTGCCTATGGAGTTTGCTGTCCTTGCAGATCATATCACCAGCTCTGGAGATTCTCATTCAGGGGGTCTAGGGTGGGCCCAGGTACCTGCACTGTTGATAAGCTCCCCAAGGAAACCTGAGACCAGTAAAAATCAGGGCTCAAGCAGAGCTATCCAATAGAACTTTCTATGGTGCTGAAAATGCCCTGTGAGGTCTAATATGGCAGTCACCAGCCACATATGTTTACTTAGCAGTAATGTGGCTAGTTTGAGGAATTGAAGTTTTTCTTTAATTTAATTTAAATTTAAATTTAAATAATCACCCATGGCTAGTGGCTACCACATAGGAGAACACAGGGCTAGAAACATGAGACAGTGGGATGGATGAGGGGCCAGAGAGAGAAGCACAAAACTCCAGTATAGGAGTGTGAGAGAGGCCCCACCCAGCCACAGCCCTTCCACACCAGGAGAGGCTGAGGCTGGGGTGAGGTTCTCTTGAGAAGGTGCAGAGTTGGAGCCAGAGCTCAAAATTGTGCAAGTCTCTCCCAGTGTCCACCATGAACTATTGGCAACCCAATGTCTGCCTAGCTGAGAGGACAGGAGAGTCCTGAGGAGATTCATCTGCTCTGGATGGGACCCCATCAGGGCCGCACGCTGCATCCAGTCAGGAGTTGAGGGCTGAGAGTCAGGATGTCTTCATGTTTTCCTGCAGGCCCAGGGTGGAGCTGGTGGCTGCAGGGTCGTGCTCACCCTGTGGGAGCATTGAGAATAATAAAAGTCAGCCAATAAAAGTCAGCCTCAGGGGAGTGGCTGGCTCCCCACCACAGACACACAGCCCAACCTGTTTGAAGGGCCCAACTCAGCGAGTTCTCTTACCGCTTCTGGCCTCATGTCCTCCGCATACTTGAACTTCTTTTGCTTGTAGTAGTGCCTCTTGGGCAGGATATGGAGCAGCAACAAGTCACAGAGAACTGTGGCCTGAAGACAGGAAGGTGGTGGATATAGCATGGGAATCTGGGAGCAGGGACAGAACCCTCCACATCCCACCTCAGTCCTAACTGACTTTTGGGGCCTGGCTGAATCCTGCCCTATCCAGACATCAGGTTTCGGAGGATGGGGAAGCCCTGCAGGCCCCTCGGGAGACAAACACTATCTCATTCCACCTCTGTCCTGCCCCAGCTCTGGGCCTCGGTTTCCTCAGACATACTGTGGGTCTAGTGGGGTGGGGTCAGCTCAATAAGGATGGACAATTATGGTCAAGTTACAGAGTGAGAGACTTGTTGCTGATACTGATATGTGGGAGAGGAGGGACTGACCCCAGCACAGGGATCCCATGTTGCCAGCACTTACCACCCCAAAGATACCAATCCCAGAGCCAATGGTAGTCATCGTGGGGATGATGTCAAACTTCCCAGCCTGGTGGCAGGACCCAGGGAGAGAAGGGTTAACAATTAGAAAAGGTCTGGTTGAATAGGCCTTCCTTAGAAGCCATAAGGCCAGACCTGGGGCAAGGGGGCCTCCCCTCCCACTGTCAGCTGGCCCCACAGCCTGCTGCCAAGGGTCTGGTTCTACATGGCAACTCAGCTTCTTATAAGGCTTTGACCTTGACTCTGACTTCCTGGGGACCACTAAGGGCAAGGCTTCCAGCCTGTGACTATACCTCCTCCACTATCTCCCTGTGGGAGCCTTTCCCTCAATGGTCCCCAGGGCTATCTGTTATTAGAAATAGAACTGCTAGATGAAGCCTATCCAACTTCCTGTCATCTTTAACCACAGATGCCTAATAGGCACTTACAGGATCCAAGAGTGTGTCTCTGGTTGCTGCTTGCACTGACACTTACCTTGCCATCCACGAGAATGTCAAAGCGAATCCCAAACACCTTGAAGAGGTGCCTGTGGTTGGTCCCATTCTCCATGAAGTGCCTGGCAAACCTTGGGGAAGAGGTGAAGTTGGAGGGGAGATGATGGAGAATTATCTCAGGTTGGGAGTTCACAGAGCATCATGGATGCAGTGTCCTTTAGAGGTCTATAAGGATAGCCCTACATCTTCAAACATTATATAAAGGGGGAGCCATAGGTAGGATCCCAGACCTCATTCCAGGAATGCGGTACTCAACCTCCACCCTGACCCCTGATGTGAGCAATTCCCCCAACCAATCCTGGCCAGGCGGGCCTCAAGGTGACTGAGAGCTAGGGCCAGGGGCGTGGGCCTTCAAAGTCTTGCTCCCTGATGGCTTCCTTCTTGTCCAATTCTAGAAGGCCAGGCTCTTCTGCTCCCTTTCCAGGGACACTTACTTGGCCAAGAGGGTTCTGGGACTAGGAAAGCCCACAGGATCCCAAGACAGAGTACACTGGTAGGGGTCTGACAGGCACCTGAAGTTGAAGCCTTGAGATAGTTTTTTCTCCTCATACAGCCCGTGGAACTCGTAGATGGGTTTGCAGTGTCGTACGTTCCAGTCCAGGTCACAATTCCAGTCAATGGTGATGCCCACCACCCCGCCCTGCCAGGGACACAGGCATGTAAGATCTGGGATTTCAGGATTAAGAAATAGCTGTCTTAAAGCTGGTGCAAGCATTCTCTTGAAGAGATGGTTTTTAACTTGAGAAGAGATACTGAGAAGCTTCAGTGTCAAGGTCCTGTCACCCTCTCTGGCCCCATCTTCCGCCCATCACACTCCAGCTTTCTATTTCTATAACACGCCAACTTCTTCCTACTTCAAAGCCTTTGCACATGCAGTTCCCCTAGTTCCCCATAAGGCTGGGTCTTTCTCATTCTTTGGTCTCTTCTCCTAAGAGGCCTTCCCTGACCATCACCCTAGTCTAAAATATGTTCCTATTATTTCCCCTGTATTTTTTTTCTGGAACACTTGTCACTTTTAATCATATTTTATTTTGTATGATTATTTATTAACCTATCTCTTCCAAGACCATAAGCTCCATGAGGGTGGGGCTTTCTGTCTCATTCACTGACTCTTGAGTTCTTAGCATAAGTCATAGTGTGGGAGGCAAGTGAATAGTTGTTGAAATAAAGAATGAGTCTATAGAGACATGGGCTTGGAAAAGAAAACTTGAGAAAGTGAAGCTCCTCCAGTCCAGGCAAGGATCAGGAACAGGTGGGGGTGGCTGGGCAATGGAAGTGTTCAGAAGTGGTCAGAGCAGGTGAGGAGCTGGACAACTAGGCAGGAAGCTGGTACCTGTAGATTGTGGTGATGAGTGAGAAGTTCCCAGTGGGGGAGGCATGGAGAATTTTAGGGACAAGGAGGTATATCATTTAGCTTTCTGGTCCTGTGTGTTGCTACAGTAAGAACTCTCTCCAGGAGTGGGCAAACTGAGGCCTGAGGGCTGAATGTGTTTACCTATTGCCCGTGGCTGCTTTTGCCCTCCTGCAGCTGACCTGAGTAGTTGGAGCAGAGACCACATGGCCTGCAGAGATGAAAATGCTTACTCTCTGGCCCTGTTCTAGACAAATTTGTTGTGAATTTGTGTGTGTATGTGATGTCACAGAAAAGGGGCTGATTCCATCCCTGAATAGGCATTGCAGGAACAGGATAATAAAGACCACGTGGGAACATGTACATTGAGTTGCCACGTACCAATCAGTACAGAAGTGCTGTCCCATGCATGAACTCAACTGATCCTCAAGACAACGACATGAGGCAGGTACTATTATTGCCTCCACTTTGCAGGCACAAAAGTTTAGGTACACAGAAAGTAAGAGACTTTCTGAGGTCACATTGCTCCTTAGGGGCAAAATTGGAATTTAAACCTAGTCAGATAGATCTGTGCTGCTTATGAGGTAGTGCTTCTCTTGAAACCCCAGGTGACTATGTAGATCTCGGCCTCTGGAATTCCCAGGATTTCACAGGGTCATGGGCCATGAGATTTAAGATGCTTTTATCTAATATCTTAAAAACAGTGAGACCTCGCAAGATGTCCAGGTGACAACATCTGCCCACATCCATTCATTCTGGACACCTCCTTTGTGCCAGGTCCATGCCAGACTGTGCTAAAGACACAGACCTGACCCTCGGGGACACCCAATATTAGGGGATAGATCCAAATACATACTCAGCCCACATCAGGGAGGCTGGAGTGGTGATTAACTTGGCCTGAAAGCTCTTATTGGCCTGATGATCTCGGGGCTCAGCCCTCCCCACTCGCGTGGCACAATACCTTCTCAGCCAGGGTGCTAAAATTCTGTCCTGATTGTTGTGCCACGTAGCCGAGATTGAAGACAGGACACAGCGGGTGTGAGATTTTATGATACAGGCAGGTCTTCATGTAGGTGGCATTCACCTCCTCCACCAGGTTGCGCCTATGGGACAGAAGGCATTGGCGGCAGCAGTATGCCCGCTGGGACAGTGCCCACCATGCCCTAAAGCTCTGGGGATCCCTCACAGGCTCCAGAAATGCCCTTTCCACAGCCCTTAGAAACTGAAGGCAGCCCACCCCAGGGGCCCAGCCTCTGGAGTGAAATCAGCAGGAGTGGAAGTTGAGATCAGCAGGAGCGGCCTCTGGAAGCCACCTGCACTTGGCCCTCTTTCCCACAAACCTGTTGACCTTGAAGCGTGGAAAACTGATGCTGTTCTTGATGAAGAGAGTAAAGTTCTCGGCTTCTTGGAGAAGGGCAGGGCTGGAGGAGACAAAACTCACTCATCACCTTCTTCCCATGAGTTCCCCCATGTGCCTGCCAGAGATTGGCACTGTCTGTGGGAGCCTATGGGATTCTCCTGGGGTCTTGGATGGGTGGAGCGATGTGTATGCTATAATGGATTCTCAGTCCCCTTGACCAGGGGCCAGAGGGCTCTCTGCCTGAGCTCCACAGATGGGGTGAGGGTGGGGTTGGAAGAAGGAGGGCCTGATCCTTTCCAGAGCATGGACCCAGATGCCCCTCTGTTTGGGCTTGGGGACTCTGATCCCAACTTCCTGGAAGGACAAGGCATTACCGTGGGATGTCATCATCCACTTCCACGGGGCACCAGCCAAAGATCTCACAAGTCTGCACACTGTTGTTGAAGGCCACACACTTGCCCGTGCGGATGCCTGGAGGGAGAGAGAAACCCCTGGGTGCCCAACCCAAGCTGAGGGTGCAGAGGAGGCCCCCCAGGCCCTACCCCTAGGTGTCCTCATGATGGAGCATTCAAGAGCAGAAGCTTGAACACATAAATGTGGCTGGGTCTGGGTCAGGTCCACCAAAGGTCAAGATGGCAGAAAGGGAGGGGCAGAAAGAAAGAGGGCAGAAAGGACTTTCTGGTGAAGGAAGCATGAAGCTGAAAGGACTGTGAAGAGTGACAAGAAGAGGCCAACCTTACCTTGGGCCTTCCTTTCTGCCTTCCCTGGAGTGCAACCACTGTCATTCTTGCATGTGCCCCCTTCTGGATTCTGGGGGAGGGGAGAGCTGCTAGCCCTAGGCCCTTGGCTAAAGTCCTGAGAAGAGACCCTCCCCCGACCAAGGGTCCAAGGAGGGCATAGGGCAGTCTCAGAAGCCTTTGGGTTGACACCTGTTTAAGGCCTCCTTCACCCAGTACCCTCCCAAGACCCCTCTAGTTGCCCCATTGCAAGGGGTGAGGAGGTTGGAGCTTGCAGGTTGGGTGGGTATTGAGGCTCAGCATCTTGCTTAGCACATAGCTGAGAGAGAAGCCTCAGCACTGCCAGTGGTGGTCTGTTATTTTGTGTAAATCTATGCCTGAAATTCTACCACTCTAGCCTATCTAGCTTCATCTCCAAAGCCCAGTGAGACCTCCTTTTCCACATTACTTTCCCCTGTGAATTGAAGAAGGGGGCATAGACAGCAGTCCTTACCTCTGCACAGTAGCCTTGAGCTTGCTGAGGGGTCGCAATAAAATTTGTCATGACCACGAAGGAGCTGTCTCCCTGGAAGTGAGGGACAGGGCTCTGAGCTGGCGGAACAGTCCTGAGAACCCAAGCACTGCCCCAGCAGCCCCTGGAACCCGCATGACACTCTATACCCCATGATGTCAGAGTGCGGTTGTATTAATAGGCTATTTTCGCCTTTCACTCACAGTTAGGGAAACTGAGGCCCAGAGAGAGATAGGAGCTGAACTGATCCCACAGCAAGGCGGAAGAGAGCCCAACCCAATTCTGAGCCAGGCCCTGTCAGTAGAAGGAATACACCTGAGTAAGCTCACCTGGGCTGGAAATACGTAGTCAGCCACGTCCCAGACCTGGGGGCCCAGGCCTGGGAACTGCGTCATAGCCAGACCCTTTAGTTTCACAGACACGCTGCTGATAAGGCCACTGGAGGACTGGTAACCCTTCTCGTAGACAAAGACCCACCTGTAGAGGGTTGGGGTCAGAAGGGTCATTGAAAGATGCCATGTGCATATGTGGGCCATTGCCCTTTTTGGCACCAGCTGGACAGGTTAAGTCTTTTCCCTTGCCTTCCCTAGATGCATCCTGAGCCACTCTCTGCTCCTAAAGCTTCATCGTGGGCTGGAGACAAGAGAGCCTCACCTGCCTCCCCCAGCTGGTCCATGCCTGAAGTCCTATCATCTTTTCACTATGAAAATACTAATTCCCAGGGAGGAGACCCACTGAAGGACTCTTTCAGATTCTTTTCCAGAGCAGGATTTGCTGGGGCTTGGAAGCCAAGCTTCTTGAACCCCAATCCTCTTTCTAAGAGTACTCCATCCTTCCTGAGGTCCTCCCACTTAAGAAACAGTAGAGCATGATGGCCAAGAACCTGGCAACACCTGGCCCCCAGTTGAGGCCCTGTGGGAATGGCCTAGGCTGGAGGCCTCCCAGCTTTCTCGGGAAATTCTGGCCTTCCCTTGCCAACATTGAAACCCCTATTTCTTTAGGTTTTCCATTTTCGATCTAGGATGTTCAGCTGGGCCCGCCTCCCTCCTAGCTCCAGGCTTGCCAATCAGTGTGCCATCACCCTAGCACTAGTTACGGGCCTGAGGATGGGTACATGATTTGGGAAGTTTCAACAATGAGGCCAGGATTTTTCTTGGAATTACTGGGAAAGAGACAGCCTCTTTGCTGGGTGCTAAGCAAAGTGGCTACGAAACCAAAATTATGGTTAGTCATTGTTGCCACCTCATGGAGAGAATAAGAAAGCCAACTTAGAGGAAAGCCAAGCCAGGAAATGGAGAGAGGTAGACTCCTACCATGTTGTTTGAGCACCTGGACCCAGCCTTGCCTAAAGCATGAAAAATCTACCTCTGGACTTTTCAGTTGCATGAACTAACAAATTTTCTTCCACTACGTGAGCCAGTTTGGATGTAGTTTCTGTTGCTTACACCTGAGAGTCCTGGATAACACTTCTCTCCAGGGCAGGGTCCTCTTCCTCAGTGAAAGACTCTTCATGGAGATTCATGTGACTCTGTGTGTGTGTGTCCACAGTGCCCATCAGAGTATACAGCTGTTTATCTCCAGGGCAAATCTGCAAGTGTACCTGTGGCTGTGTCTGACTGTGGTCAGGTGTCTTTATGCCCCCTCACCCCTAGCTCTACCCACACCCTGCCCAACGCCCCTGCATCCACCTGTCCACACAGAGCTCAAAGCCCCTTGCCTGTGCCTTAGAGCTCAAGTTTGGTAACAGAATTCTCTAGACCTCTTAGTCCCAGAGTCACTGCTAGCTCTCTAGGGGCTTTGTCCCTGTTCCAGACTCCAGGAAGGCAGCCCACCAATGTCCTCTTTTTACTTTGCATGATCCACTTCTTTCTCCACGGTGCTCCCTGTGACTGGCATTAGAGCCAAGCCACCCCCATCTTCAAGTTAAAGCATGGTCACTGCTGCCCCCTTCAGGTCACAGATGGCAACAGGCGAGGCATGACAAAGGCCCCCAGTTCTCAATGTCCAGAACCTGCCTGACTGCCTCCAACCCCATCCGGAAGAGTGGGGGCATCATCCATCACCCCATCTTCCTTAGGTTCCTTCCTCCAGGATGGCCTCTGGCTTTATGCCCAAGCTCAAAGGAGCTGTTGGGAAGTGATGTCATCGCTGCTTCATGTTCTGAACTCCCCTGCAGGAGAGGTCGCTGGCCTCCTTCTTGGCACCCCTAACCCTGGATGTCCAGCAGCATTTGCCCGACAGCAACTCATCACAATACAGATGGGAAAACTGAGGCCTAAGGAGTGTCTCTCCCAAGTCAGAAACAGACCCCAGGCTCAGGTCCCATAGCCCAGGACTCTGCCCATCGCCACTGAGTAGCCAGCCATCAGCATGTCTGCCAGAAGCCAAGAGTGCATAACACGGAGGCTGCACACTGAAGCTGATGCAGCCACTTCCAGACATCTGTACCCCTACCCGGCTGTCAGTCTGGAGGTCCAAGGGAAAAGTCAAATCTGGCATTGATTACCTCATTTCTGATTATAATAGAATAATCATGGTGCCAAGCTCACCCCTCTAAAGCCATGCTCACCTTGACCCAGCCTTGCAGTCACCACCCTGGAGAGGCCACCAAGGCCTTGATGCCAAAGACACTGACATCTTCAGAAATCCCTCCCTTTCCAGAAATTCTCCTTCACATTCTTTCCATCTCATCCTTAGCAGCACCCTATCCCAAGTCTCTCTTCTCCGGCGAACCCTCATGGAAGAGGCCACATGGTGGAATGACCAACATTGTGGACTCTAAGGACAGAGAGACCAAAGTTGAGGAATCAGCAGTGCTACTTATCAATTGTGTGGCTTTGGGCTAAAGACTAAATTTCCCTGAGTCCTGGCTTTCTCAGAGATGATGGCACCTACAACAAAGATGCTGTTCATTTAATAAATATAAGCAAGGCCCTCCCGTGCACAATGGTGGTCTGGGTCTCAGGAAGAAAAATAATCTAGGTGATTATTTGGGGGACATTCCCATGAGTTCTCTTTAAAGAAATCAGCATGCAGTGGGCACATATTAAATAATCCTATTTTCATGTCTCTACTCCTTCTTCACCAATTCTTCTTTAAATGTCCATCTGCCCCCATCACCCTGGCCTTCATTCTCAGCCCAGGCAGAACCCTGTGTGAGCTGTCACAGACACACTGTACCCTTGGGTTCTATCTCTACCTCTGCACTCTCTCCCGAAATCCAGTTCCATGCATTCGTTTAGTCATTCAACAAATATTTATTTATTCAGCTCCTATTATGTGCCAAGCACTGTCCTAGGCACTAAAAATACAGACATAAACAAAACAAACCAAAATTGTGTGCTCAAGGAACTTATATAAATGTCTATATCTCCCACTGCTTGGTGACACACATACCTTCCCCCTGCCCCCACCCCAGAGATCTCACAGGTACTTCGAACTTAAGTCAACCCTTTGGAAAACAGTCTGGTAGTTTCTCAAAAGCTTAAACATGGAATTACCATTTGACCTAGCAATTCCAGTCACATACCCAAGAGAACCGAAAACATATGCCCATGCAAAGACTTGTACATGAATGTTCACAGGATTATTCGTAAGAGGCAAAAGTTCAAACAAACCAAATATCCATCAATTGATGAGTGGATAATTAAAATGTGGTATATCTGTATAATAGAATATCATCAACCATAAAAAGGAATGAAGTACTGATATATGCTACAAAATGGATGGACCTCGCAAACAGTATGCTAAATGGAAGAAGCCAGACACCAAAGGCCACATATTACATAACTTTATTTATATGAAATAAAAATAGGCAAAGTAGAGGGTGAAAGGGGAAAAGAGAAGTGATTGCTAAAGGGTACAGGGTTTCTTTTAGAGTAACGAAAAAGTCTGGAATTAGATAGTGGTAATGACTACATAAATTTGTGATTATACTAAAAACCACCCATTGTACATTATTAAACGGTGAATATTATGATAAGTGATTTATATCTCAAAACAAAAATTAAATGAGACCAACCTGAATGTCTCATCTCCCCAAAGAACTTGTTCCTCAGGTGCCCTCATCATAGAGGATGGTGCAGGACTCACCCTGTCCTCCAGCTCAAAGCCTGGGCATCATCCTCCCACCCTCCCTCTCTTTCATACCCACATCCTTTGAATTTCTCCATTCTTCCTGCCTTTCATCTAAGGATCCAGAGGGATTTGTTGTGGGGAGGCTGAGAGGAGCTGGAGCAGATGTTGGGGCAGCTCTAGCATTGGGTTGGGAGGACAGGTTGTGTGGCTAGTGGGACACAAGGTGTAACACAGGCAGGAGATGACCAGACCTGGCACGTGCTATGAGGTGGAGCAGCCTTAGAGAGGAACAGGACCAGACTCCAGGACTAAGTTCAGATCTGGGGCCCACGTTGGGAGATCAGATGTTAATCAACATGCAGTCTACCAACAAGAGAGGCTGACAATTTGTGTTTTTAAATTTTTGAACAAGTCGCCAACCTTTGAAATCCAAGAGGTTCTTTTCACCCATAAATTTCAATTTCCCATGGCTCCTGAAAAGTCAGAAACTCTGGCCATGCTGGGCACATGTCCCACTGCAGCAATGATGGGCAGAAGCTGAGCAGTGGCCACGCCTGGGTGGGGCCTGCCAGGATGGTAACCTCTAAGTTCCATGCTCACTGCTTCTGCCTTGGCTTCATCCTCTCTTCTCATCACAGCTATCTTGCCTCTGGCCTCTACCCTGACTCCAGCACCTGTCTGCCCTGGACCTTCCCCTGCTTGACTCCTTTCCATGTCACCCATTTGCCTGCAAGAGCCCATGCTCCTCAGCCCAGCATTCAGAGGCCTGAGCTAGGGCTCCTCCTCACCACTCACCTCCTCTCCCTTGCTCTTTTCATGCTCTCTGCCCACCCCCTCTGACTCTTTTGCTGTTTTTCCTGCCCCAGAACCTTTGATCACACTCTGCTTTCTTGCAGGAGCACCTGGACCAGGTGGGCATACAACTGGGCTCCACCAATTAGGGAATTTGTTTCTTGGGCGTAATGATGGATTCTGAGATGGGCATATGACCCAACCCCGGCCAGTAAAAACTGGACCCAGGACTTTTGCTGGAATGCTGGAGAAGAAAATGCTCCTGTGCCCCGGGGGTGATGAAGCTGGTAGGACAGCAGCCTGGAATTGCTGGGGGCCATTTGCCACTTTGAAGATGGAGAGCCTACCTGAGAATGAAGTTTCCACAAGGGAAAACAGCCAAGAAGAGAAGATCCTGGCTGGCTTCACTGGAGAACCCAAGTGGGACCAACCTAAACTCCTCATCTCCTAGATGAGAGAGTTAGAACTTGCTCCTCCTGTAGAGGATCCAGTCAGGCCTAAAGCACGCATTGATTTTTCAGTTACATAAACCAATCAATATCCCCACTCTTTCTTTTACATCCAGTTTGATCAGGTTTCTGTCACTAGGAACCAAAGGAGTTCTAGCTAATTCATCCTTATCTTCTCGCTCTCCCTTTGCCCACCCTGTACTTTATCTCTGTCCCATAGAGCCCAACATGGCACTAGGCATGGAGAAGATGCTGTAGAAATGTCCCCAGATGTGTTTCCCAGAAATAATTTGTATCTGTTTTTATCCTTGGTTGGTGTGCTCCTGGATCCATCTGGAGATCTTAGAAGCACATAATTTCAAGAGCTCTGTGTGGAGGCAGAGGGAAGGGGTGACAACAGTGGTGAGAAGAGGGGACTGAGGGGAAACCCCTAGGCCTTTGTTCAAAGTTGATTCCACCACTGTGTCACCTCCTCCAGGAAGACTTCTCAGACTTCCCTCCCCAAGCAGCATTCACAAATCCCCTTAAGACTCTCTTGTGTGCTGCAGCTAGACTTTTTTCTTCCCTAGTCAAGGCCATGTCTCAGTACAACCCTTGTATGGGCCTGCTAGATCATGGAGATCAGCTCTACTACCTGCACACTCTGGTCATCAAGAGCTTTAACTATAAATGAATCACCATAATTTGAGTCAAAATTGTCTTTACTAAGCTGGGTAGGGCCTCAGGCTAACCTGCTCCCTCCGCTTGCCCTGGACTCCCTGGAAGAGTGTGACAGAGAGAGAATGCAGCCTCAGTTCCCCTCCTTGGAATCTGTTCAGGTTCTCAGCATCTCAGCCTCTCTGTCTCTGTAACTCTCTCTCTCCATTTCTAAGTCTCATAGCCTCTTTCTTCATCTGAGCGGCTGTGTTCTACTGTCTGTCCCTTTGTCCAATTCTGCCTCTGTGGCTGCCCATCTCCCACCCGGACTGTACCTCTGTCGCTGGTGTCCATGAGTCTGGCTCTTTTCCTATGCTTCACTCTGTTCCCCTGCATACCCACAGGACCAGACATTCTGACAGAGGCCTTGGAAAGAGGTGCGTGTGCATAGGGGGTGGTAGTTAAAGGAAGGACATCCTTCCTCAGGAAAAAGAAACTATTGAGCCTGGGTGAAACATATTTAGAGGGGTTCCCCCACCTCTGCTCCATGGAACAGTTGGAAAACTGAGGCTTGAAAGAGAAAGACCAAGTCTAGGCGATTTCAGTCTGCAGCTGTGGACGCCTAAAGGACCAGTCGGTGCAGCTGTGAGCAGTGGCCAGACGGGGGCGCCAAAAACAACAGGAGTCACAACTCAAGCTGAGGTGCAGCCTGTGCTTCAGGTTGGGTTTGGGAAGTGTTACAAGGAACCCTGCCTTTTGTCTTCTGATATGAGCAGTCAGTCTCCTTCCCTGTGTATGTTTTCCTTACAGGATATCAAGGCCGACTTTGGAGCCACACAGCTGGATTGAAATTCTGGGTCAGCCTCTTTCTAGCTGTGAGATCCAGGCTACATCACTCAGTGTTTCTGACCCTCACTGACTTGGAAGAGGCCATAACTATTTGGAAACTGAGTAGGCTATCTTGGGAAGGAGGGAAGGGAAGGAAGGAGGTAATGAGGCCCCCATCACTGGAGGCATGTGTTCAGGACTATATGTCGGCTTAGGGCATATGCTGCAGCTGGAGGTGGAACAAAAGATCAGTCCCTTTCCCTTTGACAGTCTGTGACAAACACAGAAGAGGGCCTTGGCTCTGCTCTTAGTGCTGACCCGAAAGCAGACATAGGGAGCCATAAGGGCCACAGTGCAAACAACATTCTCCCAGCCTCTCTAGGTGAGGGCTGGGCAAGCAACCTCTTCCCTAGAGGGTCAGGAGAACCACTAACGGTGGACTTTTAGGCTCATCCTGTGCCTGGCATCACAGCATCAGCGCCGCATTAGAGGCATTATCAGAGCCCTTGTGAGGTGGGAAAGGAGAAGGCAGAGCCCCAGGGGCCGGGAGGCCTCAGTTCTAACCAGGACTTGCAGCTGACCTCTGAGCCTCAGTTTCCTTCACAAGCTCAAATGACATTGCAGATATGCAACTGATTTTTGAATAGGAGGGAGGCAGAGGCTGAAAAGTATCAGTGAGCTGGGTCCTGGCCCTGGCTCTACCTGAGTAGCTCTGAGGCTTTGGGGGCCAGGCTGTTTTGGATGCCAGAGGCCCTGGGGGAACCAGAACTCTGTTCAGCCTACCAGGGCCCCAGTCAGCAGTCCTCAGCAAAAATGAGGACATGGAGACCAGAGGGGCAGGGCCTTCAGAATCACACGTAAATTCAGTGGCCCTGGAGCCTCCAGGAGCCCTTTGCAGAGCCACTGTTAGTGGACACGGTGCTCCCTCTCACACACACACAGGGGCACATGCATCAGGCACCCAGCCACCTCAGTCACAGGGCATGCACATGTGGGCACTCAGTCCCAGGGACACACCCAGCAGCCACACCCATTGGGCACCCAAACACATGAGGGCACATAAACCCACGCAGAGCTCTAGGTATGGCGCACATACATCCACATGTCACACACACATGTGTACTCACACAAGCACACAAGTGTGCAAAACCCTGCCAAGCCAGGCTTGGCTCCCAGGACAGCCTGACTGCTTCTGCCCCTGCATTCCTGTGACAACAGGACAGATCCCAAGATGCCCAGAAAAGAGCTGTCATCCCTGAAACCAGAATGACCCCCACCCTGTGCCCGACATGTTCCCATTAAGGCACCAAGTATTCCAAATTTGAGGGTTTCTCGGCTCTAGGGGTCTCAAATATCCTGAGACGCTTCTCATTTAGGCAGGTAGATAGGAGCAGGGTCTGTCAGACGGAGTATGTCCCTTAGTATGGGCCTGGCTTGGCTGGAAAGTCAGAGGCAGAGGGACTCTGGCTGTGGTTCACTGGGGCCCTGGCCTCTGAAGTCACTCACTCTTAACAGCGAGCCAGTTCCTTAGAAACCAGCGGCTTTGCCTCTCGTTCACCAGATGACCCAGGACAGGGCTTGCCCTCTCTGCCTCAGTGTTCCTATCTTGACAGTGAGTTAGCAGGCTTCCATTCCTTCTCAACAGCACCATGGGTTGTCAGAAAGGATGATGACCAGTGGAGAGAAAAAGGGGCTCCCTGGGATCATGGGGTACATCCCAGAGCCTGGAGGATAGGCCCGGGTTGGGGGCTGGTATAAGAGGGCAGCAGAGAGAGGCCCAGACTTACCCAACAACGTAGATCAGAACCACGAGCTGGATCAGGCGGAAGATGACGCCCACCTTCTTGTTACGCACAAGTACCATTCGGGGAGTGTCGTACTCAAAGAAGAAGGAGGTCAGCTCATCCTGGAGCCGCCGAGCCATCGTGGGCCAGGCTGGGAGCCGAGAGCTGAGCCCCTGCACAGCTCTTGCTCTCTAGCTGAGCCAGACGCCAACACCCACGTCTATAGCAGAGCTTCTAGGGGCTTCCCAGCCCCTTACAAAGGGCAGGGCAGGGCAGGTGGGACCAGAGGCCAGGAGTCAGAGGTCAGTTGGAGGTGCTTGGGTTAAGAGGGAGAATCTTTGGGTGATCAGAACAGCTCTTGGCCCCTGGCAGGCAATGAACTGTAGGCCAGCCGTGCCTGTGGACAAATAAATTCCCAAAGATAGATGGGGGTGGGGCTGGTAGGGCCACCCAGGCCCGGCCCCCCTGTCCCTCCTGGCTCCGCCTGGGCCCTGCTGGGCCTCCGGAAACAGAAACTGTTGGCAGGAAACCACCGGCCACCCGTCACAGGGCAAAGATAAAGCTGTCAGCCCCCCACAAACCTGGCAGAACAGGGCTGGGGGCTTGGGCGAGGGCCTGGGTGGAGTGACCTCAGGCTGGAGTCTTCCTCAAACAAGGGACCCATCCCATAACCAAACATCCTCCCCACCCTACCTCTGCCCTAGATGTGGAGCTCAGCCCCTGGGGGCCTCCAGCCAGAAGGGTGGAAGAAGGAGTGCTGCTCTTGGTCCAGCTGCCTGCCACTGCCCAACCTGTGGCAGGAACCCCCACCCCTGCTCTTGTAGTTCATCCACCTGCTCCCTGAGTCCAAGCCTGGCCTGTGCAAAATCAACCTCAGCATCAGGCTGGCATCTCCATTTCCTGACCTCTTCTCCCCCACCATCTGTCCTGTCCAAGTCACACCTCTACCCCCCTGAAAAGAGAAGAGGGAGCAGGTGCCCAGACAAGGCAAGGGCCACATCTGTTACACATTACTATCCGGCTCCTTGAGATACAGCTGGGAAAAGCTAACATCAGACGGCCTCGTTTACTATCCCTGACTCTGCCACTTGCTTCCTGTGGGGACTTGGGTAAGCTGCCTGTCCTCCCTGTGAAATGGGGAGAGTAATGGGATTTTCTTCATAGGGGGAAGATGTCCTGACAACACTGATGACAGAGAACTTGAGGCCACTATTGATCTTGGGATACAGCCCCTCTCTAGCCCCTGCCCTCAACCCCAATCCAAGCCCTGAATGCAGGGGTCCCAGGGGTTGGGGTGGGGTGGGGTGGGAGTCCCTGCTAGTTCTCAGAACCCTTAGAGCTGGAAGCCTCCCTCTATCCCCTGCCTCTTTTTGCATATGAAGAAAGTGGATCTCAGAGGGAAGAAATGAGTTGCCCAAGCTCACCCTAGGCCATAAAGAAGGCCCCTGCTTGAAGCAAGAAAGCTGCCCTAGCCAGGCCTCAAGCAGGCTGAGTGTTCTCAGGGCTCCCTATGAAGACAGGAGGTAAAGCTGGGTGTTCTCAAAGACCTCACTTTCCCCCAGTCCACTTTGCCCCACCTTGAAAGCTGATAGGAGTCTTCTTCCTGGCAGGCCTTTAGCTGGGAAATTGCTCTGGGCAGGGAGCCAGGTCCCAGGCTGGGAACCCTGTCTGAGCTGAGCTTCTTTCTGAATAGCAAAGGATCCCACAAGGGGCAGACCCATGGCTCTATCCAGCACTCCAGGCCAAACCCCCTAACTAATCCCCCAAACAGATCAGCCTTACCCCACGAAGAGTTCCTGCCAATCTTAAGCTCAATGGCCTGTCTGATGCCACCTTCAAGGGGGCCGGTGAGAACCACATCCTGGGCTTTTCTAAGAAAAAAATCCAGAGATTCTGGGAGCCAGAACTGTGGTGGCCACATTCTTTTTGCCGAGTCTTGACTCCAGACAAAAGGGCCTGTCTCCTTCCCAGTTGACCCCATGGCACTTGGACTAGCAGGCCTCAGAACATGAACTGCTTGCAATGGGGAGTGGGGTGGATGCTGACAGTATGTCTGAGCCATCTCTGTGTCCCTCTTCACCCACACTTCCCCAACAGGCACACCACATTCAGGAGGACAGCAGGTGCTAAATGAGGGCAGGGGTGAGGAGAAAGGGAGGTAAGGGGAGGAAGTCAGGCAGTCATTCTCTAATCTGTGTCTGTCCCTCTCATATCATCACCATGACCTCTTCCTTCTCCTCCAAGGGGATAGTCTTGCTGACAGACAGATGGACTGATAGACAGAGGGCCTCCCCTGCCTGACTAAATTTAGTAGCTCTGTGGAGCATGGAGGGGGTCTGTGCCCATCCTGGAGGCCAGCCCAGGCTCTCGAGGGGATTGGCACAGGTTCCAGTGGGTCTCCTTAGCCACCAGACTTGCTTCAGGTACACACATGTGCTCCTGTTACAGCCTCAGTTCTGACCCTGACACTCAGAGAATAGACTGGCAAGGAGGACTATCTTGTTTGGGGTTATCATCACATCCAAAGTGTGCCCAAAAGGAAAAGAAACAAAAGCAAATATTGTCTTCTTCCCAAATTTCTTTTCTTGCTAATAACTCCACAAGGGTAAAGCAGGCAACTGACAGGGTCAATGTCTCTTTCGCTAGTTCTAAGATGTATCTTTTCATCTGAGGCCTGTGGTTTCCTTCCCCTGGCCCCAATTCCAGAATCCCAGGGACAGATACCTGTACTTGTTCAAAGCATTGTGGGGAGCAGGAGTGGCCAGGGCAGGGACCAGAGTTTACAGGGACACAGGGCTTTCATACTCAGCAGGTTTTCTTTATAACAGCCCTGTGAGGTAGGTACTAGAATCCCCATTTTACAGATAAAGAAACTAAGGCTCTGGAAGTTGAGTGCCTTGACCAAGGTCACACAGAGAATCTGCTGGTGGCCGGAAAAGAGGCTCCCCAAAGTCTGAGAGTTTGGCCCAGAGCCCACCCCAAGACTCCAGCACTTGAATGTCGCCAAACCTGCCTTATAAGCCCAAAGGCCGTGTGGCCGGCTTTGGTACTGGTCCGGGCCTTGTAGGGAGACAAGGCAGTGCTGCCAAGCACTCAGCCCCAGGACAGCCTCCTCTGTCTGGCTAAATTTAGTGGCTCTGTGGAGTGTGGAGGGGGCCTGTGCCCATCCTGGAGGCCAGCCCAGGCCCTCAAGGAGGTCGGCACAGACTCCATGGGTCTCCTTAGCCACTCAGAGTTCCAACGTTGCAAGAGCCACACCTCTGCCTGTAGAGTTTGGTCCTACCCACCTACCCTCACTCCCATCCCCCACCTTCTCTTGGTGTCCCAGGGACTCACTCAATGTCACACAGCCCCTCAGATACCAGTTAGGCCCTGGGCCAGCCTAACAGAATCTGTCTAGGGAAGGTCGGGGAGCAGACATCCCAGGTGTGGCCACAACAGTGGTCCCCAGGGTTGGCTTCTCCCCGTGGCCCACATCTTGTACTGCTTCTCTGGCCTCTTCTATTACCCCATGATGAGCCAGGACTGGCTGGAGCCCCTCCTCAAACGTATCTGAGGCATCACACCCCTCCCCTCCTTTAGGGCTATCTCCTTTGGGTCCCCAGCCTCATGCTTCCCCTGAAATGTGGGGACTCCTTAGTGGCTTAGGTACCCACCTCTCGAACACTTAGCACCCCTTAGAAGGCTCATTTCCTCCTGACACCTCTACACCCACATAGCAGCTGTGTGCCCACCTACCTCCTCTGACTCCTTTTTTTCTTCTAAATCAAACTATATAGAGGTATAATTTACATACAATAAAGTGTACACATTTTAGGTACAGTTTGATGAGTTTTGACAAATGTATTTATCTACCCCCCTGAATTTATCTCCCTAGAATATTCTTTCCTGCCCCTATGCCATCAATCTTTCTCCAACCCCCAGTCTCAGCAATCTGCTTTTGTTGCTTTGAATTTGTTTTGCCTTTTCTAGAACTTCATGGAGGTGGAATAGCACAATATGAACTCTCTCTGTGTCTGGCTTTTTTAACTCAGCACCAGGGTTTTAAGCATCATCCATGCTGCTGCATATATGGGCATGTTCCTTTTTATTGCGGAGGAGTATTCTGTTGTACGAACACACCGCTGTTTCTTCGTCCTTCCCCTGTGGATGGACATTTAGGCTGTTTCCATTTGGGGCTATAATGAATAAAGCTGCTATGCACACTTGGGTTCAGATCTGTGTGAATGTTATATCTTCATTTTCTGTTTTTGACTCTCCATTTCCCCAATTGTGGCCTGAACAGGGTTCTCCTTACCTCCTAAGGGATGTAGCATGGGGGCATGGGGAGCACAAAGTCCTGAGGGGACAAGGGGAGGCCATGGGTGTTTTGGCAGCTGTCACCCCTGAGCCAGTGGGAAGTGTGCCGGGGCTTGCCCTGGAATTCCCTCCTGCCCCTGGCAAGCGGCAGTGAGGTGGGAAACCTCTGTTTTCCTTGGCCGCTCCATCTCGGCCTGCCGGGCTCCATGCTGTGGGCTGGACAAGGCTGGATAAGGCTGGATTCAAGCAGGCCTGGCTGTGAGCCTCAGCAACTGCTGGGAGAGCTGAAGCCCGCTCACCTCCTACTCAAGACCCCTGGGCCCATGCTAGCTCCACGTCCTGTCCATCCACCATGATGAGGCCAGCCAGATGGCCAGACTCTCAGAAGGCCTTGGGAACCTCACCTGTGAGATGGAGGCCTTAACCCTGCCTGGTCTATCTCATGGAGCTGGGTGAGTACCCTGGAGATGAGGATGATGACAAGGTTTTTGTGGTCTTAAAGGTCTTGTAGAAGGGAGAACCCTTCTGCCCAGTCCTGGCTCCTCTATAAACTATGTGTCAAATCCTGCCCTCCACCCCTCACCCCAAATAAACCCTGGGAGCTCTTAAGCGTGGGCCATGTCTCCTCCAGTCATATCTGGCTTCATGGATGTGTGACCTATGCAGGGCCGTGTACTCAGAAAGGCCATGTTTGGCTTAATGCTCTGCTGTTACTATTATAAAATTCTTAATTTTAGACAAAGGGCTCTACATTTTCATTTTGCACTGAGCCCTGCAAACTATGTGGTCAGTCCTGCCCCTGTGGGCAAGGCCTACATACCCTTCCCAGGGCGGTTGGTTAGAGTATTAGATACAGAACCTTCATGAGTGAGTTTTCACTCCAGAGGGTAGTGACAGGGGATAGGATGAGGGAGAGATGGCTGTTCCCTTCCCAGATCCCCCACTCTCAGTGGGTAGGGTCACCTGGGGAAGTCAGGAGTTAATCTCAAGCAGCCTGGCAAAAGCTTCCAGACAGTGTGAGCTGAGGGAAGCCTTGGGAAGAGTTTGAAGAGAGGGAAATAAAGCAGTAAAGAAACCTCCAGAGTTTGAAGAGAGGGAAATAAAGCAGTAAAGAAACCTCAGGGAGATACAGCACCTGCAGAACAGTCAGGGCTGGGGGCCCCTCTGTGGTGTACAAGGGGCTCCTGATATTCAACCTGCAGGCCCAGCCTTGCCCCAGGCCAAGTCATGAGGCCTTCTCAGAGTGTTTCCTCAGCATGACATGTGAATTGTAATATGTATAAAGGCCTTTGAACACGCATAAGTTGTCAAGTGCTGTCCCTGGGAGGCACAGGCAGTGGTGCCTCTGCCATTTAGATGTGGCTCAGGAAGTCAGTGCCTCTCCCACATTTGGTATCAGAGGAAGACAATCCTTGGCTGGCGATGTGGGAACCTCAGACTTTTGCTCACATTTCCTGGGGTAGGGGTGAGTACCCCAGGTAGACACCAAATGGGCAGACGGTTGAACCACTGTCTAGCAACACAGACACTGACAGTCCTCCGGTGCCCCAGGCACTTAACCTTTATTTCTCTACCAAACTGCATGTCAGCAGATGGGTACAGGGCCCTGCCCCACTCCCTTCCACTAAGATCTTCCTTCCCCCAGCAGGAAAGATGCAGAATGTCTGTTTGCACCAGGAAGACCCTGCCCAACTCCTTTTCTCTCACAGCCCCTCCAGAACCTGTGAGCCAGAGGAGGGAGTAAGGGTGGGCGAAGGAGCCACAGGCCCTGGAGCCCATTTGTCTGTAAGGCAGGCTGAGGGGGCTTTGATTCTGGGGACCAGGACAGGGATGTGAGTCTTGATTTACATATAAAATAATCACTTTGTACACTCTGTAGGAAGGGCAAGGACACACAGTCATTTACTCACTGCTTTCTTCTACAACTAATTTTTGCCAAAGGGGAAAAAGCTGAGTTAAGAGAACATTTTTGTCCATCAAATGCTTTTTTCCTATCGTCTGACATGATCCACATGGACACATATTCCTCCAGCAAGGAGGGAGGGAGAGGAAGGAAGTCTCCTTACGTAACTAGCCATTCTAAGTGACATCCTTTCAGCTTATGGGTGTGTGGGGCTGGGGGCAAAGAGTGAGGCCGAGTCAGGGACTAAGAATCACTCAGCCAGGTTGACCTCGAGAGGGTCAAGCGTGGTAGGACACAGTGGTCAGAAACCCACTGGTCAGGTGTCAGACACACAGAGGGCCTATCTGGCCTCTACTTGGCATACCAGGCAGCATAGAGAGGGCATGTCTCCTTTGCTTAGGGCAGGAAAACTGAGTCTAGAAGTGAGCCGAGCCAAGACAGGCTAGTTGCCTCCTGTGAAAGAGGGTCCTTGCCAGTCCCCTCCCCCATTCCTGTGTCCCTCTCTCTGACCCTTCAACTCCCTGCATATATAAACAGAATGAGGCTTAAGTCCTTATGAGCCAAGTCTACAGAAGCAGAGGAGCAGAGGGGGGATGCCCACACTTGCTGTGCACAGCTGGACCCAGATGTCCCCCTTCCCACCCCCAGCTAACCAGGCCTCAGACCAGGCTCTGAGATCAGTGGCGAGAGTGGTCTCTAGGCATCCTCCGTCAGCACAGAGGCTCTGGTTACCAAATAATACCCAGCCTCCAAGCAAGTGGGAGCAGGCTCCAGAATGTGCTCATGGATTTGGGGGTGTAAGGCTCTGTAACTTTAGATCAGCTGCCAACTCTGGCTTCTTGGCAGGCCTCTCCCAGGCCAGAAATTCAGGGTTGAACTTCCCAGGAGAGGCCCAGAGACATGAAGCACAGAGCCCCCAGGCAGATGAAAGTAGGGATAGTGACCCCAGCACTGGGTCTAGGGATGGCCATTCCAGGCTTAGTAGGGCCCGGAGAGCAAGCAGGTAAGCATGGTAGCAGGGCAGGGAGTGGGGCGAACGCTTGGGCACCATCAGCCTGAGGTACACAATGGAGACTCCACTCAGCTCTGAGCACTCACTTCCGGTCCTTTTCTTCTGGAAGAAAAACCCGAGGGTATGTTATGATGTATGAGAGCACACATGCAGGCTGGTTCCTTCTGGCCCTTCCCGTCTCCATTTTCCCAGGACAGCTCCACTTTCCCATGACAACACTCAGTCAATCCCCAGCCCCTCTGTATCTCCTGAGCTGCAGCCCCATGTATCCAGCTGCTGCCCAGACACATTGCCCTGGGTGTACCCTGGGCCCCCTGCACTTCACTGCTTCCATCAAGCCCCTAGCCTACCCCAATGCAGTCTCCTCATGTTTTTAGTTTGAAGAACCACCACCCAGCATCATGAGGTCTAGAAACCATGGCATCTGTGACGCCTCACCCATATGCCCAGGCCTACTGATTTCACCACCTATATCTCATGAATTCATCTGTTTCTCCACTGCCCACCCAGGCATCAAGGCCTCTGAGCCCTGCCCTTGGTTTCCATCTTAACTTAAATTAACATCACCCTCCTGTCCCTGGCATCACACTACAAATCCAGCCCATCATCCCCTTTGATGGTTCCCACTGCCCTCAGAATAAAGTATAAGCCCTCCTGTATCCTGGACCTTCCTAGTTCTGTCCCTACTCAGCCTCTCCAGGCTTTTCCTCCCCTCAGCCCAGCTCACAGGCCTCTGACAGCTGCTCAGCCACACCTGGGGAGAGCCAGGAGGTACGGCAAGAGGATCCCCCCAAACCCCTGGTGCTGACCCAGCATCCACACTTCTCCCCAGGACACATCCCTCATAAATCACAGGGAAACCATGAGCATCAGGCCTCAGAAAAACTTCCCTAAAAGGCCACCAGACTGGCTTGGGAACATAACAGGGTCCTGTCTCTCACCCCCGCGCCGTCCGGTTAGGAGGCCCCAGGGACTACAGCTGCACAGGACAGAGCTGTCTGGGCTCCCAGGGACTGTAGGGCACCTCCCTTTAAAGCCACACCTCCCTGGGATCATGGTCAACATCTCAGGTTAATGGTGGAAGTGGAGGCTCTCCCCAGGCTGGGACTCAGTAGCTCCTCTCCTGACCAACTCAATGCAGCTCACCAGCCTCCTTGCCTTTAGTCACACCCCATCCTGTCTGTCCTCCATGGTCACCTAAGTCCTTCTTATACTTCCACCCTTCTGTGGCTCCCATAGCCTGAGGATAATGTCCAGGGTCCTTATCTTGGCATCTGAGGCTCTTGCTTCCCCTCTCTACCCTGTACTCCAAGCCCCAGCCCCACTAGAGATGCCAAGCCATGCTCATCTAACCCCTCCTTTTCCATGAGGCTCCTTCTCCCCTCTCAAACCACTGCTCAAACACTGCCTTTTCTAGAAACCAGCCCTAACCCAGCCCCAGCCCTTCTAACCTCCTGCATCTTGCCGCTCCCCGCACCCAGGCCTGGGCCCCTCCACTGTCCAGCAGCCAGTGCTGGACAGTGCCCAAGACACAGGCTTTCCTTGCTGGCTGAGAAATTTTCCCACTTTTAAGTTTTCTCAAGAAAATGTACTGAGCCCCCCACCCTGACCTTGGCAATTGTGGCCATTTAGGGAAGGCTCTTGAGGAAGACAGAGAAGCTGCCCTAGCTGCCCATGTCCCCAGAGGTCTGGCTTCACAGGTGAGTCAGTGTGGTCAAGGGTGGCCAGGCGATCTCCTGGTAGACCACCCCTGTGCTCCAGCCAGAGCTGGGGATGCCTTGGGCTCCCATGGATGGAGTTTCAGGCGACAGACCCACTTCCCTGTCTTCACCTCCCCAGGAGTGTTCACAGAGGATAGGTGAGAAAGAACCACAAAGGGGGTCAGAATGCCTTATCTGGCTCCCCCTACCCTACCCTGGGCCTCATTAGGCCTTGCTTTGGTTGAATAACCCCCTCATGAGCCCCTCACTCCCATATGCCAGGTTTTCTTCTGGAAAGACCTGTGGTGGGCCAACTTCTCCAAAGAGAGTGAGGAGGACAACTTGTTTCGGCCTTTTTAATAAGATAAAATATTTGCGGCACCCAGGAGGGCTGGCCAGCGTGGGAGATGGGGGCCGATTGATTGCCTTGGCCCCTGTGGAATGACAGGCACGGGATCTATTTATAGCCCCCAGGCACCCTCCCCTGGGGCTGAGATACATTCCTGCCAGAGGTGGCTCTGAGGGACCCAGCTGCCCCAGCACAGGCCTCAGCCATTGCTGGGCCTAACCTGGGCCTTTGTAACGGCCTTGCCAGGGCTCCAACTACCAGGAACCAGATTCTCACCCCTGCTTCCTCCCTCTCTGGACAGTTCTGACAATGATAAAGATGCTGCAGGGCAGAATCACCCACTCTCTGAGGTCCCCTGAGGAAGGCAGGCAGATGGATGCCATGACCCAGGCTGCTCCTCTACACACTGGCCCCCACCCCAACCCCTGCCATTCTGTCCTCCATTCTGGGTTAAGGTGGACCCAGAACTGTGAACACAGAAATGGAGACATTTCCGCACAAACTCCACACACCCACAAGATGACACCAAAGAGGCCAACACGGTGTGGTCTGGGGTCTGGGAAGTAGTCAGTGGCTGCCTACTCCATGGTTGGGAGACTGTCCTGAAAATGCCTGGATAAAGACAGGCCAGATTCACAGAAGTCAGAAGCCTGGGAGGTCTGGGCCCAGGGAGGGCACAGCGAGCCTAGCCATACAGAGTTGGTGGCAGTGAGGAGGGTGAGGCAGCATGGCCCTGAGCAGTGCTCCTGCTGGCTGACCAGTGAGTCCAGGGCCCTGGCCCCTCAGGTCACAGCTACCAGAGCCCCTGCAGGTCCTCCATTTGGTGACCCAAGAGCACCTCACCCCACACAGACAGGGAGAATGACACTGGCACCAGTGCTCTGTAGCCTGAGAGCAGAGGAGGGCAGGGCAGGAGGGGTTGGGGCCTCCCACTCACCATCTATGTGGTTCCGGGACAGGTACTTGAGAGCCTCATCAAGCAGGATGACAGGCAGAGATATCTGGAGCACCACTACCCACTGGTGCCCACTCAGTGGGGTCACTTGGAAAATGAGCTGGAGGGGGAAAGTTCGGTTAAAGAAAGGACTGCCCAGTGAGTGCCCTGCAATTTACCTGTTTCATCACTCAAGCTACAATGGACTCTTCGTGACAGTGTCCAAGATGCACCTGGAGGTCCCACCTCCAGATCTTTATCCACCCCACTTCCTCTGCCTGAAGTACTCTCCCCAGCCCTCACTCACAGGACTAAATCCCATTGGTCCTGGTGAGAGGTGGGAGGAATTCTGTACCAGGAAAGAGTGGAGTCATTCCTCCTGCCCCAGCCTGGGGAGATTCCCCACCTCTTCTGCTCCCCAAGTCTGGGGACTCCTGAAATGGGGACACATCTGGAGGATGGTGGCTGCCCAGGGTCTGAGCACAGGCTGCATGTAGTGAGCACCTCCGAACACCCCCATCCCTACCCCCTGCCCAGATCCTCCAGGGGTTCTCATTTCAAAGGGGCCCAGAAAAGCCCAGCAACTAGCCCTGGGATTTAAGTCAGAGGAGGATTTGGACTCTGTCACCCCAGGAGCCAGGGAAAGGGGGGGGGGGCAGGAGGGTGACTCACAGGCAGGGGCGGCACCAGCAGGATGAGGAAATGCAGCGCCATGGACACGGCCACAGCCGCCAGCAGCCAGGGGTTCAGCCATGGCGGCATCCGCAGCAGCGACTGGTTCTCGGAGACACTGCAAGGACACAGGGCACTCACCTAGGGCCAGGATGCATACACGCCCTGGTGTGGGTACCCATCTGCCCTCCATGTGGAGGTGCAGGCCTGAGCCTCAGCATTTTCCTAATTGGATTGAAGCACTAGAGCACTTCTGGGAGGCTAGCACAGCCAGGAGGGGTGTCACAGCCGCCCACTCAGCCCCCCGGGGCCTGTCCTGTCCCATTTCCCCATTTCTCTTTCTCTCAGGTCCATTTCTGGCCCCTATATTTCTCAGACCCCAATCTTGGCCCCCACTGTCCCCTGGATCCCAATTCTGGCCTTATGGACTGTCAGACCCCAAACTTGGACCCCTTGATCCTCAGACTCCAATCCTGGATATCTCTAACCTGATTCTTAGCCCCACCCCCTCACCCCAAGCTCCCAGTCCCTCTGCCCAGCCCACCTGTTGAGGGCGTTGCACATTTCAATGGTCACCAACACAGACAAGGCCATGGTTGTGGGAAAGCGTGACTCAAAAACCTCACAGTCAATACCGGCAAAGAGTGGGTTGTCCTTGGAGCACTTCAGGAAGTTCCTCTGCGGGGCACCGTGGTGGGGTTGGGTGGGGTGGCAGAGAAAAGCAGTCAGAGGAGGGGCAAGTGTATGGGAAGAGGGAAGCCTCACCATACCCGTGGCCCACATCTGAGGACTCAATACACAACCAGTGAGCTGAGAGAGGGGTGCTACCTCAGGATGGGGGCAGATGGCCTGCACTGTGTCAGGGAGAAGGTCAGACTGTTCTAGGGCAGGGGTATCGTGGGACAGAGGAAGAGCAGCTGGCATCAGGCTGGAGAGGATAGGAGGGGGCCCTGGGATCAGAGAGAGGGTCCAAGATTTTCCCTGAAAGTGCCTGGGGGGTGAGTGAGTAGACCGAGTATTGGAGGTGCAGGAGTAGAAATGATCGAGACCACTAAATACATAAATGCATTTGAAACCAATCATTAAATTATGCTTGAAATAGAATTCACCTTTGATGGGTAGAAGATGAAGGCTACACGTGTTCTATTCACCATTGTTAAATTAAATTCCATTCATACCTCTTTCCATTTCTGCATTGAAATCAAACTCTGCAGGCTTGTCTTTTGCTTATGACATAAACTAATAATATGCCAGGTGCAGGCTTACTAGTTTCTTAGTAATTAACAAAAAACTCTCAGCACTAGATAAGAAAGTGGCTCTCAGAACTGAATAAGAAAGTGGTTCTCGCTCCTCAAGCCCCAGGAGAAATTTCTTCCTGCTTTAAATCTCACTCACAGAATCTTGCTATGACAAGATGTTGAACTGAGGCCATGTGTGAGAACTTCTGTCTTGTTCTCTTCTGCATCATGGGATGAATGCAAACATGCATAACTGCTAAACAGCTCTGTTTTTCTGTAACATAAATCTGTCTTATGGAGTCTCATCTGAACTCAGAGATCTTTTAAGCTAAGGGGTATTCTAAACTGAGTCTACATGCTGTTAAATAGCCCTCAAAAAGAACCTATAAAACAACTAGCCGTCTTTCTGCCTAGTAAATACCTCTGTTTTCCCACACTGTATAACTCAGGCTAAGATGACTATTGGCCAGAAGGGGCTGCTAGCACTTTCCCCTTCTCTCTCATGCAGGATGAAAAACTGTAAACTATGGCTTGGCTAGATTTCTTTCTTTCTTATTCATTCATTCATTCATTCAATTCATTCATTTGTTTTATGCCTATAGCACCTGGTCTTCCTAGGTGGTCTCCCATCCAAGTACTAACCAGGCCCAACCCTGCTTAGCTTCTGAGATCAGACATTTGGTTTATTCAGGGTGGCATGGCCATAAACTATGGACCATGGCTTCACTGGGGCATGAACCCAGGACCTTCTGCATGTAAAGCAGATGTGCTAACCGCTAGACTATGAAACCATGTCTTAGATTTCTTATTTTAACAAAAAGATGGAGAATCTTATTTAAATCAACAGTGGGATTTTTCTCAAAAACCAAGTTCTAGGATTTGGGACAAGTACACATCTTTTTACTTGGCAATGATCATGGAGCAAAGAAAATGTTCTAAACTGAACCCACCCAGTGGCCAAGAGGACCAAATGTTCCTGTTAGTAGTGTCCTTACCATCAGGCTAAATGGCTTATGCACACATGTACACACACACACACAGTGTACACACTTTCCACTTGAGCACATGAATGCTTACATCCTTATGCATGTGCACAGGGAAGAAATTTGAACAGGATCACATCAAGATGTCTCAATAGATCTGTTGCTCTTGCCATTAATACCCTGCCTGGTTCAGACCCTCTGGGTTTTACCAGTGAGCACCTGCCACATTACATCCCAGGTCATGGGTCATAGTGTGGTTTCCTGAATTTATTAGAAAGTGCTCAGAGCTGGAACTTCTGTCTCCTGGGTTCATCGTGAGTCCCTGTGGAAGTAGGAGCCTGCTTCTTTGGGTAAAGCCACTGCTCTGCCTATACCTTCCCTTTGCCTCCCTGGCTATTTCCTATTTACCTTATCCTGTAAGGCCTCTCTGGGTTCCATGAACTTAACCAACACTCACATAGCTCTTGCTATGTGCCAGGTGTTAGTTTAAGCACTTTGCAAGTACTGACTCAGTTAATGCTCAATAACTCTGAGATAGGGACAGATGAGGAAACCAATAGAGAGAGGTTAAATAGCCTGTCTGAAGTCAGACAGCTAACATGTGGTAGAACTAGGGTGTGAACCTGCAGTCTGGATCCAGGCTCCATGCTCTGTGCTCTTAACCACCCTGCTGCCTTCTTGCAGCTTATTCCAGGAACCATGGGGCTTTGGGATCCTCCCTGAGTTTCAGAGACTTTTTTCTGCTGAAGCACTTCTCACCTTGTAATGTGACTGCCCATTTCCATGGCTCTACCCCACCAGACTGTAAGCTCTTTGCAGAGACTCTGCCTGCTCCATCACTAGTAATTTGTGCATGGCACACAGTGCTTAATAGTTGATACTTGCCCAAGCAGACAAATGAAAAATGGGGTGACCTGGGGACTGCTTGGAAGGTAGCACCAAAGAGACTGTTGACTGATTGGTAGTGGGTGTGAGATGTATGCCTGGCACAATCCCCAGGTGTTTGGCTTGGGTAACAGGCAGTAAAACTGAGATGGGGATGGAGGAGAGAGGTTACTTGGGGAAAAGATGATTTGGGACTTGGTGAGTGCAATGGGCCTGTGTGACATCCCAGAGGAGATAGCCAGCTGGATAAATGGAGCTGGGCTCAGAAAAAAGGTTGGAGGTGGGGATAGGTTCTTAAGAGATTTGGGATCTGCAGTATAAAAAATGGCAACAGAGACAGGGCTAGAAGAAGACAGTACAGGATGGTCAGCACAACTCCATTGCCACCCTATTGCTCCCGCTGGTGCTAAAAAAGCAGAGGTGCCTGAGGCTGGTGGGCGCCTTTGGCCAAGGGCTAGGGGCACCAACCTCTGGGATGAGAGCTGAGCCCATGCTCTGCACTGCTGTCAGAAGTGGGAGGGCTGGTGGGTGCCAGGTAAGCATCCCCTTGGCTTCCTGGGCTGCCTTGACCTAGATGTGAATGCTGCAGAATCCCTGAAATCTCAGCTTTCCAAGGGAAGACAACCAGTGATGGTAACCCAGCCCTCACACTGCCCTCAGGGTAGTCCCCTGACACTCCCAGGGAGGGAGCAGGAAGTCAGGGTGCATCCCTGGAGCTCTTCTATCTACAAGAAAGTAGCAAAGGCGGGCACACTCAGAGAAAGGAAATTCTGCATCTCTACATCTCTAGGCCTTAAATGAGAACCTACAGCTGGCTTTGCCAGAACATCCACGAAGGCTCTTTTAAGCAAAGAAGGTGCATTGGCTGCTCAGACAGAGACAGGCTGACAGATAGCATCTGAGAGATCTCCTTGCTTGCTTCCAAAGATGTGCTGAGCTAGCACAGTCACATGATGGATACTTGTTAGCCAGGTGACTTTTGAAAGGTCAGTTGGTTTATGGGGATAGAGGGAGCCTGGCAGATTCTTGATTTCCTGTTTGACCCATTGCTTTGAGCTCCACCATTTAAGGGTTCATTTATCTGAGATGTCAATGTTTGGGGGTTCCCCAATAAAGACAACACTTGTGGGTAGTTATGCCCCTTGTTTCCCCCTAACTAAATGAATGGGAAAGAGAATAGCCTCTTCTCTGGTTTGGAAACTATGCTACTCTCTCTAGGTTTCCCATGGCTTCTGAGCTTGGCTCCTTAGGTATTGGATGCCTACATTTGTGAATGGGGGTGGGGAATAGCTGTTGGCCAACCACGAGGTTCAGGACCCCTTTCTCCTGGAACTCCAACAACTCAGCTGTGTTCTACCTCAGAAATAACCCCAACAAGCTCCCTGGCTGTCACTTGCTCACCAGCTGGTAGAAGGTGATGTGAGGTCCCTCGGCATCATACAGGAACCACCAGGTGGCAGCAGCCACTGTGGCCAGGCCGACGTACACTGCAGGGAGGGCAGGAGGAAACCCGCTACAGTGGACAAATGTGGCTTTTGGGCATCCATTTCCCCTTCCTAATAATTCCCTGAATTTCTATCAGGGAACCATTCTCTCCCTCTCTGAACCACGTGATTTGCAGGCTCCTCCCTAGGGCCAGTGGTGAGCCTTGATTGGCAATCAGCATCTGTCATACACCTGGCCACAGTGATTGGCTAAGAGATAAGCAGATAACCAAATTTAGGCCAATGAAAACAAGAATGAGACTTTTATCATATACTGAGAGAGTAGTATGACAAAAGGCTCTCTTTTATTGAATTTGTGGTTGTAATGGAGTAAGTATGAGGGCTGGTACTGCAACAGCCATTTTGCTACTCAAGAGGCACCTGCCTGAGAATGGAACTCAGGCAGAGCCAAAATATGCCAGTGATACTATATGTCTGAGGCTTTGATCTAGCTATACCTGCCTGAGGCATGCTCTATCTAGTCTTTTCAGTTAAATAAACCTACAGAGTATCTCTCGGCATGAGCCAGGCTGAGCCATACTGATACAGGTTCCTAACTCCTGGAACCCCACTGAAGTCTGGGATCCCACCACTCACCTCCAATAGCCAGATATCTGAAAAAGAGCCAACCACTGATGAGGGCCTCACGAGGGTTCCGAGGCAGCTTTTCCATGATGTCCAGGTCTGGTGGGTTGAAGCCCAGGGCTGTGGCAGGTAGGCCATCTGTCACCAGATTCACCCAGAGCAGCTGCACAGGGATCAGAGCTTCTGGCAGGCCCAGTATTGCTGTGAGGAAGATGCTAGAAGCAGAATTACAGGCTCTAGCCACCGCAATGGAGGGTCCAGCTCCTGCCCACGTGCCAACTCAGGAAGCCCACCCAGTCTCCTCAGAAGCCCCGCCTTACTCTACTAGTTCTGATGTGTGTACACAAGTGAGAGGTATGTGTTCACAGCTCTGCCTCACACTGGGCCACCCTGTCTCCCCCCGTCCCAGCTCTGGAACCTGGACATATCTGCTCTTTAAGCTTCTCTATTTAGGACATAGCCCTCTTTGGGGCACACACACATGTGGACAGTGCATGCCTGAACATCTACACATTTGTTCACAGGCATGAGTAAAAAGTAGCACAGGCCACACAATACCACAAACATAAGCAAACACCTACATGCTTGCCCAATGTTCAGAGATCCAGAATTCACGTGTCCAGGCAAATGTGCTCACCATTCCCCACAGGCATCTCTCACATGTGAACCTAAGTGTGTATACAATTACACACTGCACAAATCCTCTCACTCATATACACACCTCTCACTCAGGCACACACCAATGTATTTATGTGTGTACACTACATGGACACACATAAATACATTACTGCCCAAACGTGAGGTTAGTTCTCCCACTTTGTGCTACTCTAAAAACCCACTGGAGGGATAATAGGGGACTTTTCAGGTATCTTCTTGGGGGCCTCTGGAGAATGACAAGGTGTCCCCATCCTGGCCCACCTGAGGTGGAACCCTGGAAGGCCCCAGCCAGGACAGGGCATGAGTCTCTCCATCTTTGCAGCCCCATCTCAGAAACAGGCATTTCCCTGGGCTCAGGGACAGAGCTTGTCCAGAGGGCTGAGAGGATAGAATGCAGGGCCTCACCAGACAACCTCGCCAACATTGGAGGAGATGAGGTAGCGGATAAACTGCTTCATGTTGCTGTAGATGGCCCGGCCCTCCTCCACCGCAGCCACAATGGAGGCAAAGTTGTCATCTGACAGTACCATCTCCGCTGCTGACTTGGCCACAGCTGTGCCCGAGCCCATGGCAATGCCGATCTCCGCTTTCTTCAGGGCCGGGGCATCATTCACTCCATCTCCAGTCTGGAGGCCAGGTTAGGTGGCTTCACATCTGAGAAACTTCCCATTCATCTCCCCAACTTCCCTTACCCCAGCCTATCCTCAAGATTTGGGGATGTCCCGGAGGAAGCAGACAGCTGGGCAGAACAAATGGTGAGGTCATGAGCTTAGAAATTTTCTGGGGAGGAAGCTAAAAGGAAGGCAAGGAGTGCAGACAAGGACAAGTTGGGAAGATCAGGTCTAAGACCAGAGATGATGGTGAGGTGGGGATGGGCAGGAGGGTGGGTTGACGATGAGGGCAGGGATGAAATTCATGTTGGATATGAGAAAGAAGATGAAAATTATGTTAAGGACAAAGTTAAGTTTAAGTCAGGAATGAGGGGACAAGGTTGTGGCCCAGGCCAAGGACCAGGTTGGTGTTATAGTAGTTTGGAGTCAGGGTCAGGGTGAAGGCTGGACTCAGATTCAAGATTAAAAATTAGATTAAGGTAAGAGGTCAAGTCAAAGGCAGAGGCCAAGTCAAGGCTATAATCCATATCAGGAATGATGTCATGGTTGAAATTGGAGTTCAATCAAGGTCAAGAGTGGAAGCCAGATCAAAGTTGAGGTAATTATAAAGTATTGGATTGAGGCTATCAAGATTAATGTCAGGGGTCAGGACAGGGTCCAAGTCAAACTGGAACCTATATCAAAGTTGAGCTCAGAGTATAGAATCAGATTAAGATGGTCATGGCCAAGGTCTGGGACCTTCTATGTAAAGGTCAAAAGTAAGGTCAAAACAAGGTTTCAGTTATAGTCAAGTCAAAGTTGGTACCCTGTTCATTATCCAGGTCAAGGGTGAGCCACAAGTCAGAATTAAGGTGAAGGCAAAGGTCTGGGTTAGGCTGGAGGTAAAATTAATAACAGAGGCCAGGTCAGGGGTGAGGTCTAGGTCAAAAGTCAGGGCAGAGTTGACAAATTGGTCAGTAATCAAGAATGAGACAGAACAAAAACTAGGCCCAAACCAAATGTTCATCCACACATTAAGATAAATGAACTGTGGCATTGCCATACAATGGAATGCTACCCAACAATTAAAAAGCAATCAGCTACTGATACCTGCAACAACACGAATAAATCTCAAAAAAAGCAAGACGCAAAAGAGTACATACTGTATGATTCCATTCATATAAAAATCTAGGACAGGCAAAATTATCTTTGGTGGAAAAAAAAATCAGAACAGCAGTTGCCTGTCATGGGAGAGGGTCCTGATGGGGCAGGAGCATGAGGGGACTTTTATGGGCTGATGGTACTATTCCCTATCTTGATAAGGATTTGGGTGACACAGGTATGTGCATTTATCAGAACTCACCAAATATATGGCATGCTTAAAAGTTGTACATTTCATTGTGTGCAAGTTTTAACTCAAGAAAATAAGAATCCACAAATAGTGCTTTCTAAAATATGTGAAGGTAAAGTGTACTGATGTCTACAACTTACTTTGAAATGCATTTAAGAAAAGAGGGATAGAGGAGAGACAGATGGATAGGTATATGATAAAGCAATTATAACAAAATGTTATTTGTAGATTTAGATCGTGGCTATGTAGGTACTATCTATAAAATTATTTCAATTTCTCTGTTTGAAATTTTTCATAAGAAAATGTTGGAAAAAATAAGAATGAAGCAGAAGGAGGGGTTGCACGGGTTGCTCTTTCCAAGCCCTATGGCAAGTGCTTCTCCGCACTCCTCACCACCTCCCCCAGGCTCCCATCTAGTGGCCTCACCATGGCAGTGACCTCGTTAAAGGACTGTAGGTTCTCCACGATTCGAGACTTGTGTGCAGGTTCCACACGGGCGAAGCAACGAGCCGTGAGGCAGGCATAGCGCTGCTGCTCAGGGCTGAGGTCATCAAATTCACGGCCTGTGTAGGCCTTGCCAGCCACATCCTCCATGTCCCTGAAGATGCCAAGCCGACGGCAGATAGCCACAGCTGTGCCTTTGTTGTCCCCTGTGATCATGACCACACGAATGCCTGCCTGGTGGCAGCGTGCAATGCAGGCAGCCACCTCGGGCCTTGGAGGGTCCAGCATGCCCACGCAGCCCACGAAAGTCAGGTCCGTCTGTAAGGAGGGGGCAGATGCAAGTGGGGCTTGGGCTCATCCTCAGCCTGCTACCTGCCCAGCTGTTGCAGACAGACACACGGATCCCAGCCTTGCCCCGGCACCCACCTCGTACTGCACAAACTTGCTGCAGTCGTCCAGCTGCATGTCTTCCTTCCTCGGGGGTGCATCCTGAGTGGCCAGTGCCAGGCAGCGCAGAGTGTCCGAGCCTGAGCCCCAATCCCGAACCTTGGCCAGAATCTGCTCCCTGGAGGTGGTATTCAGGGGTACTGTGCGGTTCCCTACGCGGACTGAGTTACAGCGCTCAATCACACTCTCAGGAGCCCCCTGCAGTGTTGGGGAGGAGAGAGGCAACTTGTCAGCCAGAAGCCCTACCCTCCCTCCTGCCCAATTGAGAAAACGGAGGCCTAAATATAAGAAAAGGCCACCGAAGGGGACACACAGTAAAGCACAGACTGGAATCCATTCTTTGAAAGCTCAAAGTGGGAACCAAGTGGACCCCACTGTGAGAAAATCCAAAGGGAATAGGGGAGCAGGGGGTGGCATCCTCCCCTCATCAGCCTGTAGCTGAGAAGGCCTGCTGTAGCATTTTAGGGGCGGAGATGACCTGCAGGTCATGCCTCTCTGCCAGCCTGATGTTCCTGGGATCCCAATTCTGCAGGGGGCTCAACAGCGGGAAGCAGGCTGGGCTCTCCTGGAGGACCAGAAATAGAGCCATGCAGAGGGTGTGGTCGCTGTGGCCCTGAGAAGGTCGTTTCAGAGGTGGCAAGCTCCTCGGTGGCCTTGGGGTCTCACCTCAGACCTCACCCCTCGCCTTGGAATAGCCTCTGAACATTCCTTCAGTGCCTTCTCTCTTTCCCCAAAGGGCATTTCTGTTTTTAAAAAGATCCAAACTCCCCATACAGAAGTCTTTTCATTTCAAAAGGGACTAAAATCTCCTCTGCAGAGTAAAGTTTGGGTTGTGATTCCTATTTCAGATTCCAAAGCAGCAACAGGAGGTGTTGTGGGCAGAGGTCTGGACAGGCCTGGCTCCTTTCCTCTAGGGAGGAACATGAAGCACCAAAGATGGCAACAACAGTCCATCAGAAGTAAAAGGTTTTTGAGACCTTGCAGCCTGACCTTGCTGTTCAGATGAGGAGACAGGGTGCCATGGAGGAGCATCGGTGACCCCAAGGTCATGTGGCAAGGCAGTGCTTCTCAGCCCAGAGCTGGGACCATGTCCAGGGGCAGGCCTGAGCTCCTGGCCCTAGATTTATCTTTACCAATCCTGGATCTGCTCCCAGCTTCTCATAGCAGGCTGAACACCCTCGTTCATCATGGGCCTCGCACCTCTCTTTGCCTCCCACACCTGTAGTCTATGGCTCTCCAGGGGACTGGAGAACAGGTCCCCCAGGGGCCCAGCTATGCAGAGGTCCAGGCCAGTCAGGCGGGTCTCACCTTCACAAACATCTTGCTGCCTTGAGCACCTGGGCTAGGGCGAGTGGGTGAGCAGTACACTGACATGGACTTCCGGTCTCGAGAGAACTCCAGGGTGAATTCCTTCCGCATCAGCTGCTTGATGACCTGTGAGGCCCAGGTGGGTGCGGGCAAGGAAGGCAGAGCCAGCAACTCTCATCGCTTTCTCAGCAGCCTGTTGGCCCCATTAAAAGCCTCTTGCTCCTGCAGGATGGTGTCTGTCCTTCTCTGACCCTGGCATTTGAGGCCTCCATCCCCCTCACCAGCCCTGGAAGGGCCAAAAAAGGTGCCATTTCCTGACCATGCTGTGCACTTCCCAACTCCTAGCCCTTGACCACACTCAGACTTTCCCTTTCTTTTCTCCCTAGCCGAGTTTTACTAGGGTCTGATGTCCTTCCTCCTCTCAGAAGCCTCCCAAGACTTCGTCCTCCTCTCTCCCTTCTCCAAAAGCCCCAGAAGGCCAGCCATGTGGCCTGTGGCCTGAGCCCCTGACCCTACTCACCGCATTACAGGCGCCAGCTCGCTCCACCCGGGACAGGGCCTGCAGGTCAGTGTTGAATACGTTCATCTTCTCCACTAGGCAAGTCAGGGCGGTCTCCGTGGCCTCTCCCACCTTCTCATACACGCCCTTGGCCTGTCGAGGCCCAGGTTACAGGGAGTGAGGGGCAGGGTGGGGCCCCCAGAGGGGCTCCCAGCCTCATCTCCCACTCACTCCCTTGGAGCTCCCTCTGCCAGAGTTATCTGTAACCTCTTTTGCACCAGACCTGTGGGCCCTTCTCAGCCCAGCTGACCTGGGGTCTGGGTGGTGTCTGGCACTGATGCTCACCTTCCCTTCGAACCCTCCCATCTGTCAACACCAAGGGCCATCATTGCCAGGCTCCTTTTTCTAAAACCTACCATCCTAGTCCTGTTTCTTCCCTCCCACCATCTCTCCTTGAGACCTCATATGCCCCCTGCCTCCGCCAACTTTCACATGCTTACAGCTGCCAGTGCCCAGGCTAGCCTTGACATCTCTCCTAAGCTCCATGCTCATATGTCCACTTGCTACCTGTTGAACTCTGTTCTCTGGGGATCCTCAGGCCACCTCTTCATCTCCCTACACTTGCTACTTTACTGACAGTCCCAGCCAGAACAGCAACCAGAAGCTATCCTGACCTCTACCCTCTCTTTCACTTTATCAGTCACCAAGTCCCAGGATTTTGGCTCCAAAGTCTCTCCCCAGCCTATGCTTTCTCCCATCTCCCTGAGGCCCCAGCCAGGACTCAGCCAGAGTCTCTCTGTCCTGGACGACCACACAGGAGTCCCTAACCCCAGTCTTGTCCTGTCCATTCTGTCCTCCACACAGAAGCCTAGATAATCTGTAAATGTAAATGTGGCCATTATCACTCCCCTGCTTAAAACCCCTCAGTGGCTATCACTGCCCTCAGCTGGGCATGGGGCCTGACGTGGTATGGCCAAGTCCTTCCTCTCAGACAGGAGCATCCCGTGTGCTCCGTTCCACTGCTCCAGCCACAGGGGAGATAACTCAGTGCCTAAATCACATGAGTCTGTTATGGCCTGGGAGCCTTTTCTGGGCTGTGCCTTCTGTTTTAAACACCCCCCCCCCCTTACTCTGACGCCCCAAATCACTTCCCTCAGGCCCTGAAGCATCTTACATTACAGTCCCCCACAGCCCTAGAGCCCCCAGGTCCAGTTCAGAAGCCAGTTAGAGAAAGAGGGAGGTGTATCAGTGGAGGATATGCTGGGGTGGCAGTGCTCCTGCGGTGTGGCACTCCAAAGGGGCAGGGCCCAGCCACCCTGAAAGCGTTGATACTCTGGGACAAGGGTCTGTCCTAGCAGCTTGGATACAAGGCAGGGCATGCAAGGGGGAAGGGGCCACCTCGTTGTAGTCCAACGCCGAGTCATTGCACAGGGCACAGATAGTCGCCAACTCCACCAGCCCATCAAACTGCCCGCATTGCACCAGCTGCTCTCCCTGCCACCTGAGGAACCAGGAGGTCAGTACAAGGGCCTTGGCCTCATCCCTGAGAGGCACCCATCCTTTTGGCCTCACTTGCAGGAGGCCTTGCTCACTGACAGCTCTCGGAGCTGTGGCATGTAGCCCAGTCCAAACAGGAAACCCCGCCCACAGGAGCCCCCCTGCCCAACAATCCAGCACTCACACTTCGCCCTCGGGAGCATAGGTGGTGCCCGAGATGGTGAACTCGTGCAACCGGCAGGCGCTCGCCTCCGCCTCGGCTACCACGAACATCTGGGGATGGGGAGCACAGAGCAATGCTGAAGTGGGCCCTTGACCCCCTCCTCCCTGAACAGCCAATCTGAATAACACCTGACCCCAGTTTAGGTACTGTAGGCCCCAGGGGAGCTGATAACCTTCTATCTCCCAGGGTTTTGGAGCTGCAATAAAAGAGCATGGAGTTCAGACTGAGGTGGGGCCCCTCTGCTCTGCCTAGGTGTGTCCAGCTTAGGCTTGTCCATTTGCTCTGGGCACCCCTGACAAATTTATGACAGACTCTTCACTGGTGTGCAGCTCCCAGACTGACAGAGCCCTTTCCTGGAGCAAAGCCTACGTCCTTGCCCACCTTACTGTGTGACCCCTCGCTGAATACCTGAGCCTCAGTTTCTTCATTGGTAACATAGGAAGAAAGTGGGATCAGAGTCCAGCTGCCCCTCCTTGCCTTCAAGAGAACGAGTTCCCAGCCTCCAGGGGAGGAAACTCATACCCCGCTCCGGGGCAGACCCCTCTTGCCCAAAGGTGTCTGCAGACAGTGTGCTACTGCCCACAAGGCAAACTGGGTCACACACCCGCACTTGTATACCTCGCAGATGAGGGCTTACCCCTCTCAGGGAAGCCATTTACTTGTCTGTCAGCCAGCTCTGCCAGGGAGACAGTTCTTGCATCCTGAAAATCACCTCACTGCACATTCCCAAACCAAAGGCCAGTCCAGTACCCAGTAACTGCTCAATAAACGTCCTTTTCTTCTCGCTCTCCTCCCTGCTCCTGTGGGCAGTGCTCCAGCCAGCACGGTCTCTGAGAAGTCAGGTTTCTCAGCCTTCTACAACTTTCCTGTGCTGTGCTTTTCAAGTCTTCATTTTAGTCAAGGACCACTCTGTTCAAATTAAGTCCTGCTAGGGATTTTAGCAGTGCAGTTGAGCTGCTGGTGCCCCTTCCCCTGTGGCAGTCTCTGATAAGTTTTGATGGGGATTTAAGGTCTCAGACACAGAACTTGGTTTTCTGACGCCCAACGGGCAGACTATGGGAGCAGGGATGGGAGAGGAGCCATGGGGGAACCTGGAACAGGTGGGAAACTCACAACTTTCACCATCACCTCATCCAACCTTCTGCCCCAAAGGCCTGCAGGAGTCTCAGCCAGAATCCCTGGAACATGTGGGCAGCAGGCCCAGGATCTGGGATCAAGTACCAAGGAATGAATAATTCCTGCTCTGGCTCTTCTCAGGTCACTGGAGCTGGTATATCTGGTGACAGATGCCTGTCACGCACTGACTGCAGAGAGTCATGGTGGAGCAGGATAGAACCTGGGTCCAGGCCCAGCTTGGTTCAGATGCTAAAACTGTACTTGAAACTCTCCTATGTCCTTTATTTATAGATTACCTGGCAGGGCTTGCACACCCAAACTTCAGATGAGGAAACTGAAGTTCATAGATGAGCAGTGACCTGCCAGGGTCCTGGTGACACATGTCCAGCCAGGCTTTGCTGCTCTGTCCCATGAAAACCTGTATCTGCTATCCATCATGGGGCAGCCCACAGATTCTCTCTTCCATCCCTGGCTAAAAAGGAGTCAGGGAGCAGCCCAGAGAGGGAGCCCAGCCTCCAAACATCATACAGTAACACCAGTGGGACCCCAAGCTGTCTGTAGACACTCACCCGGCAGACGGACATCTGATTGGTGGTGAGTGTGCCTGTCTTGTCAGAGCAGATGACTGAGGTACAACCCAGGGTCTCTACAGAGGGCAGACTCCGCACGATGGCATTCTTGTGTGCCATGCGCCGTGTGCCCAGTGCCAGGCATGTAGTGATGACAGCTGGGAGGCCCTCGGGGATGGCAGCCACAGCCAAGGCTACAGCAATCTTGAAGTAGTACACTGCACCGCGGAGCCAGGAGCCGCCATGGGCTGGGTCAGCAAAGTGACTGATGTTGATGACCCATACAGCCACACAGATCACGGAGATGGCACGGGACAGCTGTCGCCCAAATTCATCCAGCTTCTGCTGCAATGGCGTCCGTTCTGGCTCCACTGCTGCCATCTGGCTCCGGATCTTACCCAGCTCTGTGTGCAGGCCTGTGGCTACTGCTACACCCACTGCCTTGCCTGATGCGATATTGGTGCCCTGGCCAAGGGAGGGATGAGAAAAGGGCTGCTCAGAACCCTGGTGGGGGCCCAGGATCCCTGATTCCTTCAGGCTGGGGTAGAGCTCTTATCCCCCTGCTTGGCTCTCTTTTTCTCCACATTACTTACTGCTCCTAGACTTATGCAGCTATTGTAGTATTGAGTTATTCATGTCATCCCCATTATAGTTTAGCTCTATGAAGCAAGGACTTGGTTCAGCACCATGTCCATAGCACCTAGCATGGAGCTTGGCACAGAAGAAGCACCAGGCCAATATTGACAGTATGATCAACCAGCAGAGCACAGCACCGACCCATTGAAATATGATTCATAAGCAATCAATGAGGCCACACATGAGTGTGGTTGATTGTGATCCCAGGCAGCTGTCCCCAACCTTTTTGGCACCAGTAACTGGTGTTCCTATGAGAACCTAATGCCTGATGATCTGAAGTGGAGCTGAGGCAGTGATGCCAGTGCTGGGGAGCAGCTGCAAATACAGAGGAAGCTTCGCTTGCTTGCCTGCCACTCACATCCTGAGGACTGGGGACCTCTGATTCCCAGTAAACTGTCCATCAATATCTACTGAAGAATCCAGAAAACTTGAGTTTAAGTCCATTTATTCCCAAGTCCTTGGTAAAATCACTAAGTCTTGGTGTAAGGGTCAGCCAGCCTTGAGCCTCCATGTCCTCTTCTGAAAAAAATGGTCCAACAGTGGCCCAAGACACAGCTGCTCCAAGGAGGCTAATAATTCAGTACCCCTTCAAACAGGTGCACTGTGTTGAGGCTAGAGAGAGGGTGATGGAAGCTTCAGCTTCTCTCCTGCCTTGAGCAATGCAGCTCCTGCCCCTCACTTGCAGACTCCTCAGCTAAGGAAATGACCTGCAGTTAGCCAGAGCATCCTCCTTAGAACTTCCTTAGAGACAGCTGCTGATGGCTGAGCATGCCCCTTAGCATCCCCTCCCCACCCCAAGGCTTCCATGCATCTAAGTACGGATTTCTCCATTTCTGTTCTTCTGGGGGAGGTTCTCTAGTCTGTTATAACTTGGTGCCCTGGGCCACTGCCAACTGGCCTGAGCCATCCGATGGCCTTTGTGCTCAGCTGCAGGCTGTTTCCAGGAAGCCTGTGAGCATCACTGGTTAAGTCCTTCTGAGGCCACAGGGGCAGATCACTCCCACCAGGGCTGAACCCACCATTCTTCATAAAAATATCCAAGGGTGCCTGGTGTCTTGCCTTACAGTTCATTTTCCCATCAGAGGTGTGGATTATTCCTACCATCCTTCACCATTTTTGCAAACCTCTTCTGTTTATAAGCTTCTCTGTTGAGTGATTATAGGCAAACTCTACCTCCTCCAGATTAAGGCAGGATAAGCCTACCAGGTAAAGGGAAAAGCTCAGGAGTCAGAATGTCTGAATTCACATCCCAACTCTGCCCTTCACTTGCTGTGTGATCTTGGGCAACTTACTTAACCTCTCTGTGCCTGTTTCATTGCTGTAAAATGAAGATAACAAGAGCACTTATTTCAAAAGCATTGTGAGAATTAAATAAGTTAATACATGGGCTTAAAACAGTGCTAGGCATACAGCCTTCAGTAAACACAAGCTATTATTTTACTATAAATTTATATGTATTGTCAATAATTGATGTTCTTTCTTATAAGGCTTTAACTGATTCATCTAAATGTTATTATTTTGATTATCATTGTCCAGGCAAAGGCTCCAGGGACTTACAGAAAATAGCATGTTCTTCTTGTCCTGGTTCACAGCTCTGGGATCTGGGATGGCATCTGTGTGCTTGGTCACAGACACAGATTCACCTGGTTGTGGAATAAGAAATAAGAAGCCCCACATGAAGACACCCCCATCCCCTGACCCAGCCCCTGCTCAGCCCAGCCTCTGGGCCTCACCTGTCAAGATGGACTGGTCCACTCTCAATGTGGTGGACTTAATTTCGATGAGGCGGAGGTCAGCAGGCACTTTGTCTCCCACTACAGAGAGAGAATGGCTTGGCTGAGTGTGGCTTTGGGTGCTACCTCCCTGGAAAGCAAGGAGGGCTCCCAGAAACCAAGGCTGGAGTTGAGAGGCAAGGGCATAAGCTGTGATTCCTCAGGTGGACCCTGCCCTTGTCCTACAGTCTCATCTGTCCAATAGAGTTTGGGACAAAGAGCTTTGTAGGGATCTGATAGCCACACCCTCTACATATACAGTCAGAAACGGAGGGTGGGCACACAGGGAAGAATGGGCTTGCCAGCATCACATAACGAAAGGAGGAGGCCCCTAAAGTACCAGCCACTTCCACAATGTCTCCGGGGACAATGTCCCGGGCGCGGATCCTCTGCACGCCCATGCGGTCTGAGCGGATCACCTTGCCCATCTCTGGCTCATACTCTTTCAGGGCCTCGATGGCACTCTCGGCATTGCGTTCCTGCAGAACACAAGGCAGGCAGCGATCTGTCTCTGCTGGCCCCAGCAGGATACCCACCGTGGAGTAATACCCTGGGGTTTGGGATGGAGTTGGAAGCAGAAGGATTTGCAGGACTCTAACACCAGGTAAAGGTCACATCCAGCAGCTGGGTCACACCCAGCAGCCCAGCTACTGCTCGGTGCCTCTCACCTGCCATATGCCCACGATTGCATTGGCCACGAGGATCAGCATGATGACCAAAGGCTCCACGAAGGCTGTCATGGTCTCCTCACCCTCCTCAAACCAGGCCAGGACCTGCCAGGATCAAAGTAGTAAGTTTGGGCTATGCTGTGGGCTAGGGTCTGCTCATCACTTCCTTTATACCCTGGGCCTCCCATCTGCTTCCCTGCTCTGGGAGAGATACCCTTGGGGATCCCTGGGCTTAAAAAGGGCTATTCTGAGAAGGTCTTGGCTCAGGACACTCAGCCCCTAAGACTAGTGACCGTTACAGCCCACGTTCCACCCACAAACTTTCAGTGATATGGGGCAGTAGTATAGCTGCCAGCTGGAGGTCTCACTGCCTAGCTGTGGTTCACCAGGTATGGTGCCCAGACCAGCAGCAGCAGCATCAACACCTGAGAATTTGTTATAAAAGTCATTCCTGGGGTCTATCCCAACCTCCTCAGCCAGAAACTCTGGAGTGGAGCCCAGCAGTCCACTTTAAGAAGCCCCAGTAGTCCTGCTGCAGGCTCACACTTGAAGTCTGCTGGCCAGAGGAGCATGATTCCAGCCAGAGCCCACTGTCCCTCTCCTCCATGGGCCTCAGTTTGTCTATCCGAACTATGGAGGAGTACTGCACCCTCTTGGCTCAGTATTTCTAGGCACCTGCATGGATGGACATTTTTTTCCTCTGTAAGAGTCTTCTGTTTCCATAGGGCAGTGAGTGACCAGGAGGGCCAGACACAGCTGGCTGGAGGGGAAGAGTTGGTCCCAGCCAGGCCCCCTGCTGTCCCATACTCCACTTCACCAAGATGAGGTCTCCTCTCCAGGCCCTGCTGGGCATCGGTCCTGGAGCAGACACATGTCCATCCTCAGGGCAGCCATTTCCCTGCATTACCGTTGGTCTCTGCTGCTCAGACACTGGTAACAACTACTGTCTCCCTCCCCACCACTCTACCCTGGCCCCATGGGCCTGTGGGTCCAGGAGGGGTCCGAGCAGCAGGAATGGGGCAAGAACAAAAGGGAGAAGCTGCCCCAAGGAGGCTGCAAGCAGTTAAGGCCCAAAGTCTTTTGAGGGGCACTGGGAGTCATGAAAGGGGCTCTCAACTCAAGGACATTTGGCAACCTCTGGAGACTTGACTGTCGAAACTGGCATCTGGTGGGTGAAGGCCAGGGATGCTGCTAAATATTCTGCAGTGATCAGGACAGCTCCCACAATAGAGAATCATCTGCTCCAAAATGTAATAGTGCTGAGTTTGAGAAACCCTGTGCTATGACAGGAAGGAACAGGGTCAAACACTCTGAAGGCCAGGGTGGAAGAGACAGGTGGGAGCGGGGTCCTGTGGAAGACCTGTGAAGGTTCACAGGGATGCTGACGTCTGAGCAGGGCAGGGGTTTGGAGGGGCCCAGGAATGCTCACAGCTGAAGGAGCAGCCCTGTGTCCAAAGCCTGGGCCTCTGAGCACTGCCTCGCCTGGCTCTTGCCCCTTGCTCACTCCCTTCCCCACCCCGCAGGGCTACCTGATGCCATGAGATGTGAGCCCTACTTACAAAGGAGACCACGGCAGCCAGCAGCAGGATGCGCACCAGAAGGTCCTCAAACTGCTCCAGCACCAGTTCCCACAGGGACTTCCCTGGGAGAGGGAACTCTGCATGAGGCCTGGGCCCCAGATGGACTGAACTGCCCCCATTCAGGGCTGGGTCAGCCTCAAAGACCACCCGGCCTATTCCCTCCCTACTCTTCAAAGAGGGAGAGCCCAAGCCCTGAGAGGTGCAGGTGGGTGATGTTGCGGGGGCTCAGCAGGTCCTCACTCTGTCACAGAGGGGAGGACACAGTCTGACAGATAACGGCCCAAGGACGTCATCCAGTGTCATCACAACCCACCCTGGCCCAAGCCTCACCTTCCTCGGTTGGGAGCTCTGCGGGATCCAGCAGCCACAGGAGCCATGAGGAGACAAAAGACAACTGGGTTATGCAGTGGGGCTTGGAGGGGGCTGAGCAGCCCCTCCCCATTGTGCACACACAGACCCCCACAATTGTCTAGCCATGTCCACACAGCTTTCTGAGGTCACAGAATGGACCCCCATAGCAAGGTATCCTCTCCCTCAAATTTTGAACCTTGGCTCAGGCTGCCTCTGACATACCTACCTGCTCCTCCAGGACCACTGGAATAAGGCAGCACAGCCAGCCCCCGGAGTCCCACTCTACCCAGTGGCTTCCCCTGACATGACTCTAGCAGTAGCCAGCATCCCAGGCAGTGAGGAACCTTGCTTGGTTCAGCTTCTAGAAGCTGAGTCTCAACTTGTCCCCTCCCAGACCCTGCATTCTACATCAGCTCAGTGAAGACCCACTCCGTGCACCCAGTACCACCAGACTCACAGACCATTTGAAGAACAGTGTTTTCAAACACCACCAGGACCTCCTATCACTTTGCGGACTCCATTTTTACCTCCTACATTTCCCGGGCACTTCTTGTTCCTGGAGGAGCTGGCTGCCTCAGTACCTGAAGTCTTTGACTCCTCCTAACAGCCTATAGGGGAGGCAGGGCAGGAATTCCTGCTATTTTGCAGGTGCAAGAACTGAGGTTCAGAGTGGGGAAGCGGCTTGAACTAGGTCACACAGCAAGTAGTTGTCCGTGTGGGTCTGTGGGAAGAGGCGGGAGCTGGGATGAAGAGAGTGAACTCCAGTGGGCTTCTCCTTCCAAGGGGCAAGCACAGGCCGTGCTGAGGCCTGTATGAGGCTCCTCCCAGACCCATCCTAAGTGAGCCCTGCTTCTTCTTGTCCCCTGCTCCTGAGGACTCCAGGCCAGCAGCACTGGCATCACTCAAGATCTTGTTCAGACTCTGAGACCCTACCCCAGGCTGACTCTCTCATCCTCCTGTTTTATGACACAGGTCCTTGCATCATCCACCTGTTCTTGGCTTGAGTACCCACAATCAGTTTTTCCTGTGGGAGCCTCTCCAGACCACCTGTTTGGAAGGTCTGGGGTCTGCACCTGGCAACTGAACTGTGGCGAGTATCCAGCAGCCCATTGGACTACAGGAATCCAGGAGGGAAACATATAACCTAAAAATACACTTTCTAGCATTTTCTCCAAAGTCCTATTTTAGGCAACGGCTGACATTTTCCGTGGAAAATGTAATCTCCAGTGTCCTGCGTTGAGATTAAAATCAAACAGACTTTTTCCTTCTGATCTATTTAGCTGAAGCGAACAGGAAAGGCGGGGGCAGGGCCAGGCCTGGTTTCTGGGCCAATTCTCCAATGGAGTAGGTTCCTTCAGAGGTCATCTCAGCCATGCCCCAGCCTTGGCACAGAACAGTGCTAACCTGTGGGATACATCAGCCTGCTTCTGCTGAGCTCTACCCAGGAAACTCCTAAACCCTTCACTTTTGCAGGTATCTTTAGAATTCCTGACCAAAAGAAGAGTTTATGTGTAAGTCTCACCTGAACCCAACCTACTGTCTCCCTCACCCCTCCATAAGGCACATAGCCCCCAGGCCACCGTATTACTTAGGGCATTCTTTCTGGGCAAGGGTGAGGCCAGGGGTTGGGACGTGTGTCATGACACACACATACAAGCTGCAGTTCCTTCAAGCTGCGCTCTGCCTGCCTCAGCTGGTCTCTCCAATTCTCCTCTCTCTATCCTTCCACCTAGGTCTCCTATTCTCTCCAACCCACATGCAGACCTCAGAATCTACTCTTTGGTGGCCATTATGCTGTTCCCCAAATACAACAGGTCCTTGAATAACATCATTTTGTTCAATGCCGTTTCTTTATAACTTTGGTGAATACCATAGGAACTTCACTCTTTATGTTAATTAGCCTGCAATAAAACTGATTTTGTACTTTTGTTGCAGTTCCAAAAACCTATCGATGACATTGAGAACTTACTGTACTTCTGATTCTTGCATCCTGTGGGCACATAGTAGAACTCCCTTCCCAGCCCCTGTGTGACTTATGAAAAGAAGGACATGCATTAGTTCCAGCTGGGGCATTGAACTGCCGGTGAGAGACTCACCAGAAGGGTGTTATCCAATAGACTTTTCTGTGATGATGTAAGTGTCCTAGAGATGCACTATACAGGAACCACTAGCCACATGTAGCTATTGAGCACTGGGAATGTGACTAGTGTGACAGAGTAGCTAAATTTTAAATTTTATTTATTTTTTATTCATTTAAATTTAAATAGCCCCATGAGGTTAGTGGCTGCCATTTTGGACAGTGCAAGTCTGGAGCTCTTTGTCTGATTTTTGGGCTGGATACCCTCATCCCATCAACTGGCTCATCCCTCTATTGTGGTGCCAAAGCCACCAAGCAAAATCATCCCTGTCCAAAGGCTCTGCTGTCCTCACAGGGGACATTTTGGGGTTACTAGCCTCTGCTCATGCCTGGTCTGCTTCAAACTCCAATCCTGCCAAAACCCAGAACGACCCAATCTCCTCTCACATGACTGAGTCCCAGGGCCACAGAGGTAGCCTAGAGGCTAGGAGAGCAACCTCCCAGTCCCTCCCCAGGGACCCTGAAAGATGCTGGTTCCCCCTTGTTCCAGCTTTGTCAGGCCTCATTTGGGGGTGCTAAGCCAGTTCCTCTCGAAATGGTGGCATTGAGCCCTCGGTAGTACCTGATGCCCATTTGTTAAATGGGGAGAATGCCCCACCCTGCCCACCTCTTGGTGCTGTCCACAGGTTGCACAGGCAAAGGCAGTGATAGGAGGTACTGCTCCCTCCCATGCAACACGCACTGTTCTAGAATAGTAGACCTCTGGCCCTCCCACACAATGGCCTCTCCCTGCCAACCCCTGCTCTGGGTCACTGTTGCCAGACTGAGCTGACCCATGCCTACATGGCCTGAGGTAGGGCTGGCCTAGTGGGGCCTGGGAGTTAGCCTGTGCATCCTATGGGGCAAAAGGGGATGTGATCAGAGAAGCTTCATAGCCTAGAGCGAGGAGTCTAGTCCAGCAGACCTGAGTTCAAATCCTGTTCTATCACTTGGTAGTTCTGTGACCGCCCCCTTTGTGCATCAGTTTCCCTATCTGCATAATGGGGATAATCACAGTAACTACCTCATAAGGTTGGTATGAAGGTTAAATGACTTGCTATGCATAAAACGCAGAATATGCACAGCACACAGTAAATGCTCTGTATTAGCTATACTAATAGTTATCAGAACATAAGCTCCACGACAGTAAGACTTTGTTAAGTGCAATTTCCCCAGCACCTGGAACAATGTCTGGTACACAGTAGGTGCTCAATAAAAATCTACGAATGAATGAATACCCCTGCCTCTGCTAGGCTCACAGACTTTCAGTGGCTCTCCTTGGCCTGCAGAATAAAGACCAACCTTAGCATGGCTTTCAAGGCCTTCCTGGATCTGCCCAGCCTGCTCTTCTGGAATCACAGACATACATCTATCCATCTGCCAGCCAAGCAAGACACCTCATGATTGCCACCAGCTCCTCTAGTTTTGCTAACGCTTTTCCCCCTCCCAGATTTTGCTTGGGCCATTCCTTCTGTGCAGGATACCCTTCCCCATCTCTTCATCTAAACCCCAGCCTCCCAAGACTTCCTGTAAAAGCCCCCTCCCCTTCTCTCACCAGTCATCAGTATGGGAGCTGCCCCACCCGACGGTGGGGAGGGGCTGAGTCACCCTGAATCCACACAGAGCTTCAGCAGAATTGTTTACTCAGTTGCCCCACAATTCAGGCCAGAGCCCTAGGTCCAAAGCCCAAAGCCCAAGAAAAGGAGGGTGCAGGGCCAGGGCTGCCCCTAGGCCCCAAGCACCACCTGCTCCCTGGTTCCCCTCTCTTGACTCCTTCCTTCTCACAATATTGGAAACTCCTATTTCACCTTCTAAATGTCAGTTACAGCTGTGAGAGGCAAGTGCTTACCAAGGTCTTCCTCAAAGGTAAATTTACAGAGCAATTAAATTGTCACTTGCAGACTAAGAGAGAGGCCCAGCGTGGGCAGACCCACCCAGCCCACCTGGCCCTGCTTGGGTCTCCAGGACCCATGTAGAGTGGACAACCCAGCTCAGCGCTGCAGGGGGCCTTGGGAAACACTTCTCACTCTGCAGGACCCACAGCCTGCCTGGACAGTCTGGCACGAAAAAAACCCTGGTGAAGGCTTTGCTCAGCATGTGTGTGCTGACTTGCTTTGGGCAGACCTGGTCCTGCCTGAGGGAGCTCCTGGTGCAAGGGGACGGGGAGTTCCGAGGGAACAGGCCTGATGCTGTCCCTGGGAGGGGCACTGAGTCTGCCTGAGGAGGCCATGAAAACCAGAGTGAGGCCTGAAAGACATGAAGCTTCCAAATTCCTGCAGACAAGTCACATCCCCGCAGACACAAGAATCATTTCACATCCTCAAGGCCCGGAGGGGGCTCAGGACCCCATCTCTGCTCTACTGAGGACACCGAGGCCACAGAGGGGTAAGTCTGCTGCAGGCCACCCAAGTAGTCAGCCACTCAGATCTCACTCCCCCTCCATCCTGACTGGCCTGACTCCTCTTGGCCTAGTTTCTGTGTGATTCTCAAGAGTTGAGCAGCCACATGGGGCCTGTGATAAGGCTGACACTGCTAGTGGACTCTAAATCTGGACCATCCCTCCCACATGGCAGCCCTGGGGCCATCATACCCATTGCATAGATGGGCAGTGAGAGGTCCAAGAAGGTGGACAGCCCATCACATCCCCCGCCGAAAAGAGACCACCCCCAGAGACTTCCTAGGATCTCTCCTGACTCCCACATTACTGGTTTTCCAGGGCCCTTGGATATTGGCCCACTTGGAGGGACATGCCCAATGCAGTCCTTCCTCTTGTCTCGGCTCATATCCAGCAAAGGTGATGGGAAGCCTGTTCATGGACACAAGGAAATCAAATGAGTCCTAAATATATGAAAAAATGCCTAATCACATTTGTAATCTCAGAGAAATGCAAAGTAAAACCATGAGAGGGCACTTTTTTTTTTTTATCAGATTGGCACATTATCAAAACATCCAATAACCTACTGCATTGGTGAGGTTGTGGGAAATAGGCAAGCCAACTGGTAAAACTTTATGGAGAACAATTTAGCAACAGCTATCAAAAGTTAAAATACACATGCCCTTTGATCCAGCAATTCCATTCCTAGGAATTTATCCTTTGGAGATATTTACCAGTGTGTAAAATGATGTGGGGACAAGGATATGCCTCATAACATGTGATAGCAGAGGCTGCAAACAACCCAAGTGCCCATCAAAAGCCAGGGTGAAGAAACACAGGGACAGCCACATGATGAACCCTTTGTAGCTACTAGGAAGCCCCAGAGATGTTCCACATAGAACCACCTCCAAGAGTGATTGTCATGTGAGAAGCAGGGACAAAATAGCACTCACAATCCACTCCCTTTCGTGTAAAAAAGATCATAGATCACAGATCCAGATGTGTATGTGTGCAGACAATCTTCAGAAGGAAACGCAAGAAATGGGGACACTAGGAGTGGAGACAGGGCTGGGGAGACTACTGTATACTTTTTGTAGCCTCTGAATGTTGTACTGTGTGCACATTTTTATTCAAAAAGTAAATTGAGAGGATGTAGAAAGCTTCCTGAAGAAGTACTCAGTGCCCTGTTTGGGCCTCAGAAGATACAACTCTAGGGCCTTGTTTGGGACAGGTGGTGTTTTGTGTATATGGGGGACGCCCAGCTGGCTGGCATACTTTATTCACTGACAGCACTGCTGAGGCCCCCTCTCCCAGCTCTGAGAAGGGAGGAGGATGAGAAGGTGGGAGGGCGGGATCCCCAGGCCCTGTTTCCCTTCCTGCCTCCTGTTGGCAGAATTTGCAAACTTCAGGACTTAAGCAAATGACTTCCTTGCGGTTTCCAGTGCTAACGACTTTGCAGGTGCATAGACTCCTGGGGTAGAGGGGACACTAGTCCCTGGGGTGTTCCCCTCCACCTGCAGGTCCCACCCACCCCACCACCCAGCTTTTGGCCTGGAGCCAGGTCCAGCCTCTTCTGCTACAAGAAGGGATGGTTTGGTGTACTCGAACACTCACAAACAATACTATGACATGGGTCCTGTTGTAGCTTCACTTATGGTGAAGGAAGCGAGGCATAGAAAGGCAGAGTGACTTACCCAGGATCGCACAGTCCTGAAGGGGCAGAACTAGGGTTCAAAACCCAGTCAGCCCTATCCTAAAGGCTGTGCCGGTTGAGACTAGAGGACACCATACCTTCTCCTCAGGTGGGGGCTGGGTGGTGAGAGCATGAGGCAGGAAGGGGTAGCTGGCTCCCCTCTCTTCACCTGACCACTTCCAGAGCTCTGAAATGTTTCCTAAGTAAAAGCCATCAGTGACCCAAGGGAGGAGCCCTCTAGGGTCCTGCAGGGGCTGAGGCCAAAGCTGGAATAGCTCCTGCCTAGCTGACCCCAGCTCCTAGCACAGCCATCAACACCAGGATCCCAGAGCCTGTAGAATCTGGGATCCCCTTGTACAGACAGGGAAAGCGAGGCCCAGTGAGGGGCAGGCAACCAGAATTAGCTCTATCATTTGCTGTGTGACCTTGATCAAGTCGTCTAACCTCCTGGTGCCTCGGTTTGCCTCCTTTGTAAAATGGAGGTGACAACAGTTGTTTTCATAGAGTTGTTTTGGGGAAGAAATAAGAGATGAAAAATGCTAAGAACAGTGCCTGGCACTGAATATTAGCTTTTATTATTACTACTATCAAAGCACAGAAGAACCAGGGAAGCCTATCATTGGCCCCTCAAAATTTTCTAATGCACATCCCCTGATGCCTCCCCAATGCACCTCTTGCCCGCAGTGCACATCTACCCCTTTGTGGACCTACACACATCAACATCCTTATCTATCACCTCACACAGATGCTTAGTGGCCAGGATACCCGCAAATTCCCTCACCCAGATAAATCAGCATGGGGAGAACTAGGGGCTCTCTCCTTCAGTCAGCCCCTCTTCTGCTGGACTGGTGCAGATGTGAGGGCGAGAAAGAAGAGGGGTGTTGGCCAGGGCAGAATCTGTGTGATTCTGTAGGCAGATCCAAGGGCTGGATCTCAATTTTCCCTGGGAATCAAGACTCCCAAGCTGGAGGCCATAGCAGCACATTAGAGTTTGTGCACCCCCAGACTGGGGTCAGGGACAGACCTGCTGCCCTGCTCTCTTGCATCAATGACACCCTCTCTGCCAAGTCACTAAATGAGGGATATTAAATAATATTTATCTCCCTAGTTCCTCCCACAGCACAACTAAATATAGCAACTAATTTTTTTGAAAGAGGATTTCTGCTCCAGAAAGATAATATTTATATAAGAGGTGGTTTTTATAAACCAGTACAAACCCAAAGCTCCCTTTCTGACAGCTCTTCATAATTTTCAGCCCAGAGCACCTCAGGCCAGAGCACCTTCCCTTCTGGTGGCTGGGAATCCTGAAAGGGTGAGGCCCCAAGTCCTGAAAGGACGCAAGTCCAGGCTGCTTGGGACAGAGGGGACATTTCTCTATGGACCCCTAACACTCTGGGGGGGGGGAGGAAGAGGGTGGCAAGTCCTGCCTGGAAGCGACTTGAGGAGAAGACCTTTACACCTTCCCCTCCCACAGAGCCTCTAAATGTGCCAGGGCGACAGCTGGACAGTACCTGGCACTTGCTGTGCCTCTCAGGGCAGATGGAGAATCCCACACTCCTTTGAAGATAAGGAAGAAATACCTCTCTCACCCATACAGCAACAGCGTGAAGGCTTCCCTCTTGCCCAGAGATGGGCAGGCACTGCTCTGGGTCACCCAGGAGGGAAAGGCCTCCCCAGGCAACTCCCTGAGTGAGGCCTTGAATCTGCTACCCCCAGGGAGGTGGGTCTCCCGCCCCAGCAGTTCAAAGCCCCCACCGACCTCTGCCAGCCACATCCGCCTGGGGTTGCAGAAAGAGGAAGACCTGGGGGTGGGGGTGGGGGCACCAAAGCTAACAGCTGACAAGCTGCACCTTCTGGGCATTTTACTGAGCCCTCAGGGAAGACCCTAACAGCCAGCTGAGAGGCTGGCCTCTGAGTCCCTGACTAGTCCATCGCCATCGGATCCTCAGTATGTGCACCTGCACGGTGCTGGCGGGTTGTAGCAAAGCGCGGGGACCCAGCGCTGACCGCCGATGAGTTAAGGCTTGAAGGAGCGGATGGGGCTGGGATGGAGGTGGGGAGCATGGAAAGGCAGGTCCTCGGGCCTGGAGGAAGGAGAACAGGGAGCCGGAGCCAGGCATCGGGTCTCCGAACCCGGAACCCACCCACCCTCTGCGAAGGTGGCCTCGCAGCCCCGCCGGGTGCCCCAAGATCATCTGCAGAGGTTTCCGGAGCCCTCGCTTCCTGCCTGCTCGCAGAGGCCGAGAGCTGGGGGTGTAGGTGGAGGCGGGAGGTGGAAGGTGGGAGGAGGACCGCTCCGCGGCCGCGGGGCTGCGGGGCAACCGACTGCGGCGCGTGCGGCCCCTGCTGCCCCGGCCCGGCCCGCCCTCTCACCGTTGGGGCCGTAGCGCTCCCGCGCGCTGGTCACCTGCGCCGGGCTCAGGCCGCCCTCGGCCGTCACGGAGAAGCCGCGCAGCACTTCGGCGGCCGGGAGCAGGTGCGCCGCCTCCATGCCGCCGCCCGCCGGGCTGTCTGCGCCCGTCGGCACCGTCGAGGCCGCCTCTTCGCGGGGCTACTGCGCAGGGCGCGGGGCACTCGGGCCCGGGCGGGTGCCGCTCAAGGCCATGTCTGCGTTGGGACCCTCCCCTGACGGCAGTGGCAGCTGCGGCCAAGGCTCGCGCCAGGATGCTGCGCCCCAGGCTCCCTCCCCGGGGCGGGGCAGCGTGGGGCCCGCCCCCGCACTCACACCCCTTCCGGCTGCCCTCGGAACCCGCTGCCCCGCCCTGGCAGCACCCTGGGGCCCGCAGGCCCGGCCACCCACCCATTCTGCAGAAGAGAGAATTGAGGCCGCTGGCGAGCGGCGCACGGAACTTGGAGGGTTCCTGTACTTTGGCCCTTGTCCTCAGAGCTTAGCGCGCCCCCAGGGACCAAGAGCCTGGGCAGGCTGCGGAGCACGGTCCCGAGCTACCTTCTTTCGAGCCCTCCAGGAGTCCTGGGAGGTTGCAAAACGGAGGTGTCCACAGAGGGTCTTCGTATCCCCAATTTGAATCCTGCAGACCCTGGGTGAGAGGGAACCCAGAAGTCTGTGAATAAGCATGTCTCCTCCGGAAAATATTACCTGATGTTTTCTTCTTTTGATGTTTGTGCTTGCTTCATTCTTTCCTGAATGTCCAGTGCTTAGTGGTTATTCCTCAAACAAGCAGAATCTCTAACAATGAACCAGTATATAAGAAAGTAAACCAGTCTTGTTACCTTAGACATACGCCCTCACCCCAGCAGGAAATATAACTGCTAGGGTGGGGGTGGGGCTCCCTAGAGAGGCCCGAGGGATAGGGTGTAGGCCTCTGGCCAGGGCCCCCAGGGAGAGCGGCCCTGGCCCAAGGAGGGGAGGGCAGAGGAACACTCCTGCCAGTGCTCTCTGAGCTCCACTGCTTCAGGGGTGCCAGAAGGGGCTGTAGGTGTGGAAAGACAGAACCCTGTCACCAGGCCAACAGGAGGAGCAAAGAGAACAGTTGGCTTGGCACCCTCTCCAGCTTGAGAGACCCAGTGGGTCTCACCCCACCAAACTGGCCTCTGCTGTCCAAAGCTTCAGCCTTTGCAATCCACCTTGGCTGCATAGGGCCATAAATTCCAGGATTGAGCCTAATCCCTTGCTGCTTACCCCTACTCAGACCAGGTGTACCCCTCTTCCTTCCAGGGCCATAGTGCTTCTCCTCTGTGTCCCGTTTGGTATGCCTCCTTGAGCACAGAGACACTCAGAGATGACTTAAATTGACCAAATGGTCCAGCCTTTGGCTGCCTTCAGTGGGTGATCCAGACTGACTCCCAGGGCCTCAGCCTGTGGCTATAGAGGTAGGGGAATGCTGGTTTTCTGGCTGTGACTCCTTCCAGCCTGACATTTTAGATCTCAAGTCTAAAATCTCTGGTATTTCCACCTTGTCTCTCTTCTCCCATTAGTACAGTCCATAAAGACGGCCTCACCTGTATTCCTAAGTTGCCAGGAAAAATGTTAGCCAAAGCTAGGTGGGGACAGAGCCGGACAGCTCCCTACTAGAGACCTCTCTTCCAGATATAGGAGGCCCTTGGCATTCAAGCAGCTTGGAACCCCTCTACTCCTTCCCCACATACACATAGTGGGCTCTGACTCCCCTTTGCCAGCTCCAGGTACCTTAACCCTAAGCCTCTCGTACCCCATCCTACCCTCAGCTGTCAGTTGGTATTTGCTAGATGAGGCCAGAAGTTCTGTCTGTTTGCTTTGGCAAGTTGGCCTATGTTCCCTTTTTCTAGCCCCACCCCACCCACTCTGCCTCCAAACCACCACAGGCAGGGTGAATAGCTGCCAGCAACTATGACCCCCACCTGGCAAGCTCACACACCTGTCAGCATGCCCACCTGCTTGGCTGCCCCCATGATGTCTTCTGGGTGTCCCTCCAAGCTCCTTCAGAATCATACACAGTCCTTTCACATTCCAACTGCCTGTCTAATTGCTAGCATACCCTTCCCCCTGCATTATGCCCTCTATCTGTGCCTGGGCAAACAGCTGGTAGCCAGGATGACATAGTCACAGGCATGCTGTCCAAAGAGAAGGTCTATCCTCCCCACCTCCCACCTGCCATGTACTGAGAGTTCCTGGCCTGGTACCCAGTCCCAGCTCTAACTTCCCCACAGGACAGATGGTGGCAGAACTTACCACCTCTCTGGCATAGGGCATACCTACCCACCTTACTGGAGGGGGCCAGAATGGAGTATTGAGGGAAAAGGGTATGTCTTCCTAGAAAGATTTAGCCACATGAAGAAGAGGGTGTTACAGATAGAAAAAACAGCCTGAGTTGAAGGTGGGAAACCTCAGCTATATGTCAGGGACAGAAATTCAATCTCTCAGCATGGCTGGATCATAAGGAGCATGAGCACAAGAATCAGGAGGATAGATAGGAGAGGCAAAGCTAGAAACTTGACTGAGTTTCTAGAGACACTGAGAAACTTGATTGACCAATAACAGCCTGGATTTGGTACTGAAGGCTTTTTAAGCAATGAAGACATGGGGTCAGATTTGCCTTCTAGAAAAGCTTCCAAATGGAAACTGGTGTAGGGAAGGAATTGTAGGGGAGAACAGAAGTGGAAAGGGACCTACAATCATTCTGAAGAAAAATGAAGAGACCTGGATCAAGGAAGAGTGGTGGTGAAGCTGGTGTAATGTAAGCTTGGAGCTGCTGGCAGCCATCTTGACACCATGAGGATAGAATTTGGTTGCCAACGAAGCTATCACAAAGAGAAGCAGAGATGGAGAAAGGCAGGTTTCTGATGACATCTATCTGATATAGATCCATTTCTAGTTTTTTCAGTTATGTGAGTCAGTAAATTCCCTTTTCAGTTGGGTCTCCACCATGTGAAAATGAAAGAGTTGACCTTAAAGAGCTGTTGTGAGAACAAACTGATGAATGTTGGTAAAGCAAAGTGTCTAGAAGTAGTATGTGTTCAATAAATGGTTTCTGGTATTATTATTATGAGAATGAGAAAGAGACCTACCGTGGGGGGAAAAAAAGTTTTCTGAGAGTTTCCAAGAGCCTCGGAGACTTGCCCAAGAGCTCTCAGCTGGGATTCAAACCTGGGTGCATCTGACCCCAGAGCTCAGGCTCCCAAGGACCCCACCAGCCTGCCCGTCTGGGAGTCCCTCCGAAAGTACAGAATCAACGTGACTTTGGGTGGAGAAGGGTGTTTTCCTGCATGCTCCATTACCCCTGCCTCCCCCTTAATGTAACTGCCTGAGCCCAGGCCCCACTTTCTCTCTTTAGCTGGACTTTCCAACAGCCTCCTCCCTGGCCTCCCTGCCTCCAGACTTTCCTCTATATATCAAGATTGCCTGATTGAGTTGGTGCTTTCTTTACTTCACCTCTCTGCTCAAGAACCTTCCTTAGCTCCCTATTATTGGCAGCATAAAGTCCAAACTCTTCAATCTAGCAATCACAGCCCTTTATCAGTTGGCTCCTACTCATAGGTGGGCAAAACTAGTCTCAAAATTCCCCAAACTAGCCTTGAGCATTCTAACTTCACCCCTTTGTTTATGCTTTTCTCCTGGCCTAGACGGCTCTTTCAGCTCCTCTCCCTAGAGTTTTTCTTCGCTTTGGAAACTTATTTCCTTGGCTACCCCAATTCTGCGTATTCAATGCTCTTAACTCTGCACTGTTGACTGGCTCTCAATTAAGCCACACAGATTAAGTCCAACATTCCCATTGTGCACAAGAGGAAACTGAGGCCCAGAGAGAGGATGGGACTCAGACAGGGATGAGGAGCCAGGGATGAGTTCCACTGGAACTCTCAGGCCAGGCCTCCTGTCCATGTGCTGATGGCTTTCCTCAGCGTCTAGCTGCTGGGATGCCTCTGCTGGGCCAGGGTCAGGGAGGTCTCCTCCAAGGCCAGGGAGTGACCTTAGGACATCCTGGCCTCATGGAGTCTCCACTCCCACCCTAGGGCAATAGTTCAGGGGATAAGTGCCAGGCCAGAGTCTGAGAGGGCTGGAAGCTTTCTTTCCTTCCCAAATACTTATCAAGGACCCAGAATGCACCAGACACAGTGCTGGGCCCTGGAGAGATGGTCCTTGTTCTCCCTGAGCTCATACCCGAGAATGGAGCAGGTCACTGATCCCAAGTAACCACACTTAGAAATAGACTGCAGGTGGCCAGTGGCACTTTGAGAACATGATAGAAACGGGGGATTTCTTCCAGTCAAGAAGCGACACTTCTGCTGGAATCTGAAGGAACAGGGGAGGGAAAGGTGTTCCAGGCTGAAGGAACAGCCAGAGGAAAGTTGACTTGGCCTTGAGGCCTTAGAGGTACCTATGCATCTCTGGGCTTCAGTCTCCCTGTCTGTCAGGTCAGTGCAGGCTGTGGGAGTGGCTGAGCCAGTGGCCATCCTTAGAGAAGACAGAGATGCTGGGGTTATCATCCCACTTTGATTTGTAAATGGGGTTGACTCAAAATGCAAATGGCCCTGGAGACATGAAAATCTCCCCTCCTCTTCCCCAGGTTCATGAGGGTCCAGAGAGCAAGTGTCCCAGGCTCCCTAAGACCCTGCTGTCCATTGTCTTAGCTCCCATCTCCACTCATTTTTACAGCCTGTCTTTGGAAGCCGGCAGGGAAGACTGGCTCCCAGCTGTTCAGGGTGAGAGACCCTCATATGTGCTACCTCTACCTGCCCCCAACCCCAAGTTCTTCTATTTCAATTGTTTAGACTTGGGGACCACTGTTCAAATCCCTGATACATCCCACCAACCCTCCTGGATCCAGAGCCCCACCTGGCCTGGAGCCACCCACCAACTCTGTGCCTCCAGCCTTTCTCTGTCCTCTAAGATGGGGATCCACACCTTCTCACCTCTCCTCATCGCTGCCCTCAGGGGGCATCCAGCTTCCTCTGCCCACCATTCATCCTTACCACTTCCTGCTTCCATGTTGCCACATTAGGGCCACATCTAGTTCCCTGCACACAATGGAAAGATCTTTGCTCATGCTGTCACCTCTATTTAAAACACCCCTCTTTTAGTGCTCATTCCTACTACTCCTTAAGGCCTGGAAGCCACCCCTCATTCTTAAAGCCAGCAGGGCTCCCATAACCCTCATGAACCTTCTAAGCCCACAGTACCCTGGTGTTCATTGTCTGCCTGCTCCCCTGTCTGTAGACCACCTTGAGGGCATGTACCTGGCCCCACTCACCTCAGTTCCCAGGAGGTGTCAGAGAGGGTGTTTTAGTGACTGAATGAATGCAGGAAAACTCCAGGGCCTCTTCCTGGGAAGGGAGCACACTGGCCTTAGGGACCTGAGGAAGTAGAGAGTTGTTTGCAGCAAGACAGAGCAGGCACCCAGGACCTCTCCACTAGATCAGGGCACCTGGACCATTGCATTTTGGCCTGAGGGGCCTGGCCTCCTACCCCTTGCATCCACCTCTACAAGAATGTCCTGTACAGGGTGGGGGCGGGGGTCTTGGTCCAGGCTTCTCGCTCCTCAGCTCCTTGAAGCAACTTCCTGTTCTTGTCCCCTTATCTCCCCGGCCAGGCTGAAGAGAGGAAGTTGTCTTCTCCCTCCCTATGGTGGACAGAGACACCCTCTCGACCTCAGGAAGGGGGGAGCGGATCATGTGAGGGTGTGCCTCCTCCTTCTAAGCCTGCCTCTTCTTGCTGCTGCTACCAGATTCCTCTTCCTAAAGCTATTTTCATGCTCAAGTGCCTTCTGCAGCTCTCTATGGTCTTTAAAATCAACTCCTCAGCTTGACAGCCTTATCTGGTGCCCCTGCCCCCTCAGCACCTTAGACTTCAGTCACTTTGACATGTTTCCCCATTTCTGCTCCAAGATTTCCTTCCTTCCTGTCTTTGCCCATGTAGGGTCTTGTACTGGAAAACTTGTTCTTCTCATCTTTACCTGTCTAAATCCTCCTCACTCTTGAAAGCCAGGCTCAAATGCTGCCTGCTCCACAAAGTCCTCTTTGATCCCTCAGGAGCCAGTGACCTGTGTCTCCTGAGTGGCCCAGTGCTTGTGTGCTTCTCCATATTTGCCTGAATTCTCATCTTCAGCATCCAGCTGCGTGTCACTCCAGGACAGGAGCTGCATCTGAATGATTGCAAAGTCTCTACGAGGAGGCCCAGGGCCTGGAGGCCACACTGTAAAGGTGCCCTCTAGACTGGGAATCTCCTGAGGCTGAAACTGTGTCTGTAACACTAGTCATTGCATCTCAGTGCCTGGCACCTGGTCTGGCATTTACTAGACTCTCGGAAATATTAGTTTAATGAACAAGGCTCTAGCCAATGCAATAAGAGAAGAAAAGGATAGGAGATACAAATACTGGAAAGTGAAAGAACAAATGAGTATCATCACATTCTCGAGCTGTGACATTCTCATCACAGAATATATTAAGAGTTAGTGCTACCATTGTATGGACAGGGGTTTAAGGTCCAGCAAGAGGCTGGAATTTGCCCAGGTCACATAGCAGGCTGGGTTCCTTTTTAGCTCTGTGTTACTTTCTCTGTCATGGTGTCTGACACAAATGTATAGTCTTTCTGCTAGTCTGTGCCTATTAGCACCTTGGCCAATGAGGTGAGAGGCCCTGCTTGGCAAGAGGGGGCTCCAGTTCCAGGCCATGCTTGACCAGTTTGCCTGTAGTGCCTCAGATGGCAGTGGATTATAAGAAGATAAAACACAAAACCCCTATTTGCCTTTTAAATTGTTATACCTGACCAGCCTTGTAAGCCTCAGGCACAACTTGAAAAGGAATTTGAGACCTGGAACTTGCTTCCTGGTATGGAGAAAGGCCTTTGGCCTGGGGGCACCTGAGGGCAAGGCTTGTCTTGGTCAGTCCCTTAGCCTGGAGAGCTATTCCTGGCCCCTGATTGGGCCTTACCCAGAGAGTGCCTCCCAGGCCTGGGGCTAGGGGGTTGGTGAACTCCACAAGCAAGGCCGAGCCCTCCTGGGAGTCTGAGAAAGAGCCCACTGCCCTCTGGACCCAAGGTGTGGGGTAGATGGTATCTAGAGCTCACAGGTCCCCAGGGTGTGGAGTAGATGGTATCTATAGCTCACAGGTCCCCACTAGGAACTTGCTCACTCTGCCCACACAGGAGTAAATCAAGATGAAGTAGCAAAAGACCCAGGCTTGCTCTTGGACTAGTGACAGAAAAAACTCAGGTCTCTGTTTGTGGGCCCCTCACTGCCTGTAGTCATGGTTTTCCTGACAACACTGGCCTGTCCTTTACCCTCTCAGGGCCCAGCTGTCCTGACTTTCCCTCCTCAGTGCCCTTTTGTGCCTCTCATCAGTGGTGCCAGGTCTCCGCCCTGGTGTTCCCTGCATGGCGGCCAGCCCAACTCCCTGGGGATATCCTGTCATTGTGGCCAAGAGCCTAGGCGCTGCCTCTTGCCAGGTCAGTCCCAGTACTCTGGGTCCCTTCCACATCCCCAGGTGGGGCCAAGAGAGGTTAGGGAAGCTGGCAAAGGCCCCCAGAACCCCCGCCTGTGGCAGAGCTGGGCACCGCGCCTAAGACACCTGACACCTGGGCCACGGTCAGCCCCTGGGCAGACGCACAGGCGGGGCTCTCTGCCCTCTCTCCAGCTCTTTGGGTGACCTTGGCATGTCCTCTATTTCTCTGGGCTCCCTCCCTAAGGCATGACTTATGGCAGACCCAGCCCAGGCCCAGCAGACCAAGGGAATCTGTATGTACAGTGAGTATGGTCCCTCTCAGAGTGGCTGGGTATGCTGGGCTGGCCTTCTACAGTGGGGGTTGGGGTAGAAGGGGAGCTTCACTTGGGCTTTATCCTCTGGCCTCAAAAACCACACTCCGTGAAAATGCCCAAATTTGCAAGTTGGGTTCCATTTGCCTTTAATTCCCTGGTGTTGGCCCCACCTTATTTGTGTACCCAAATCTGCCTAAGCTCTCCTGGGCCTTTAGTCCCTAAAGCCCGCTGCTGAGGTGGAGGGGAGGATTGTATCCTGAAGAAGAATATGCCTTGGGTACCTCACAGTACTATCTTTTCTGTGGGCATAAAATAGCAAAAGTGAATGAGAGCTGACTGCCTGCTAAGTGCCAGGCATCAGGATGAATGCACTGTTTAACGTTCACAAGTAGCCTTTAGAGCAGGTTCTCTCGTGCACTTACTTTATAGAGTTGCACAATGAGGTAGAGGCCACACAATTGGTACCTGGGGAGAGCAGGGCTTTGAACCAAGGCCATCTGGCCCCAGAGCCCAAGCTATTAACCACTGTGCTAAGGACAGAAAGAAGAGTGTTGTGTCACTTGTTCTAGGTCCCCAAACAGTACAAGACTGGGCTCTGACTCAAAACCCCTACGCATGACCACTGAGTTAAATGGTCTAGTGAAAGCTCTGAGGATGGGCTGGGGTCCTTCTTAGCCCCCAACATGCCCTCAGCACCTTCTTCAAGGTCCCTGAGATAGTAATCATCCTTGACTGGGAAAAGAACCCCACCTGAGAAGTCCATGGGCTTTAGTTTTTAATCTTAGTTCTGCTGTGTGGCTTTGGACAAGTGACTTCGCCTCTCTGAGCCCCAGTTTTCACAGCTGTAAAATAAGAAACAGGTCAATATGAGTTCTAAGGTCAGCTAATGTATGTAGAGTGGTATGCATGGGCCTGTTGGGCCACAGATGCTCAGGGCTCATCTTTTTCTTGCATCCACTCCCAGGGACTCATCCTGGTTCTACTCTCTGTTGCCCAGACACACTCTCTCTGATCAGACTGTCTGTGACCTGACCAGGAAGCTGGCCAAGGGCAATACCCACCCAGATCCTGGAGGCAAGACGCCAATAGGCAGGAACAAAAAATTTTCCATGGCTCCACAGTTAATGAGGAACTGATACTCTTTGAGGTCTCAATTATTCTTTCACCCTCCTCTCCTTCCCCCAGATTTCCATCATTGATATTTACATTGGAATTCTTCCCAGGGCTTCAGAAACCCAGCATGGGTAAATGGAAAACAATATAAAAGAAGGGATAGGTGTATTTTTAAAAAATACTTTTGACAAGTTTGCACTCTTGGTTTTAAAACATCTTATAAAACAGCAAGTATCAAAACTGAATGATTTTGTATTTAAAGCAGTTCAACTGAGCTTCTGTCAATTGGAAGACACTGCTGAAATACGAAGACAGAGAAGACATGGTCCCTTCTCCCAAGAGGCTCTTGGCTTGGGGTGGTTATACTCAGCAGGTACCTAAGGGAATATGGCAATTAAGGCACATTCTCAGGAGACAGACCTGGGATTAAACCCCCACTATTATTACCAGTCGTGTGATCTTGGGAAAGTTACTAAACAGGTCTGAGTCTCATTTTCACCGTTTGTAAAAAGGGAATAAAAATAAGGCCCACTTCAGCGGACTGTTGTGAGTCTGAGAAAATACGTGGCATTGTTAGCTGGCTACCCCACATAGGTACCCTCTTTTTTCTAACAGAATCCTGACTTTGCTCTAGGTAGCAAAGTGTCCCAGCCCAGTACACGAATCATGAATAGTTTAAGCCAATCACAGCAATGCCTGTCCTCTTTTCCAGTTCGAGGACAGCAATGTGACCCACTTACGGCCAATGAGATTTAAGGGGAAGTCTGCTGGGGGCTTCCTGAATAAAATACAGAGGATGAAACCTTTGCTTTACCTGCTTCTTGCCTGTGAAGTGTTAGGATATCTTTAGCTGCAGCAGCTATTCTGTGGCCATGAGGCATCCAGCTTGAGGATGTAAAGCCCATCCTCAAGGATAAAATGGAGTGCAAAATAAACCATCTTTGTTTTCAATAACATATAAATAATAGTTTACAAGATATGAGGTATTTAGGGTACACATAAAAAATACTTAGGGCAGAAGGTTTTCGTAAATGTACTATGCTGCTGGTCTTCCAACCTTCACAGAGAAAATCTTTATAAAGCCTTCTCAGGCAAACTTTATCCAACTTTACTCAGTATGTGTTACAGTCAACCCAGACCAATGAGTCAGTCAATCCATTTGTCAAGAAACAAATCTGAGGACGGCCAAGTGGAAGGAGGTTGGCAGAGGGGGATTTTGGTGCTGCAGAACACCTGAGATGACTGATATCCAGACTTCTTGCTATGAGAGATGATTTATTTTTATTTATTTTATTTTTTAATTTTTTTTTTAGGCAAGGCAACCCTTGGTGACCTCACAGATTGCAAGAACCTTGTCAGCTAACTAACAATCCTTAATTTTTTTATTTTTTACATTTACAGCACCTGGTCTTCCTAGGTGGTCTCCCATCTAAGTACTAACCAGGCCCGATCTTGCTTAGCTTCCAAGATCAGATGGGATCGGGCTCGTTCAGGGTGGCATGGCCACAGACTGAGAGGTGATTTTAAAAGCACTTATTCAAAGCAACTGGGAGATGGGTTGTCTGCTCCCTTCAGCTGAACGCACCCTGTGATATAGGTCCTTAGCACCATGTTTAGCACATGGTAAGTGCTCAATAAATGCCAGCTGTGACCTTACAGAGAAGTCACAGCACATTACACACACATTCATCGACATGCACTGTGTAGACAGGGCGGGAAAGAGGAAGGAAGTGTATAAATGCTGTGGGTGACTCTTCTTGCCTTTCCACTAAATAGGTGAGTCTGCTGTCCCTGATCATCTCTCAGGGACATGGCCTTGGGTGTGGGCTCCACTGAAGAAACCAAGACTTCTCCAAGCCTGGCAAGAAAGACAGTGGTCTGGAACCATCAAGTGATGGCATCTAGATCCCCACCCCTTTCTGGAGATTTTTCAAGGGTAATTTCACTCATCCTCAGGTTTTGCCTTGTGCTGACTTAGGGGTGTTGAAAGAAACAAACCTGGGCATTGTGTTTGAATCAGAATAGGTTGAGTTACCCCAGCTGGATGGAACAGCTGGACAGAAGTCAGCAGACTGAGGGGCTGACACCCTCCCCTGCATATTTCCCAGGGAGAACAAAGAAAGGAAAAGGGAGAAACACAGCTCACTTAGAACCTCAGTGATTAATTGCAGTCTTAATTTATGAACGAACTAACGCTGTTCCCTACAACAGACCTGCCTGAGACTTCATGCAGTGTCCCAGCCCAGAGTTCACACAGGCTATGGGGTGAAACAATTTAATATCTCAAGAAACAGCTGAATTTTACATTAAATATCAGTAATGGAAGGAGGGTCCGGGACTGTGATAAAGGGCAGCGCCCAGTCAGGATGATTCCTATTTGGGGTCTTGGCTCCCAAGGCTTTCTGGCTAGCTCTGCATTGTAAATATTCCAAATTGTTTTGTTTTGCTTTGGTTTGGTTTGGTTTGGTTTTTAACAAGAGGCAGTGTGGTATGAAGGCTAAGAGCACAGGCTGATGCATTGCTGCCTTGGGGAGCTATGGGGAAGGAGGCTGTGACTCTCTGTTCCTCACCCTATAAATGACGATGCAGTGGAACCCCAGGTATCTGACCTGGAAATGGCTGCCGAATCTCCTCCTCCCACATCCACCTTGCACAGGTGGGACGTAAAGCTGCAGAGGCCAGGGACTTTCCCAAGATGAAACAGTGAGGCCCCAAGGAGAGGAGAGGAATCCAAGTATTGATGAAACAGGGAATGTTGTCAGCGAGAAGATAAATGAGGGCAAATAAAAACAATACCTGTTTGTATGATGACATTTTCTGCCATAAATGCCAAGAGAACAGCCGCAGAATAAGAACCACATGGGAGGCAGATGCTATTGGCAGCAGCCACACACTCTTGTTCTTGTATGGCACTGTTGGGATCTGGCACAGGCTGGACCAGCGCCTGTGACAGAGGGACAACCCGCCCCAGCCAGGTGCACATGGAGCAAGTTGTTGCTGGGGGAAGTAGAGAATCTGGCAACAAAAGAAAGGTAAATGCATACAGCCTGAGGGTTTCCTTACAGGCCAATTAAATTAATAAAAACCAGATGAGAATAATAGAACACAGTCTTGTCAGGGCTGGGAGGAAACAGGTGCACTGCTAGGCTCTTGGATGTCACTGAACACTGTCTTGTCTTTCTAGAAAGCTCTCTAGACCCGTGCAGCATGGTCTATGCTCTTTGATCTGATCTTTCTACCCTGAGAAAATAGAACCTCTCCCAGCCTCTTCCCCCACACCCCTACCATCACCCACCTTCCCAGGAAGACGCTGAACAATTTTCAGCTCCAGTTCCATTCTGTGTGCGTGTGTTTTTCTTTGGCCTCCTGAGCAGAATCTGCTCTGGACCTTTTCCTCTGACCCAGGCCCAACCCAGATCTCAGTAAATTCACATCACGGAACCCTAATAGTTGGGGTAAAGTGCCAAGCCCTGGACATCATAAACCTTGCTCTGCCAGCCCTGCCCATGGGCCCAGGTGCAAATTCTAGCTGTGGCCTTAATCAGGTGCAGGAATGCCCTTGCCCTAAGCTGACAGGTATGCAATATGCTAATGTCTGTGAATCTGCATTAGAGCCCTTTGGCTTCCTCCTTCAGAATGCAACCCCCACTCCACACAGAAGTCCTGGGGTTATGGGGGGACAGAATGAGAGCAGGAGTTGTGGAAGAAGGGAAGGGACTGGGAAGGTCCCATGCCACCCATTACCTTAATTGTGTTGTTGGGGCTTCCTCATCCATAGCTGCAGGGCTACCAGCTGAGTCTTGGACCATATTTCCATTTGCTGTGTGAGCTTTGGCAAGTCCTGCCTTTCTTGGGCCTGCCTTCTTTTTTGAGGCATCTTCTTCTCCAAGGGAACTTGGAGCACTTGTTACAGAATGTTCAGACCCCTGCCTAAGCCAGGGACAGATACCCAAACCCATGATTAGATGGCTGGCCCTGGACTGCCCTCAGGCCCTCACCCTCACATCCCCCACTTCCTACCTTTCCCTCCAGGCCTGGAAGCCAGGGGATCCTCACTCCAGGCTGCATTAGGACCACACCTGCTCTGAAAATTCTGGCAGAATCCAGTCCCTCTCTGGATCTGTTTCCCCTTTTGCACAGCGGCTGGGGAATGGGGATGTATAGATGGGATCAGGTGGTTTCTAAGGCTCTCTCCCTCCTTCCAAGCCTGTGGTGTTTTCACACTGCTTTAGGCAGAAACTTTGGCTCAAAAGAAACCTTCCACAGAGTTGGCATTGGGTATGGAAGTGGGAGGGGGGTGAGGATAGAAATAGGGAGGGAGGCAGGGCCCCACTTGCTTCCCTTTAATTCCTAAGAAAACTGAGCTCTGGTCAGCTGCTGGGTCCTGGGCAGTCCTTGCCCCTCTGGCCTCAGTCACTTCATCAGCACAGTGAGGAATGAACAGGATGGTCTCACCAGCCCTTTGAGTCTCACTCTCTTCAGGGCCTCACAAAACCTCCCCAGCTGCACTTGGGCCTCCTCATGCCCTGCCCCGCCATAGCCCCCACACTTCCACCAGCCCTCGCCCAACAGCACCTCTCCTGCTTTGCTTTCATCCCTCTGGCCCAGCCTCCTTGGTCCCCTCAGACCCTTAGTCTTAGTGAGTGATGGAGGCCAGCAAGAAGCCAGCCATATTCCCGGGATTTTCCAGAGAAAAGGAAAGAGGCATCCAGAAGGTTCCATGGGTCCAGCAGAGAGTCTGAGCTAGACGTGGTGGATGAGCCAGGTCTCTTTCAATTGCAAGGGACAGAAACCCAATTTAAATGAACTAAAGCATAAAAGGAAAATTATTGACTTATTTCACTGAAAAGTCCGAGGGACAAGATGACTTCAGAAATGGCTAAATAAAACGTTTTCAAATTGTGCCTTTAGGAATTTATATCTCTCCACCTCTGGGCTGTTTCCTCTGTGATGGCTATTTTCAAGAGGATTCTCTCCTTGTGGTGGTAAAATGGCTGTCAGCACTCCATCTAACATTCCACTTACATGTCCACCCCAGAGGAAGGAGATTCTTTTTGCCAACAATTTCATCAAAAGCCCCTGATTTGAGTCTCATATTGGGCTCCCACAAGACATGGGTCTTGTGCTCATTCCTGAACGAATCCTTGTAATGCTCCAGTTGGCTATGGAGTCATGCACTCTGAAGGTGGGGGTGCAGGAAGGGGGAATAGGTCAACACAGAAGCTGAGGTCGAAATGGTTCCCCAAAGGACAGTCAAAGTGCTGAAGTTGGAGGAGGGAGGCTGAGCAAACAGGCACACAGAGGCCTCCAGCTCTGCGGGAGCATGCCAGGTTGGGGACCTCCTCTCAGGGGCACTAAGAGGGGCTCAGCTCTGTATGAACCACTGTGACAGTCCTGGAGAGGAGGGGAGGAGGCTCCAAGGCCCCAAGGAGCCTCAGCAGTGCAGACCACCTCAGGGAAGAGGCACAAGGGCATAGGGTGAGTGCTGATTGAGGAGCACCCTGGACACAACGCCTCATGGGATGACGCAGAGCTAGGTGAGGGCCCATGGCCTTGAACAAATCTCCCTCCTGGGAGGCTGAAAGACTCTTGACGGAAATGTTTTTCCTTCAAGATCCTTATTCTTAGAAACAGGAAGTGGTAGCTTCCCGAGACCAAACCGACCTCATCCCCAAGCTCTGGGAGAGTTCAGGCTCCAGCTACTTCCAGAGACATGTGGCTACACCTCATGTAAGGAAGCACAGTTAGGAAAGCCATAGCTTGCCTCTCTCCCAAGTTCTAATCTCAGAGTGAGTCATCATCCACTTAAAGGTGCCCCTTCACTAGGCCATTAGTAAGGGAGGACAGGTAGTGTGTCATAAGTTTTATCCATCCCACTGAATCTCTCTGATTTTAACACCTTCTGAGTGTGACTACCTCCCATGTGCAAACACTGCCCATGTGCTCATATATTCTGTATGCCGATGTCTTACAGGTAGTAACATGGTCCTGGAGATTGCAAAGGGCATTAACTAAACAGCACAAAGCAGTCCTTGGAACTACACTCAGTTCCACCTGGGTATTGGTGTCTCCTTGCTCTGGGCATCAGTCATGGTCAGGGTTTGGAAGATGTAGGATTAGGACTGTCCCCAAACCTCCTTTTAGTTCAAAAAGAAATACCTGCTGTTTCTCTGCAGGCATCTCTGGCTGGGAGAGCAAGGAGCATAGCAACAAGAGCTGAGAGGCTGCTGCCCTCGGCCCTGGCCCTGGCTCTCTGGGTGATCTTGGGGAACTCCTTGAGCATCAGACCTCTTCAGGCCACGCACTAGATCCTCTGGATCTGTCTTGGCAGATTTCTGGCTCCAAAGTGAGTCTGGGCCAAGCCACAGCCTCCTTCTTCTGGCCTCCACTGCCACCTCCACCCAGCAGTTCCCATGGCTGCATCCCCTGGTTCTCTTGTTTACTCAGCTCTGTGTGTGTGATTTTTCCACAACCTACCATTGAGAACACAATGCCAGCTTCCCCCCAAGGAGGTGCTGCGGAGCCCACGCCTGCGGCCAGCCAAACAGCGGATATGACTGCAGCTGGTGGGGGGGGGGGGCGTGGGGCGGTGGGCAGAGGCTGACACCAGCCATCTCAGACTCTTATGGTCCCTGGACCAAGACTCAGTCTCCTGTGAGGGTGCAGACAGCCCAGGTCAGAATGGGCTCCATCCTCAGAAACACATGGGAAACCCTGAAGAAGTCACCTCCCTTTAGAAATGACTCCAGGGCTGTAAAATGGGTCACATGCCAGCCTGGGAGTAGCAGTGAGGCTTCATGCACCCACAGGCAAGAAGGGTCTGCCTCGGCTCCTCCCAGAGAGGCAGCCCAAGAGGCAAAGGGTTGGGGAGTCCCTGCCACGAATGCTTCCTGCCACACCTGGCTCCAAGCCAAGCACAGCTTGGCCATGCTCAGGTCAAACCGATAGCGTGGCCTTTGCCCTGGCCTCCTATCCCCAGCCCGGAGCAGGCCTGGGTTAAAACACCAAGACACAAATCCTAAGCTTCATTGGGTTTTGTGCTCATAAGTGTATATACCAGCACTGTAAAAAATCTAAGGATGGGAATATTAGGAAATAAGTGTCATTAAACACTTTGGGTACCTGCTTCTTGATTTTCCTAGGACAATACATGAACTGCTACTTGGCATGCAGTAGGTGCTGGGTATCATCTAAGCACTTTGCATGACTTGACTCACTTTATTCCCCCTGAACTTTTCATCCTTTGACAGTTTATCTGGGGGTTCAGAGGCTCAGAGGCTCAGAGAGGTTAAGTGACTTGCCCAAGATCACACACGTTTGTGGTAGGTCCAGAAGCCGAACCCTGACAGTTGGGTCCCTGGATTCATGAGCCTCAAAACTGTACTATGTTGCCTGAAAACACTGTAATTTTTTTGAGGTGAGGGGTGGGACCGATTTTTTTTCAGGAGACAAGGACAGTCAACCAGGCACTCAAAGCCTCTGTCAGCCTCTGAGGATCCTTATCCTCAGGGCAGTCCTGGCCGGGTGGGTGAGGAGCCTTGGCTACAGAGCTCCTCCTGTGTCCAATCTCAGCCTCACTCCCACCCCACACTCTGATGGCTTCCCCTTCCCCCCGCCCGCCTGCCTAACCTGGTCTCTTCATTTTAGTGCCACCCCAGCTTATTTCCCCTCTCATTTCCCTTGCTCTGTCTTCTTGTCCTGTCTTACTCACGATATTCCTTTCTCCTAGTCTGTCCTTCCCTCTGTTCTCAGACCCAAACCATCCTGTCCTGAATTGGGTCTTGTATTTAGTACATCTATCCTCTCTAAAATGGTGTGAGTATGCCCTCCCTTCAAGGTTCTCCGGGGAGTTGGGAGACGCCCACCCCAAGGTCACTTTGTCTGGGACAACTGGATATCCACGTGCAAAGGAATGAAGTTGAACCCTTATGTCATAGCCTATACAAAAAAAAATATATAATAATAATAATAACTCTAAATCAATCAAAGAACTAATACTATAAAATTCTTAAAATAAAATGGGTAAATTTTCATAACCTCGTATTTGACAATGGTTTCTTCAATATGACACTAAAAACAGAATCATCGAAAGAAAATAATAAATTGGACTTCACCAAAATTGAAAACTTTTCTGCATCAAAGAAACTATTAAGAGAGTAAAAGAACAAATTACGGCATGGGGGAAAAAATTTGCAAGTCGTATGTCTAACAAGGGTCTAGTGTCCAAAAGTCACAAGATAAAGAGTATATCTTACTTTTACTCAAATATTTTTGGAGAGAACATTCTTTTAATGTTAAGACATAATGGTAGAGACTGCAAAATTTATACAAAGTTCAAGCTACCATGGGAGATATTAAGAATTTGGAACCTGAAGTCAAGCATTTGTGGGAATGTGAGTTCAACTTCTTGCTCTTCTGTCAGTGAGAGATTTGCATGAGAAAGTTTCCAAAACCTGCAGGACTTTACAGCCAGAAGGACCCAAGAGGGCTGGCTTGTGGGGCAGACTGGCAGGGAGACCACAGGCAAGGCCAGCCACAAGGAGGAAGGCTGGTCTTTACTGGGCTGTGGACCCCAAGAAGGGGACACAGTCTGCTTCATCAACACCACGTCTCTGGGCTTAGCACAGCACCTGGCTCCTGGCTCATGGAATTAGTTAGGTCTCCTTTGGTTGCAAGTGAAAGCCATCTCAGAGTGGTTGTGCAAAAATAGGAAACTCTTGGCTTATGTGACTGAAAAGTCCAAGGAAGGTGGCCTCAAGTTGGATGTACCAGGAGACAAAACATCACTGGACTTTATTCTTAGACAAGCTCTTGATGAGGCTGCAGAAGCTCCAAGCAGCTCCAGGGTGATGTTCCCTTCTCCCAGCGACACCAGTAGGGAGAAAACATCTCTTTCTTCATAGTTACTGCAAAAGCCTGGGACAGTTTCACTGAAATGACTTAGGTCACATGCCCAACCCTGCATCAATCACTGTAACAAGGGAATGGAAGGCTCTGATTGGCCAGGCCTGGGTCATATGCCTACTATTGCTGGGTGAGCCACAGGGAGAGAAAAATTTCAATGAGAGGAGAGAAAATGACAAGAACAGAAGCTCATGTTGCAATGCACACATAAATACAGGTAGAAAGAAATACATAGGCCTAGATGCTTAGTTCAGTGAAGAGTGGGGCTTGAGGTTGACCATGCTAGCAGGGCTGGTGTGTGGGGCTCACTGTGCAGGGCAATGTGGTGACACAGGCCCGGGGGCTGCCCAGGGTCAGGGCTCTGTGAGAAAAGGGCAGCTCCTGTTTGTTCCAAGCTCCCAGTGCCTCTCAGGCAACCTGGAAAAACACAATTCCCCAAGCAGGAAACCTGCTACATATTCCAGCCTGGAGCCCAAAAAGCCAAACCCTGTGACAAATTTAAAAACAAAACTTGAAAAAGCAAACTCTCACAATAGAATGTGTTTTTTTTTTTTAAAAAAAAAAAACCCTTTATTTTGTATTATATGAGTACTACACATTTATTGTAGAAAAAAATTTCAAAATACAGATAAGCAAAACATGGTAAAATTTCCCATAATCTTGCCATTAGTGATGACCGATGTTAACATTTTATTGCAAATTTCGTCAGACTTTTCTATATAGGTAAACAATATTTTTTCTTATATAAATGGGACTATTGACATTATTTATAACTTTTTATTCATTTAATAATATATTGTTTAATAATATATTTTACATGTCATACATATACTATTGATTATTTAAAATACCTGCATAGTATTTAATCTTATTTAATAAGTTCTCTAACGTTTTTAAGGTCTCCGGTGCCATAAAAGACTCATCTCAGCACATTGGCAATTATTTCACAGAAAAATTTCTAGAAGGGGAGCAGCAGGTGCAAAGGGCTGGCTCCATTAAAGCTCTGACCACACTCCTGAGGCTACTGAGGACAGGGAACTAGGAGACTCAGGCTCGCTCTCTGCCAGCACAGCGGTGCCTGGTGATCCACACCCACCTGCATGCAGCTTTACCCATTTTTTAATCCTTGCCAATCCAGTAGATGAACATTTGCATCTTTTTTTTTTTTTTTTTTGCATTTCTTTGATTACCTGTGCAGGTGAACATTCATCATTTGCTTATTGGTCATTTGTATTTTTTGTTTTGGGAATTGTCAGTTTCTGGCATTTGGCTATTTTGCTATTGGTGGGTTGATCTTTATCTTATTGATTTGTAAGGGTTCCTTGTAGATGATGGGAAACAACCCTTTGTTGTATATGTTGTAGCTGTTTTCCAGTTTATCGTTGATCTCTGTCTATCTTTATACCAGTATCACACTGTCTAGAAATTCCGTCACTTTGTAGTAACTTTTGAAATTAAGGGTGCGAATTCTCCAGTGTTGTTCTTTCTCAACATTATTTTTGGCTATTCAGAGTCCCTTGTAATTCCATATGAATTTTAGGATCAACTTGCCAATTCTTCAAAGAAGTAAGATTGGAATCTAACAGAGATTGTACTGAAACTGTATATCAGCTTGGGAAGTATTGCTATCTTAACAGCAATGAGCCTTCTGATTATAAATGTGACATTTAAAAAAAATTGATCTAGGTCTTCTTTAAGTTCTTTGGACAATATTTTGTGATTTTCATACTATAAATTTTGCACTCCTTTTTAAAAATTTACTTTTAAGTATCTCTTTTTGATACTATTGTTATTGAAATTGTTTTTAAATTTTATTTTCAGATTGTTCGTTGCATGTGTATAAAACTACAACTGATTTTTATATATTGATCTTGTATCTTGCAAGCTTGCTGAATTCATTGACTACTTCTAGTAGTTTTTTGGTGGATTGTTTCAGATTTGTCATCTGCAAATAAGGTTTTCTTCTTTTCCAATCTGGATGCCTTTTTTTTTCTTTTTCCTGCCTACTTGCCCTGACTAGACCCACCAGTGCTGAGTATCAGGGGTGAGAGTGAACATGTTTATGCTGTTCCTGTCTTTCTTTAATAAGTATGGTGTCAGTGGGTTTCTCATAGATGTTTTTAACAAGTTGAGGATGTTCTCTTTTATTCCTCATTTATTGTATCTATAATGAAAGTGTGTTGGATTTTGTCAAATACTTTTTCTGTGACTTTTGTTTTTTATTCTATTGATATAGTGTATTACATTAATTGATTTTCAAATGTTAAAACTACTTTGCACTCCTATGATAAATTCTACTTAGTCATGGTGTACAAGTATTTTTCTATGATGTGGTTTTGGTTTGCTAGTATTTTGTTTAGGATTTCTGCATCCATATTCATAAGTTATTGGACTGTAGTTTTCTTGAGACATCTTCACCGGTTTTGGAGTCAAAGTAATATTGGTCTCATAGAATGAGTTGGGAAGTGTTCTCTCCACTTCTATTTTGAAAGTTTGTGAAGAATTGGTTTTAATTCTTCTCTAAATTTTGGTAGAATTCCTCAGTGGACCCATCAGGTCCTAAGCTTTTCTTTGTGAGTGGTGCTTTAATTACTAATTTAATCTCTTGTTACAGATTTTCTATTTATTCTTGAGGCAGTTTCAGTAGTTTTTATTGTTATAGAAACTTGATCATTTTATCTGTTACCTAATTTATTGGCATACAATTGTTCATAGTATTCCTTTACAGTTCTTTTTATTTCTGTAATGTTGATAGTGATTTTCCCTCTTTCATTTCTGATTCTAGTAATTCAAATCTTCTTTTTTATTTTCCTGGTCAACCCAGCTAAAAGTTGGCCAATTTTGTTGATCTTTTCAAAGAACCATCACTTAGTTTCATGAATTTTCTGTTTTTCTATTCTCTATTTCATTTATTTCTACTCTAATCTTTATTCTTTATCCTGTAGGCTTAATTTGCTATTTTATCATTGTCTTAAAGTGGAAGGTTAGATTATTGAGTTGAGATCATTTAATAGCATTTAGAGTTATAAAATTCTCTTTAAGCACTGCTTTACCTGCTCTTTGGTATTTTGCATTTTCATTTTTATTTATGTAATTTCTCTTTTGGTTTCTTGTTTGATCCATTGATTGTTTAGAAACATATTGCTTAATTTCCATATATTTATGAATTTCCCAAATTTCTCACAACAGAAAAATAATTTATTTCTAATTTCATTTCACTATGATTGGAGAACATATTTTGTATTATTTATATCCTCTTAAATTTATTAAAGTTTGTTTTATGGCCTAGCATACAACCTGTAATGGAGAATATTGTGCACTTCAGAAAATGTATATTCTGTTGTCATTGGGTGAAGTGCTTTATAAATGTCTGATATGTCAAGTTGATTTAGTGTTATTCAAGTCTTTATTTTCCTTACTGACCTCCTGCCTCATTTTTCTATCTATTATTGAAAATGTAGTCTTAAAGTATCTGTTATTGTTGAATTGTCTATTTCTCCTTTCATTTCTGTTGGGTTTCGCTTTATGTATTTTGGTTTTCTGTTATTAGGTGCATATATGTTTATAATTGTTATATCTTCCTGGTGGGTTGGCATTGTCATCATCATTATAAAATCTCCCTCTATGGCTCTAGAATTCTTTTTTTTTTTTTTGCTTTAAAGTCCATTTTGTCTTCATATGGTCACTCCAGTTTTCTTGTGGTTGCTATCTGTATCTTTCTCAATTCCTTTATTTTAAACCTATTTATATTTTTAAATCTAAAGTTTTCTCCTATAGACAGAATAAAGTTGGATCTTGTTTTTTATCCAGTATGATAATTTCTCTTTTGATTGCATTATTCAATCCATTCACATTTAAAGTTATTGCTTTAGTTGGTTTTGTGTCTGCCAACTTGAATTTGTTTTCCATACTCTTCATGTCTTGTTTGCTTCTCTATTTCTTCTTGCATTAAGTGAATATTTTCTAATGTAGTATTTTAATTTCTTTAATGGTATTTTCACTATATTTTTTTGCAATATTTCCTTAGTTGTTCTATGGCTTAGCTTACTACACATACCTTAACTTAGAATCAGTTTCAGATTATATTAGCTAATGCCAGTGAGATATAGAAACATCACTCCTTTATAGCTGTATTCCTTTCCCCTCCTTGTTGCATTGTTGTTTCACATATTGCATCCACAAATATTACAAACCCAACAACAGATTGTTATAATTATTATTTTATATTTTTTTAACTTTTAAGGACGCTGAAAAAAAGATGGAAAGAGGATATCTATTTTATAGCTTTTGTTATATTCATTTTTTATTTATAATTTCTGATTCTATTCATTTGTGCCTGTAGATTTGAGTTACCATCTGGAGTCATTTCCTTAGTCCAATAACTGCTTTACTCCCACTCATCTCCTTTTCCTATTACTGGCAAATAAATTATACTTCTATATTTAATAGGCCCAACGATGCATTATTACATATTGTTTTATACAACTGATTTTTTAAATCAGTTAAGGAGAAAAAATATTTATTTATATTGTCTTTTATAATTACATAATTACCTACACCAATGCTCTTTGTCTTTTTATATAGATTCAAATTACTGTTTGGGGTCACTTGCTTTCAACTATTAATCTTATTGGAATCTTCCTGTAGGTAATTCATAATTTTTCTCTTGTTGCTTTCAAGATTCTCTCCTTGACTTTCAGCTTTTTGTTGTTGTTGTTATGTGTCTGTTGTGGATCTCTTTATGGTCTTACTACTTGGGCTTTATTGAGGTTCTTAGAAGTGTAGATTTTTTCAACCCAACTTTAGAAATTCTCAGCCATTATTTCTTTAAATATTTTTCTTCTTTTTTCTATGCCTCTTCTTCTAGTACTTCCATTTCACATATACAGGTGCACTTTATAGTTTCCTACATTTTTCTGAGGCTCTGTTTATTTTCCTTTATTCTTTTTTCTCTCTGAATCTCAAATTACATAATCTCTATCAATCTACTTTCAAGTACACTAGTTCTTTCTTCTGCCAGTTCAGATCTACTGTTGAACCCCCAGTGAAAAATGAATCTTTGCATTTCAGCTATTGTACTTATCAACTCCAGAATTTATACTTGGCTCTTTTAAAATAAATTCTATTTATTGATATTCTCTCTCACTGTTCTTACCAAATTTTAGTAGATTTTCTCAAATAAATGTTTCTTCATTTGCTGCATGTCCTTAGGACTATGTCCAGAGACTTTAAATGGTTGTTTGTTTTTAAAATAATTTTACCAGTTTCATTAGGAAGTAGGTCTGTGGAGCCAGCCCTTCATGTTGTCATGCCAGAAGGACTCTCTACAGCTTATTTATCTGATCCTCCACTAGTCTTTTTGTTTTTGCTCCTACAAACAAGCAGCAGTGCACATTGTGATACACATTTGTGCATGTCCTAAAATTTCTGTAGGATAAATTCTTAATTGTGAAAATGCTGGGTTAAGGGTAAATGTATTTAACATTTGGATAGATCCTGCCAAATTGTCCTCCAGAAAGGTAGGACCAATCTGAACACCCACCAACAATGTGTGAGAGAAGATCTGGGTAAAACAGAATTTTCTAGTTTTTGCCAATCACATGGATAAATCAATTATGTTGATTTACATTACAATTATGAATGAGATTGCACATATTTTCATGTATTATTGCCAGTTGTATTTCTTTCTCTGGAATTTATATTTGTATAAAGTGAGAAGTAGAAATCAAACCTTATTATACTGTTTTTCAAATATAATCCAACATGTTTACAAGCTGTCCTTCCCTTTGCATTTGTTCTAATTTTTGTATAGTCAGAGTTGTCTATCTTTTATGGTTCCTATCTTTGCTATCATACTAATTGTCATTATCCCTGTTGGGCAGAGATCTTCATGTCAACTATCCATGGCCTTCCTTAGTCAGGGCCTCATTCAAGTTCTTATAAGAGGCTTCTCTTATTTAAGGAGCAGTCCAGGGCCAGCTCCCTCAGCAGAGAGTCAAGGACAGGGTGGCTATTTATGGGAGTGATGGTGAACCTGCTGACATTGTGAATGACATGTCTAGGACCCACATTCATCCATTTTTTCTTTTTCTAATTTGTTATTTTATTTTTTAATCTTTACTTATTCCTTTCTGTTATCTTGCCTAAGTTTATTTTACTTTCTGATTTCTAACTTCTTGACATAAGATTTTAGTTTAATTTTGCTTTCTTTGTATTAATAAAATATGCTCTTATAGTTATGGTTTTACTACCCCCACCACATACATACATAATTTATATATACATATACATACATACATATATATATATATATATATATATATATATATATATATTTTTTTTTTTACTGTCATTGATTTCAAAATAGTGTGTAATTATAGTTTGGATTCTCTTTTTTCACCAAAGAATGACCTAGAATAGTTCCCTTCCCTTCTCTTCCCTTCCCTTTCCTTGTTCTAGAGGTTATATTTTTAAACCTTAAGTTCATAACATCTGATTTTATAGCATATAACTGTGCTTTAAATTTGTCATTGAGACATAATTCATATAACATACAATTCACCATTTAAAATACGATTCAGTAGTTTTTATTATATTCACCATATTGTACAACTATGTCCACTATCTAATTTCAGAATATTTCCATTACTGAATTTCTGCTTTAAAAATATTTATTAAAACCCCACTCATATTAACTCAAATAAAAAGGGGGACTCTCACAGAAATAAAGTACAGAAACAGTAGCTGGATTTCAAAGGAAAAAGAAAGTACCAGGAAGCTACTCTAAGCCTGTGATTGTTTGTTGTGCCTCTCTCTTCTCATCTACTCCAATATCTACCCTATAGATTTAACTTTCTTTGCTTGAACATGGCTCAATATGACCACAAGTCTCAACTTTACACAATTCCTTAGATCCAGGGTTCAACGCAGTCTTAGTGTCCTAAAATCCAAATTTCCAAAAGAATCTGATTGCCAAAGCTTGGGTCAGGTGTTCACTCCTGGTCCAATCACCTGTGTGGCCATAAGGGATGGTTACTTGCTCTCCCCTCCAGCTGGGCTAGGAGTGGGGTCAGGTTCCCTTAACAAGATTCTATGGGAAGTGATGCAATATCCAGCATATCTAATACAATGACTTGAAATAGTATCCATTTTTAGGTATCTTCTATGGGCACTAAAAAAGAAGGCCTTCTCTGTGGGTACAAAGTATGCATAGATACACACAAGCAAGGATACATGCCCACATTTAACAGATCAGTGTTACTAACTGCTGTAAGACTCTCTTATACAGATGGATGGTGAGTGATTGTATTGTAGTTTAGCCAGCCTGTTGGTGCCATGAAGTAAACTTGGGTGGAGAGTATTCCTGTAGGAACTGGACATTCCCACTGCCCATCAGTCTGAGAAGAACTGAACCTCAAGAGAAAGTAAGAACTTTGGACAGGCTGGTATGAGGTGCTTCAGACAGAGGGTAAGGCAATTCTTTCACCTTCTGAAACCTAAAGGGCACACCTGTGCTGGAGGGTAACTCCTCCTAGTGGGAAGTGTCTGGACCGATGATAAGAGCTAGCCAGTCACCTCCAATAGATTTGGCTGTGCTGTGACTCCTGCCTGTTCTGTCTTGACCATCTGACAAGCCTTCATAAGCTTTCCAGCCCAACCTGGCTGTGTTATGGAGAGTAAGAAAAAGGTCTGTCTATACTCAGCCCAAAGGGCAAAGGGAGCATAGGATCCCCAGATCAGTATAATAGAGCTATAGGGATCCCTGAGGTATCCCCAACAGGAAGGGGACCCCAGGGACAAGAGACATGCCTGAGAAGGTCAACTGCCCCTCTACTCAAGAAATTCTTCCCCCATAGCAAGTCTGAGAAGGGGAGCTTTGTCACAAAGGCTCTGCTGTTAATTTTTTAAAATAAACTGCTATTAATTGAGCAAGATGTTACTTCCAATTACTATTGTGTTTGCCTAATCTCCACATATTTCTAGCAATTTTTGCTTTATGTAACTTCTTGTGAGATTTAGTGCAGAAAGTGTGATTTTTTTAAAAAATTGCAAATTACTCTACCATAGCAAATATAAACAACTTTTGGTCCAGTTTTTTTTTTTTATCTTGAATTATACTGCCAAATATTAAATGGACCTGATTTTCTGTTTGTATCTTCTTGATAGACTTGTGCTCATTCTTTTCCACTTAAACTTTTTTAAAAATTAGTCATTTTTGGATGTTTTGCCCCACTTCTGTGATAAAGTTCTTCACTCACTAATGGCTAAGCTGCTTGCCACATTCTGGGCACTTTGCCTGGCAAAGTGGTTGAGCAGATGTGTTGATGTGAGTCATGGGGGTGCATGGGGATCACTCAGGTATATCTTCTGCCCAGTTGTCATGGATGTTGTGTTGTTTAGCAGTTCTGGGATGACAACCTACAAACTCATGGGTCTCCCAAATAGCTTTTAAAACATTTAGTTAAATCATGGCTAGAAAACATCAATTAACAACTTAGGGAAGGCTTACATAAAAAGATAGTGCGAGGCTGTCTCCATTGGGGAATCAGAGGTGGTCAGTAGTCAGGTTGAAGAGAACCATCACCTGGTTCTTCACCTTCATCTTCACCTTTGTGAAAGCCCAAGAGGGAAGCAGAGCAGGAGAGTGAGGGGGAAGGAGTTGGCATGGTAGATGGGGAGAGGCAGACTAACCTGACATGAGCCCCTGGAATTCATCTTTGCCTGGAGCCAGATGCAACTCCTGGACTTTTCAATTTTCTAAGTCAATAAATTCTCTTTTAAAATTAAGTTGATTTGGAGTGGGTTTAACTTGCAACTGAAGAAGTCCCAGTGAATCTGGGGTAGTGCCTCCAAAGTTAGTCTGTCACCTCGCTGGGCATGAGCAAAACTTTGTACACAAGAATCCCTAGAAAGAATAACTTGGTAATGGTTGCAGCTTAATGCCATCTGTGGCTTGACTGCACACTGTCAGAGGCCTTTTTATTTCCAGAATTTTTACATATTTATTTTCCATATAATGTTCATACCAATGTAATGAGAAAGAGAACTAGAACTAATTTTTCAACCTATTGGAGCCATTTGTTGCATACATTTGTATCAGAAATGCTTTCAGTTGTAAGAAACACCTCTCTCTCTCTCACACACACCCATACACACACACGCCTGGAGGTTGGCAGTTCTAGGGTTCATTCATTGCTTATAAGGTAATTAAGAAGTCAGACCATTTTCCTTCTGCTCCAACAGCCTCATGTTTTCTCAAAATGGATGCAAAATTGCTGTGGGAGTGCCAAGCATCATGCTCTCTCACCACACTCAAAGGGAACAATAGGTGCCAGGGCAAAATCCCTTCCCCAAAGCCTCCCCACAGGCTTCAGCTTCTCTTTAGTCAGAACTGGGACACACACACACACACACACACACACAAACTGCAGAAGGGACTGCGGAAGTGAGCATTCAATAGAAATGAGATTATTACCAAGAGGGATTTAAGCCAATTATGACTTTTCTCATGAGTTAGTATTAGTTCCTATATTTCTTGAGATTTAAGTACCTCCTTGTCACCACCTACAAAAAACTGGATCTGTTAGCAGGGAAGAGGAATGGGTAGGAAAAGGCAGTTAGGTAAGAGACAGGGTCCGCGGCAGGCATAGAGCGCCTACCATGTTTAGATTTGGCCCCAATCTGAAAGCCTGGGTATCTAAGCCCCAATACCTATAATGCTGATTTGTTGAGTGAATTTGTTGAGTGAATGGCATGTACATGAAGTGGTGACAGCTTTGGCGCTAGGCATCAGAACTGAGCTAGTCCAGCTCTGCCACCAGTTTCTGTGATTCCAAACTGACCTCTCACAGCTTCCAGTTCTTCTCAAATGAGGAAGTTCTGCTGGTTAACCTGTCTCCCTTCTGTTCTAAAAAGCTCCAGTTCACATTGCCTTTGAACACTTGATCTTCTATTGTTTACTTGTGGGTCATTCTCAGCAGGTAACATTCAGCACCTCTGCTCCTACTTCCAGCCAAGCGAAGACATTCAGTCATACCAGCAGCGTGGGGATCTGAGAGAGCAAACAGCCTGGTTCTCCAGACTGGCTTTTCAGAGTAAAGGCCCAGTGTACTCACGGGACGTGGTGAGGCAGGAGAGGGCAAGAATGTTACCACCATGTTCTAGAGGGAGACTTGGCTGCACAGGCCTTGGGATGGTGAGGTGTGAGGCTGGGTCCAGCCCCCACCCCGTCTCCCAGATTCCTCAGAAGAAGGTTTGGGGGCTTTAGGAGGATGTGTTAGTCATATGTTGTTAGGCTGGAGCAAATGGACCTCGAAGGTTAGTTAAGTCCAGCCTTCCACCAAAAAGTCTCTCCTCTAATTCCCAAGAGACAGCCTTTAGCACCGGGAATGTGGCTGAGAAGAGGGCAGAGCAAGAAATGGTCAACCAGAGATGTGAGCGAGGAAGAAACTCAAAACCAAAGGGCAGGTGGATGTCAGTCCTGTGTTTATGAGCAGGGCCAGAGGCAGGCAAGGAAATCAGTGCCTGAAAGAGCAGCAGGCCCGAGGATTAGAACCCTGCCTTCTTCCTCTGGACTGGCTGAACTCAGCGTCCTGTGTGCTATAAGAGGTAAAGGATGGATGGGATGGGGTTGGGAGTATTGGCTGGGAGAGAGGCATGTGTGTGTGCAAACCTCTGAGTAGCTGTGCAGAAGAGACAGGCCAAGGTGAGCTTTCTGAAGACCCAGGAAGCAGGGGAGAACGGAAACCCTCAGACTGCCCCAGGGGAGGGTGCGCCTCCTGTAAGGCTTTAGTCTAGGCTGGGTAAGGTGTGGTGGAGGTGCACCCCGCAGTTAAGAACCTTCCTAATTCCTTTCAACCTTCATGAGGCCTTGAGATTCTAGAAAGCCCATAAGATTGGACTGAGTAGAAACTCCAAGTATAATCTTCAGAAGAGAAACAGAGAAGGAGGGGGAAAAAAGCCCACACACAATTGTACTTTTTTATATAGAATTTGTACAATATATTTCTCTTCATTTGCATATTTTACCCACAACTTAACATCCTTTTTACAGGCTGAACTCAGCTGATATAATCAAAATTCTTTCTTCCAACCAAATAGGAAAAATTCAAAATCGTAAACCCGTAAGAAAACAAATTAAAAACGATGATGAAAATAAGTCACTCCTCTCATTAGGAACAGTGTCTGTACAATATATATGATTTGGAACAGAATTTCTTTATAGATTAGGCACATGTTTCCATAACACCTTTATTCCTGCCGTTTTTATCTCATTCCAGGCAGTCCTACCCTCTAAGAAGGATCAAAGGGATGTTCGTCTTGATGGAAATCTGTTCTTTCAGATACTGCTGGTACCTGCTGGGGACCAGGAGTTGAGGGAGCCACCGGCCTCTCTAGGGCCAGGGGAGCAGGGCCTGGCTCGGCAGCGCCACCCCGTGGCTAGAAGCACAGGCAGGGTGGGATGCAGGCATGCCAAGCCAGGCAGGGCCCTGACAGGAGGGAGCAGCAGTTTGTGTGAAGAGAAAACTTAGGCATGTTTTATGAAAACTGAAGTACAGAGAGACCAGAATAGCAAGAGTGGGGCATAGAAAGAAGCTATAAGGAGTCCAGTATTTATTTACAATTTATCTTCCTGATGGGAGGATGGGGAATATAGCTGGCGGCAACCACCAAGTGGATTGTGACATCGGCCCTGTCTGTGTGTCCCCGCTTTCCTCAGTCAGTCCGAGGAATGGAGGACTGTGGGTGGCTCAGTGAGATTAAGCAGTGAGTTGCATCATCTCCACATCTATCTTCTAGGGAGTCTATCAGTGAGACTGAACCCACGGTGGGTACCTCTTGTTCTCTGGCTCCATTCCTCACTGCAAATCCTACTTGGGTCTGGGTGCTATGGAACCTGGGGCCTTCTCTGGGGGTGCAGGCAGAGCAAAAGATAAGAAAGTAGTTTCTACATAGCTGGCAGCGCCTGTCTACTCACATCCCAACACCATGGGAGACCAGGGCCAGGCCTGGGATCTTGTTGATAACAGGGTAATAGGCTTCAGGTCACCAAGTTTGAGGACCTGCCCCATTTGTTTCTGTCTCCTTTGAATTTTCTCTTCCACAATGGCTCCACATGTAGCTGGGACTTGGCTGAGGATATAATTCTAGGGCTGCAGAAGGTCTTTATAGCTTGGCCTTCTGACCCAGAAGGGAAAAGTGCTGTTGCAATAAGATCCTCCTGGGACCTGCCATCTTGGGCCCCCCAATCCAGATGTCTGCAGAGCCTGCAGAGCAGGCTTCAGAGGCCATGGCAGTGCTGACCTACTCAACTTGGCCCTGACTATGATAAGACTTCCTTCGGTTTGGCCCTTTGTGGTGAGATGTGCTGAGGCCCAGATACCTGCCCTTAAATGGCCTCAGGCATTCTTCACGCCCACAGGTCCCACTGAGGCTGGTGAACACACAGCCCACGTGCCAATCCAGCTTCACACTCCAGAGTGTGGCTTTGGAAAGAGTATAATAATCAGCACTTCAGGGCAAAACTACAACCATAAAAAGAAAAATGGAAACAGCATTCATTAGAACAAATGTAGTTATTGCTAGATAAGTGACAGCCAAATAACCATGCAGAGTCCCAGAGGCAAATGCAATGGATTACTGTGACCATGGAGCAGAAATAAAATTATCGTGTGTTTTTTGTTTGTTTGTTTTACTTCTAAAATAAGATCTCCTCTAATAACACTGCAAGTCTTTTTAGGTACAGAAGGTAGAATAATCCTCAAGTTCTGCTACTTTCACACAAGCCATTTCGTCCTCCTGAATGACTGTTCCACTGGTCATTCCCTTGAGGCCCTCTTAAAGGAGTCAGTGTGGTTCTGTTCTAAAAACATGAAGTGGAAACTGAAATATGTTAAAATAACAACTAAAAAAACGCGGATGTGCTGGGAGCCAGTGCATGAGCAGACGCACTCGGGTGGCCTGTTGGCAGTTCCCAAGGGCACTTGTTCTCACTGAGGGTTTCTCTGGGACGGCTGTGGCTAGGGAGCTGGCATGGCACCCAGTTCCATACTGAATGCTGGGGACCAGGTGGTGGCAGGTAGGTTCTCACCAGTTTTGAGCTGGATTTTCCAGTCTCAGGAAATAAAAGCAAGAGAGGAGCTCCCAGGCCCAGCACTGCTGCTGGAGGCCTTGCTGAGAAAGGCAGCTCTGTACAGACTTGACTTCACCTGAAGGTCAAGTGCAGGCAGTTCCAGCTCAACTGAGACAGAACCTTTTCCAAGCAGGCTGCTTCCAGGTCTTCCCAGGGATTACGGTTTCCTTAGAAAGACTCTGAAGACAACTGGTCACTGAACAGCTTTCTCAAGGGCCTCCTGCCAGCCCTTTCTGAATAATTTTGCACTGCTTTGCTTATTCTTACATGCTACCTTATGTGCAGGTGTCTAGCCTGCGACATGCGAAGTTCTTGGAGACGTGGCTGCTTGGCATTCTAATCGGAGTAGAAGTGAGAGCTCAAGTAGAGCCAGGCACTAACGCCGCAAGAATTTTCCTGAATGAGTTTAGGTATCTGCTCTAAAACCCCTGTGGACAGATTAGCTGGTTCCATGCTTGCCACACCAAGAGCTAACACTCAACATTCCAGAGGCGAGTTGCCTTGTTTGGGTAGTTGATGGCCAGGCTGATGGCAGCAATGTTCTGCAGAGCCTGTGGAGAGAGAGAGTCATCACCAATGTCAGGAACCCTTCACTTGTTCATTTATTAGCAGGAGAGGAAGAGGTGGCAGGCAGGGAGAAGAGGCAGAGCACTGGTCCAGCAAAGTGGATGGGCTGTGGGGAGGGTCAGAAGATAGGACACGGGGACAGGCAAGAGCGAGGAGCCCACAGGAATACGTGATTTGAACTTTCAGTGCCAAAATGGCCAGATCTCAAAATTTCATTGTGTGTCATACAGGGGTGGTGGCAGTGCTGGTAGGCACCTGTTAGGAGGGGAAGGAGTTTTTACTCTGCCTACAGGTCTCCAGAGAATTCACACAAACTCCTCTGTATGTGATGGGGCAGAGGGAGGGGGATTATAGCTTCTAAGCAGACATCTAAACTTTTCTCATAGGACAAAGGGTTGACTGAGAAAACCTGGCAGAAATAGAGTACAGAGCTCTGGGAGTCCCCACCAGCTGCCCACTCAAGTGTGACCCTGGGTAAATCTCTCCCTTCTCTGAGCCTCAGTACCGCCATCTGTCTACTGCGGGGGTTGGATCACATGCTGTATGATATTCAAAGGCTCTGTGAGCCTGAGGTTCTCAAAATGAAATCAGGGGACTGGGGAGTTCCCCAGACCTTTTCAGGGACTCTGCATAGTAAAAACTATTTTCACAATAATACTAAGACCTTATTTTGCCTTTTTCACTTTCATACTCTCATGAGTATACCATGGAGTTTTCCAGAGGCTAATGTGTGATAATATAAAAACTGAATACAGCAGCAGATATGTGACTCCAGCTGTCTTCTGTTAAGGCAGACATCAGAGATATGCAAAAATGAAACACAATGCTACCCTTCTCAGTAATTATTCTGTTTTGAGAAATACAGTTAATTTTAGAAAACATGTTACTCAGGTTAGCATAAAATGGGTTATTTTTAAAAAATGAATTGATAAATGTTTAAATTTGTTTTAATTTATAAATTTAAAATTAATTTAATTTCCAATGGTATATTTCAATATATATAATGCACATAAATAAAAGCTTTTTGGATCCTCCATTATTTAAAAGTTTAAAGGGGTCCTGAAACCAAACAGTTGTCAGAAGAGTTCTCCTACCAGGGCAGAAACTAACATCCAAAAATATCTGAAATCTAACTGTGGAAACTTCGGGGATTGGCCAAACTGTAAATTTAAGGCACTGGTTGTTTTGGTTTAAAAACCACAAATTCTTGCTAGTGTCTTCTGACCCCACAGTTTAATATGAATGACACTGATAAATGGGGCTCGACTGCTCTCTGACACCAGAAGGAAGCGACTAAACTGGAACAGAGCTCCATGTAAACCCTGGGTAGATTCTGTACTCATGCCACAAGCACAGAGGCTCTTTTTCCTGACCACTGTGATAGGGACAGCCTGCCACAGGAAGGCAGACAGCTAGCTCCACGGGGAGAGAGAGTACCTGTGCCGCGCGGCGGAGAAGGTGGTCGTCGGTGGTTAAGGCCAGCAGGTAATCCTGCAGCAAGCCGAGCTCCTGTGGAGAGAGCATGGGTGCAGCATTAACAGACCACCTAGGGGCCACCCATCTCACGACCACAGAAACCTTGAGTGGGTAATAAGCGCGTGGTCCGCCGGGCACCTCATGCTACCACCTCACTTGAGAGCTATGGAAGGAGCAGAACTGGGAGGAGCCAGTTGCTTGGTTCCAGGGGCTCTGCCCTGACTTACCCAGAGAGTGATGGGGCAGGGGATCCCCCTCTTTGGGTCAGTTTTCTCATGTATAAAATGAGGGGGATAAGCTCAAAAACTTTGAAAGTCCCTTTCATTTCTCATGTTCAATGAGCCTATTGTGCTGAGGGCAGGAAAAACAGAGGAAGAAGAAAGAACCTAACCGTTTTATTTTCTGAAACTCACTGCTGTCAAAGGCTGATCCAAGGTAGTTTTCCCCTTGGCTTCAGGCCTGACAAAATAAGCAATTTCCGTGCTGTCCTGGGATTCCCCAGGCTGGGGAGGTGATGGTCTCAGACTGTAGGCCACGCTTGCTAGTCTGTTGAGTCCCCAAGCACACACACCCAGGGCTCAGAATGGAGCTGTGATCTGAGACCTACTCTCCTGCCCAGGACAGCAGAGGAAATGAAAGCACCTGGAGGTGCTTTGCCCTAGCCCAGCACCCTGGGGTGAGAGGCAGGACAGGGCCCTCACCTGGGCACGGTTCTCCGTGACGAAGAAGAGCTCAGTGAGGGCACGGTGCAGGGGGAGGAGGATGCCAGGCTGTGTCACATCCTCAAACAGGCTGTACTCCATGTGAGTGAAAAGCTGCCATAGGGGCTTTAACAGCGCAAGATCACAGAGGTCACTGTGGGAAAAGGGAGTGGGTTTACTGAGGACCATGTCATGTCAAATAGATAGCAGGTAACAGCAAGTATAGCTCTGACTCTGCCCCCACATCTAGTTAAGTCATTATAAGAAAGTTCCATTCACCTACCACCCAAAAATAGCCAAAAATATTCACTGCCAGCAAAAAAGTAAAAGGGCAGGACTCCAAGGAAACAGGAGATCATGAAGCACATTGAGGTAAATCAACTGTATGTTTTTAAAAATGGGTGTTATGTCTAACCAACGTACTGTAAACTTGAAACTAATAAAGTAAAATTTTAAAAAATGGGTGTTATGAAGAATTTCCACTGACAGTGGAAAAATATCAAATTAAATATTAAGTGAAAAAAGTAACATATACAAAACTATATACAAAATGAAATTTTAAAAAACAGCACATCAGTATTATGCAACTACTTTAACAACTATAAACAAACATAAAAAATATTATCAATAGTTGTTTCTGTCAGTTTTCTAGATTTTCTGCAATGCTCATTACTTTAATAATAAAAAAAAATGAAAAACAATTTAAAAGACGACAACCATTGTTATGATTTTAGGCTCGTAAAACAAAAAATATACTGTATACTTGCTCAGGCCAGAAATCTTTCTATGTAAAACAGAATTCTTTTCAGTGGACAGACCCGTTGAGAGACTGCATTAATGTTTTTTTTACTCAGCGGGAGGTTGTGCTTTCATTCCAGTTCAACACTCTTCAGAGGAGAAAAATGATAAAATAAATAATATTCTGGGACTCACTACATTATTTTATACATTTATAATTTTAAATTCTGCTTTTTCTTCTTAATGTATGATTTTTAAAATAATTCTGTACATTTAAGTGTAATCTTGGAGCCAATGGTTTTCTCCTAGAGGAATGAGTCTTCATAAAGTAAACCAATGGGAAAATTTGGTTTGATTTAGAGACAGCTTTACAGCTGACTTGAGGAAAGCACTTAGAGTATGAAGTAAAACACACCCACAGGGCTCATGCTTGTGGCAGTTCTGTCTGCCATCCTTCCCCTGGGAGCTGTCTTTCCTCTCTGCCCCCTCCAGTCTCAGTTCCTGGATCCTGGGTGTAAAAGTGTCCTTAATGGAAGCAAAGTCAGCAATGGACAGCAAACTGCAGGAACATTCACAATGCAGCCAGGAAGGGTCCTCCAGTCTGACGACAGTGGAACTATGACATGTTTCTTACACATCACTCAGACAGAAGCTGCTCTCAAAAGAACCAAACTAAGCCCTTAGGTTAAGTGACCCCTGCTGTTTGCACGTGAGGACACAGTGGCAACAGCTATCATGCTCAGGTTTCCTTCTCTACCTCCCTTCTGCCAGCCCAAAAGTAGACTGATTACACGTGTTGTCACTTTCTTTTCCCTGACTTGGAGAGTGCTTTCTTTTTAGATAACAGCTCCATGTTATATGAGAAGACAACTTGTTACTTCGAATATCATCACTCCACTCTGACTAGCTTTCTGGGTGTCTGTGTGCCTTAAAAATGCCAGAAAGGAATAGGAACACTAAACTCCTAACAGGTGGGGGTCTGAGCAAGGAGGGTAGAGACTAAGTGTATGAATGATGTGTATGGTCACAATTACTACAACCTTGCCTCTGAGATAAGGAACAAGACAACTGTGTCTTCAAACCTCACTTCTGTTCGGCACTCTGTTAAAGGTCCTGGCTAGTACAAAAAGGCAAAAACAGTGGCTAAGGATTGAGAAAAAAAAAACTCATTTGTAGATAACACGACTATACACTGAATAATCTACAGATAAACTCTTAGAATTAACAAATCGAGCAAGGTCACCAGATGCAAGGGCAATACACAAAAATTAATTATATATCAGCAGAAATAATTAAAAATAAAAAATTTAAAATACATTGAAAACAATAAAACCTATGAATAAATCTAACAAAATATTGTACAACCCCTTTAATAAGAAAACTACAAAACATTATTAAAATCTAAACAATGGAGGATTGTGGCTTAGAGGATTCAATATATAATGGCTGTGAATTAGAGGATTCAATATTCTAAAGACCTTGATTCCTCTCAAATCGATCTAAAACTTTAATCAAAATCCCATCAGGTGAGAAGGATGTGTATGCATGCATGTGTGTTGTGTATAGAAATAAATAAACTAATCAGGAACAAGTCAAACATGCCTACTCTTGCCACTTTCATTCAACATAGTACTAGTCCTAACCAAAGCAATTAGGCAAGAAAGAGAGATAAATACATCTAAATTAGAAAAGAAATAAAATTGTCTCTGTTTGCAAATGACATGACATTATATATAGAAAATCCTAAAGACTTCACCAAAAAAAACTGTTAGAACTAATAAATTCAGTAAGTTACAGGATACAAAATCAATACAGAAAAATCAGCTGCATTTCTATATACTAATAATGAACTATTGGTAAGAGAAATTATGAAAACAATTTCTTTTACAATGAGATCAAAAAGAATGACATACTTAGGAAAAAATTTAACAAAGGAGGTAAAAGATCTACACACTAAAAACTACAAAACACTGGTGAAAGAAATTAAGGACACAAATAAATGCAAAAATATCCTGTGTTCATGGATTGTAAGAATTAATATTGTCAAAATGTTATACTACTTAAAGCAATCTACAGATTCAATGTAATCCCTATCAAAATTTTAATTGCATTTTTCACAGACAGAAAAAACAATTCTAAAATTCATATGGAATTACAAATGACCCCAAATACCCAAAGCAATCTTGAGAAAGAAGAACAAGACTGGAAGTATCACACATCCTGATTTTAAACTATATTACAAAGCTACAGTAATCAAAACAGTATAGTATTGGCATAAAATAGACATACAGATCAATGGAACAGAATAGAGTGCCCAGAAATAAATCTACGCATATATGGTCAGTTAATTTTTGACACAGTGCTAAGAATATGCAATGAGGAAAGGACAGTCTCTTCAATAAGTGGTATTGGGAAAACTAGATATCTACATATAAAACAATAAAGCTGAACCCCATGGAGACGTATGAGGACCAGCACAGCAGCGAGGAGGAGAAGGAAGAGGAAAGTGAGAACGGATGGATGAAATGGATGAAAAACTTGAATGAAAGACCCAAAACTGTGAAATACCTGAAAGAAGATATAGGGGTAAGCTCCCCAACAGTGGTCTTCACAATGATTTTTAGATTTGACACCAAAAGCAAAAATACACAAGTTGGAATACATCAAACTAAAAAGCTTCTGCACAGCAAAGGAAATCATCAACAAAATGAAAAGGCAACCTACTGAATAGGAGAAAATATTTTGTAAACCACATATCAAATAAGAGGTTAATATTCAAAATATATAAGAAATTCATACAACTCAATAACAAAAAACCAAATAATCCAATTAAAAATTGGGCAAAGGATCTGAATAGACATTCAGAAGGCATATAAATGGCCAACAGTTACATGAAAAGGTGCTCAACATCACTAATTATGAGGGAAATAAAAAACACAATGAGATATCAGCTCACAGCTATTATAAAAAAATAAAGAGAAAACAAATGCTGGAGAAGATGTAAAGAGTAAACCCTTGTGTACTGTTTGTAGGAATGTAAATTAGTGCAGGCACTATGGAAAATAGTACAGAGATTCCACAAGAAATTAAAAATAGAACTATCATATGATCCAGCAATCCCATTTCAGGTATATAGCCCAAGGAAATAAAATTATCTTAAAGAGATATCTGTACTCCCATGTTTACTGCTGCATTATTTCAAAAAAGCCAAGATATGAAAACAACCTAAGTGCCTGTTGATGGATGGATGAAGAAAATAAAGTGTGTGCGTGTGTGTGCGCATGCGCACGCACACACACACACACACACACACACACACACACACACACACATACACACACACTGAAACATTAGAGAAAGATGGAAATCCTGTCATTTCTTATAACATGGATGAACCTGGAGGGCATTTGCTAAGTGAATAAGCTAGACAGAAAAACAACTACTGAATGGTATTACTTACATATGGAATCTAAAAAAAAAAAGTCAAACTCATAGAAACAGAGAGTAGAATGGTGGTTGCCAGGGGCTGGAGTGGGGAGGAAATGGGAAGAGATTGGTAAAAGAGTACAAAATTTGTTATAAGATATATAAGGTCCAAGGATCTAATACATAACATAGTGATTATAGTTGATAATAGTAATGTATAACAGAAGTTTGCTGCAAAGCAAATTTCAGCAAGAAAAAAGAAATGTCACACACATAAAAGGTAACCATGTGAGGTGACAGATGTATTAATTAACTTGATGATGGGGATCCTTTCATAATGTATACGTATATCAAATCATCACATTTTATACTTTAAATATATTACAATTTTATTTGTCAGTTATACCTCAATAAAGTAGGAAAAAAGAAACTAATTCTAAAATTTATAAAGACATGCAGGGTCAAAAATAGCCAAGACAATCTTGAAGATGAAGAACTAAGATGAAAAGGAAATATACTACCAGATATGTAAATATATTATAAACCTGCAAGATTTAAGACAGTGTGATACTGGCACAAAGAAAACCAAAATGACCAATAGAAAAAAAGACCTGACATAGATCCACACCTATATGGATGCTTTCTTTGTGACAAAGAAGGCACTGAAGTGTGATAAGGGAAAAGATGGTCCTTACAATCAAGTAGAGACCCATGTGAGAAAAAAAACTAATCTTGTCCCCTACACTTCATATCATTCACTAAAATTCATTCGACTTGGATTGTAGATCTAAATGTGAAAGAAAAAACAATCAAGCTCCTAGAAGATAACATAGGAGATACCATTATAACCCCAAGGTAACGTAAGGCAAAAATGTCCTAAATAGGACAACAAAAGCACTACCATAAAGGAAATGAACTGAAAGACATTAAAATTAGAAACTTCTCTTCATCTAAGATACCACTAAAAGAGAAAAATGGCAAGCCATAGAATGGGAGGAGATAGTCACAATGCACATACCCAGCAAAAGACTCATATTCAGAAGGCAGCATACCTGTGGGAGCAGCATTGCACAATCCTCAGAAGTAGGTGGATGGCTTTTAATCGCTGATGACCAGTCTGCCGACAGGCCACACCCACCAGCCATTCCCAAATTTTGGCCAATGGGAGATGGGGCACAACTCTTTCTTCTGATAACATCTGCTTCAAAATCTCGAATCCTAACCAACCCCCACAAAACACAAATATTTTTAAAATATACACAACTTAAGTTTCAATAGGATGAAACAACTATGCTTATTTAAATTTTGCCTAAAATTATGCCTTTTGTAAAAGCAACATAGGAATAACATTTTCAATTCCTCTTTTTTTTTTTTTTTGCAAAAATACCCTAGCAAATTCTAAGAGAACATGTGTCTTTTTAAATTCCTGACAAATGGCTCTTTTATCTGGCTTTTCAGGTTTATATCTAACCAACTATAGGAGATTCAAGAGTGACCCAAATGGGATTCATGAGACAAATTTGTGGAAGTCTTAGAGAAAAGTACTTGCTTTAATTTTAACAAATATCAATGACATAATGGCACTTACACCCAAAGAGTGTCCCTGGCAGGAAGATCATGCAAACAGAAAGAGTAGAGCACTCACCTGTCTGGAATCGCCCCAAGTGCCCAGCTGTCACAGTGAATCTATAGCCCCACTCAGTGTTGCTCATGTCAGAGGTGAAGCGGTAATACAGAGTATCTCCTGGATCACACAAGAATCAGAGACAAGTCAGAATATTGCAGCAACAGGGAATGGCAAGTAAGGTGTTTCTAATGAAATATATTAAACTAACTCCATTTTAAATCCTCCAACAATTTCCCTTCTCAGTATTAAGTTTAAATACTTCATGTTAAGAGTCTATATAACTAATATTTTGTTATTAACTTCATGTTAAGAGTCTATATAACCAATATTTACTACCTGGAAGCTCAAAGTCTTTCCATTTCTGTTGAGACCCACTGAAATTGTGTCGATCCTGCTGAAAATCACTGCTGCTGGACATGGCTAATTCATCACAGCCTTCCTCTGTATTGCACTGAGAATCGAATTTGATTGAGAGATAGATTGCACCAGGAATGTGAACTTTATCCTAGAGAGGGGAAAAAAGAATACTTCTGTCATTACTGGTCACTGGATAGTTACTGAGAACTTTCCTTATTCCAAGTCCTGCAATTAAAGCTGGGAACATGGCTATGACCATGCCACCCTGAACAAGCCCAATCCTGTCTGATCTCGGAAGCTAAGCAGGGTCAGGCCTGGTTAGTACTTGGATGAGAGACCACCTAGGAAGACCAGGTGCTATAGGCATAAAAAATGAAGAAATAAAGGATTGTAAGCTGACAAGGTCCTTGCAATCTGTGAAGTCAACCAAGGGTTGCCTCATCTAAAAATAAATAGCAAGATAGATAGATAGATAGATAGATAGATAGATAGATAAATTAAATTAAATTAATTAAAGCTGGGAACATAAAAGTGAGTAGTCACAGTCCTGCTCTCCAGGAGTTCTCAGTCCAGCTGGGATCAGGAACACACACATAGGCTGCAAATACCCTAAGAAGGACACTTTTACAGACTGGGGCAGGGCAGGCAGGCTTTACTTGAAGAAGGTGGGGAGGGCAGAAAAGAGTCCCAGTAAAGAGACATTCAGGTTGTTATGAAGAATGAGGAGGACAGGAGTCTGCCATGGAGGATAGAACAGCAGAAGACAAGGTGAGAAGGGATGTGACCATATGGGTGGTATATTTTAGGCAAAAGAAATAGCTCTGTCAAGTCTGACATGTTTAGGGAACACCAAGGAGTTTGCTGTGTCTGAGATAAAGGATGAACTTTGTGAGTACATATACTTGGTTGGTGGGGACAGGGGTGACATGTAACCCTGGAGAGGCAGCCAGGGACAAAAGTGAAAACCTGGTGTGCTAAAATACAGTGTTTAGATTTTGTCTGGACAGCAGGGGAGTCCTAAAAAAGTTGTAAGCAAGAGAAAGCCTTAGGTTTGTGCTGTGCAAAGATCACTCTGACAGCTGGTGTGGAGCAAGGCCAGGGCTGGGGCAAGGCCAGCAGTGGGGAGTGAGGAGGCCAGAGAAGTGAGGGGAGCGTCAGGGTGGTGGAGAAGATAAGGTGATTGGCTCTGAGGTAGAATTGGTAGCTCATTAGATGCATCAACATGGGGCTGAGGGAGTGGGGATGGAACCTAGGAACATGGGGAGAGAAGAGGTTTAGAAAGAAAAGAGTGAGAAGGTTTACACTTTTGCAAAACAAAATCTCGGCTGAGCAACAACCAAGTTCTGGAAGAGTTTCTCTATTATCACCACTGTTGTTATAGGGTGCTGGCCATTCAGAAGCTTATGGCTTGCCAGCTCCAACATTTTGAAAAGGGCTAAAAAAATGAAAATGGCATTAAGCCAGTGAAAATAACAGACTACCTACTCCTGCCTCATTCAAACTCTTACCTCTTCCTGTCCAGGTACAAAGTTAAGGGTGGAAAAGATGGGCCTTTTCAGTTCTGAGTAATTATACAAAGGGGTGGGAGTCTCCAAGGTGTGACATGGCCATCAGAGACAGAAAGAGTTCAGGTTGAACCCAGGTCTACACACTCAGATTCATAACCTCCAAGGAGGTCACTTCAGGAAAAGGAAACTCTCCTCCAGGGCCAGGTGGGCCACTATTTTTCTCTTAAAACAAGGCCAGGAAAAGAGAAGACCTGCTTATACAGAATCCCAGGCTTCAGGGAGGCAGACTGCAGCTTAGACTATGGAAGCACTTTCTTGGCCAGGGTTGTCCGTGGCAGAAAGAGCTATTGTAGGAGTTGATGAGATTCCTGCTACTTAGCAACCCTGTGGGTACTGCCAGCCATGTGCCCTGAGGCTGGGCGAGCCTGGCTCATACCTCAAAGTTGGTGTTGTTGTTATATGGGTGTTTCGACTCTCTCACTTGCACTTCCATTCCTGGCTCCTCCATGAACTGGCAGGCAGCCAGGGCCATGGTCCCCAGCATGTTCTCTCGGCAGCCTTGGAGCACCTTCTGCAGGATCTGGTGGGACACAAGGCAGGGAACATCAGGGCATGCCAGTGTCAGGGCCATGGAGCTGCTCTATCAGGAAGAAGGAAGAGTCTACTTCAACCCAAAGGGGCTGGGCAATGATCTTACCCCGCCCAAGCCACCCCACCAGCAGGCTCTCACTGGAACAGCTCTCTGATGTAAATGAAGATGCTGCAGTCTTTTTAGAGCAATATCACTTTGGGGAGGTCTGAAAGAACCAATAGAACCAACCAGAGATGGGCATGACCCCTGAAGAGTCAAGCCCAGCAGGGGGATGGATGCACAGACAATTATAGCACAACGAGATAAATGCCCAGAGTGAAGTGCAGAATTAGCCACTCCATGGGGGCAAGAACAGGGGAAAGACATGCTCAAGAGAGAGACTAGCAGGGGCAAAATTGCTCCCTTTTGCCTCTTCCAAGTGAGAAATAATGGCTACAGAAAACTTGCCAGCATCTCCAAGGCTGTGAGGCTGGGAAAAGATCTAGGGGACTTAAAAATCGGTGGTGTTCTTAGATAAGCTAATTAAGGACTAGAGGATAAATTCACTCATGTTACTGCATATGTGTGTATGGGGAGGCGTGAGTGTGGATGAGGGCAGATAGTGTGTGAGGGTAGCAAGGGGAGAAGGATGAAGAAGGTAGCACAAATTTTGCACTTGGAAACTGGGAAGATGGTGACAAAACTTTCTAGTTTAGCTGGAGACAGTACCTGGAGCTCCTAGGTTCTAGACCAGGTCGTTTTCTGCTGTGTGGGTCCTTTGGTTTAATAGAGCAGCTTCTAGACCTATGAAGGTTTGCTAACCCAGCACTACTTTAAAAGACCAAGTTGAAGACTTAATTTAAAAACAAAACAAAAAAAGGCCTCTACCTATTAATTTGTACCTTAAAATTAGAGCACTGGACTTAAGACTGACTGCACAGACCCTGGTGAGACTCCATGTCTGCCACCCAGAAGCTGGGAACCTTGGAGAAGCCTCCTGGTTTGATTTCTTCACTGATAAAACTCCTCCAGGTCACAACATAACACAGGTGTAAGTGCTGAAAGAGTGTCTGACTTGGGGTAGATATTCTTGAAATGATGAAAACAGAAGACAGAAACTTTCCTGAAAGGCTTCCTGTATTGTGGGAAGAAACTATAGGAGTGATAATTAATCCTATCCCCTGGGCTTCACACTAAGATAGACCCTAGGGTACACAAGAAGAGCCAAGCTAGCAGGAGAGTTAGACTTGTAACTGTGAAAACAAACAGGGAAAACTGTAAAGGCAGGTTTCATTGATCCTTATTTCAAACACTCTCTGAGCACCAAATCTGTCCTAGGCTGTAGACTCAGCTGTAGACAGTACTTGGGAAAGTTCAAAAGTGACTGTGCCCCGCCTATGTTGCATTACACCTTTGGGGAGTCAGAGCCATACAGGTAACCTCATTCCAGGAGGGCACTCGCTAGAGGAAGCCTGTTCAAACACTGGGATGGGGGGTCGGAAGAGGACAGAGGATGAACGAGTGGGGTGAGTGCCTGGCTTGGCCTGCTTAATTACCTTCTCCCACTGGTGCTTTTCTTCCAGCTGCATAAACATATCCAAAATGTAGGTCATGTGGGCTGGTCCACTGAGCTCCAAGATGTCTTCGCTCACTGGCACATGCCAGGGCCACTCAGCAAGCAAGGATGCAAGCACGTGGCGGGCGTACAGGACAGCTGTGGCCTCATTCACACGAAAAAGATAGTCCCGGACAGCCCTCTTGCTCTTGTAGTTCAGCTCCTTGTGCAAGAGAGTGGCACTCTTGCTACGCCTCTGTTTGGCATAGCTCTGCTGCAGTTCACTCTCTGTGCTGGAGATCAGCTTCTGGGTCACAGGGTTTGATTCAGCAGTGGCCTGGTCGCAGCGTGTAGGCCGGGACTGCAAACCCAAAGACCACCATTACAGAGGCATACCCCTCTCACAATTAGGGATTTAGGGGTGGAAGGGGCATGGAGTAAGGGACAGACATTTTATTTCCAAGGTGGGAGCAACATACCAAGCATGGTAAGATAATCATGTCTGTATCCACAGCCTTGGCACTCTGCTCATCCAGTCTCAGACTCCTACTGGGCTGCCACCTTTGAGCCAGAGTCCGTATCCTTTCATCTGTGGTGAGTTCATCGCCATCAAACCTGAAGAGAAGGCATACAAAGCTGGGTACATGAGTTATAAATAGGCAAGAGTTTAACTTGTAATAAAACTTGTCAGAAATGTTGATCAGAATTATTTTCCTGTTATTTTTCAAGTACATTATTACTTTCCATATTTTGCAGACTAGATCACAGTGTTTATTTATTCACACACACAGATGTGCATGTATGTATGCCCTTGTGGCAGAGAATGCAAACCTCCCCTTAGAATCCATTTTTCCTTTCTTTTAGAAACAAAGTTCTCTGAAGTTTTAGCAAGATACAGAATTACCCAACTAGCGTCATGGTTCCCAGTCCCCTTTGTCCCTAGATGCAGTGATGCAACCAGGTTCTTATCAACGAGAAACCAGTGAGGTAACGTGTGCCACTTCCAGAGCCCACCCTCAAACAACTGCACTAAGGATGCGCTCCTTTCTCTACCTTCCCTCTTTCCTCTGGGCTAGAACAGAGAGCCAGCCTGCACTACACAGATGAGAATACCATCCTTGGGCGCAGAGGGCTGCTCTGTGGAACAGAGCTGCCCACCCACCCTAAACAGCTGCCTACTTCTAGACTGTTTCATGAGAGGAAAATAAATCATATTTTCCTTGACAGATGAAATTTCTGGGTTTCTTACTTATAGATGTGTGGACTATGTATGCCCTAACTGATGCAACCCTGCTTCATCTCACAAAGGATTTGAGGCAATATATAAGAAATATATATGGGAAAATAAAAATATAAAGTAAAAAATAAATATTAAATCGGAATCAAGTATAAATTAGAATATGAAGTCAAAACTAGGATATGAGAATGGAGGAGGTAAGTTGTAGTTCGGTGAAGTTCTACACCAGTTTAAGAGCTGGGCCCAAGAACTACCTCTGAACTTCTTGGCCAAGAGAAAGGGAATACTGTTAATTTTAGAATAATTCTTGAAGGAAAAAAAAACATGAAAATAATGTACAGTAGTTGAAAAACAAACAATGCTTTTGACCAGGAGGTCCTGCTCTGCACTGTTCACTCTCTGGGGTGACATACGAGAGAAACCTTGGTGTCTGCCTCCATTTCTGCATCCGTAGCAAGTTTACTCTAAGAGGCAGATTGCAAATGTAAAGTTTTTCCAAAAGGAACATACAACTCAAAGATGATCTATGCAATGTAGCAGAATCAGCTTTCATACTAAAAACCAGTTCCACACCTGCTCCTTGGCCTTTTGTGAGTTTTTCTCTAGATCTTGTTAGCAGGGGTTAAACATAGTCCTGCCTTCACGTGTTTGCACACTCACTCCACTTCAACTGCATCTAAATGTCCCTTACCTCTTCTGAACCTCCAGGAAGAAAGAGTCGGTCCTTTTCATTTGCAGTTCATATATGGCCCGGAGAATATGCAGAGGGGCATTGAGGGCATCGTGAGCCATCTGAAGGACGTGGAGAAAAATAGGAGAAAGACAATTTAACTTGCTTCAACACATCATCAACAATCTGAACTCAAAAGTGATAAAACAATTATATTTGAAAGTTACCAAAGGTTATAATTTAAGAACTTATATGCTTAAAGCATATAAAATTTTAAGCCCTGAAACATGTATTGTAAAATTTACATTACTATTATAAATTCAAAGGAAATATAAAACATGTAAACACACACAAAAAATAGGCCAACAAAATGCAATATTAATAGTCAATACTTACTCACTACATTGTATTCTCTGTTGCTGAGAATACACACTCAAGTCTGATAATCAGCACATAAATCTAAATATACTGTACTTTCTTTTGATTTTTTTTAAACTGTACTTGCTTTTTGACATCCACCCCATACTCTTTTTACTTTTTGTATAGTTAAACCCTCAGAAGTCCAAGCCCTCACCTATTTTCACACCGCTCCAGGAAGAGTGGATTATTCAAGAAAAGTAAGAATATGTATGAGAAACTATGAGAGGGACTATCATTTGGGGGTTTATGGATGGGTCTGGAAATTACATGCAAAAATTTGCATGTATATTTCAATGTATATTTTATGGGAGAAAAAGTCTAAAGCTTTTGTGTCCATGACCCCAAAATGTTAAGGACTACTGCTGTAAGGGCTTTTCCATTCTTCTGGATCAGCTATGCACAATACAGATTGAGTCTTCAAGAATTCTCAGGACACCAGACTGAAGCATTTCCATAGGGAGCCGAAAACACAGTACATACCCAAGAACATACCAAGTATGACCCAAGAACATACCAAGAAACATATTCTGGTGGGCTCATCCAGACTTTCGAGAGGATCAAGCTTTTTTTGCTCCGGCTCACTCGGGCTGCTGACTGACCCTTCCACCTCCTCCTCTTGGTCCCCACGCTCATCTAGCTCCAGGTCTCCATGCTCTGCCAAAGTGTTGATCTCCTTTTTTGAGGAGTATAGCATGATGGACAAAATCTACGTAAGAAAGGAAATCAAGTAGGGCAGGAGAGTGAGTGTTTTAGAGTGTGAGAAGACTATACAGATCTTTAACCCTCAAGGTAGAGAAAATATTTGACCTAACTTTAAAAGATGTTAGAATTCAAAAAAAGAATGTAAAATTAGTGAAGAAATATGAAATTGAACTTATAATCAAAGAAATGCCACGGGAACTTCATGTTTATTAACTTAGCCACTGATATCCTTTTAGAATGCATTTTGTTGAAATGTAAAGAGCTATAAAAATGTCCATAGCCATTGACCCAGTAACTCATCTTTTAGAAAGTAGGTAATAGGTTATATTCATGATATGGTCAATGTAGCATTAATAATGGCAAAAAACTGAAATCTGCCTTCATATATCATATGCCACCATTAAAATTTTGGTTATAAAAACTAGCAACTTAGTAAATAGTTATCATATGATCTTAATTGATTTGAATACTAAAGTCATTGTACAATCTAAACACATATAAAAAATACATATACAGATTAAAAAATAGAATAAGGAAATACAGAAAACACTAATAACTGCTGTGTCTGGGAGTTGAAATTTAGAGTTTTTCTTTCTTTTCTGTTTTTCAAATTTTCTGCAAGGTGGTTCTATTATTTAAATAATAAAAAATAATTAATTTAAAATATTTCCCAAGAACAAGAGCTCTCTAAGTTATCCATTAATATGTTTCAGCATATTTTCCTACAACCTAACCAAATCCTCTTATGGCAATTGTGAGCTACTTCCCTGAGTTCTGTCTCTGTGGGACTGAGAATGGCTGGCTGACCCCCTCCCAAATAGCAGCGGCCTTTCCTGGACCTGAAGCTGGCACGTGATATAGAAACTCCACAGGGAACCACAGTAATTCTATGAAGAGCAACATAAGGCCTACAGGGAATAGTAATAAAATGAGAATTATCAACTAACATCCTACATAAAATAAACATGTAAGGACAAATTTAGACACTGATCTTAGCTCAAAAACACTTTTAAGAGAAATAATAATTCAAGGACACACTTTATTACCATGATATAATGGTCAAGCATGTGTTTCCATAAAATACTTCTCTTCCAATGTTCTTTGAACAAACATCAAATTCATTTTCCCTGACAGGGGAGGACAGGTGTCATATCCCTATTTCCAAAAGGGAAGACAAATATAAGACAGTTTTAACAACTACACAGAATGAGAATGCACAGGGCAGAATCAGCTATAACTAACTGGTGATTCTAACTCCCAGATCAGTAAATCTGCACCAGGTAGCAGTAGCAGGAGCCACCGTCATCTCTTACTTCCAGGTCCCGGAGGAGCCATGTTTTACTGAAGCCGGTCCCTTTGCTGCACTTTTTCACCAGCAGCTTCAGCAAATCAGTCTGAAGGAAGGTAGCATGGGTCTCTTCAAAACCATGAGCCTACGAAGAGAAAAAGGATAATTTGCAACTGCCTCCAATTGAAGAAAGTAAGGATCACTTGGCAAAAGTAAGCCTCCTTCAGAGGTCAGTCTCAGCTAATAGTCCATTCACCCTCTGATGAAAATTCCAGAGTTAGCAAGAAGGATGGAAGTCAGAACCTTAGCCATAACCAAAGTCTGTTCATTCACTCTCTAATTCATTTACTTGATAAATATGTCTGAAGACTAGTACGTTCTATGTGCTAAGTCTTATGCTAAGAACAGAGGTGTTTGTCCCTTCCCTACTTTCTATTTCCAAAAGCTTTTCATTGCTCTTAATATTAAAATCCAAGTCCCTAATCATAGCTAACAAGGTCCTACAACCTCCCTGCCTGCTTCTGTGGTCTCATCTTTGTCTTTTACACTGTCCTGAAACCTCGGAGGTGAGCTTTCTGCTCCCTGACAACAATGTTTGTTACTGGAGTTTGCTACTCTTCCAGCATGCAGCATTCTTCCTACACTCTTTACCTATCATCTCAAATTTCACCTTCTCAAAAAGTCTTTTCCTGACTCATGGTAATTTTCCTTCCAGGTTCTTTGTTGTCTCTCTTGAAATTTAGATAGTAAGCTCCATGAGAGCAAGGAACTTCTTTCTAGTTCAAAACTACATACTCAGTTCCATTTGGCACTTGATGCTCAATAAATATTTACAGAATGAAGGACTAAAAGACAGAAATGGTCTCTGCCCTCAGGGAGTTTATAACACAAACAACTAAAATCACAGCAGATTGTGATAAATGCTATATGATAGCAACAAACAGTAGATGTATAATGTCAGTCCTAAAACTGCAAATTCTCAGGGATTGAGCCACAGCTGAAATGCTATCTAGTCTCCCCCTGGCTTCCTCGCCAGTGCTTCCAAAGTCACGAAACAAACTTTTCAAATGAAATCCTTTTTTTATGGCTAGTTCTTTTAGGAAGATCATCCTAAAAGTGATCCCTTCCTCCCCATCCTTGCCTCTCAAGATAGCAGAAGAACTATATTCCCCAATAAGTCAAGGCTTCTCATCTCCACACCAATTATTGCCCAGCTCTTCAACTTGTCTGCTTCCTCCCACCCCTACTGCAAACCTATTGCTCGAAGATCCTGTGGGATGTTAGCTCCCTTTATGTCTTCCCTTCATCTTATCTTGTGATAAACCAGACAGAGCTGTGGTTCAGAGGGAAGTGAGAAAACATTTGGTCCATTTTTCTTCTCATCTTTTAAGGTTATGTGCCCATTAGGCAGTAGTACCTGGTTCCATGAAACAGTACTGAAAAACTACAGCAAATCAACTATAGGGAATATTTTATTTCTCATTTAAAGTTATCCTTATGCAAGGCTCCAACTGTTTATAAAAATAATCAAGATCCTATGGTTAACCATCCATCAAAATCAGATGGCATTTCCTCCTAATTAATGCCCTGCATTTGTTAAATCACAGCCAGATTCATTAGGAAATAGAAAAGGCTCACCATTACCTTTAGTGTTTTATATAATCCTTTGAGGGCCAAAGAAAGGACCCAAGTTGCTTCCACTGCCTCAGGACAATGGCTGTCCATGCTGGTTTGCAAAAGGTGACTGGCAATAAAGGCAAAGTGCTGGGAGTACTGGCTCAGTTGGGCCTGAGAGTCACTGCATTCTTGTCCTCCTTTCTGGACCAGCTGGTAGTCCTTCACTGAAGAGTGATGTCATGCAGGAAAAGAAAGGCACCAAAAGTACAGTTAATGCTTCCTGCAGCTAAGTTTCCTCCCCAATAATGTGTTTACTAAAGCAAAAACTGTAGATCCTAAAAACACAAATCTCTCTGGCTTTAAACTTAGCCGTTATATTTAAGGCCAGCTTGCAGGTGAGCACAAAAATAATATTAGGCCACCTATCCATCAAGCAACCAAGAGAGGTAATTCACATTCCTACTACTGTGTACTAACAGGTTGTCCCTAAAGGAAGACCAAAGCTGTTAAAGGAAGTTCTTAAATACAGAATACATGAAATTCTTCCACTTCTAAATAAGACTGAGAAAGAGGGACAGGATTTGCTCTCCTAACTTAAACAACCAGAATACTGAAAATATACGAAATAGTTTTGGACATTGGGCAATACAGAAATACGATCCTTAAGAGAAGGGACATAAACCAAGCGAGCCCTCCAATACTGCTGGCTATCCAATATAACTTCCAGGCTGCAGAGCAGGGAATAAAAGTTCAAGCAGAGTCCAGCAGTCTCAAAGAACTGAAGAGACAGAGGTCAGTGTTCAGGGAAATTAAGGCAGCTAGAATTTATGGGGCAAAATATTACAGAGAAGGGAGATACACACACATACACACACAGATAGGGAGAGGGAGAAAGGAAGACAGGGAGAATGGGAGGGAGGCAGACAGACAGAGAGAATGGGAGACCTCTTTAGATAACCACAGAGGGTTCCTAATGAGTCTTTGGCTGAGTATTAATCTACACAAATGTCACAGGAAACTACCCTGTTCTAAAAAAAAAATTACCAGAGAACAACAGGCAGAAAAATTCTTGGTATTCACACAGAGCTAGGAATATTTTATCTTCCCATCAGTGAGAGTAGAAGTGTTCTAGTGAGCAGCAAAAAAACTATTTGACGACATAATGGTCGACATTTTCCAAAATTTAATGAAAACTATAAACCTACAGAGCCAAGAGCTCAATAAACCCCCAAGCTGAAGAAACAAAAGAAAATCATGCCAAGGCACACCATAATCAGATGCTAAAAAGCAATGATAAAGAGAAAAATCTTAAAACCAGTCAAAGAAAGAAGACATATTATGAAGAATAACAGAGAATAATAGCAGACTTCGTGGCAGAAACTACACAAGCCAAAAGAAAATGGATCAATATCTTTATTCAGAGAAAAACTCTCAACCTAGATTTTTTTAACCCAGCAAAATTCTCTCTCAAAGATAAATTTGATTTGGTAGGACAAACCAAAACAAAGATTTTGTAGCAGCAGATTTGGACTATAAGAAATGTTAAACGAAGTTTACCAGGCCAAGGAAAAATGATATCAATGGAAATTTTAACTTACGCAAAAAAATGAAGAGCACCAGGAATGGGAAACATGTGGCTAAATATAAAAGACATTTTCTCATTTTTAAATCTCTTTTTAAATATCTGACTTTTAAAACAAAAATGTTTTGTGAGGTTTACTTCATGTAGAAGTAAAATTTGTGACAACAAAAGCACAAAGGATGGGGGATAGAAATATAAAATCTATAATGTTTCTTTATTATATGTGAAGTGGTATATTGTTTGTATGTAGACTATGATGAGTTAAGGATGTACATTATAAACCTTAGTGCAACCACTAAAAAATTATTTGAAGGTAAACTATTGTAAATCCCAGAGCAACCACTTAAAAAAAAATAGATACAGTTGACAAGCCAGTATTGAAGATAAAATGGAATTATTTAAAATAAAAAAAAACCAGCCACACAAACAACTCAATCCAAAAGAAGGCGGAAGAAGAGTAAAATTAAGAACAAAGAACAGATGAGATAGATAATTATAAAAGCAAAAAGACAGTAGAGTTAAACTCAACTATATGTTTAACTGAATTAAATGGAAATGGTCTAAATATCTGAATTAAAAGACAGGGATTGTCAGATTGGATTAAAAATTAAGACTACTCTATGAGCTATCTACTTTAAATGTAAAGACACAGGTAGGTTAAAGTGAAAGGATGGAAAAAGGTATACCATGTAAATGTCAGTAATTTTTTTAAAAAAAGCTAAAGAGGCACATAAAAAAGTAGATTTCAGAACAAGGAATATTATCAGGAATAAAAAGGGATATTTCATAATGAAATGAGAAATAAACATATACACAATTACAGCTTGAGACTTCAACATTCTCCTTCAGTAACAGTTAGAATAGACAGAAAATCAGTAAGAGCTTAGATTACTTGAATAATACTATCAACTGACTTGACCTGTCATCTAAAGGACACTCCAACAACACAGTATATGTATTTTCTTCAAATGCACATGGAATCTTATTCAAAACAGACCAAATTTTGGACCATGAAATAAGTTGTAATAATCTTAATAGGATTAAAGTCATGTTCATAGGATGTTCTCTGATGACAAGGGAATTACACTTGAAATCAGTAACAGAAAGATATTTTAAATATATCCCAAATATCTGGGAATTAAACAACAAACTTTGAAATAATCCACAAAATAAAGATAAATAGATCACAAGATAAAGAGAAAATATTCTGACTTCAATGAAAACAATAATACAATATATCAAAAATTATAGATGTGGCTAAAGCCATACCTAGAAGGAAATTCATACCATTAAAATGTTTCTACTAACAAAGAAGAAAGATCTATTTCAAATCAGTGATTTAGACTTCTACATTAAAAAACTAAGACAAGAAAAAAGCAAATGAAACCCAAAGCAAGAATAAGAAAATGAATAATGATAAAGATAGAAAACAATAAAATAGAAAACAGAAATAATAGATACAAATCAATAAAATCAAAAGCTGGTCCTTTGAAAAGATCAAATAAATTGATAAATTTCTGGTTAGATGATCTAGGAAACAAAAACGAGAAGACACAAATTACTAAAATCAGAAATGAGAAAAGGCAGCTGATACCCAATGACAGGTTGAAAGACATTGAAGACCTAAATTTTATAAGACCTAAATTTATTCCCTAAATATATGGAGAGATATACTATGGTCATGGGTCAAAAGACTCACTATTGCTAAAATGTCAGTTTTCCCCAAATAGATCTATAGATTCAATGCAATGTCAATCAAATCCCCAGCAGGTTCTTTAACAGAAACTGATAACTGATTCTAAAATTTATATAAAAAGGCAAAGGAATTAAGAGTAGCCAAAGCAATTTTGAAAAAGAGTACAAAGTTGGAGGATCTGATTTCAAGACTTAGTAAGGAAAGATATGTAGATTAATGAACATAATAAATCCATAAACAGACACACATATATGGGTCAATTAATTTTCAACAAAGATACCAAGAAAATTCAGTGGAGAAAGAATAGTCTGTTCAACAAATGGTCCCAGAACAACCGAACATTCATATGCAAAAAAAAACAAAAAAAAAAAAAAGGAAAGAAAAAAAAAAGCTTGATCTTTAACTCATACCACACACAAAAAATATAGTACAGACAATGCCCAATCCTGAAGCTTAATGAGAAAGCAGATTATTTCAGGAGCAGAACTGAGCACATAACATTCAGATAATCCAGATTGTTTGGGATTTGGCAAATTAAGTCAAAAGAGCACTTATGGTGATATCAGTGCCAATACAATTAATTAAAGTTATTTTACACTCATGTAGGCATCTGACTCCATAATATGTTAAATTACCCATTAGAAAACAAATGACACTGGCAAATTAAAAAATTAAATGTTCAGAATCTAAACATCTGGCCAACCAAAAAATACAGAGCCATATACACAAAATAACAGAATGAAAAGGGCCTTCAAGTTTATCCCAATTCAACCACATCATTTCAGAGATGAGGAAAAAGCAGCTCAGGAAGCTGTAATTTGTTTCTTGGTTTTTTTTTTTTTTTTAAATCACATGAAAAGGAAAGAACCAAGGTATCATCACTGATTTTAGAGTATGCAGGGATTAGACAACCTTCTTCCATTCTTAGAAGAAATAATTATGCTTGGGACCTGTTTTCCTTTTCCGGGTTTTGACATCGACGATCACAGCCCTGTTTTTCTCAGTAAAGTGCTTCAAGATGATCACATCATGGGGTTCATTGGCGTTATCCATATAAACACAGCGGGTACCCACACAGAGAACCTGGAAATTGAAAAGGCAACTCAAATAGCACATAGAGACAGGAAAGAGCACTTATACACAAGTCCTGTTCCTTCTGCTTGTGCTCCTGACTTCAACAAGCACTCAGAGATAGGGTTCTTCTCATCTCCTGACATAGGCCTGGCACAGAATTTGTTTACGTGCTTACTGGATGAAGAAGCCATCATTTCAGAGTCCTTTTTGTCCCAACCAATTGAGAGACATGAAGATTAGAAATGAGATCAGGATTAATGCCAAAGTGAAAAACAATTATACTTCAAAGTGCTTTGTAATTTAATATATTAGTTACCTATTATTCAAAGCCATCTACTAGCTAACAAAATGAATCAAATGGCTAAATTGTTAAAAATGCAAGTTGAACAAATCCCATAATCTTGCAAATGTACCAATATTATAAAAGCAAATTATGTAACTGAGAGGAAAAAACTTCCAAGATATATGCTAAAGAGGCTTCAATATGTGTGATGAAGATCGAAAGAGGTGGCCAGGCCTTCAGAGTGATGTACCTGGGGAAAGCCGACCAGCACGAGCAAGGTGAAGATGTTGGTGTGCTTCAGCTGGAAAGGCAACTGCTTGATGCAGTGGTCTGTGAAGGTGGCAATGACGTCACGCCACAACGGGGCACTGTTCAGTGACCGCAGGATCTCAGCCATGGAGCATGCCCAGTCCAAACCCACCCGGCTGGAAGGCAAGAGCTCCATTAGGTGGCAGTACACAGGCTCTAAACTCAACTCATCAGAGCTTGCTCCACTCCAAGGCAGACCCAGAAGCATGCCAAAGAGCCATTCATTAATTAGTTTTAAAACTACCAGAATGATGCTTTTCATATAATGGCAAGTGGGAAAAAAAACACAATCTGTTACCGATATATTCAGTCCATAGCTATGTTTTTAAACATCTCTATAAAAAGTTACACATGTATGTGTGCTTGAGCACATTCACATCAAAAAAAAAAACTTGGAAGGAAATATATTAAAATAGCATCAGATGTGTTAATGTGGTGCAAGCCAGGGTGATTTTTCTGTTTTCCAAATTTGGTATTGTGATTGTTACTTTTATAATGAAAACAGACCTATTTTCTTCAACCACAAAGCCTACACTTATTGCTTTCAGGAAAAAACAAACCAGACTATATGTCATCAGAGAGTTAAATCAGCAGACAGTATCCAGAAATGTTAATAAAACTAATTCTATTCTTACAAAAGATTCCCAGACAACAACACTGAAACGCACTGAAATTAATCAAAGCCAGACCAATGACTTAAAGAAATGAACAACATGGTAGGGTAGAATGGGGGTGGCTACCTGTCCAGACATACAGCTCCCAGGCTAAAGAGCAGGTGGGTGGTTTTCCAGCCATCCGGCACAATGGAATTGTCCCCTGCTGCAAACAGATTGTGTTTGGCTGAGAGGACCTTGATCACTGCAGCATCTACCTCTGCTGGTAAAAGGCGGAGGATTAATTGGCCGAGAAGACCCAAGGTGAGATGGTAGGTTTCATTCAGGTGGCCTGCGTTTGAGATGACAACCTGAAACATGAGTGGGAGAACATGCTCCAGGTCTATCAGGGGGACTGTGGGATCCTGCCAAGAGAGGGAGAAAAATATCAATACAAAATCCATGTAACTACATCAACTAAATACTTTATCCCTTTCATGAATTATTTACAACTGGCCTAGTGCCAAAGGAATTACACAGTGTCTTTCATTAATCAATTGTAAAATAAACATTCTCAGGTATTATCTCACAATCTTCTAATTTATAACAGTACTCTCAGGCATACACAGATGACTGCTATTAATAGTTGGTTTCAGTATGTGGCTTACAAAAAATTTTTTTTTCTATGCATAATACCACTCCTCTTTTAAAAAGAAAATGTGTCATTTTTCTCTTACCGACTTTAAGGGTGGTAACATGGCTGCTAGTAACCCCAAAATCCTCTTCTGGGAACACTCAGCAAACACCTGCTCAGGGCTTGGAGTAACTGCCTTTTCCTCAATGGGCTTCTGAGATGACGCTTCTGAATTTTTGGCATCTGAGTTGCAAAACACCAAACTTTCAGATTTTGCCAGCTTCTATTTATGTTTGAAGAGGCAAGTAAACCACTGTACGGTCCTTGTGCTGCTACAGAATAAAGCTGGGACTTTAAAAACCTATTGCTGAACATGTCTTGCTCCCTATTTAAATGTAGAGCCTGCCCTTCCATCTTTCCCAGCTGTTGCACACCCCAAACCCTAACCCTACTCTTTTGTGCTCATAATATTTAACTACATTTAATATACCATGTCATTACTATTTATTGTCTATTGTCTGTCTTCCCTTCTAGTTTTTTGCTTTTTTCAGTGATGTAGTAAAAGCACATAGAAATATTTCTGGAGCATGGCAGGTACTCTATAAATACTTGATGAATGAATAAACTATATAGGAAATCAGGATACGGATCCTCAGTGGAATCAGACTAGAGTGAACTTGATTGACCTGGATTGACATAGAGTATCACACTGTTTTCTGGAACTTAGAATCATACACACTGCAGAGATGAGCATCAGTTCTTTCTGAGAGCTGACCCCACAGACAGAGGAGGATGCCAGGTATTCACTCCTGCCTCCATTACAAAGCAGGCATCCCTAGGCTGTCCTAAGGAGAAGGCTGAGTCTCTTTAGCCCACAGCACCGCCATCTCTCAGCTCATCAATCTTCCTACAATACAGCTCTGACCTTGTTGCTCTTATTCCAGGCAAGCATCTGAAGCTCTCAGCAGCACAGCAACTCTCCAGTTTTACCTTTCTGTGTTCTGCTCCATCTCTACACACCTGCCACAGAGGCCGTTTCCCTGTATTCATCTGGGGGTTTCCCATCCTGGGGTCTTTATTTGCGTTGTTCTTTCTACCCTGAATGCCCTTTTCCACAGCAGATCCTAGCATTTTCAGGGTCCCCTTCAGCCCTTCCTTTATAAGGCTTTATATGAATACAACCTGTTCCAGTAAAATATCAGTCATTGCTAATACCACGTACACCTCTCTTCTGGACAAAAATCACACTCCATCTCAAATTACAGTCACCTTTGCTTTAAACTCCCCAAACCATAAGCTCCACAAGGGCAGGAGCTGTGCTATCTGTTTGACTTGATTCCTGTTTCATTTTCAGGATTCAGCACAGTGCTTGGCACATAGAGGCATTTAGTAAATTAGGGAATATATAAGGTAGGAAAGCAGGTAAAGTGAAGAAAAGATGACTTTCAAAGTGTTGTCAGTGCCATCTGATACTGAACTGAGAAACCATGTACACTTAGTTTGCTGGCCAATTTTAAATTGTGCAACAATAGATCAGGGATGGGTATGTGTGCATTTTAAGATTAAAGAGATCAAGCGAATGGTCAGATAGTCTTTACCTGGAAGCCCTGTAGGTGTGCTAGCATCTGCAGACGAGTCTGAAATTTGAGTCTGGCATGAAGGATCCTTCATTAATAATACACTTCCATCTGCCTTATTTTTCTGTTTGCGATCCAAGTGTCTGACCTCTTTATAAGAAACTCTCTTTCCCTAGAAACAAAATGCGAGTGTAAAAGAATTAAGGTTTGTTATTACTAAAGTTTACTCATTAATACTATAATACAGCTTTTTAAATCATTAGCCAATCTGTCTTCAAAGACTAAAATATTTTAGAATTCTATTAGAAAATGTCCCTCATTTCCAATGGTAAATCTATATTCCAAGACAGCAATGCATCACATTCCCCAAACATCTTCCAAATGCTCTTTTGTCAGAACCTGGAGTCACAGAAGCAGTGGCTCCATTATAAATCTCTCATACGTTCTATTTAGTTTTCAGAAGCCAAGTATGGAAAACTCTTCTCTTGGGGGGAAAAAAACACACACACAGAGATTTCATCTAACATACTAAGCAAAATTATACTTTCTATTTTTTAAAATTCTATTTTGGCAAGGAGACTTATTAAGGGGGCCTCACTGGAGCTGTGAGGGTTTTCTGGGATCAGGAGTTTGGCAGTGAGCTGCCCAGACTGGCAGGGTGACAGCCCTCGGCCTCTATTTCCTTGGGAGTCACATAGGCTTATACATGAAAAGTAGGTCACACAGAAAGTCTTCTATGCACGGTGGGGGCACCCCAGCTCCAAGAGGTCTGGGAAGATCAGAAAGCTTTGGATTCAAAGGTGGAGTTTTGTATACCACTAGTTCTGGCTAATCATTTTAGTCTTGATTTTCTTTCCTGTCACTACAGGACTCCAAGAACTAATGTGTCGCCCAAAGGGGTGAGGCCATTGTAGACAAAATCTCCTAGATGATACCTCTGGCAAAGGTTGGTTTCTTGGTTGTTTAAAATAAAAAGTATTTCTAGTCACTGGAAGAAAGTGGGGAAGATACTGAGATTGGCTAGAAATATGTGGGAGTTCAAAAACAAATGATATGTACTCAAGCCCAAATGGGATATGGTCTTTGACAGGGCCATCATAGTGGGGACATTCAAGTTCTGTTATGGGGACAGGAATGGAAAGTGCACCTTTGCTAGCAGATGAAGAGACTGAGTCTGAGCCCGGATACCCTGGGTGCACCTAGATGTTGATGAGAAGGGGCACCAAAGGGTGGGGACACCTCAGGGGAAAATTAATGCCCTGGGAGCTCCTTGGAAAAAGGTTGATTCCAGTCCCCAGGCAGAGAAAGCCCAAAATAAGCCCCAAACATCTTTTTGTATCAAAAATAAAGGAAGTGCTCAAAGAATGGAGACATCAAAAGGATACTGGCCGAATATGGGACAATTTGAGGATCAAAATAAATAATAAAAAGAAATAGATTTCAATCTATTGAATAAAACAATATTATACTGAATAGATTCTGATATAAATAATGAATAAGTAGAAAAATAGGAAGCACAGTCCTCATGGGTGGCATAGTACATGGTGCTGGGAGCTTCACAGGAAGATTCCCAGGCTCAAAGGTCAAGACTGCTGATTTATCCTACCTCTGCTGATAATGTTCTCTCTGCTTCACTCTAATGTGTGGATGGTTAAAATGCTGTCTGGAGAGGGGTTTTATGCTAAAAAATGTTGACACCTGAGAGACAGTTCTGAAGATTGTTATGTTGACTCTCTGGCTAAATGAAGCTAACAGAATTTTCAAGTTTTTGCAAGCCCTCTGCTTTTGTATTCCTCTAAATGACAACGGGATCTGGGTGAGCTATAACTACCATGTAGGGGATCCTGAATTGGTTAACATGACAGAGACAGAAGACAGAGACATTAGCAGCTCCTGAGGCAAAGTCAGGATCTTTATCAGCATCAATTCCAGCTTTAGAAGCAGCATCACAGAAGCTATGCTGTGCTCTCTCACAAAACTATCTTTAATGTCACTATCACAGGTGACACCTGGATCCAGAAACGTTTTTCTTCTACTTATACAAGTTTATGGAAACTACTTTGTCTATTTGGTAAATACTAGCACTGTCACCTATTTCTTGGCTGAATATAAAAACAACTTCATATACACAGTGTTCACCATAGGCCAGAAACTAACCTCCTTAGGTGCATAACCTTGTTCAATTCTTATAAAAACCAATAGGAGGAAGGCAACAGAAGTAGTTAGCACTGATATAAAACTTACTTGAACACTGTTTTAAGCACTTTATAGACATTAATTTAATGTGTGTAATGTATGTACATCCTCACAAAAACTTTACGGAATAGGTATTATCATCGCCCCATTTTACAGATGAGAAAACTGAAGTGAAGAGTCTGTCATAATGTGTACAAGGTCTGACAGAGTGCAGATCTGAACCCAGGCAATCTGGGTCAAGATTCTGTGCCCTTAATCTCTCTGCTCTGCTCCCTCCTATGAATGGCTCTCTCTGAGTTCTACCTGTGATTCTGCATAATAAAGAATTGTTACTTACATTGTAGTGCACAAAAGGGCCCAAATCTGACAGCTCCTCAGCACCCTGGAGAGCTTCCTTCTCCAGCTGCTCCTCTGATGTTTGGGTAGGCACAATGACTGGCAGGGTATGATTTTCTGGAGTAGAGTCACCTTCGGGCAATATACCAAGAAGAGCTAGAGCTTTAAGACCTACATGAAAAGCAAACGCAGAATGGCTATTTATCTATCTCTTTATCTATCTATCTATCTATCTATCTATCTATCTATCTATCTATCTATCTATTTGCAGCAGAAAAGAAAAGCTTTATTAGAAGAGAAAGTGCACTTCCAGACATGGAAGTGGGCTTGAGCAAGAAAAGCATGGCTCAAAGGCCAAAAATTTTATAACAAGGGCTATTTCTTGTAAATGCCAGAGAACACTTGGCTATTATATGAAGTAGATAGCTGTGTTCTCCACAAACAAAACCAAGGAGTACCCAATACAAACTTCCCTAGCTATCCAGATCTATTCAGTCCTGATTTTGGACACCAGAACTTTGGTTAGCGAGGGATACCTGTACTTTATTGGCAACAGAAGGCAAAAGATACAATAGGGTTGTCTATTTAGAAAATCGTAAACATTAACATTATATAGTAGCCCAACACAATTAGATTTCTAAATTCTCCCTGGCAAATGGGTAACAAAATAGCTCTGAAGCACTGGCACCTAATACACTTCTGATTTTACTAGAATGGGTTCATTATTCTGAAAGGAACTTAAATGTCTCAGAAGTTTAACAGTCATGTTATTTTCTCCTTAACACTCTCCTTGGTAAAGTCAAAATCATCTAGAAATTTTATTGGTCAAACTATTTTCGTTATAAATTGCTCTCATCTAGAATATGTGAGGCAGTAGATTTGCACTCCAGGTTAAAAAAAGGCTGAATTCTTTTGGCAAAGTTAAGTCTGATAGATTCGAATACAAATACTTCATCCACAGATAAAGAGTCTTAATTATTAATTTTTTAAACTTCATGTAAATATTTGAGATAAACTAAATGCTACCTTAACAACATTTCTGTCAAATGCATTGAGAATGTAAAAGAAAATTCCACACCAGGATGAGCACCTCTTGTGGAAAGCTGGATGTTGTAGCCTCTAAACTGAGCATAATACTTCTATTGAGGCTTTTCTTTCATACGCAGCTGAGGGTGGGTTTGGTTTCCATGTGTGAAGAACAATTACCTTTTCCTTGGTGAGCTTTCATGAGGCAGCCCCCGACAAGCTGCATGCACTGGCTCCGCAGGGTGTTGGCACTGCTGTGAGCCTGGGGATCCAGCTTTTCACCATCTGCTTCCTCTGAGCTGGCCAGGTGGGCGCTATAGAGAGCCAAGGCAGCAAAGAGCAGCCAGGAATAGTTGTGGATGTAGGGCTGGATGAGCCTCTGCCGGTCACTGATCCGGATGGTCACCATTGGGTGGGCCGTAATACTGTGGGTAGGCAAATGGCTGCAAGGCAAGACATTTTTAAGGTCAACATATCTTTGTGAGGCTCCAAAAAAGAGAACTGGGCCTCAGGGTAGCACATTAATGGTCACAACTGGACATTCATTACTCTAAGGTGGTGGTTATTAAAAAGTTAAAGATAAGTGGGGTCCTCGCCCAGAAAAGTGAACACACATAAATATTGTACATATCATTTCAGAATTTCACAACCCCCAGAAGACTGTCTATGAAAACCAGAAGATGTAAGAATTCCTTACTGGGAAATTTTGCAGAATGTGGTTATAGCATTTTGGTAATGTGAGAAACTGCCCATAATTTTTAGAGATGGATATGAAGTATGTAGGAAAGAAATGATTTAAGATCTGTAATTTGCTTTAAAATACTTTAACAAAAGAAAACAAAGAAAGAGTAAGCTAAGCACATATAGCAAAATCTTCCTAACTGTTGAATCTGGGTAAAAGATATTATGGGATTCACTGTATTAGTTTCTTGTGGGTATGTTTGAAATTTTTTATAATGAAACATATTTTATTATTTAAGAAAAAAAGCAAAGGAATACGTGAGGAAAAGGTTATAGAGCTAGGGGTCATTTGAGACATACCCATATGAATATTTCTTTGCTGCATAGCATCCATAGCAAAGATCAAAGTCATCACACACATTGCAATTCATCCTCCGGCCTATGATCAAACCCTGGCAGTGGTCACAGGTAAACTCCATGTTGACCATTTCATGGTCATCTCCGTGGCCCTCAGGCTTCACCCCACCTGAGGGAAAAAATAATGTGAGGTGGATTGGGCAAAGGGCTATTAGAAGGGCTACTTCCAAACCCAAACCAACCCCAGAAGCAGGGCTGTTCTCGATTTATTGCTTACGACATCAGGAGCCATAACCATCTTCTGGAGACCCGGGTGTTCTGGCCAGAGGTTCTGAGCATATGAGTTCTCAGCACAGAACTCAGCAACGGTACTATGGACTGCCCCCACCCTTTTCCAGCACAAAACAGAGTCTGATCAAATATATTACCAAGTTCCATCATGACCACATGCCAACTTGTGAACTATCTCCCATGACTCCTCCTCTGACAAATATTAAGCATCTACTGTGTATTCTTGGTAACAAGCACTGAGGATTGATTAGGTTTTTGTTCTTACTTTTTCATTCCAGAATCAAAGATGAAAACAGATTTCATAACCCCAGACCCAGTAAATGAGGAAGACTGTTAGTCACAAAAGAGACTAACTGCTCTGGACATCTTCTTACTCTAAGTCCAGTGGGTCTCCAAACATTGTCATAGACCCTGCTTACTATTCCACATGCCTGACCCACTTCCGTTCTCACTGCCACAAATGTAGCCCAGGCACTAATCCCCTTGTCATTACTGTAATTAATTTCCTAAGAGAAACTCTTATATGAACAGAACCACTTTCTAGGGTCACATTAATACCCTATTTGAAAAACCTTCCTCACTATCTAAAGACTCAAATTCCTTAGTGTAGAATCTCAGGGTCCCACAATCTGGGCCCTACGTGTCCCAATGCAGCACTCAGCTGGACATCTGAATGTGTCTCTCTAAACATACTATACTCACTCCTCTGTCTCTAGACTTGCTCTGCTTTGGATGGTAACTCACTCTCCAATATTTTCTTCACATCATCCAGTTCTTTCTTCAAAGATCATTTCACATCCCACCTCCTCCACAAGCCTTCCCTGCAGCAGTGATTGCTACTACTACTGAACTTTTCTAGAATAATCTGTACTGCTCATCTTTAACTCAGTGTGTACATTTTTATGCTGGAATAGACATTTTGTGGGCATGTCCAGTCTCTTGCTAAGCCTGTAAATGATTCCAGGGCAGGAGCTGTATCTTTTATGATTGGGTCACATACCCAAAGAGCACTCAGCTGTTCACCACAGTCAGTCTGCCTTACCTCAGCACAGACAAGTCAAGAGTATTAAAGAATTTTTGAAGTTTGCTTTATGTATGTGTGTTTTTACTACTTAGAAACACTGCATAATTCAGAAGGAAAAATAATTTCCTGGGAGCTCAACTAAGGGTACATGCAGTGGTCCTGAGTATTTATCAAGTACCTACATCCACCATGATGAAAGATGGAAGCAGGTCTGGTAACAGCTCTGGAAATTATCATCCAGCTGGGGAGGTAAAGCTCATACGTGTCAACAAATTAGAGAATACTACTGGGCAATGTTTCATTAGTACAACGAGATTTTTTAAAAAATGACAAAATCACAGAAATAGACACGATTATTGCTTTTGGGTATGGCATACCCAGACCATGAAATATACCTAGGAAGCAAGTTTTGCAGAGATCCATGTCACTGCACTGCAGGCACCGGTAGCGATGCCAGGGGGCAATCTCATCACACCCATCACAAGAGATGTCCACATTTAACAGGTCACAGTAGCGAGCAATAAACATGTGCATCTGTAAGGTGAAATAAACACAATTATCCAATAGACTTTCTGATATGGCCACTATTCATTAATCAATCCATCCTTTAATAGGTACTTAAGATATTCTAAGCACTGTACTAGGTGCTAGCACTAGGAAACAAAGGAGCTTAGTGTCTAGTCGGGAATTCCCTCAAGCAAACAGATGACACTATAAGGTATAATAAGAGCTTTTTGATAGGCACATTCAGGAGGCTGAGAGAAATTTTCAAACTGAGATAATTCTTTAGTTGTGACCTAAGGGACAAACAGGTATTAGTTTGGTGGGGTTAGGGGTGGGGGGCATGCCAGATAAAAGCATTAACAAGTTCTACTGGAGGTAAAGGGGAGCAAGATGGTGGTTCATGAAACTAGGAATAATAATTCAGTATGTAGAACACAGTACAGAATGGAGATAACCAGTTAAAGTCAGAAAGGTTAAACCACAAAGCACCTCCAAAAATAGTCTGAGTCATCAACCATTTTTAAATAGAAGACTAATGTAATTCTTTAAGTTCCTCTAGTTACTGAGTGAAAAATGGACTGAAGGGGGCAAGATGTGAGTCACAGAAACTGACCATGATAGACACTGTTAAAGTAACACCATGGCAGGTGATAAGGGCTGAACTGAACAATAAGTGAGATAGCAAAGGGTAGGCATATTTAAGAGATTAAGGTGGTACAAGTACAAAACTTGGGGACTGGATATAGGGGGTCAAGAACACCACCCAGATTTCTGGCTTAGGTGCTTAGTTGAATAAGGGTAGTTTCACAGATACAGGAAACACTATAAAAGATACAGTTTGCTGGCACTTACAAAAAACTTTCTGGGGAGTACGTAGAGGCTATAGTACAGTTTATTTTTATAGTCTGGAAATATGGGAAATAAATCACTAAGTCACCATATAGTAATAGATCAGAGCAAATAAGCCAAGTCACCTTAGCACTAAAGAATGGCTCCCAGTATGACTGTGACAAACACAAGAGAAAAATCGCAAAGGCCAAGTTGGTGTGCTCTGTCCAAGCACCACAGAGGTGCTATAAGAGCAAAGTAACTGGCACATAGTAGGCATGCAATATTAAAAAAATTAATAAATCTGATGCCTGGCGCAATGTGATGGTGACAGATAAACACCTAATGTGGAGATGGACATGAACAGGCTATCTGAGCCTGATGCCTTTACACATCTGAATCATGTAACTCTGATTCTGAGTACCAATGGCTGTTTCCATGTTCATCAGGCAACCTTTGGATCATAACGTCCTTCCCATGATGGTTGCCTATAGGAAGAAAATGTGTTGCACCAAGGACACCAGAGACCAGGGCCTTCAGCAATTCTATTTCTCACTGTAAATTAATAAACTTGCAATTAACATTACACTTCGCCTTCATAAGCCAATTTTCTGTGAGTCTAGATCTATGGAAGGGAGCCATTCTCTGAGTGTGGTCCAGTCAGAATTCGGGGCCCCTCAGGTTAAAGACCAGACTCAGTGACAGTGAACTCACTAAGGTACTGCCTGCCACCGGGAGCCTTCAAGGGGATAGCCTACTGATACTCCCCCAGGCAGACTCTCCTCTCCAAATTCCTAGCAAATCATTTTGGTTTACTCTAGTTGAGAGGTCTTACTTTCCTCTGCTTCTCTGGATCTTCCTGGGCTATTTTTTCATACCAGGCCTCAAACATGCCATCCTGACACTCATCCATCCATTCTGAATTCTGTTTGGCATCAGCAAGCTCATCTTCTTCACTCCATTGGCTGAAAGAAGGACATAAAGAGAGAAAAGCATGCCTCTCCCAACAATCCAGGAAAAGTGCTGGTTAGCAGACTCTGTGTCCTATGGATCTAAGATGGGGAACATTTTTAAACTTCTGAGGGGAAGAGGCCAATTTAGTTTTCAAAGTCCCAAGAATTGCCAGATATCTGATAAATATATACCAATAAAAAGGGAGAAGCCCTTTCCAGAGCAGGCTACAATGGGTAAGGAACTAGAACTTAAAAGGTTATATCTACATGGCATAATTCTATTTGACAACCATTTGTGGTGAGCCTACTATGTGCCAGGCACTGGAGCCAAATAAAATGATTCTTTTTTCTTAAGTCTGATTCTGTCATCTCAGCACACCCTCCTGGTATCAGCATGAGAAGGAAATCAGGCGACCCAGGGGTTTCAGCTCTCTCACTAGCTGTTGTAAGACCTTGACACAACCAGTATTCAGTCCTAGTCCTCAGTTTCCTCATTTCAAATAGAGTTTTATACAGATAATCTCATACACTCCTTAGATTTAAAATTGTGAGTTTCTATAATTTCAGTTTATAGTTTAGCAACCTAAAATTTAAATACAAAAGAATTTGCTTGACAGCTAATACATACAAATTACCAACCAACAAATACATATTTGTTCATGCAATCTGACAAATTGACTTTAGGCCTGCTTATACTTTGCTCTGGGCTAGGTGCTATGAGGAATTAGGAGGGAAGGGTGTGGTTCCACCCCACAGGACTCATGCAGGTGCAGACAAAACTTGCAACAATGAGCAGACTGAGAGCTGAAGAGCCAGTATGCTAATGCCTCTGTCCCCCTCAACTCCGTGCTGTGTCTCCTCGTCAGCCAAGAGTGCCCTCTGACAATCTAACAGCAAGGTAATGACTGTGCTTGGTAACTAAAGGGACAGCTTTAAATCTATCCCCTTTTCCAAGAATATCTTTTCTGCGTGCAAACTGTTCCAGTGTTGACTCATTTATTTCTTCCTAATTCTCTCCTCTTGCTTTTCTTCTCCCATTCTCTTCACATTTCTTATTAACCCAGATGAGTGGTTAATGCGTAAGTGGACCTGAGCAGTATGGAGAGATACTTATTAAAAGTGCAAAGAAAAAAAACCTTCACATAATATTTTTTTCTTATACCTAAGTCCTTTTAATGTGCAAGAGGTTACAGTGGCTAAAATCTCATATGCATATAACAAAAAGATATAGAAAAGACTCTGCAATTCATCAAACTATACTATAGTCTCCAAAAATACAGAGGATCCTCATCCTCCAAGTTTATAACGCAACCACCACCAACTTACATACATTATGCATGTACCAGGCACTGTTCTAAACATTGAGAAATAGAACTAATTCATTCTTCACAATAATCCTAAGGTAGGTGCATTATCTTTAGTTCTAAAGGTGAGGAAACTGAGGCACAGAGAGGTTAAATAATTTGCCCAAGGTCATCCCCCTAGTATGTAGTAAAGCCAGGATGTTACAGAGAGCCTAATTCTAGAGTCTGTGCTCTGAATCTCTATGCTATGATTCCTGTATTTCATAATCTACTTTAGGAGTGTGGAGTGCAACACTGTGTCCTTACCTGATCACACTGTCATGGACACTTATATTTTCTTGTGACATTTTCATAAGGAGATCTGGTAACTGAATGTCAACGAAGAAGGCAAGATCACTGGGTTCCCAGCCCATATCCAAAAGATGAAGTAGGGCTGTCTGAATGCAGGATAAGGCAGGTAGCAAGGATCTAAAGAGGCCGTGAAGGTGAAAGTTATGAAAGCTGCCCATTACCAACAGAGACAACAGACATAATGCAAGTCAGAGACCTGGTCTGATTGGGAGTAGAAAGCACAACGAACTCCAGATTGCTTGTTCAGGCTCCTTATAACCTCCTTTCAAGTTTCTCATATACCATACATACAAAGTATAGCTTAAATAAAAAAGTTCTGAAAGCAAAGAATAAGTTTTCCACTCTGCCAGGACTACCATAGGGACATCTGAGGGTAAAGGACTGAGTAGTAAAAGTTATCTCGATAAACAGCAACAGGGCCAGTCCCAAATTAGCCCAGGTTATGCAACTTAGATACTGAGAAGAACCATTTAAGGTTTATGTCTAAACCACTTACTATAGAAGAAACTGGGGAGTGGCTTTATAACTTGTTTTAAAACGGAACATAATACACCAAAAACTGAGAATAATAGGTTAAATTCTTAGATAAACCAAGGCACAACTCCTTTAAAAAACTGTACACACAATACAGAAAAAAGGCTAGGAGAAAATACACTAATAAAGTTAACATTAGTAATTAGCTCTAGATGGTAGATTAGGGGTTATTTTCACTTTTACTCTTTACTTTTTTATATTTTCAACACTGAATATATCTTTTAAAATCAGAAAAAAATAGAAATACTGTTTTCTCTAGAAATTATAGTTATTCAGTACCTGTCATTTATGCTACTAAATTCTTTAATTGCTTTGACCAAAAAGAGAACAAACTGATAGTAAGTGTCTCGAATTTCTTTGTGTAGATCAGCACCACAGCCCTCCAAGTGTCCGAAATAGCTAGAAACAGAGAAAATCATCAATCATTTAATTGTCAGAACATCATTTACTTAATAAATATTATTCTTTACATGAAAAAGAGACAAGAAGCAGCAAGCTGAATGAACTGGCACAAAAGCTTAAGTAAATGCAAATACAATAACTTTAAAAAGTAACAAAACAGCAAATGAATCCATCTTCCAGGCTCAAGGGTGCTACCCAAAGGGGTATGGAAATACCAGTATCTATCTTCTTTTGTTAACATAAAAACCATCCCTCATGATAGTGCCCAAATGCCAGATCCTGTGATTTTTTTTAATTGAAGTTATTGGAGCAACATTAATTAATAAAATTACCTCATTTAATTCCCTCCACAGTCATGCCCACCCCTCTGCTTTCCTTCATTGATGGCTTCAGCACCAATCTCATTGTCTTTTCTACCTTGATCTTGTCACCCTAGAGACTTCAATCCATGGAAATGATGCCCAAGTCCCTCTGTCCCTGCATTCTCTGCCATCTTCACCTCCAATGATCTTTTCCTCTCACCCCTTACCCATCCCAGCCTGATGGTCACTTCCTTGACTTTGTCATCCCAGTAGCAGCATTAATTCTGAAATCTTGACTTCAGAGCATTACAATGACCACAACCTCTCATCGTGCTCACCTACTCTGATACCCTGACAACATCCTTTTCAATCTCAGTATGCCCCATCCCAGGATGCCGTCTCATGTTCATTATCTATTACTCCTGTCACACTTTCTCTTTGTTCCATATTGAGCTTAGATTCCATGGTCTATTGCCATAATCACACCTTAGCAATCACCAACTCTCTTGCTGCTTCCCCCCACCTTGTCCCCGCAGCCTCCATGTACTTGCCTGAGAAATCTTTTACCAAATAAAAACAGCTAAGTGTTGCTAGAGGAAACACCACATAACCAAGGTGACTAGTTATCACTTTAAATTCATGACTATCATTCTCAAATAAGCACTCAAATTTGTCAAGCAATAAGACAGGTTTTCTCAATTGTTATTACTACTTCAGACCTTCCTGCTTTTCCTTAAACTGCCATTATCTTCTTCTAAACCTTCATTTTTAGCTGATGACTATCATCTTATGTTTTAAAAAATAGAAATGATCACAGAGTAATTCCCCTATCTTTGCACCAGCCAACTTGCATCTCTATCCCTGCTGTGTTTCCTCCTGCTACCACAGATACAGTCTCCCTGGCTCTGTCAAAGGCCGACTTCTCTATTTATGCAACTGCGACTGCATTGGTCCCTCTCTTCTTGCATCAAGTTTTCCTCATTACCGATTCATTCCCACCAGCATAAAAAAATACTCCAAAGCTTCTTAAAAACCCTCCATTGATCCCACATCCTCATCAATTCTACTCTATTCTTCTACTCCTCTTTAAGGACAAATTTCTTGAATAATGTCTGTAGTCTCTTTATCAGACCCACATTCTCTTTTCAATCCAGTCCAGCTGGACTTTCGGCTCCATGGCTCCAATAAGACTGTTATTAAATCTAGTGTGTTCTTTTCTTACACAATCTCTCACATCAGCATTTGACATAACTGGTCATTCCTATCTTTTGAGATACATTCTTTTCTTGGCTTCTCTGACACTACCAATCCCTAGTTTTTGTTCTTGATAGCCACTTCTTGATTTCCTTTACCTGAATGTGAAAGAAGCCATTCAAACTTAACATGGCCAAAACAAGGAATCTTGTCTTGCTCAAGACAGACTCCTAGGACTTTCTTTCCCCATGATTCCTTTCATTTACCCTCTACATCTAATCTATCAGTAAGTCCTGACAATTCTACCTCTAAAATATATCCTGAATCTCATCCTTTTCTCTCCATCTACAGTACTATTCCCTGGTCCAAACTATCAACATCTCTTGCCTGGACTACTGCAACAGTCTCCTAATTGCTTTTTTTACTTTCACTCCTTTTAGCACAGTAGCCAAAAGTACCTTTTATAAAAATAGATCACAGTGTGTTTGTTCCTCCTGGGCTTAAAATTCTTTAGGGGTTTCTCATCTATCTACGACTCAGTATAAAATCGAAATACCATACACCATATCTTACAAAGCCTTCCAAGATATGGACCCTGTCTAATTTTCTGAACTAATTTTCTCTCATTTCCCCCTCTCACTCAGGCACACTGGCTTCTTTTCATTCCCTGGGCTAATCTTCCACCTTGTGGCCTTTGTGCTGTTCTTTCTGCCTTTAGTGCCATTCCCTCTGATCTCAGCTAATCATTCATCTCTTGGTTTACATGTCATGTCCTCAACCTGCCTTCCCTAACCACCCAAACTTGGTCACAGGTCACTCTGTATGAAATCACCCCTTAACAATACCACTATCTGACTATATATCTATATCTATATCTATATCTATCTCTCTATCATCCATCTATCTATCTATCTATCTATCTATCTAATTTTATTGTCTGTTTCTCCTTAATATTATACAAGCTCCATTCAAGGATCTTGTCTGCCTTGTTCACTGCTGTATATACACCTAGAGCAGTGCCTGACATAGTCATCACTCAGAAAATACTTATTGAGTGCAGGTTAGAACAAACTTGTTAAGTACTTAGACTAATGTTATCACTATAAATGAGCATTAAATTTAGCTCACAGCATCCAGGAGCCAAATGATAAGTATGGGTATATGGGAACTACAATCTTCATTGTCTGGTAAAATAAGGTGATAAACTCATCAGGAATAAATATGTTCCTGGTATTTACTTAGTAAAAGCACAGAATATAACCCATTTTTCCTTAAGATAGGAGAATGAATTAACGAAATATGTAAATTTGTTTCTTTCATGAAAATTACAGAATTATTAATTAGAGAAAACAATAAGAATTTTTTTTATAACACCTTGTTTTCTTTGCAAACTTGTCATTTGTACTTACTTGGTAAACTCTTTCTGGCAGGTCAGAAGTTCCAACAGAAAAAGTATATAAGGTGGATGAAAGCAATGAGGCTGCCCAAGGGATTCTGCACAATACTGAATTATCCTGAGAACTTCTAGGATGCTCTGGGCCTGGGCTTTCCTCAAGGAAAGAACCTTTACAACACTGGAGACAGAACTCAAGTCAGGAACACCCAGAAAACGCTTGAGCTGGGGCAGAAAGAAAACATACCCCCACCCAAGTTCTGATGTCATATTAATACAAAAGAAATGTTACTGTGAGGTATCAGAAATATCATTCAGGCATATCAATATGTTTGCTACTTTTTGTCACTACTCAGTGGCATTACTAATCAGTTCACATCAACTGTCCAGAAGCCCAACAACCCATTTGAAAAAACTAATTAATTAAAAAGAATTTTGATGGCTTTACTTCTCCATAAAGGCAAAGCCTTAATTCTTAGGACAGGAAATTAAAATATACAATACTTTCAGAGGTATAGACCCACTGACAAGTAATTCTGACACAAAAAAAATCAAATTCTAAATTTCTCCCAGGGTTAAAGTAAGACAAATTTATAAGTGGTAGCTACAAAAAGAAATGTTTCTTTTTTTATCCTAATAGCACATTATTGAGATATAATTTGCATAGCACATTATTGAGATATAATTTGCATACAGTATTATGTACAAATCTTAGGTGAAGAAATACTTCTTTAAAAGAAAAAAAAACAAATTTTTTCTTGAATATTCTAAACAAATCTTGATTGACCCTTCAAGTATTATTCACTCATTTTTAACATGTACTTCAAGCCTTTGACTAGACTGGGTACCTATGGCTTGGAAAAAGAAAGTGCTGGAAAGGTCACACCTAGCTCACCTCTCGTGGGAGAGTGACTGATCTTTGATGAAGTCCATGACATCCTTCAGCACAGGGTATTTCTCTTTCACTGTAGGCACTGGTCTGGCCTCCTCCACTGATCGGAAGGAGAGCAACCGGAGTCGCCCTCGAGTGAAAGGAGGCCTCCGGGTGGGAGTCGAAGGTGATGAGGGTTCTTCAGCTGTGGCAGAGGACACTTCTGTAGCAAGAGAGCTACTGCTATGCAGCGGCTTCACCTGGACATCCATGCCAGGATTCTTGTCTCCCACAGCAGTGGGTGCTGCTTCAGTGGGGGATGCTGAGGCTTGGAAATGCTCTTCCACCACAGAGCTTGTCCTCTGGTGCTTGTCAAGTGGCTGCAGATGATCAGTTTCATCTGAAGTCACCAACCTTTCACAGCTTCCTTTTGAACTTATACCCATGGGCAAAAATTTTAGTAACAGAAGACTCTTCTGAATACATTCTTTTGCTAAGTGCAAAAAGCAAGAAAAATAATAGAAAAAAGTTTTTAAAAAGTCAAAATTAAACTAATTGCTTAGTTTTAAAGGGAAAATTACCCATTTAAATTCTACAATTGTGGACAAGAAATACTTCCCTTAATACAGTGATATACATTATCTGCTGGCAGAACAGAATCAAATTTTATTTCACTATACAAACTAAAATTTTCCCAACACCATCAGCACATTTAAAAATTTTTTTATCATGGGCATTTTCAAGCATCTATAGAGAGAACAGTATAAGGACTCCTCGATAAACCCCTCACCTGGCTTCAATAGTTATGAACCCAAGGCCAGTCTTATTTCACCCCTACCCACTGCCCACTCCCAAGCAGATCCCAAAAATCACATTATTTTATCTGTAAGAACTTCAGTATATTTCTCTAAAAGAAAAAAAAAAACTTATTTAAAAAAATAACACAACCATGACATCATTTTAAAAATTAACAGTAATTACTTAATTTCAATGAATATTCAATGTGAGCGTACTTTCAAAATATGACAACATGTAGTTCCAAAAGCATCTGATGCCTCCCAAGAGAAGCAATTAGAAAAAAGTAAAAGGGAACATTTCCACATCCTTGGAAATCACATTTAGTGCCTGTATTATTTTCCCTAGGTCAACACAGCTTCATCTAAACTGATCTAGATGATGGGTCACTGGTTTTCTTTGATATGGAAACAGAAGGCCAAATGGCAACTGGAGTCAGCACACTCACCCAGGCTCTCAGGGTTCGCCTCAGCAGCTTCTGACCCATGTTTTTCTTCTGCCTCATTCCCCAGGCTCATTAGGGACTTCTGCTTCATCTCTAACTGAAGAGAGGATTTCAGCCACATAATTAGGGTATCCAGACAGGGCAGCAAGGGCAGCCACAGCAAACTACTTCAAAATCACAATGCTGAGGTCATGGAAAACTTTACAGTTATTGTCCAGCTAGTGAGGACATAGGACTGAGCTGCTATTGTTAGTCCTAGAAGTAATTAGCCTATGAAGCTGTCTAAAGTATATCTGTAAAACTACTTTCTTTTCAACTATACATTATTTGGGAGAAGTCTGTACCCATAACCATATTATTTAAAAAAAATTCTAGAACATTGTAGCTGAAGGGGCCTTTACCTAAAGCTGACCTAGTATAGCTAAAGTGGAGGTCCAGAGAAGTGAAGGGTCTTGCAAGGGTCACATAACCAATTTGTTGCAGAGATTGGACCAAAATTTGATCTCTATTCTACCCTGAGTGAGGGGATACCTCTAAGTGATGCTGAGTGACAGGAAGGAATGGTGCTTAGTCCCAGTGCAGGCAATGGTCACAATGTAGGCTGCAGTGCTGCCAGCTCAAGCAGAAGGCCATATATGTGATGTATGAGAGGCCAAAGTCTTGAAGAGAAGGCTGGCATCTATTTCAAATGTTAGCAGTCTGTCCTATGTTAAACCAGAAGCACAATCTACGATGTGCCTTGTTAACTGCCAAATCCTTTTTACTTAACTGTCTGACTTTACCAGACACTCTTTTTCTTAATCTGCTATTACGCCTTGGTTTCTCTCTCTGTCAACACACTCTTGTGATTCTCCTCCTATCATTCTGATGATGATACCTTTTAGTTTCTGAGAGATCCTGTTCATTTTTAGAATCTATCTATCTATCCAGTATTTCTGAGTACCAATTATATTTTAATCACCATGAATCTTACCCAAAGCTGTCTGTTCCTAGATGAACATTTTTTAAAAAAACTATTACCAGTAATTTAAAGTTATCCTATCTTGGCCTTAAAATTTCCATGAAGCATTAGCCATTTCAATTTTTAATATTTACTAAATTCTCCAACTAGATATCTCAGATAACCTAGATGTCTTCATACACAACATGTTCCAAACTGAACTTACCTCCCCACTCCCAGATCCGAAACCTTTTTTATTATTCTAGTTAATGCTTCTACCATCCACCAAGTCACTCAAACCAGGACCATGGGAATGGTCCTAAATTTCATCCTCCTGTTTCACCACTCACATCAATCACAAAGTCTAATTATTTTATTTTCTAAATAGCAAAAGCCACCCGTATCTGATTATCACAATTAGTCTCCTGCTTTCAATCTCATTATTCATCCTCTACTTAAAGATTTTTCCCAACTACTTTACAATATTTAAGATAACTGTAAATATATAAAAAATAAAATAATATATAGGTATTCATCTATATGCCTAAGAAATAAAAACAAATCTCCTGATTTTGGTGCTTATCATTTTCATGCATTTGTATAATTTTGCTACATATTTATGTACATAACATATAGATTTGGTTTGTGTTTAAATTTTATATAAGAAATATATTTATGCATTCTTCTACAACTTGCTATTTTTTGCTCATCATCATTTTTTGAGTACCATTCATGCTGATACATGTAACTCTACTTCATTCACTTTCACTGTAATAGATAATCATTTTGCATTGTACTATAGTATTATATAGTAATGTAATAGACAATCTTTTTGTCTATTCTCCTACAAATGGGTATTTTTATCCTCCTAGTTTATTGCTGTCACAAACAATGCTGCAGAACTACTTTTCTAAAATGCAGAAAGGCCTCTCCTTTAAGAGAGGCCTTTTCTCTGACTAACACCATCAATAGTGGTCCAGTATCTAGAGCAATGCTTTACCTCCCCATCTAAGAGGTTCTGCAGAACAGTCTTTGGGGTTATTGAGGATGTAAGGGGGCTTATCTGAACCTTGCTTACTCTGAACATTCTCAACATTCACCAAATTATAATTTCGAGAGTTCTAAATTATTTTATATCCATTCTCATCACTAAACTTTAGTTTAAAAAAAAAAATCCCTAAAGTTATGTTCTTGAGAAGAAAGCTACTTACCTTAATTCCATGATATCATGGTGGGAAAACTCAAAATATATAAAGATTGCATGCAAAGGAAAATCTTACCATCCATATTCGGATCCCATCAGCCAGGGAATACACCTGTGCAAACTCTTCAGCCAAGGCTGTCTTGCCACCACTGTTTACTGGGGAAAGGAGAGACGAAGAGATTACACTCAATTAACATAATTCACTACTGTTTAACATTAAGCAAAAAGTAGCTTCTAAAACTCCTAATCCATAGAAAACATCCTCCCCCTGACACACACATTAGGAGTGGTAATAGAGGGTTGGGGAAAAAATATCAATTAAGTCACAAATACCTGAAATGGGTTCTATGTGTTACTTCAAATTAACTTTTTTCAGATGAATAGCATCTGAAATGGATAACTATTAAAGTGAATAAACTATTAAAAGTAAAAAATATAAAAAAATATGAAAAGGAAAATAAAGAATATTAAAAGAGTAAAAAATAGTTATTGACATGGAAAAAGTTTATGGTATATATTAAGTTAAAAAGCCTGGTTATAAGACTATAAACAAAATTGTCTTATTTTAAAAGAATATACATATTATACATGTATGTATACACACACACACACACACACACACACACACACACACACACACACACACACACACACACATATACTTAAAGTCCAGGTAGATATATAGAAAGATGTTAAGAGGTATATTAAAGTGATGAGATTATAGCTGATAATTATTTTAAGCTTTTCCGATTTTCTAAGTTTCTACATGAAAGGGTATTATTTTTATAACTAGAAAAATAACAAAAAAGTTGTAGTTTTTTTTTAAAAGAAATATCTATGAGGCCTGCCTCTTCTCTTTACATAAAAAAAACAAAGGAAAATATGTACTAGAACAGTGTGAACCTCTCTGTTGAACCAATGTGTAACACAATGAATACTTTCTGAATACTTAGAATGTGCTGGGCTCTGTATCAAGCACTAGGAATAAAATGCTGAAAAAAACAGACATGGCCCCTGGTCTCAAGTAGCTTATGATCTGATTGAAAATCACTCCCATCATTTCTAATCCAAAAGGGTGACCAATTTTTCAATATTAATAATATCAATAATAATAATATCAACAGTCAATTAACTACTCTAATGGAAGGAAGCATTTGTTCCTGCTTATTTCATCTGTACCATGGAAAGAACACATACCCTGCCAAAGTGCTTGGTAAAGACAAAGATGAGCAAATTAGCCAGACAAGGACCACTTTCAAAGTAGCTCAGTAGCAAAGAACACGCAAATAGCCCTTAAAGGCAGGGACAGAAAGAACTGAGACCAAGTCTGTCTTCTTCAAAGGAACAGTGGTAAGTATTCTTGAAACATGTATTCAGTAAAATATTTATAATTCTCACATTTAATTGTGTGTTTCTCTTCTATAAATAGGTATGTACTATCTGAACATGATTTGAAAAAAAGGTAGGGAACTCTCCCCTAACCAGAAATTCTCTGTTTCTCAGCTTTTAACTTACAAGGCTTTTATCCCTCTACTGAAAGTTGCCACAGGTAACAAAGACTGTCCAGCTCTCTTACTACAATTGGATTATGAAACATATACTGAATGTTTTTATCAAAACCATACAGGTCACATTGCCTCCCACCAGCAGAGATATACTTTTCCATATTACAGCTGTTTCCATAAATCACTCATGCCTCAATATAGTTTTACTTATTTGAGCAGCTTCTTGTCCTCTTAAGAGTTGAGGGAGTAATCAAGATGTATTAGAAATCAGGAAATAAACTCTACAATATGAGGTCCAAAGGACTTAGCAATAAAGACATCGGTGATAATAATATCAATATTAATAATATCAATAATAATAATATCAACAGTCAATTACCTACTCTAATGGAAGGAAGCATTTGTTCCTGCTTATTTCATCTGTACCATGGAAAGAACACATACCCTGCCAAAGTGCTTGGTAAAACCCATACCTCATCTTTAAGGAGGGTTTGAAATGTTTTTCCCTGAAAATTATGAATAGAGAGATATTCTCCCTCTTTTGGTCCTGGTAGGCTGCAGGCTACACAGTAAACAGAAGTGGTGTCCTTGAGGGACACAAGAAAAAGAATTGGTTAGGAGCAGGCTATCAATAAAGGAAGCCTGGCAGGGATGCTACAAAGAAGCTGTAAATCTAAAGATGGAAGTTAATACCTACGTTTTCCTCCTTTGTTACTAGTACATTCAATTACTTTAACAATTCTGGTTTTAATTAGAATTTCTTAGAATGTTAGGCTAATTAAATCTAAACCTTTACGGATAAGGATACTAAAGTGTAGAAAGATTATCTGATTGACCTGCAGCTGCCTAACTTCTAGTTTTTAAGCTGGGACTATAGCCCAAGTTAAGGTTTCTTTCCATTAAACTTCTTGGCAGTTTTACATAAGAAATTTGGATAAGACAAATTATCTGCTAATTAGGAAACTCAAGGCAACTTGCCATATATTCCAATCTACAACTATAAATTGGTCAGGAATCTTTTGACTGGCAAAGGAGAACTAACAAGATAAAGTCTACAGTTGTAGAAATATGCTTATATTTCAAAATATTTTAAAATTTTCACTTAAGATAGGCTTTCTTAAAACTTAGCAATTGGCCTTCAGATGAAAAATATTCCCTGTAATATAAGTTACCATATTTTTGCAGCTTCTCATATAAGTCTGGAGTGCGATACACCAGAGCAGCAAAGGTGGCGTTCACAGCTTGATCAATAGTGGAACCAGCAACTATATCTGTCTTTGGGGCCTGTTTTCTACATGCCTGTATGAATCCTTTGAAAAGTTCTGAATATGGCCCACAGAAGTTCTGAGCAGGATCTGACTGTGCAAAATCAAGAAGAAAATGGTGGCAGGAATCATCAGGGATGTTCTTAACCTGGTAACAACAACAACAACAAAAACCATCAGGTTTAAGATAGTCATTCAAAAAATAAAGTTTACTGAACACCTACTAGGCCAAAGCAGAAGTATAAAACACAGTGCATACTCTCAGGAAGATTAAACTTATTTGGGGAGACCAGACAGATATATGGGTTTAAGAAAAGGTAAACATAAAACAATAAAAGCATTAAAACTAGCACTATCACAAAGCAGATTATGAAGTGCCAAATGTCTAGAAGGGAACATCCAGTGCTAAGATTTCACAGGAGAGAATTCCTAGCAGGTTAAAGTAATTAAGAAAAGCCTCCTGGAGGATATGGGCTTTGGACTGGACTGTGAAGACCAGGCAGGTTTGGCCCTGAGGAACATAACCATTAGCAGAAGTTAAGAGTCAGTGGGGAGACTGACCTGGCCTGAAGTCTCAGCTGGGGAGTGGTGGGAACTAGAGTCAGATAGGTAAGGTGAAAGGAGACTGTAGAGAGCCTTGACTGTCACACTGAGGAGTTTAGACTTCACCCTGTAGGCAACGGGGAGCCATTAATGGTGTTTGGCAATGGAATGACAAGATAATGCAGTGATTAAAAAAAAAAAAAAAACTTGGTAAGTACCAATGTAACAATGTGAGTACAAGATGAGGGCCTGGATAAAGATGGAAAGAGAGGGAACAAAAATAGAAGAACACCACAAGAAAGAATCCATAGGGCTTGTAAGCTGACTGGATAGGAAAGATGAGAATAAGGTGGAACAAAGATGATGCTAGGGAACAGTGGCTCAGTGCCTAGGAAATAATAACGAAAATACTAGGAGAAGTCAGAGGGGACATCCTGGTTTTATACTTATGAGTTAAAGGGAGTCAGAACACTAAAATGGAAATACCTAACAGGAAGATGAAGGTACATAACTGGAGCCTAAGAGAAGAAACAGGGCTGGAAATGGACATTTAGGAATTATTCACACAGATGTGACAGCATAAGAGAGAAGAGAGGATAATCTCAGTGGTTTGTGGGAAAGGATAGAAAGTCTAAATTCAACCTACCGTTTAGAAGAGAAATAAGACAGGTCAATAAAGGAGGCTAATGGATTGGTTACATGTAGAAGACAATGGACTACCATGGAATCAAAAGAAAAGAGGGTCTGAAGGAACCGAATTTAACAGAGAGGTAAAGGAGAAGAGATGCTGAGGAAGAGTTCCTGGATTCAGCAATTAACCACTGAATAACTTGGAAGTGGGGGTGGGGGGAGAGAAGAAGGGAAGAAATGTAGTAGAGCAGAGATAGAGGGAAGGAGAGATAAAAAAAGAGACAGTGGGCAAACTTGTTTAATTTTTTAAGTATTATAAACCTAAATAATGTGCTATCATTCCATGGAGAACAAAATGTATAACATATATCATTTACTCTAAAATTTTAACTCAGAGGTCACCAGAAGTAGACTCGACTTTTTTGTTTCATAACTCAATCAAGAGAGATTTACTGAGCAACTACTATATTTCACTGAAGAGTCATCCATTCAATGTTTTTGAATGTCCATCACACACTGACCCTTGTTGGTACACAGTGATGACACTAAATGAATGAGATAGTTTCTGCCTTTAAGGAGCTAACATCTTAGTGGGGGGTGATCAGACATAAACATAAATGATTATACAGTAATAAATATTATTAAATACTTTCCATTCCAAATAGAAAAACAACAGAAGAGTAAATACCTCCTTACTATCCTGGTATGGATGAGTGGGCCAGCTTGCTTCTAATCCCAGCTCTGGACTTATTTGATGCCTGAAGACAGGTTTCCACAAGGGTGAGTTTAAGACTAATGCCATTTTTGCCTGAGGTACTGCCATGTTACTTCCTAACTCTGCAAAGAGAAGGAAGAAGGCTTATGAGAGCTCTGTTTTTTCCTTAATACATTGAGAGTCTTTGAACTAATGATGAAAAGATATTTTAAAACTTGGGCATTTTTAAGACTTGAAGGGAATTCACCCACATTTAACAGAGCGTAACTGTGAACTTCATGAACATATATATACCCCAGATGAACTAAGCAATAAGAACGTCCTGAAATGGCTACCATTCTATGGAACAGCTTCAGTTATAAGGTACTTCTGAAATGACTAATATGTATAGTAAACTGAAAACAGAATGTGAACCACCTCTAGGGTATAACAAGAGACCATTTAGGAATGTTTAATTATGTGAAAATGTTCACAATTTATAAACTTAAATTTGTAAAAATTAATAATTAAATACTCACCTTATATGTGTTTATGAGTAGACATAGAAAAAAACACTAAGTAGAAATCAATTAAAATTTTAATAATATCTCTGGGTGTTAGGATTAAGGATGACTTTTCTCCTTGTCTTTTCTCCATTATGCAATTTTTCTATGGTATTTTTTAGAATAAAAAAACTGAAGAAATGACATAAAAATACACTAGAAAGTTGTATTCTATATAATTTTTATTTCTTGGATTGATTTAATAACTAAGTTGAAGAAATCACTTTAAGATAAAATCTTCATTCACATCTTTATATATATTTACATTTATATTTAACTCACACAGTTAAAAGATGATATACAATTAATTTATTCTATATTTTTGCCTTCTCATTGGAATATACCAAAATTCACTTACAAAAGAATGACAATGCTGATAAAAACCAGCTCCTTTCCCCATGGTATCAAGTGGATATTTTAATCTGGTTTGGTTTAAAGGAAACTTAAAGGAAATTTTATCAATACCTTTGGCCTGCCATTATGTGGAGACAACTTAATGAGAGAGTACCACTTTGCTCTTCAATGTGACTGTAGCAAGAAGGGATAGGAAAGGCATATGGACTTACGATGTGCAGACTTGAGTGCCATGCACTGGGAAGCAAGGCGTCCCATTAGTCGGGAAACAAGGAGTTGTAAATCCAACCCCCAAGAAACAGCAACATCGGGTAGGCCATAGGCAGTGACTGTGAATTTGTAGCCCCACTCATTGTTACTGCTGTCAGAGTGAAAGAGAAATTGTAGCCGAGGACCAGCCTTAAAGGTCACTTTCTAGAAACAAACAAAAAAGTCATGTATTCAAACAGACTAGAGGAGGCAGCATGTTCTTTATGACTAAAAAAATCTATATTTAAGATCAGTCTATAGTCTCACCATTATATTTTATCTACCCCATCAAAACTACTAATGGAGAAATGTACAACGGGGTGATTGAAATGGAAAATTTATAACTGCACCTCATGAAGAAGCAAAGCTGGCAAAAAATTGCTGGTCAATTTTCTAAACCTCAGATGCCCATCTACCCACTGCCTACTCAGCCAGAGCTCATGCTTGCCCATTCCTTTGAGTTCATCCAAGACCACTGACAACAGAGGGAAGGTCACAGTCTGAAGGAGCACTGAGCCAGCAGGCCCTGGAGACCATGTAGGCCTAGCTGTGAGGTGGACTTCTGGCTTTCACCACCATGGTCTGGGCCCTCCTACACCCACTGGCCACTTCTTCTGAATAATTACAACTCCCATTTACTCTGGACAATGAGATATAAACAAGGGGTTGGCAAACTTTTCCTATGAAGAACCAGATCATAAATTATTAAGACTTTCTGGGCTATATAGTCCCTGTTGCAACTATTCAAGTCTACCATTGCAATGCCAAAGCAGCTATAGAAGATCCATAAACAATGGGCATGTGTTCCAAAAAACCGTTATTTACAAGAATAGGTTACAGGCTGTAGTTTGCTGAACTCTGATATAAACCCTCCCTTTACCAAACATATAATATAAGAGCATCCCTTCAAAGACCATATATCTATTACTCCCTAAGGGCTGACAAAAGGAGAAGAATTGATGCAGAAGTAGGCATTTTATCTCTTTCTGAGAATGCCACTCACCTTGGGCCATTTATCAGTGCCAACTTTTGTGTCATAACGTGTTTTCCCACCTCTGGTGTCAGTAAATTCCAGATAATCGTACCTGTAAAAGCAAAATCTCTATCACTTTCCTTCTCTCATTTTGGATCTGTTATTGCTTGAGAAAGAAAAACACGTGTCTCACCTTTTTTCAGTTTCACACCTCTCATCAAATTCCACCTCAAAATACGTTGCCCCAGGGCTAACAAAGACAGACACCTCATGGCAATTATTTTCATAGTTGTGGGCAGATTCCTTGGTCCACGTGTGTAACACCACTGGCCGTTCCTGTTGCCAAGTCTCAACATCCAGCTGTGCAAACAAACGAGTTAAGAAAGAAGGGTTTTCATCCCTTTACATCCAGCCATATGCAGTAAACTGTGATCTTATATCAGTGCTCCAAACGAATAGCCTTTTACACCCCTACACAGATCATCACACAGGCTAAAAATATACCCAACATTCCTATCTACATATATAGATCAACATACACTTATCTTTCTACAGAGTAGATGTGTTTTTTTTTCTGCACTACAGTAACTCCGTGATTAGCTTTTTCTAACCAAGACAAAACAGTTTCTTACAAATCACTAGTAGCATGAATTTCCAGTAGAAAAAACACTGAGGAATTTAAAGACCTTAAATTCCTATTTGAGAACTTTGCAACTCTGAGCCCATATACTCCTCTCCCCCCACTTTTTATCAGTCTTTGCTTTTTCTCTTTAAAATAAGCTTTTTAATATATGCCTTTTTATTCCCAGAGTTGTTGTGTGACTCAAACAAGATAATGAAAAAACTTTGTACCCTGTAAGGTTAAGTGAGGGAGAACTTCTTTTAAATACCAACCCTTCTAATTTGCCTTGCAACATACATTTTCTCTTCTAGACTTTAATCTGGTTATTCACTTACATGGTTTTTATATAACCTCATGTGCTATAAAGCAATAAAATTAATCTGTGCACAGCTTCCTCTGTGTCTCCTTTCTAACGATAACCACACCAAATCAATTCAGATTGGCATTTACCCTTGTTGGCTAAACCACTGATAAAACATAGGGGGTGTTCTAGAAGCAATTTATCTGTGTAGATCTATTCTCATGAAACGTTTCTTTAGTATGATCACATCGCTCCTAAGAGGGGATACATAGCAGGTTCAAGTGCCAACTCGAGTTACCTTATTCAGTCCTCCTTCAGGGTCACTGCAGAGCTTCTTCAATAGCTCTGTTAGGGTACTGAACTCTCTCAAGAGTGTGCAGTGGGAAATGTCTAAAGTGCAAAAGTCCAGCAGAAAGATTACCTAAAGGAAGATGAACGAAGCACTTAGTATCCACTTAGACTCTGCCTGGGCGTGCAGATCCAATCCCCTCCCGCACTTTACAAATGGCTGCCACTTTGTCTTACCAGTTGACGAGCTGCCATTGAAAACACTGAATTACATAACTTTTCTACTATGGTTTTCCCACTGTACTGCAACAAAAGGGATTCCAAAATCACTCTCATATGTGCCAGAAACTGTTCCACGTCTACCAAAATATAAAGAGAATAGTTAATATTTCATATGGTAGGACTATCACTTGCTTGGTCATCATCAAGGGCAAAGCTGTCATAGAAGCTGTGGAGGGAATTCCACATGAGAAGTGCCATGAGACCATGAGATGTCATACAAATGCTTTCCTCTGGGCAGAAAAGGTACAAGTCTCAGTAAAAGATTTCTTTTAAACTGATTGATTGATTGATTGATTGATGTCTCTGCTACTTTTCAATGAGGTGGAAATTTCGCTTTCATAAGTTAAGTGAAATGGCTAACTGACTCTGTCAGTCTCTCCTTTCCCTTTGTTTATGATGGGCTCATTCTTAGGTGTGCTAACCGATGGAACAAGCCTTAATGTGGCAGGGCTCAATAGTATAAACATTTTTGTCTTAGCTGCTGAAACCAAGTTTGATGGAACTGAATTTCCCACTTACAATTTCTCTGAACCTGCTGAGTTACATATAATTTTCTGTGGTTTTACAGGACATGAATCTGACTATTTTCAGTAACCAGCAAAGATCGCAGCAGTGCTCATACACCTTAAATGTTAAAGCTTAAGACTTTCCTTTTTGGATGACTTGATTAAAGCAAGTATAACAGACTCTACTGAAGAGTGCAACATCAACTAACAGTGCTGTATAACTGCAAAGGCAATGTTTAGGTTGTGAAATGACCCAACCCTACAATAAAAATATTTAGGCATACTCCTACATTCAGACAGAAAACTTTGGGGAAAAAAGGTATGCCACAGAATTCCATTTTAAAAAGAAAAAAATAAACCAAAGACAAATCTGATTTGTAGCAAAAAAAAAAAAAAAAAAACAAATGCACAGTCAACGAATGAAGTACTTAAGAAGTGAGTACATACATATAGTCAAAATCCAACCACTTTTCTGTTTTCATGGATTTTATCCTAAAACTCACATTTTTCAATAAGATCAACAGCAAGATCTTTGGCCCCAGAGTCCATGCTCTTTAGCTGCAGGTAGCACCAGGAGAGCAGGCTGCCTTGGACAGACCAGAACAGGGAGAAGAGCACAGAGCCAACCTCCCCTTGTGCCCCATTCAGCATCAACAGCTCACACTACAGGGGAGGAGACAAAGAGAAAGTGTTTACAAAAAGGTAACTCACAGAACACAGCCAAGGGCATTTTTTAAGACAGCAGCTATCACTGGCAAGATAATTCTAGGGAAATGGGGAATGATCACAAAAGAGCTTTCAACCTGGAAGTGACCAAGAAAGATGATATGAAATCTTCTCTTTTGCCCTCAGCTTTTCAGAACTTTTACAAATGGTTTTTAGTTCATAAGGTTCCTTCTGAGCCTCAGGAACCTTACCTCACCAATTATATCTCTATTTTTTTCATCATCAAGATTTTATTGGTTGTTTTAAGAAGTATACAGACATTTCAATTTGTACACAATTCTTAACCTACATACCAAAAACCTAGTCATCTAGTTATGATTCTTTTCTAAACAGTTATTCCACTGACATTCCAGCTTAAAATTTGGAAGCTAGCTTTCCTCAATAGAATATCGAGTACCAATATATTCAAATGTTGATACGCTGACATCAAAGTTCCACTAATTCACAATTTAATATCATATATACTACATAACCAAATTTTCAATCTTTCACAGCATGTTAAAAAAGTTACTAGGAAAATTGAGACTACTGTGACGAAGATGTTACACAAAATTCTGAGGGAGAGCCAAGATCAAGAAATGATTTTCTTTAGGAAACAATTCTACAAAAAACATGAGAATAGAAGTAATTTAAATATTTAAGATATATTAAATACACGATTGACTCTAAACTGCCATTTAGTATGTTTTGTGTTATAGGATATATGGAATGTTAAGCTGATATCTAAGACAATCAAAGCTTCCCATATTCAAGATTCTGTTATTTTCTGGTTGTACCAAAAAATAAACGACCAACAAATGATTTTACCTCTTAAAAAAAGCATTTACACTTAAAAAATGAGATGAGGTGGAATTCCCTTCTTCTTAAAAATGTTTCTAGAGCTACTAAAAAATTTGCATTTACAAAATAGTTGATAAAAATATTCCTCAGGATTGTACAAGAAGGGAGACAGTGACCAAAGATAAGACATGGTATACAATATTAATCAGACTTGGCTTCTTTCTCTCCTGCTTCATCAGAGGGCTGGACTCGCCTCGTTTTTAGTTTTTTCATTTTCTGCAGGTAAATCTTCAGTTTCTGACAGCCTGTTTTCCCTTTGCTCCCCTTTCCCCTTTTGTTTGTACTTTTTGTCTGAAGATTTAGCCTTTCCTGATGCCTTTTCTGGCTTCATTTCCACTTTTGCAGGAGCAGGTTTAGCTGACAACCTTGCCAACCTCTTCTTAAGTTCCTCCTTCGCTTCCTCCTCAGTGGAACTGAGCTTCTTGGGCATCACGGCAGCAGGGTGGGCGCATGACATGCTGGGTGCCCATGGGCCGTGGCACGTCTAGAGCCTTTACAAAGATGGGCTGTTCAGCAGCTACCACTCCTCCCTCTGCCCGAGCTGCTGGGACCTGCCCAATTATATCCTTCTCACATCTTCAAATCCCTTTTCTCTTTGGCTCCTTCCTCTGAGCTTCAGTCAAATCAATCCCACCTTAAAATAATAATTCTTCATCCCTCTATGGCTCTCTAATCATCATCTTTACTCTCTGGAGTTTCTCTGAAGAGTCACCTGACCTCTAGGAATAAACTTGCACATAAGAACCACAAGACATGTTCATATTGTGATTGTTATGTAATTGCCCCAAACTGGAAACAACCCAACTATCCCTCCAAATTAAAATTGTGGCATATTCATAAAGGGAATATTGTGCACATGCATCAATGTGCATGAATCTCAAAAACACTGCTGAGTGAAAAAAAAAAATGTCACAGAAGTGTCCCCTCAGTCATTTGCAGAAGCTGGCTGATCAGGAGCCAAAGTAGGCTGGGAAACCTCTGTGCTCATGTGTAATGGTCAAGAAAGCTATATTCCTATTGTAAATGAGGACTAAAGGAGAAGGCACAGTGACTATTATATTATGCACTCCTAAAGCACAAGGCAAGAAAATCAGGGAGCATCCAACAGTTACCTCTCGAGCAGCAACAGAGAGGAGAGTACTCATGACTGCCAGTACTTCACTGATGTTCATGACAGCCAGGTCTCCTTTCTCAGGTAAAAGCAGAAGGCCGCCTGGATCCTTATCACTGAAAGAACACAAATTAGCTATGACATCTTGTTTCAGGAAGGGGATTTTCATATTTTTTTCTTAACAAAAGATTTCAAAAAAAGAACTTAGCAAGATTTCAGTGGCAATTGTATAAGATGAGAGGAGTTTGAGTCAGGAAAAAAGCCATGGTCCCAGGTCCCAGCTAGGTCTGCGCCACTATCTATACACATGTCCTTATGTATGTTCAGGCTCAAAAATCCTTAAGTCTTTAGAAGCGATTCCAAGAAAAAATTCTGATAAATAAATCACCTTGATCATCAATAGGAAATACATCTAATCTCATGGCTGCTAACTTGATATTCTAGGCTAATCTCTTCAAGTGTTCCTCACATGACAGCACTGGCCTCTTTCATCATTCTTGAAACACATTTTATAGAGCCCTCTAACTCTGGCATCCACAGACAGTAGCTCAGGCTATTAGTTCCCACCCTCCTTTAAGAGTCTATACCTCCAATAATGCAATCTATAGGCCCATCAGCTTCTTTGGTAGTCAAAGCATTCAGAAACCTCCAAGTCGTTCCCTCCCAGTGTATTTCTTTTGGTAAAGTACCATTCTGTGCTTCTGCAGTTGGGTTTTAATGTAATGGGTTTTTAGACTTCAGTATAGGACCCCAAACTCCTTTGGCTTCAGTTTGTCTTCAAAAATTACTTAGAAACTAAAGTATTCAAAGAGATCCTGGATTAGTTCAACCCTATATTGTCTTATAATGACTGGGACTTAGATAAGCTCTCGACAAGATTATTACTCTACCATTATTTTAGTCATACTTGTGACTAGTGATATGTGACTCCAGAAACTTGGCTGAGTAGAGGGAAATATCTGGTACTCCAAAAGCACATGAAAGGAAGAAACAGCTCAAGAAAACAACTTTGCAAAGATGTGAAATGTTGGACAATTTAAGAGAATTAAAAACTTACCTAAAATACGTGCACAGTGAGCGGAAAGTGAGCTGTAGGGACTGCTTGTGTTCCTGCTCAGTGGCATTCTTCTAGAAAATAAGAACTGCACATTCAGAAAATCTATTCCATGACATTCCAGCAACCTAGAGCAGCATGAAATATCACTACCCACCGTTCCCAAGCATGAGGAAAGCTAGGGTTGGCAGAGCATCTCACAGCACCCAACTAAGACCTGGCCTAGTGCTAAGAGGGAGCAGAACCATCCATCTAAACAGAAGATGGCAGGTTTACTTTTGTTCACTGCTAAAGGTAACATGAAGTTTTCCTGCAGGAAAGCGCAATGTAAATGTTTAAGAAGGTGACCTCATAAAGATGTATAAAACTGCCCTATTGCAAGAGGAAAAGTCAGTGTTAAAGTGCATTTCTTGTGAGTTTTGTTTTTAAACAGGATCTAAGCTTTCTCTGTAAAAGACAGAACAGCCTATGGTGACAGTTATAGGAATCACACCTCCTGATGAGACTACTGGGCTACATTAGGGACACTTTTTTAAAAATTCAATAAATGCATTGAATACCTGCTGCTAGCAAGGCACTGAGGGAAATTTAAGACCCCAGGCCCTGCCTAGCACAAAAGGGTACAAGAGATAAGATATGGTCACAAATAAAAGTAACACTATCTAATTAATCAGAAAAAGGGAAAAAAATAACCCTTACCACTGCTGTCAGAAAAGATGGGCAAAGGGAAAGTGAGTAGGGTGCTCTGCTAATAAATAGTGTCATTCAAGAGGTCACATATACTATATTTTTTTGAGTGGGACACATGCCAGCAAAAAAGTCATTTGCTTAGCTGCCTAGTAAATGCTTTTGGCACACAAGCAGGACTAAACCCTGCCAATAGTCCAGTAGGTCAGGTCAGGGATGATGTCAAAGGTTATATAACTCAAAATGTGAAAACCAGTCCCTCAAACTGATATGCAAATTTTGCAGACAGCTAAAATACAATCAAAGATCCTTCTTCCTCTCCGAAATCATCCTCAACCACTTAGCCTCTGTATGATTCTGCTTTAAGTGCCTATGGCATATGGGGTCAGTTTTTCCATGTGTCAGGCATTCCCAATTGGACTGCAGTTCTTTGGCATGGGAAACCACATTTTATACTTCTTTTGTTCCCTCCTTCATTTCTATAGGCTTTTATGCATCTCACAGAGCACTTTTATTATATTTGTTAATTAACTGTTGCATGTAAAAATACCTTTTTAAAATGCTATATCTAGTTTTCTTCATCAAACTCTTATTACTAATTATATTAGTTGCTTGTCTAAATAGGCAATAAAAATAATGTATAGCTATATCATTTTTAAATAATTATTTTATTCTTTTCAATTGTTATTTTGAACATTTCTTTTCCTGGTTCTACATCACTGGCTAGGCCCTCTGTTACATTTGGAAAATTAAAACTGACAAGATATTCAGAGAAAACAGACTAATAAATTTTATCCTAACAGACCTCAGAAATAGAATTCGTACTTTTAATGTAAATAATTACCATCATGGTGAAGAGATGGTTTCGCCGGATCTGTCGATTAGGAAAAAAGATGGCAGCTCCATTGAGAAGGGTATTCCTGACTTCTTGTTTTAATATTTCCATGGGCACAGAGTCTCCATCCACCCTATCCACCACTGATAAAAATGAACAATGGAATCAGCTTTAATATAGTCCATCTATTCACTTACTAAATATATCTGCATTAACTAATTTATTTTATTCTCAATTATCATTACAATTTCTCCCCCTGCATCTACTAACCTCATACCTGTGTCTTCGCTAAAGTAATGATTAAAGAGTTGTGAATAAGGGAATAAATCCTGAACTCAAAACAATGATTCAAAGAAGCAATCTCTTTCCTGGACTTACATGATCATGGGACCCCTGCCTTGTTCTCTACAGCAAAAGGCCATGCAGGCTACCAATGCAAGGTCGCATCAAAAAACAAACAAACAAACAAACAAAAACAATCGTTACCATCACATAAATGGGTGTACAGCTCCTTAGCGTCCTCTGCCCCTCTAAGGCTCTTACATGGAGACTTTTCATCCTCAGAGGCAGCTGATATGTCTCCCTGCAGCACTGAGAAGCAGCTCTGAAGAAGCTGCAGTAGCAGAGTTTGGGCACAGATGCATTCTTCTCTTGGGCTACAGAAAGACAAAGAACATCAGAAAGCAAAAAGGCAAGTTGCTTTTACCCTCCAAAGACAAACAGCTGTCTACATAGGACTCTCCTCTAGGCATTAGGCTCAGTAAAAGAATGCCAAATGAGAAGAAGGAAGGTAGAATAGAAAGAACACTGTACTAGGTAGAGTCTGCAAATACAGACTCATCTGACTCTGCCCTCTGTGAGGTAAGGAAATGTACTTCTGATCCTGTTTCTTTATTTGAAAATTTGGATACTGTTATAGTACTTGACTTGCTCATCCCACAAGGTCCTAATGATAATCAAATGAGAAAATGTTTGTGAAAACACTGCCCAAATACAGTGGTTTGTAGAAATGTGTAATTTCTATAAAATATTATTTTATTTATTTTTATTTCTAGGTATTATTTCCATAATAAACAAATCTTTCAAATCAGAACAATATAAACCAGTGAGAAATAAGAAAAATTATCTATTTAGAATAGCAATACTCAATGTCTTCAATTGTGTTAATATGATTATCACCTTATAGCAAATTCTGACCTACTTTTGCTTTAATTTACTGTAAAAATTCCAGAAGATCTGCAAATCAAGACCCGCAAAGTCCAGAAAAGATTTATACTTTAAGCAACTTTCCTTCTGCTGCACCTAAAAAATTATAAAGACCAGAAAAAATAAAATTAAAAAATGCATTTAGAGAAATATAATGGCTCATTTACTTCTCATTGTTAAAGGATGAGGTAGCTCTTCTACATGGGTAAAATTCCCAAATGACTGATGCTTACTCTTAACTACTAAAAGTCTGTGAACAAGTATTTTTGGTGTGAAACTTTCTAAAATATATGAGTATATGTGTGGTGTTATTTGTACATATGTAAATGTGTACACACACACACACACACACACACACACACACACACAAAAGCTCCCTGACTTCCTAACACCACACCTGTAATATAAGAGTCTTTACTTGATGATGATTACTGTCCAGGACTCTACTGGTTTGAACCTTCCCTACATGTAAGTTGAAAGACTAACTCTGCTATAACTGCTGCTGCTACTCCTCAGCATATCCTTTTCATTTGCTGTTTTCTGCTGTGATAGGAGTGTTTGAATAACAAAGACCAAACAAACCATATATAAGTTCAGTCACCAGCCTCTGAATGTGCCCTGAAGTGGAATGAAGGCCAAGACACTGTTGCACACCACACAAGAGGCCTCCACTGGATTCCTGAGGTAAGCCATTTTCTCTATGGTGATGGCTCAGGAATCTTCCTTTAAGTGAGTTGTCACTATGCTTTTATTAGTGACTGTAGAACTCCATATCAAAAAATACAAATGTTTCAAATCCTGACATTATTTTGGTATTTTTAGTAAACAAAAAGAATTCACCTACAGTTCAGAAATAATTCTCTTAGACTTGATATAAATCTCATAAACTGTCTTCTACTCCCTAGTCTACCACTGGCAACTACAGCTGGGGATCTTTAAAATTTGTCTGTAGGTCTGTTCCGGGACACCTCACAATAATGGCCATATGCCACTTAGTCTTTCACTGAATGATGTCCTCAGTGCCCAACATCTCACTCCCCTTGGCCTTCCAGTGTCATCACAGTAGCATATAATGCTTTCTATACTCATTCATATTGTATGGCTTCAGTAGGGCCAGGTTTTACTGGCTGGTGTTCACTTCCCTGAACACTTGTTTATTTTCCAGAGGAGCAAGATCTAACAACTGAAGAAACACTACCAGGTCATGAGCAAGCTGCTGGATGAACTGAAGGGTCCTGAGGAGCAACGTGGCCCCACAGACACTCTCTTCCACATCCTTTCTGCAGTGAGCACAGATGATGCTCTGTTCTGCTTCTGCTCTTGCAGGCCGGAGGTATCCACTGATGCTCAAGCCTTGTACTCCCAAGCGCTCTGCCGACTCCTGACGAGTGCAGAGAAACTTCACCATCAAATACTAGAATGAGAGAGAATTAAGGAGAAGGACTCAGAAACCCTGTATGTTGATGAAAGGGAGATAAAGGCCTACCTGGGAAGGTCCTCCTATGACTTTAATAATTTATTAGGTACCAGTATGCCTAACACTAGGGAAACAAAATGTAAGTCCAGCATCTACAACAAACAGAAAATGACAATACAAATGCTGAATGAAGTCAGTTTTGGGGAAAGATCACAATAAAAGAAATGGCATTATTCCTTCCTCAAGGCAAAAACAGGATAAGACAGGATGAAGAGATGTTTGCTCTATGGCACAGTCATTTTGAAACAAAAGTCAGACACATGGTGAAAAGTCAATGAATGCCTGTTTTCTCAATGCCTCCGATGGATACATGCAACACATGTGCTGGTAGCCCAAGACACAGCCTTGTCTGCTCAAAGTTAAAGCCATATTCAAAGCCCAACTTCTGTGCAAACTATCTGCTTCCTACAGTGAAAGAGCCTTTCTTGAGCCTTTCAGAATCTACTACTCAACTGCACAAATATTTACTAAGAATCTACTGTGTATAAGCCCCAAAGACAGTTCTTATTTCTCTATTTAAGCTTCTAGATAAGATTTACACTAGAAGTAAAAAAAATTAAGTAGCCAGATAATCACTGTTCCTTTCATAGTTATGGAAACACACCTCTCTTGCACTTAAGCCTGTGTACTTGACATTCTCTCAGCCTGAGATGCCCTTTCCTACACATCTTTAGCCTGGTTAAAGATGATGGCTTAATCAACTTTCAATTCAACACTTGGCTTCACACAACCTTTCCTGGGAAGCCTTCCCCAGTGAACTTCCAGGCTGTTAGATATTCTTCCTCTGGGCTACCTATATATTCCTTTATCATAGCCTATATCATAGTATCTTTTACAACCATGTCTCCCATTAGACTTTGAACTCCTTGAGGGTCACAATCATGTCTCATTCACCTCTAGGGTTCCAGGGCTGGCACAGGGCTGGTACACAATAACCACTCAATAAACACAGAATACAATGAGAGGTATGGGCAAATATCTGAAGGTCACAATTCAATAATGCTTACTTTGGCAATTCTACACTGCTGCAACTTGACGTCTGCTTCATCCCACTCTTCTTCCAGTTCAAACCAGCCAATAGGATCATCCTCTCTGAGGTCATCAGATGAGCAGCTAATCCTGTAAATACAAGATTAATCACAAACATCTTTTCAAGGGTCTAATGAATAAGGTACCATTTAAGTAGCATTTAACTTAGATGGCCTCTCAATTAATAATCAAGAACTGGAAGGGGTACTTAGTGCCTTTCTGAACACATGAGGTAGTTAGTAGTCATTTCCTTCCCATTTCTCAGCCTCCTCATCTGTGAAATGGGAAGCATTATTAGTCCCAAATATAATCTGGAAACTAAAGAGAAAGTCTGCTTCCCTAGATAAGTGGGAATGAATGGAGTTAAGGTGTCTTAGATAAGCTACTCAGGAGTAAAGTACAATGCACCAGCTGGTATATGTTTCTGGAAAGATCCAAAAGAGAAGCAGGTTCATGTTTCTTTCCTTGGCTAATGTATATATGACCAGCCTGAGGTCTGGGCCACCTGAAGGGTAAAAACTGAAGGGTAAAAACTGAGTTTTCAGATCCTGGAACTCAAAACAAAACAAAATGAACCAATAAGAAAACCAGCCTTCACAAGCCTCAGTATTTTTTCCTATTCCTTAAGAAGTCCTTCCAGAAAGCATTTCGGCCTCAATGCTTAAAGGGCATAATGGTGTGTCACTTCTTTTTAAAAACTGGATATGTGAATGGCACTCTCTTTTTAGGACCTAATAACTAAGAAGGAGAAAAATGCAGTTTTTTCAAGTAACATTCCTCAAACTTTACATTATTTAGTCTGTGATAAAGCTAACAAGCTAGCATTATGTGACTACTTTGTATGTAAAAGAAAATCAAACCCAGGGATTCATGGCAAGAAGAGGAAAAAAACAAAGGACTGAGAGTAGGTTTCTGTAACACAAAGGAAAAAAATGTTCTTAACATCAATCAGTCTTTCTGAGCATACGTATTTCATGATATAATTCACCTTAAAACCAATCTGTCTTAACCCAAAACCATATAAATACGTTTCATCAATATTGTGTGTTTGAGGATTTTTTAATTCACACTTTGGTAGTCATCAAGGAAATCTCTGAGCTATAGAGAGCTGGCAGGGTGTCAGAAAGCAGAGAAAAGCAACTTCATTCACTGCACCACATAACAGGTAAGGTGGAGAAAAGAAAAGCTGAGTATTAGTCCTCTTATATATCAGAACAACCAAATGGCTGATCCTGGAGCATACAGACTGACCAATGCCTGACCATAGGGACAGAAAAAAAAGGCAGGAAGATAGGCACACGGACATTAACATTTTGATTTCTAAACTAGAGAGGGGCTGATAATATGTACAACAACCAAATCAAGATTTCAGAGTAGTTCAGTCTAAAACCAGAAGTTAAAGTCAGCAAGAGAGTAGAAAACAGCCCTGCATTTAGGTTAAAAAACAACAACGAAAAAAACCATCCTGCATAAAATGTGTAAGGTCTTGTTTGACAGCAGGTTAAGGGAAAAATAACTATTTTAATATGTCCAAGAGTGTGACATAGTTGCTTAAAAACAAGTATAATCTCTAGTTATTAAAAAATAAAAGCATCTTTTAAAAAGGTGTATATCCACGATGGGAGGTACACCTTAGCAGCAAGTGAGATTTGCTCATTTTCATTTAGAGGGCTGGAATTAAAATCAGAATCAAAATTACAAATGTAGATTTCAAATTAACACAGTCTAATTACTGAAGTGCAGTGACTTCTCCATCACTAAGAGTATTCTAGAAAGGCTGAATGACCACTTGTCAGGGATGCCACCAAAGGAAGTCCAACAGAGAGAGGGAGTTATTTTAGATCCTTGAAATTCGAAGTGCAGTCCATAGATGGGGAGCAGTGGAGTCACCTGGGAGCTTGTTAGAAATGAAAGTCATAGGCCCCACATAGAACTACTGAATCAGAATCCTAATTTTAACACAATCCTTGGTGACTCATCTGGTACGTTAAAGCTTAGTAGTACAGTGCTGGATGACAAAGGCTTTTGTTAACTCTAGCATCACACTATCTGTGAAATACAGTAGCAAAAACAAGTCTAGGATTTAGCTCCATGAGCTCTAACTTGTTATTAGTAATAAGGAGACAACACTCCCAAGTGGCCAACAACAACTGCTGCAGCTAAATCCAACAGGTCCACTCCTAGACTTTATCTTATTGATTTCTGGGTAACATTTGACACAACTGCTCACTCCCTACTTCTTTAAACTTGGCTTCATGATGACACATTCTTGGCTTTCTTGTTGCCTTTCCAGCTGTTTTTCTCAGCCTCCTGTCTGTTGCCCCTTAAATGCTGGTACCTCTCAGCACATCCACCTAAGTTCTCTTCTCTTCCCAGTCCATATACTCAAAACATCTCTTAAGGCTGACCTGTTTATCCAACTAGTTATCATATATCTCAAAGTCCTCCTAGAACATCAAATTCAACAGCACCAAAACTGAGCTCACCATCTTCCCCTCAAACCTGTTTTTCCTGAGATATTTTCTAAGTCAGAGAAAGGCACTACCAATGTGTCTACCTGCGTAGGCCAAAACTCCAGGATTCATTGATGCCTAAGTTATTATCTCTATCATGTTATACATTCACTCACTCCCAGGCCCTGTTGCTCCGACCTTCAAGTTGTCTCCTAAATCAGTTTACATCTCTCTATCACTGCTATTACTGCTCTAGCTGAGAATACACCCCTGGCTTCCTAGCTGACAATGACAGCTTCCTCTATTTCATCCTGCCTCCATGCTTGCTCTACTCCAATCTATGCTAAACACAGCATGAACCAGTGCTTCTAAAACATGCATCTGCTCTCCTTCTTAGAACTCTACCCCATCCATGCCTCCACCCCTGCCATCGCTTTAAATATAAAGTCTAAACTCGGAAACAGAGACAAAAAGAGCTTTAATAACCTGCTCTCGTCCTAACTCTCTAGTTTCACCTCTCACCACCCTCCACCTCACGGTATACCTCAGCAATACGGAACCTGTTAGTCCTTGAAGATACCATACTTCACCTCTGAGTTCACATCTACTCTTCTCTTTGCTTAGGACATTCTCCTTCTACTTCTTCAAGTGGCTAATTAACTCTAATACATCTTTAGTTCTCACCATAAACAACATCTCTTCTAGGAAGCCTTCCCTGATCAGTCAGGTGCTTGGCCATGTGCTCCCAGGACACCTATCTAGTATTTATAATACTGTGACACTACCAGTTTTAGTCTCTGTCTTCTGAGCTAATCAGGAAGCTCTAAAGAGCAGGGATTGTGCCAATTTGCTCATTACAGTATCTTCAGTGCCTAGCATCAGGCCTAGCACATAATTGGTACTGAATAAATATTTTCAATAAAAGTATGACTAGGAGGAGGGAGGCTGAGATATGGGTAAATTTCTCAGAGGCTAGGTAGGTAAGACTAAAGACCTCAGGCTGCCCACAAGTCAGGCACGTTCTATTACTCAGCTATCTTGAAGAGGTGTACGTCTGGTTACAGAAGGGACCAAGTAAGAGTCTATGAACAAATAAAAATACACATCTTCACATATGTTCTTAGTAACAATGAATGCTCATGGCCACTGAGGATAGGTTAGACAAGAAAGCATATTTTACCAATAAGAGAATGTATACAATTTTACTAACTACTAAAGTTTTTATTCTGTTCCTTACCTGCTTTTTACAAATTGCCTGAATTCCTGAAGCTTCCATTTGTCATATTTTTCAAACCTTTTAAAGTGTTCTTCTGCATGAAATTTATCAGAAGATGAGTTATAGGCAAACACTAGTCCACACTGGGCACCAATGCCGCCACGTCGAACCTAGAAAAAGAGATCTAGATAAAATACATCAAAGGGACAAATTTCTGTGGCTGTTTGGTTTCCAAATAATATAGTTAAATTCAAATAGCTTAAAGCAAAATCAAACCAATGAAACAATCTTTCATATACATTAAGTCCTGGAAAAGTAAGAAAGCTGCTTCCCAAGAAATGATTTCTTACCTTTCTCAATCCTTATATTTACACCAATCACAGACTTAACAACCTATTTACCTTTGTGTCCCTCTGCTACAGGACTGACCCAGAATAATTATTAAAGGTTCAATAAAAAACCAATGACGTGGACCTCTGAAATGTAATTCTATATTTAAAAACAGTAGTAATATTGCTAAAATAAAGTAGAATAAAAATTACCATAATTCTGATTTGTGTAACTTGGAAGGCAGATTCAGTTCCTGTACTAAAAATAGTACTTGCTCTGGTTTTTCCAGTTTCTGTTAGAAAACCTACAAAGAAATAAAAACCAAAGTTAGGAAGACTGACTTATTTGGTACAACCCTAAGAATTAAGATTAACAAAAACAATCCTTTAAGGCAGGAGGTAACTAGTTGATCTGGTGCTTTCTAAAAATTAGAAAAAGATTTCTCCTTTGGACAGATGTAATCCCACTGACAAATCCCTAGATTACAGACCACTGGCCAGATACAACTTCTTCTGGGCACAATCATCTCAACCATACAGGCAGCACTGCTCTGAAGTAACAATATAAAAAGAAAAATGTTTATAGAGATTGTGTCTTTAATTCGAAGAGACAAAACACTGGATAATCAATCACCTTTCTGAGCCATTCCTAAAACCATAACTGATGTTCAACTAGTCTGACAAAAGCAAGCAGGCTTAGAGGCTGAGAGAGGGATTAGACAGCTTCTAGAACATTCTGTCAACAAAGATTGTGAAAGACTTTCAAATGGAAGAAAGATTGCTGAGTGTTCTGTGAAGCACATTCTTTAAGTTATCATCACCTTTCACTGTCTCTGTGCTATTTAACAATTCTATAAATTGTAGACTAATGACAGTAATGTAAATGATTCTTATACACAAAAATAAAAATTGTGTTCTGTGGAAACACTGCTGATTCCCCTTATAAGTACTGACCAATTTTGTATCTATTTGTAGATTCGTGTCATCATTCTTATTGGTCTATGTGCATTTTATGAATTCTCCTTTGAACTGTTTGTACTGTCTTACTGGTTCTTCAGTAATTAGTGAGATAAATAAAAGGTTTGATATATGTTCACTTTATATTTGTATGAGACACACAGTTTCACATATGTCATTTGTATGAGACCATTTTTGTTTTTGTTCATTATTATTTTAATAATTCACAAAAATGTCTGCTGCTAGACCCAAGACTATCTTTCTCTTTCAATGATTTCTCTGTAAATGATATAACTCATATTTGCTCAAGTCAGCACCAACCAACCGTTCTTCCTGGGATCATAAGTTGCTCTCACCCATTCTGCCTTAGCAAGATTAAAAGATGAAAAGCTATTCCATGCTTCTCATTTCATGAGTTCAATAACACAAAAATCTGCAAAGTGGAATCTCCATAAGACATTATGTAAAATTTGTCACCAAGAAAATTAAATCCAAAGGAACCTTTCTAATTCAGAGACAAACTATTATATGATCTAATTCTATTAAACAGTAATTCTGTAGACAATTTTAAGAAACCACATAGCCAGAATATCACACAATTCCACTAAACAATAATACTAAAAACTGTACCAATTATTGAATTGTTACTTTCCCAGGGATCTAGATGCCTCTATCTAATCAAATGTATTGTAAAGGCTGAAATACTGCACAGATGTTAACTGCTTAGTCAGCACTTTTAAATAGTCTCAAAATAGCTGAAGCAATAATTTAAGTCAAAAGAATCAGACTCTTTTTTAACAACATTGCCACCAAATACACATTTAAGCATTTTTAAGGTCAAAACGAATAAACAAATAAAGCTTAAAATATCAATAAATAAAAACTTTATGCTTCCTTTTCTTGGAAAAGGAAGGATATTTTAAAGCCACAATTGTTTTGGCATCATTGGCCCTTGCCCAATTTATTCTCTTAAAATGACAGGAAAAAAAATAAGCAATTACAGATTTTTAGAAATTTACTAAATCTACCCCTTCAGTTCTATTGGTAGCACCCTGTATTCCTTTAAAATACCAGACCAGTGCCACCATCACAGGAAAGTTAGCCCTTTGAAATATAAACATTCACATTCTCTGGCACTCTGTGCAGCAACTGGCACTTGCCTAGAATTGATACTTCCCCACAGTTGGGGAACTTGAAGTCTACCAGTGAAAAGAGCTTTTTTCCTCCTGTAAAAGGAAGAAACAAATCACTCCTGAAGACCCAACAGCTCTGGCTGTGAGGCCTTTCCCCTGTCCCACCTTTCTCCATGGGCTCATTTTTTGTAGAAGAGCAAGAGACCAAAACCTACTCTGAGTTACAAGACACAGACATTGATGGTTGTGGAAGGAGTGGCCAAGAGAAACTGAGTCTCTTCCCCATACCCATTTACATCCTACATACACAACGAAAATAACAAATCCACAAACTATGACTAGTTTACAAAAATCCATCCATCCCAGGGAGAAGAGGTGAGTGGATAAGACAGGGAGAATAACAAAGTATTCCAATCAGACCAGACATAGAGCTGGCAAATGCTTCTGACAGCTGAAGAAAAACCTGTGGTCCTTTCAAAATTAGAATAGTGTTAAAAATCTATAAACTGATTTTTTAAAACTATGAAAATACTGGGTTTCATATTATAATGATGGATATACATCATTATAAATTTATTTAAACCCACAGAATGTACAATACCAGGAGTGCACCCCATGGACTTCAGGTGATTACGATGTGTCAGTGGAGGTTCCTCATTGGTAAAAACTGTATCATTCTGGTAAGTGATGTGGATAATGGGGGAGACTATGCATGTGTGGGGACAGATAGTATACAGGAAATCTCTGTACCTTCCTCCAATTTTGTTATAAAGCTAAAACTGCTCTAAGAAAATAAAATCTCTGGAAAAAAAAGAATAGATGGAGACATAATTTCAAATGGTTATAAAAGTAAAAAAAAAAAAAAAGATAATACAGAAGAGATCTCCAGTAGATAATGATAACAGTAGAAAAAAAATCCATATATTGGTTTTCAAAATATTCTGCCTTACATGCTCCAGAGACAAAAATCCCAATTCCTCACAGAGTGGTCTTACCTTTCCTGGGTACAGGGAAAGGAAAAGGGCAAAGAGTAACCATCAACTCCTCCCAACCCCACTTTGTATGTGGTGACTCAGTAGCCTTTGGTGACCTTTAGTGTGGCAGGAGACAGATGCCGTGAAGAAAACGTCTCTACAGAGGCTGAGCTGCTCAGGAAGGACTGTAAGAAGACTGTCTAGTGCAAAAGTCTATTGCTTAAGAAGACTACTGAGGAGGGGAAGTACAAATGGGATAATCATGTTTTGCCAGAGGTCTTTACTTCACTGGTACTAAGAAAGAATACAGGAAACAGGACAGAGAAAAGGCGACCAATGAGAATACATGAGGTCTGTACTGCTATGAGGAAAGCCAAATTCAAAGTAGTAAAGGCCGTTCCTTTCAACATTTGATAACTTCTGGAACATTCCATTTCCTTTATTGAACTAGCAATATTCAAACCAGTATAGTGAGTAAGAAGGGGACATATGCAGGAGACTAACTGGCTGGACAAGGTGAATGAGGATGAGACTCAAAAACACTCCCCAAGATAAGGAACAGAACCTATAGCAACACTGAAGAGTACACAGTGATTATCAAGTTGACACTAGGGAAGGAAGCTTCCTTCTACACACTTTAATAATACTACATCAGCCATATTGAGAAATATCCTTCTTCTTAAATTATGTTTTCACCTGCACTGTGCTACTAAACCACTGAGTTTCGTACTAATGACATTATTTAATAGAAAGACAATCTGAACTTAAAAATGGTAACTTCATATCCCAAGAGGAAGAGTCCTTGCTTTTCAAAACTGAAGGCTCTGAAGAACTTTTAAGTTGTTAAAGGCGATTAGCACCTAACATATTACAACACTAGTAAGGAAATGGTTCATGGACTACTGCCAACCTGAAGTGATGACTGCATATCCTGAAAATTTCAAAGACTTGTGTGCGATTTCACAAAGCTGTCTAGGGAGCACACTACAGACTTTTTCGTTCATTAAAGGAGAGATCCACCACTCACCATCCCTCGTCCACGGTTCAACAAGGAGGTTTTCAGGTCCCGACTTCTCTTCTTTTCCTTTGACATCACAGGCCTGCAGAGTCAACTGGAGAGGCTTACCTGACCGCAGAAAAGAGAGCTCCGTAAGCTAGCACTATGAAGAAAATGAAAGCTAGGGTGCACAACAGTGGAAATAGAGTGCCCGTGGCTACCCAGACTGCTGACTAAAAATTTAGTCATTTAAAAGCTAAAATAATATTAGACAAATAGACAAATTAGAGAAATAATATTAGACAAAAAGTGACACTATCTTTTGTTCTTTCCTAAAAGAAACAAAATACAGCTTATGTCCCTAAGCGATTTCAAGAAGTGCTCTCTAGAATAACCGCTATTTAGAAACAAAGCACACTGTAAAATAGAGATTAATACCACAAATTCAACATATTCAGGGGGTGGGTGGCAACATTTCCAAGATAATGTTTTGGAGCCAATAATTAATTTTTATTGTAATCACATTTAAATATATAAATAATGTCTTAGCATTTTAGAGAAACACCTCCAGGCAAATTTTGAAAGTTTTAAGAATTATAAAAATCAACTTTTGCTATGATGATCTGAAAACCCTTTTTTCTCTTCGTTTTCATGACAAAATGAATCCCCATTAACCACCCAAAACTAGAACAGTACCAATAATGAACACTCCCCCAAGCAGTCATCCCTATCTAGTGTTCCCCGCCAAATAAAAGCTCATCTGAATTGAAAATTTTTCCGAGGAGTATTTTCCAGACAGCACATATCATTCCCATCCAGCCATTCCTGCTACGGGCCACACACCACCCCACCCCACCTCCCCCCACTCCCCGCACCAAAATATGACCTTTCAAAATTTAGGGAGAAAACAGAATTTATAAGGCATCAATTGTCTCACTTTAAAAATTAAACATAAATTATTAACTCATATTAAGGCAAAGGTAAATATATCATGACAGAAATATCACAGTAATGCCTCTATTTCTAAAGAGAATGAGATCTAATACTGTATTTTGTGGACAGAACTTTAGCACTAGAGGCCAAATGGCAAGTAAGTTGTTCCTCACTTGCCAACTGCAGTCATTTGGGAGTAGCTATATGGACTCCCATGTTGAAAAGGATTAGGAGGCCCCATCCTGGGAGAACAGGAAAGTGCTCAGACAGATTGCCCAAGAAGGGAAAGTGGTGGCAGTCATGAATGTATGCCCATATATATCCTTCCAAACAGTAACCACAGGGATGCAGAGGAATGCATTCCAAGACATCCTTTGCACCATGTCAGGGCTAGTGTCTTCACTCTTTCAGAAGACAGGTACTCCAGCTTCCCAACCCTCTTAGCCTATACAATGAGACACTTCTATACTTCACCAAAGCTGGATGTGATCAAATGGCCACCAACCCTAAGTGATCAGGCCAGTAAATCCTGGGAGTACAGTCTAATGGACACTCAGGTCCTCTTCTGCTAATGCTGACATAATGAATCAACTTCCCTCTCTCCCTGCCAACCCCAGTCAAAGAGGGTATTTCATCTAGGAAGTATGGTATGACAACCCAGTCCACAAACTACCCAAAAAGATAAGAAGATGCCAGAAAGTCCGAAGTTGACAATGGTATTATGACTTGTCCCTCATGCCCAAACCATTTACCATATTTAAGGAGCAGGTTCTGCCTGACTGATGCCATGGACGAGATGAGGGACGAGGCATCATAGGGTGTGTCCAGGTGGTCAGTGACAGTACACAGAGAGCTCAGCACTTTGGCAACACTTCCCCTTGCTAGTGCAAAAGCCAGAAGAGTCAGCTCCACCTCTGGAGTAGAACAGCAGCTGTAAGCAAAGAGCAAAACACTTTTCACTTCTTAAAAACATGAGAAAATCCAGGCAGCTCAAACCCCATGTAATTGATTACTATATGTAAAATTAACCTGCAATATGCTTTCTATGTGTTTACCAGGTGCAAACTAATCAAAAACAGACTCACAAATATAGCAGACGATTTGGTGATGGACACAGAGGAGGAGGGTTGGAAGAATGGGGTGAAGGGTTAAAGAAGTACAAATTAGTAGCTGATAGTTGGTCACAGGGATGGGGAGCATGGCAGAGGGAATGCAGTTAGTATTAATATGATGGCTAGATGGAGGACCAGGGGAGGGAAGGAGCAACTGGGGGGACTGTTTTATGAACCATATAGATGTCTAACCAATGTACCATATACTTGAAACTAATTTAAACAAATAAATTTTTAAAAATCCTTAGGATAAACTAAAGATATACTAAATCAACCCAGAGAATCAGGTAATTAAATCTTCAGTTCTGTAACCTTTATCTATAAGCATTAAATAATACTAATAATATCAATTTTAACAAGTCAAACTTTACAAACCAAAAATATGTAAGCTATTGTAGTAGCCTCTCCGCTATTAAGAAGCCTTGGGAAATTATTTGGCTTGGCCAGAGACTTAAGGATTTATTCTTTCAAGTGCCAAAAATGCATTTTAGATTTATTCCACAACACACTTCTCTGCCTTTGTTAACACATTACAATGAAACTTTTACAACTGTCTAGGATGGCCCAACATCTAGTTTGTACTATAATACAGTAATGTCCTCTGGGGTCACTGAGACAGAGCTAAGTGTCTCTACGCTAAGCAACCCCACTATTAAGCTAGCCAGGTGCCCTTTTCCAGTTTTATAGACAATTGGGCTTGTCAGACCTGTGCGTAGAGGTAAGCAAGTGCTAAGTAAGGCCACAGGCTAGGGATCTAAGTGAACTGAGAGGTTTTACATTTGAACTTTGAGAAATCTGTTCAAGCTAAATCAGAGGACTATTCCTTCTTTATCCCCAGTTCTAAGGTCAAGTAATATTGCTAGACAATGAAGTTTAGATGGATGAACTATTACTTCACTTTCTCTTGTCACTAAAAATGAATCATTTTTAGTAGCAATCTTTAAAAGATTAAAATAAAAAGACTTAATAGATGCCCTCCACTCCTTACAAACTCCACCTTATCGAGCTTGATTGTACCTAGTTATTCTTATGAGGAAGCTGTCCACTTCTTCCAGAACGTTGGGAGACAGGAAAGTTGAAAAATCTGTAGATCCTGGTGAGAGGGAAAGTGGAGGCATGTGCTGCAGTGCCTTCCTAGAAGTGTAAAATGTAAAATCAGAACAAACTAACCAAAAACAGACTCACAAATATAGTAGATAATTTGGTGACAGACAGAACAAAACTCAGGTGAAATTAATTTAATAATATAAGACTCAAGATAGAAGCTTGTAAGATGCTTGCTCTGATTAATATCTCATAAACAAAGAATCTGGTACCCAACATGAAACAGACTCCCCCAGGAGTCATGGTGCTAAGCATATAATAAGGCTTTCTTCCTTCTTCCCTTTCCCACTCTCCACACCTTTCTTTTTCTTTTAAGAATTCTGTTTCCACCTGTGAAAGCTTATTCAACTCTCTAGAATCAAGTATTCATTTTAAGTACTGTGAGCAAAAGACCCACACTCTACAAAAAAAACCCCTGGATTTCTTAGAAAACTTGACCCCAGAGGTAGAGCAGTTTGTAACAGTAAAAAATTCATTTTATACATATGATCTTAAGATCTATGGTTTCTGGACATGGTTCCACAGTGTAGTGGTTAGCATGTCTGTTTTACACATAGAAGGTCCTGGGTTTGCGCCCCAGTGGAGCCACTGTCCATGGTTTATGGTCACACCACTGTGAACAAGCACAATGTCTGATCTCGGAAGCTAAGCAGGGTCAGGCCTGGTTAGTACTTGGATGGGAGACCACCTAGAAAGACCAGGTGCCTTAGGTATAAATAATAAATAAATAAATAAATAAACAAACAAACAAATAAAGATCTATGGTTTCTAAAGACACATCATGAATTTAATTTTCTACTAAACATATCAGCTCCCATCACCTCCTCTCTTCTTGCCTGTGTTTCTTGGCTTTTCTATCTTATTGTCTGCTTTAATGTTTCTCTTTTCTCCTCTTATCTTTATCTTCTGAATCCCCCAATAGCAGTCATCTAACAATTAATGCAACAAAAAAATTACTGAGTCCTACTCTGAGCCAGCAACTATGTTAGATGAGTGAGTGTACAACTTGAAATATATAAAAACAATTCAAAGTTTTACAACTGATAGCAATTTTATGATAACAGTAAAGAGAATCCCTGTAATAATTTTATTTCTACATTTCAAAATAGAGACAATACAGCAAGGCTAACATATGTCAGCTTCCACTCTGCCCTCATTTCTTTTCCTCTCTATACAGTGAGCTGCATCAGTAGGGCAGCTACACAAAAATGCAATTGATCAATGAAATCAACTGCGCATTAGCAGCATGCAATGATTTACTGAATTTCTTTCCACTCATACAAGTAAAGACTTTTGTTTCATAATATTATTTTTCTTACTTATTATTCCTCATTGATTTTTTCAATTATTTTTAAATTTTATAATTGTTTTAGATAACTGATATTTAAGTTAGAATTGAAAATACCATTGCAAATTAATTATTAAAACTGTTTAGGAATATAAACTTTAAATATACTCATTGTTCAACAACTTGGCTTGTAGGCACTCATGTGTGCTTGTAGGGGGGCACCATGGTGGTCCATAGTGGGGTACTAGAATGGGTTACTGAGCAGAATGAAAAAGGTATCTGCACAAAGGGGCAACCTGGCATGAAATTTAAGTGTCAAGTAGGGTAAGGAAGGTGACCTGGCACAGGGACTCAAGGAGGGCATCTATACAAGAGTGGCCATAGCAGCATCCCTGCAAATTGTGTTGGGGTAGGAACAGGGTGAGGAGGGTGTCCAGGCAAGGGCTGGGGAAATGGGAGACTAGTTACATGGAGTAGGATTTATTAAACAAGTAAATATATTAGGAATGACAGGAGCCAGGTTTCTCACTATCAGAAAAGGAAGTTAAAATTCAGAAAGGGAGAAAGCTAGAATGAACACTGAAGTGCTAGATTCAAACTGGAAGTATAAGTATAAATTCAGTTTTCAGTATTATATAGATGTAAATGGGTACATGTATATACACACAGTATATTATTTATATACAAACATACTAGCTGTGTCCACTGAGAGGACTTGAGAGAAGCAACACCCCAAAAGCAACAAGTTTAGTTTGTTTAGTTTCTAAATACTGTTCTCCACTAAAAGGAACCATGACTCCTTAGAAAAATGGTTGATTCCACACTAAGGCAGGGTACATTCAAGATAAGCCTGGAATATCTCATTGTCTAGAAAGTAAAGAAGTGTTTCAAGAATGATTAGGACACATCAAAGGGACATATAAACCAGATTGAAAGGGTTTCCATTGACCAAATCTGGGACAATCTGAGGATCGACACTGTGATGGATTATAACCCAGTGTCTAAGGAATCAAGAGTCCATAACAATATAAAGTTTGATAAGAATTGTGATATTTACAGTGTCTCAAAGTAGCTCCTCACAAGAGAAAAAGAATTCTTTTACAGTGGGAAAGTCTCATAGACACCATTTTTATCAAGGGATCAAATTACTATCATCTGAACTCTGAAGATGTGTGTCACCTGATGAGATGCAATGAGAACGCATCAGCACTTCTATGGTATTACTGCTAAAGTTACAAAATCTAAATTTAATCATGATGAAACAACAAATAAATCAAAATTGAAGGACACTTCAAAATAACTGACCTACAATTTTCAAAGGTGTCAAAGTCATGAAAGTCAAGGAAAGACTGAGGCACTGTTCCATTTTGAAAGCAACTCAAGACATATGACAATGAATTGCAAAGTATGATTCTGGACTGGATCCTTTTGCTATAAAGAACATTACTGGGACAACTTGCAAACTTGAATAGGATTAGATGGCAGCAATATATACCAATATTAATTTCCTAATTTTGATGGTTGTAATGGAATATTCTTGTTTGCAGAAAATACACACTAAAGTATTGAGAGATGATGAGGTACTGCATTGGCAAATTACTCTCAAATGGTTCAGGAAAAAAATAAAAGTTCTTTGTTCTGTACTTGCAATAACCGTTTCTCTGAGTTTGAAATATATATTTTTTTAATTTAAAACAGGAAGGAAGGAGTATTACCAAATGTTATCCTTCAGACCTAACAATGCCAGCAGTAATATTTGCTGAAAAGTTTTATTTAATAACAATAACAAATCTGGACACCTAGAGAACAAAATATTAATAGTCTTTTTATCTGATATTTTGATAGCCAATACTAACAGTGCCTATTTATCAATTATTGAACTTATACATGGAATACCAATACTTCATTGCTACTGAAACTGATTGTTTTGCCCTGTATGTAGGTCTTTTTTGCCCTAATGTTTTTTAAAAGAAAAATTTCAAAGGTGCTCTACATTTAAAAATAAATGAGTGAAAAGATTTCACTCATTAGTGAAAAGAGCCTTCTTTGGACCCTAGAGTCCAAAGACCTAGATTCAAACTGATCTATCACTGCCTGGTCATGTACTCAGTGAAGATCACAATATCCTCATCTATAAAATAGGGATAATTTTTACAGGTACATTTCATAGTAAAAAATACACAGCATCTGAAAGTGCTTTATCCAATATAAAGTGCTATATAAATGTGAGCAATTATTCCCCAATGGATGAGGAAAGGTAAGAGTCACCCCTTCACAATGGTATGCGTACCTAGAGCTAAAGGCACAAACAGGAAAGAACAGGGCACCTGGGGCTGAGCTGTTGACTGAGTCTCCATGACTGATGATCAAAGGCTGCTCAGTGACACTCCCTAAAGCAGGGTCCCCAACTGGTAATGATCTGTGCCTGTTAGCAACCAGGCCACACAGCAGGAGGTGAGTGGCAGGCAAGTGAGCAAAGCTTCATGTTTCTGCAGCACTACGGCATCGCTGCCTCAGCTCCACCTCAGATCATCAGGCAACAGATTCTCATAGGAGCTCTGGTCCCTGGTGCCAAGAAAGTTGGGGACCGCTGCCCTAAAGGTTTAGAAAAGAATGAGTAAACCTTGATGGGACTGGAAAGCAGAGAGTGACTTACTGAGTATTGCGCAGCACTGTCTGGACAAAGGCGGGATTTGTCTCCATGGAAGCCGTCACCAGAGATGTCAGCAAAGACCAATACCATATGGCAGAAGCATCTGAGACTGAGACCCCAGACTTCTTAACTCTCTGAAAGCCAACAGCCCTCAGACCATGAATTCTAGTGTCACATCCATCGCTAAGACAACGCTTTATGTTAATCTGGACATCTGTCAAGTGCAAACAACAAATTTAGTATGGGATTAACTTCTTCAGTTCAGCAAATGCTAGGCTCCCAACTAAAAGCAAAATGGTAATTCACATTTCAAAAAGAAAATTCTGAAGATATACTTTGATGCCAAAAATAAATAATGTGTGCAATGGAGCTAGTATATAATAAACTTGTCAAAAAAGCATTGACCAATCTAAGGAATCTTAAGAATAATGTATAAAATTAAATGTGGCTTAAATCTTTATATTACAATGTTTCTTAGGAATTTATGGATCTTAAAAATTAACAGCAAGAGTATATTTTAAATCTTGACTAAATACATGGTAAGAAAATTTGGATCTAGATATAAAATAGTACCTGGCTCACAGCAGTTGTAAGAATTTCTATTTAATAATCAAATCCAAATAGATGACACAGGCACGACTCACTTTTAAGAGCTGTCATAATTTCTTATTTGGGTTGGAGAGGAAGAGGTGAGAAGTTAAAAAGGACACAACTTAGAGAAAAGACCACCACAGTATAAGACAGGAAGCTTCTACTCCACAAGCTTAACTACTTCTTTGCCTAGGGATGAGACACAAAGACTCTACCTCCCTAGGCCTCAGTTCCTTTGAGCAAAGTAAGAACACTTCTTTTGGCCCAGGAAAGCATTAGAAGAAATGAGACAAAACATGAAGCATTCCGGTTCCCTGAATGAAATAAGCCTGGAAAGAAATCACAGAATTGTGATTATTTCCAAAATGCTATGTGTGAAGCAAGGTTATAATAGTATAAAAATGGAAACAACCTAAATGTCCAAGAACAAAAGGGCTGGTTAAAATTAAGTCATATTCTTACAACATTAAATGAAGGTGTGCATGAATATGATACAATAACACATTAAAAATTACAAAAGAGCATACACAGAATACTACTATTTTTGTAAAACTATATGCATAGATAGATGTAAATATATATATATGTGTATATATATATATATATATATATATATACACACATACATACAACCTTATTTTTTACTTTTAAAAATGTGTGTATATATGTGTGTGCATAAACATATACATGCCCACACACACACACATAAATACACACATACAAGGAAAGGTATGGAAGGATCCACACCAAAGAATTCACAGTAACAATCCCTTGGTAGCAGGATTTTGAATAATTTTTGTTTATATATATATATTCGAATTTTTCAATTAGAAAACAAGAATAACATTTTTAATTTAAAAATAGCTTACTGCTTTTCTATAACTTTTAAAAACATGGAATGTATGAAATAATGACCACTTTCATGGGCATCATGAGAAGCAAATCAAATTTCCAAAGAAAAACTAACAGCTTCTCCACTTCAGAGATCTCCTTGCTAAAAAAAGATTACTTCCTTCCTCCCTCCCAGTCCCTTAGGTAGGAGGGCAAACTACATCTTGGTTGACTCACAGAGCTGACTGATGTTGGCATTTTCCAGCAGTGTCACATAGCCGGTGACATTGCTGGGAATGTGCACATCGCGGACTTCCTGAAGATCACTGGCATTTCTCCCCACAGCTACTGTCACCTGCTGCGGCATGTAGCTCTGGTCAGTGGCAGCCACTGCAATGGACAGGTGCCTCAGAACAACATCTGGCTTCATCTTTAAACTGGAAAAAATGGACAGCAGAAACTACAAGTGTTTATATAAGTCAAGAACTAGCAAGTTTCACAAGCCTCATCTCTAAGATCTTATATTTGATATTCCCAAAGACTGATATTCCTAAAACTAACTTGAAATGCTGGCTATTAGTTTCAAAGTCTCTATGACCTTCCCAAATCTCTAAAATTCATTTCTGTTCAAGATTAACCTTACATTTCCTTTTATGCTATTAGTACAGGCAGGAAAGTTCAATATGAACATTTTAACAAAACCTTTTTACTTGGCAAGAAGCAAATTCTAAACTGCATCCAAAACACTAAGTATATTTCTTCATCTATCAATTAGATGGCTAAAGGTCATTTATATCCTCTAAGAGAAGACAATTATTTCTATTTCTACCAATGAAATTAGCCCATTCTTTGAAGGGATAGGTGAAAATTTAGATAACAGTTTCAGAACTTCTAGAAATATCTGTTTATTCTCATCAATTCCACTTCAGGATTCCTGACCACCCTATTTCTTCTTCCTCTTCTAAACTACTGAACTTAGTTGCATACAGATTTTTTAAATGTACAGGAAAGGATCTTAGAAAGTGAAATCAAATCTGATATTAGAAAAGTACTTGTCTCTTGTGATAATAATTTTCCTCAGAAACTAGTGAAAAAGATCTGAAATCAGTATCATATTAGTCAAAAGCTATTTTCTCCCTTAAAATATCAAATAAATTATCCAGATTATGAATATGTGAACCAGGTTATATGATTTTACATGATTCCTGTTACTTGATTCTTAAAGCATCTTCACAGATAGTCATAATAAGAAAAAAACTGGCCAGTTATGTAGAAAATATTCTAAAATTAAAAAATATATATAATTTTTTAACACACTGATGGGATAAGAGAAAGAAAGCAGTAATTTTCTTGGACTGTCACTCAAGAATTGGTATTATACCACCAACCGAATCCAATGTGAGCGGGCACTCCCATCTGACTGCCAGTAGGATGATGTTTCTCCATTTGTCATCTTGTCAATGTCTGCAGGGTTAGAGGATGTTTCTATATAAGCGTAGCACTTTGCTACTGACTTGAGTTTATCCATCTCTGGGCTTCTAGTTAGATCTCCAGGGCTTTCTGCAGGGAAAAACAGATTTTATCATGACATCTCTTTCATAAAGTGGCGGGGAGGGGAAGAGGGTAATTTAAAGTACCTAACAGAAATATGCTTGCACTACAACCCTAGAAAAATAAATATTCATTAAAATCTTCTTCCAAAGAACCCATATAATGCAGAAATTGGCTCAGGACTGCTCCATGAGCTCATCACAGCACAACACTTAAATCACTAATATATTTGTAAAACCATGCCAAGAGAAGAAAATGGTGTTTTATAGTTTAAATTTACATTTCTTTAATTATGAGTGAGACTTTTTAAACCACTTGTTTGTAAGCCACTTGTGTTTCTGATATGAGTTGGCCCTACCCTCATCTATTTTCTTCTGGGTCACAAGTCTCCTTATCAAATATATACATACGCACATATAATAGGTAATATTTACCGAGTGTTTACTGTGAGCCATGCACTTTTCTACATAGTAATTCATTTTAGAGAAAAAGAAACGAAGGCACAGAAAGTAAAGTAATTGTCCGAGGTCAGAGTCAACAAAAACTTGAGTTTGTAATAATATGTTACAAGTATTTTCATTCCCTAGAATGTCATTTCTCTTTTCATTCTGCTTACGATATTTTTTTGCTCTACAGAACTTTACACTTAGACACAGTCTAATTTATTTAATTTTTTCTTGTAGTTTCTACATTCCATGTATTGCTTAGAAAGGTTTTCCTATGTCAGGATTTTTATATAAAGTAGAACTATTTCCTTCTAGTACTCTTGTAGTTTTCTTTTTAGTTGAACTTTTTGATCCATCTGAAATTTATTAAAGTGAAGAAAATGAGTTAAGAATCTAGTTTTATTTTTTTCTCCAACGGCTAACCAGCTGCCCTAACCCCACTTGTTGACTAATTCACTTTTCTATCCTGATTTATAATACTGACTATATCTGGTACTACATTCTCACATGTAATTAGGTCTGTTTCTGGATTCTGTTATATTCTACAGACCTGTCTATTCCACATTATCAACTTTTGTTCCCATCACTAAGTGAGTCTGCAATGGCTTTCCTCATTTATTCAACAGCTACTCATAGAGTACCTGCTATGTGACAGGCAAAGTTCCAGGTGCTAAGAATAACAAAGTGAATAAAACAGGCAAAACACAAGTCAATAATAATGCTACAATTGCAGATAATGACCTTTAGATCAGCAAAGGTAATAGTGGCCAGAAGGTGGGGAATGGTAGGGAGTGGGGACATTAATTAGATAGAGCAATGAGGAAAGGCCTCCCTGAATTCGCATCTGAGCAGAGAACTAACTGAATGATGAGAAACCAGTCATGCTAAAAAGAAAGGGAGGGGAGTGGGAGGGAGAAGAAAGAAAGGAAAAATGAACAGATCACATTTTTATGCTACAAACTGGTCACTGTTATATTTTCAGAAATGAAGGCAGAGAGAAGGTGGCTCATCCTATTAACAAATACTAATACTACATTTGGAAAAAATGATGACATAGTATTTCAGGACACCCTTTCCCCCTACACATACCCTTTTCTTTTTGTACCAGTTGATCCAGAGACTCTTTCAGAACAGAAGCCCTCATGGTGCACATGTTATTGCAGTGGTCCAGCATGGGGTAGGGGATGACCGTGCTAGAGAGCCGATTGCGATGCAGAAAGCGCAGAATCATTGATGAGTGAACACCCAGGCCTTCCTTGGACTCCGAAAATATGTCTATGAAACCTAAGCAGATAAAATCCATGTTTGGTGTTTTGGGGACCCTACCACAATAGTTTCCACATCCCCTGCCGGGCAGCCTATCTGAATTGGCTGAATTAAAAACAACCATTAAGAATCTTCATTGATACTTTCAGCTTTAATCATTTAAAAATCTAAACAAGTTTTTAAGAAATGAACCAGTAGTAATCTCAATTTAAAAATTAATTTTATTTGCATTTAACAGAATTTTAGAAGACTTAAAATAATGATTGTTTAATACAAACTTGAAAAATTTATAAGCACTTAAATACTAACTAAAAGTTTTTAAAGAAGTTCTGCATATAAAATAAATGCTAGGAATAAAGTTTACCACATTAAAAAGTAAAAGCATAACAAGCTTTTACACTAAGCTACGGAAAATAATAATAGCGATAATATAGCCACTACCCTGACCACAATTTCCGATGGCATTTTATAGTTTATCAGGTACTTCCACACACATCATCTCATCAGGTCCTCACAAGAAGGTGAGGAATGCAACAAAGCTACTGGTATCTTTGTTTTACAACTGAGGAAAGTGAGGCTCGGGTGATACAGCAAGACAACAAAAAAGGGGTAAGACCAGAAACTCCTTTGCATTGCCTCCAAGTGCTCTTTCCACCATTCCAGTTTTTTCTTGCAAGTGTGACTCTCTGGAGTCTGCCCCATCTGTCCATCCCTAGCCACTGCCCAGGCTCTGGCCTCCACATCTCCTGTTCATACACCTATCCAAATTTTTTAAGTGGCTTCCCTTTGTCTGGCATTAACCTAAATAATCTTATAAAACCACAAAACAGACCATATCTACCCCTGTTTAAATGCCTTTAATGGTTCCCCATAGCCTATAATAATATGCCTTGAACTGAGGTGTCTAGAACCCAGAGGGGTACTAGGGTTAAGTGAAGAGAAGATAAACATGACAGCTTTTCCTGGAGCTCAGATACACTTTCAGATTTGAAGGAATTTTTTTCTTTTTTCACTTTCTAATGAATCGTAACATTCAGAACAAAAAGTATATATATTATAATTGTATCGCTTGATGAACTTCCACAAACCGAACACATCCATGCAAGCAGCACCCAGAGCAAAACTCCAGAAGTCTGTAGGAAAAATTGTTTTTAAATGTAAACCAAACAGATATATTACAGCGGAATGAAATTTTGCAATAATTTAAAACGAAACATGAGACTGAGGAGAAATTCTGCACTTGAAGCGGCCCATTTTGACTATGTCCCCTATACAAACCCTGGAGACATGGGTTTGACTTCCCAGGACTCAAAAATCGATGTCATCTCTTGCCTTCTTTATAGTTTTTCTTTTCTTAGCAAACTCCCACAGTAATGTCCAAACTACACATTATGGCACTGCTGATGTTGCACTGATATGCTCAGAACCCATGTGGAAAACAGACTTGAATCTTGTAATGGGAAATTTTTTTTACATGTTGAAACAAGCAATGAATTCAGGAAAAATGCTGTCTCTCTTTTAAAAACAAAGCACCAATACAATGAGATATGAAAGAAACAACTTTCAGTCTGGGTTAGAAAGAGGAACTAGGAAACTGAAATCCCACCAGAGAGGTGAGTTCAGCTTACTAAGGTTTGTACTGAGACTGTGATAAAACAATTCTTTTAAGTTGGGTGTTGACAGAAAATTATGAGTAGAAAGTCCTAAGTCACGATTCTACTGTGTAAGCACCTTGGGATCTGGACCCTAAATTTTTCTACCCTAATCTCCCCCTTTCTCCACAGTCACCCAGAGCAACAGTGCACTGAACATTATCTGTTGGTGGATTCCCTGGTCTCCCCTCCCTTCCCTCTCTTCCCCAAATTTTTCTTTTAAGTGTCCAAATGAAGCTCCTGATACTGCCCACATGCTGGTAGTGCAAAAGTGGGAGATATGTAAATGCCAAGATATATGGTAGTTAAACATAATTTAAAGCATAATTTTAAGTGCCAGGAGAATAGAAAAAAGTTAACATGTACAGGCAACCCATAATGCTTTATAAAAAGTATGTAATTAACCAATGTACTGTATACTTGAAACTAATTAAAATATGTAAATTTATTTTTTTAAAAGTATGTAAGTAAAGACAATTTCAGGAAGAATAAAAATATGCGTTCCTTAGTAGGACACAGAAACCATCCTTCCCTAGCTCAATACAACCTCAGCAGTAAGCCAGAGAGGTCAAGGGCAATCGGATTTACAATCTGATTTGCCTCCATTGCTGCCCCAGCCAGGCTCTACACTAAGTATTATGACACCAAATGCACAGAGCAGAAAAAGTTCTTAGATAAGATAATCAAACACTAAAAGGATGATATGCAAAGGTTTTTGTTTTTCTTTTCTTTCAAATTTAATTGTTTTCTCACTAAAGAAATTAAAAGGTAATTTTTATTATATCTCTTTCTTCTGAGCCCCCAAAAGAAATCATACAAAAATATAGGCAAAGTTTTCCATACATATAGTACAGAAGAAGTATTGCTTAATTTTAAGCTATTTTTATTTTTACTTAAATTTCAGAGTTAAAGCTTTCTAAAAAAAAAACACTGAGTGCCTAACATGTGCCAAAAAATGTGCTAAATGTGAGGACACAGAAGAAATAAAAGATCCCTGTCTTCACAGAGCTCACAATATAAGAATAAAGAAGACACTTAACAAATAGTTAAGTAATGAATTAATTAATTACAATGCTCACATGTTACCAAAAAAAAAAAAAAAAAAGCAGAATGCTAAGAAAACATAAAACCCCTACATGTAAGCCAAGAAAGGGTTCTTGAGAGAGTGAAATAAAGAGATCCATTAAAGACGGTAGTCTCATGACCAAGGTTCACAAAAATGGTAGAACTGCTCAACCATTGCTGTATTGGGGAACAAAAGAGATAATTACACTGAATACTAATTCAGATCATGTGCCTGATGAAGATTCTTGGAGAAGCATGTTTATTTCATGGTGCCCACAAGCTTGCCTTATTACAACCCATAGTACAGCAAAGTTCATTTTGGGTCTAGGAGAGTGCTCTTTAGCATCTGGCACTCAGATGAGGGCCTTACCTGGAACAAGAGAACACGCCTGCAGTTGTCTGATGATGTGGCTCAACTCCCCCTGAAGATTAGCTCCACTGGAATTCTTGAGGGTCTCCAACATGTTCTCAGCATCAACTGTACCATCACCCTCAGCATCAAACTGGGCAAAAGCCTACAATGTAAAAGGATGAAGAAAATCAGGTCTGTTTCAAATTTTGAAATTTTTTATTCTACAGCTCTCAAGACCAGTGATTTTTGTTGTTGTTGTTGTTGTTGAAGAGTCCATATATGTTACTCAAAAAAACAAATTCAGGATAAATAACTCATTGTGTTTTGCAAAACATATATTAATAAGTATTACACGTGTATATACAATTTTATTATTTCATCTCTCTTTCAAAATATTAAACCCTCTTCCCCCAAATAATTTCAGAAGAAAGAAACCACTGCAAAATTTTTCAACTGGTTACGAAGTACCAAATATAAAACTAGAATTAGAAAGAAGTGCCTTAAAGTAGCACCTAAAGTTTAGCTGGGCTTTTCCTTTTAAACATTCTTTGGATGAGAACTAACTTGATCTATCTACTTTAAGGTTCTGTTTTCACTAATCTTTAACCATAATCTAACTTGCTCCCTGCTCATATTAGGTTATCTGGGAAACTGGGTACAGAATGGGATTTCACTTGAATCCTGCTGTCACTAACTAGTCATGTAACCTTATACACATTTCTTTACCTCCATAAAGTTCCTCTTCTTGATCTGAAAGATGGAGCAAATATTACCACACTCACAGGCTGTTCTCTGGATTAAGTAAGGTGAACAGAGCCCAATATAGGGAAAGCACAGTAGCAGTGCGAAGTGTTCCCCTACTTTTTAACCTGCAATGTTACCTGCACCAGTTCCCCAACCCCACTCCCTCTCACATCCTACAAGACTTTCCTCACTTAGCAACTGCCACCTCTCCCCAGATCTCAATCCTTCCCTCATCAGTGGTTTCTTTCTGCTGATTACACTCCCTCATAGATCTCCCTCACCAAGAAATATTTCAGGAGTCTTCTACCCTCTTTTCTAAGTAAACCTCTTTCTTCCTTAAAACTACTGCTTCCTTTTCCTTTTTTCCTTCCTACATGAAATACAAAAATCTCCCCTGAGGTTTCATGACCGGCACAAATACCTCTATTTCCATCACAGACCTCTGAACAATGCAGTGTTTAATAAGAACATATGCAAATCCCTGTGTTTGGATCCAAAAACCATGGATATAAATGCAGGATTGGGGACTGAAGCCAATCCTGTGAAAAGACGGCAGCATTCTTTTTGCCTCTACTCAAGCTGATAAGATTATCCAAAAAGTTAATAGGGTCAGTCTACACTAATGGTATAGTGTAGGTATAATGTCTAAGGAAGAAAAGATGTCTTGTTCTTTTCTGATTAGATCCAATCAGAAAAGATGAGTTTAGTTTGGAAGCTATACACCAAAAGGAAATGAAACATAGGAGATCAGAGGAAAGAGACCATGATGGAGAGAAGACTACAAACTACCCTGTGAGGAACAGCCGAAGGACCACAAAATCTTTAGTGTGGAGAGAAGATGACTAGCAGTAACAGAATCTTTCTATTCAAACATCTGACAGGTTGTCACAGGAAGAAGAAGTTAAAGTTAATGTCATTACAATAGGAGTCAGAGGGGGAAAAGATCATCATAAAAATGAACTTGTCTATTGTTGGTGGGTTATAAAGACGGCTTAAGAGGCTCTGGGAAGGAATGCCCACTTCATCCCTCAAGGCTTCAGAGCAACAGCTGGACAACCACCCATCATGAATGTTCAAAGAAGTCATACTGTGGAATCTAGAGAACAGAATAAACAACAAGCTAACTGAGAGCATTTTGATGGTTGTCAGCTGGGGAGGTGGTGGGGGACTGGTGAAGGTAAGAAGGGATTAAGAAGTACAAATTGGTAGTTAAAAAATATTCATGGGGATGTAGAGTATAGCATGGGGAATATAATCAGTAGTATTGTAATACCATGTATGGTGTCAAATGGATACTAGATTTATCAAGGTGATCATTTAATAAGTTATATAAATGTTGAATCACTGTATTGTACACCTCAAACTAATATAATATTGTAAGTCAACTATAATGGAAAAAATATATAAATATTTTTAAAAAGAAGTCATAGTGAACAAACACTTTTGCTCCCTCCTGAAATCCCACTAAGACAATATTATAGAGCCATTTTTTAAAGCACAAGGACAAAAAGGATAGGAGATGATGTAACAGCAATGAAGTTTTGGAAGCTGCAAAGCAGATGGATGAGTAGTCCCAAAATGGTTGACCTAAGAAACTGGAATCCTAAAGTAGACTGGACAAAGTTGAAAAACAAGCTGCTTTACATGGCAGGACTCCAAAAAACTTAGGAGTTGGCAGTAATAGGTACTGCTGGAAGTGGAGGTATTGGTGTAAAGTCTATTTTAAAAAGCAGTTAGAACTGTTTGGATAAATGCCAATCTTAAGGAGTCTATGGGCTTTCTTTTTGAGGAAAAAGGATGATAGTTGGGTTTTGTGTGTGTGTGTGTGTGTGTTTGTGTGGGTTTAAAGAGTTCTTAACTTTTTGAGCTATATAATATAAAATATCTGCTTCAAAATAATTTTGAGAAAGTAGCAGGGATTAGACAAAATAAAAGCAGTCTTACCTTGGTAATTGATGAAACTGGCTAACAGGTACGTGGGTGTTCATTTGACTCTTATCTGTACTTTCTTATGTTTAAAATTTCTTTAAAAAGAAAAAAAAAAAAACAGATTCCCAGATCCCCAGATCTTCTTCCCAATTGTGGCAGAAGCTTAGGTGGTTGATTCTCTGGAGAGAGTAGTACAGAGTCTCTGGACTAGGAAACACCAGGCACAGTTGAATGTGTGAATATACTACACTGCAAATAGGGGGATTCATGTTTACATGCTAAATGTTTAAGACTAAACTTTCCCCTAGAGCTCCCAGAATGCTCGCAGCCAATCTCATACCCTCTATGCAAAAGACTGGAAGAGTTTGCTCTGAGGCACCTGACGAGGCCAAGACAACAGACCTACAGATGCTGGCACTGGAGGGCTCTCAGTGAAAGGGCCCAACCAGTTCATCTCACAGTGAGGTTCACTGATCAACAAGCCAGACGCATAGAACATCCATCTTTTTAGTGCTCCATTCTTTAATATGATGAACAGCCCAGGACCACCAGGCATGAGGAAAGGCTTAATATGAAACAGAAAAAGCAATCTGGAGAAAAGAAAGGACTATGCAAGGAGAATAAAACTTCAAAAGGGTTATCATTAATATCGTCATAGAAACATTAAAAAAATATTTTTAATATCAGCTTTATTGAGGTATAATCCAATACTGTAAAGTTCACCCCTTTAAAGTGCACATCCAGTGGGGTTTAGTATATTCAGAGCTGTGTAGCCACCACCACCACTATCTAATACTAAAGGATATTGCAACTATGAAAGATCAGGATACTATTAAAAAAAGGATATATAGAAAATTTTTACAAGCTCCTGAAAATTAAATATCACAGTAAAATTAAAATCTCAATAGATTTTAGAAGATAAATATCATTAGACTGGAAGATAAAGTTGGCTAAAGTGCCCTGAAAGTAGAGCAAAAAGAAAAACGATGAAAACCGAGAAAGAAAAGAGAAGAAAAACCAGACCAGTCAAGGTGGTGCAACACACAAATAATAAGCTCTTGAAAAAGTGAACACAGAAAATGGCGGGGAGGAAATCATAATTGTTATGATTCAAGATAACTTCCCCAACTGAAGGACACAAGTTTTGTGACTAAAGAGGCTGAATATCCTACACAATGAATAGAAAGCAAATCTTAATTAAATTTCATAACATTGAGAGGAAAGGGAAGTTTCTACTTCCAGGGAGAAGACACAGTTTCCATGTAAAAAGTCAAGACCAAAATGAGACTGATTCAGCAGTTACACTGGAAGCCAGAAGGCAATGAGAGCAGTAGCTTTAACATTCTGGGGGCACACTTTCTAACTCAGAAGGCTTAGCCACAATACCATCAATTGCTAAAAAGTAAAATAAAGACATTCTTATACATACTAGGTTCTGAAAAAAAATGAACTACATAACACTCACTTATTCAGAAAGCTACCAGAAGATGTGGCCACCAGAATGAAGGAGTATGTCAAGAAAAAGGAAGAACAGGATCCGACCAAGGAAGAAAATGAAACCCTAGATAATGGAGATCCCAAGATGACATCCGCACAGTAGATCTAGAGAATATCAAGTACAATTGAGGATGCTCAGAAGGCTCTGGGAAACAGAACTTTGAAAACAAAACTGATAGAATACCCATGTGTTTGAACATACTGAATGTATGAGTAGAAATTTAGACAACTGGCAGAAAATCTGGGATTAAATTAATGATAAAAGACAAAATATTAAGCAAAAGAAAACTACCAATTCAATGGCTAACTCCAGAGAAAATAAAAAGATATATAAAAAAGGAAAAGTAATCACTACATGGCCTAGTTATGTATAGAATTTATATAATCATAATAATGCAAACATTAGGAGCAATCTAAACAAAATTGAAACAAGTCTTTTGAGAGGACAGAAAATGTGCAAGTATGGACAATAACAGGAAGGTGAAAAACAACTGAAATCGTTCTATGGGGGGGAATAAATTAGATAAAGCCTAAAACTGAAAACTCATAAAGAAGTAATATAAACACATGATATGTTGATGTACAGATATATAGTAGTAAAGAACCAGCTAAGAGCTGAAGAGTGATTATTCTTGGAGAATGACACATTAGGATAGATGAGCAGAGGACCATTGTTTTTTGTGTAAGTCTCATAGACTGTATATTCTATGAGTGATAAAAATAAAAATAAAAAAATTTAAAGTGTCCACTTCAAGCATGGGATGAACTGGATGAGTAGATTTAAAACTTTTTAAAAGCAGTATAACACTTGCTCCTCTCTAAATACAATTTTATTTACACTGGATATATTGGCCATAAAAGTAGATTACTGGGACAAATGGACAAATTTGAACATGGACTAGATATTAAACAGAAATAAACTGACAAGAAAAGGTGGATACCATTAACTGAAAAAAGTAAGCTACAAAAGAATATTAGAGTCTAATCTCAGGTTAGTGTGGGAAAAAAGCAAATATGCACTTCCTGCATTGGTACAAAAAATGTGTGTGTGTGTGCATGTATGAATATGCATTTAAAACCCAAAAGAATATCAAGATGTTAAGAGTGGCAATATGGCAATCTACATATGTTGCTTTTGTAATAATAGAGGGGAGTTTTTAAATATTAGGACATTATGCTGCTTTTATAATAATAAAGGAGAGTTTTTAATATTAAGACATTTTAAGCACAATCCTGCTATAAAAAGTGGAGCCAGGGGATAAAGAAGGAGGTAGAACAGCAGTCCAGACTGTGTCTGCCCTGAGACCCCATAGTGTGAATGCTACAATATCAGATAATAGCTACTTCTCAACTTTTTCACATGATAGCACAGGGAGAAAACAATATTTGTCTCACTTAAGGTCTGAGGGGATTAGAAGAGCTTTAACCCATTCAGTTGGGAATGACATACGTTTTGGAAAGTTCTGAATTAATATTTGAGCATTTGCTAAATTCCAGGCACTGCGCATAGTATCAATTATTTCTCATAAAGGTAATGGTACTTACTACTGACTTCCCCATTTTATAGTTGTACAGAGAGGTCAGAAAACTTGCCCAGTGTCATACAGCCAGTATTTGAATCCAAGGCTCTAGAGTTCATGTTCTTCACCATGACTCCATTCTCCTTCCTTTACCAGATAACCCCTGGGGTTCCTTGCAGTCTGGAGACCAACTGCTTGAAACCTCTCTATTTGTTCTATCTCTTTCCTCCATCTATAAAACTTGCTCTCAGCAACTTTTGCCCATGGTAACACAATATTAACCCTAAAAATGAGCCTTACTCTCTCTAAATCTCAAGGCAGCATTCAAGTTCTACTTCCACCCAAATTTCTGCACTTCTAGTGCTACCTGCACTTCAAGTGCTGTCTGGTTCCCAACTTCCTGCATAAGTTCTTCTGTTTATTGCTGATAAAAAATCTATACAAGCAAGGCAATAAAAATAGTGACTTTTTGCTATTTTTAACAGACTCTGTTGGTCTGTGAATAGTTAATGAATACAATAAAAAGAATTTTCAAACAACAAAAAACCAAGACATTTTGGGTGAGGAAAAAAAACAGAACAACTTTGCTAACAGTTTCACCAAACAAATATATAGTTTCCTAATATTTAGAAACTGTCCTTAAAGAAACATACAGGTTTTAAAATCTAACACTTAACATCTTTCACAAGACTTCATAGAACCCAATTTACTCACACACTCATTCAACACTATGTGATAAGCGTCCATTATATACGTGACCCCAAGCTTGTCTCTGTGCTTATTAAGATGAACAGGACATAGTCTTTGCCCTCCAAAATCCTCACAGCCTAGGACAAGACAGATCTGTAAACCAACAACAGTAATGTGATAGGTGTGACAAGTATAATAGAAGTAACAGCATACACAACTGTAACAGCTAATATTTACTGAGCGTTTACCAGGCTCTGGACAAAGTCCTAAGTACCTCATCTGGTTCAACTCACATTCTCCACAACAACCCTAAAGGTAGGTCCTACCCTTTTACTAGTAAGGGACAGAGGGGTTAAGTATTTTGTTCAAGGCCACATGGTTGGTACTAGCAAATGAAAGAGCTTGAATGTGAATCTTGGTATGATTTGGGACTCCATATTGTCAACCATGACACCATGAGCTAACAGACACTTCAGACGCCAGAAGTCCAGAGAGGGGGAGGGGCATTCAGGGAAAATGCCCTGAGAAAATAACCCTTGAACTGAGCTTTAATAAATAATTAGGAATTTGCCAACATATGAAAACAGGGAGGCCATCCTGGGTAGAGGGGATAGCATGTGAGCATAAATGCAGAGTGCACAGCAGATTGTGAGAACTATAATTGCTTGGTGTGGCTGGAAAGGAGGCAGAGGTGGGAGATGAAGAGATGGCCAGAGGTCAGAAGAGAGAGCCTGGCCAACCAGGCTGAGATCTCACAGTAAGGATACAATGAAGCCACTGGAGAACATAAAGGGTGGACAGGGCTGATCATCCCTGATCTAGATAAACTCTCATACTGGAATGGACCTACAAATCTCTTGAAATATGTGCCTTTGTACTATATGAACTCCTCCACTGTCTCTCTAACAAACACTGGTGATGGAAGTGCATGTCATCTGGCTAGTTCTGACAGCAACAACTCTCTTCTCTACATAATTAGTAGAAATCTGCCTTTCTGATGTTACCACCCTGTGATGCCAACTCTGCCCCCAAACAGCCTGAAGACCATTGAAAACAGTAATCAGATCCTCTGAGTTTCCCCAAACTCTCCATTCTTTCAACCAATTCTTCGTCTGCTGTGGTTTTAGTCTCATTACCATCCTAACTGTCCACTCTGGAATTCCACCAATTTGAAGATAAACCTCAGAGCACTGCTTCTTAAGTTTCATTGGCTTACCCACTATAAAAATATATTTTGTCCAGTAGAGATGACATAGTAGATAGATGCTACGTTGGCCTCCTCTCACAACAACAAAATTACAACTAAATTACAGAACCATCACTGGGAGTTGTCTGAGGTCTGGCGAAACAGAAGCCCTACAACTGTGGACGTACAGAAGATGCTACCTCAAGACTGGTAGGAGGGGCAGAGAAGCAAAATGGGCTGGTCCCACAACTGCATGGGGCGGTTGAGAATCAAGAGGGATATCTTGGCTGCAGAGGTCTCCCTGGAGGAGTGAGGGGTCCCAGACCTACATTGGGCTCCCCAACCCAGAGTTCCAATGCCAGGAAGTGAAATCCCCATGGCCTCTGGCTGTGAAAACCAGCAGACATTGTGGCTGAGTGAGATGGAGGGCTGCAGGAGTCGCAAACATTCCTCTTAAAGAGCCCACTCACATGGACTTACTCACTGAAGGACTCACTTACTCTGAGCTCCAGTGCTGGGGCAGCTGCTCAAGAAGTGTTAGAATATTTGGGGAGGAACTGAACTATCTATCAGTGTGATGGCTGGAGTGGTGGCTTTCTGAAGGACAGAAATGCTAGCAGAGTCCGTTGTTCCTTTGTGGAACCCTCCCCTCTCCTGGTGTGCGGATGCAGGCTGCCACATCTGAGTTCCATCAACCTGGCTATCACAGGTCCCGTCCAGATGATTCCGAAACTCTTCCCCTCCCATCTTACAGGCCAATCCAAGCTGCCTTCAGTGTTTTTTTCCCATACAAAAAACTGTCTTGACATATGTTGTGGACTTTCCTAAAATATCTTAAAGGTTCACAAAACTCAAACAAGCAGCATCTAGCTTTGGTGTGTGCCACACCTCTTGCTGAGCAGCACCAAGCACGGCACTGGCACTAGTGGCAGTCATCCTTGGTTCCCAGCTTGGTCTCTCAAAGTACCTCTAAGCCCAGCATGGGTGGCAGCCATCTGTAGATTGCCTCGTGACTCTTGCCAGGTGGCCCTGGGCAGTGCACAAGCCATGACTGAACCTGGCCAGCCTATGGGTCCCTCCCAGTAAGCCCTTGGACTGGCATGTCCAGTGCCCAGCTTTGACGAAAGCTGGAGAATCACTGAGGGCTCCATCTGAAGAGGACACATCTGAAGAGAAGACTTGGCAGATACCAGAGCCCTGCTAAAGTGAATCCTGCTCCACAGGGTCAGCCCTCACCAATCCTCACAATCAACTGGCCTGTGGGTCAATCCCTCCCATGATGTGCAAACAGCAACTAAGGCTCAACTACAACAGGTGGGCACACACAACCCATATAAGGAACACACCTTGGATACCCAGCTCAGGTAACCAGGGAAGACTGTGCCCCACAGGATGCCTGCTACATAAAGCCATTCTACTAAGACCAGGAGACTTGGGAGCCCTACCTAACAGATAGAAATAGATGCAGGGAGGCAGCCAAAATGGAGAGACATGTCCCAAATAAAAGAACAGAAAAAAGCTCTAAAAAAAAGAACTCAACAAAATGTAGACAAGCAATCTACCAGAGGGATAGTTCATAACACTAGTTATAAGGATGCTCAAGGAACTTAGGGAAAGAGTAGATGAACTCAGTGAAAACTTTAACAAAGAGACAGAAAACATAAAAATGGAAATAGAAATTATAAAAGGGAATTAGTTAGAAATGAAGAATACAATATCTGAATTGAAGAGTACATCAGAGGGAATCAATGTAGTGAATGAAGCAGAGGACTGAATCAGTGATTTAGAAGATAAGGTAGCAGAAAAAACCCAATCTGAACAACAACAAGAAAAGAGAATCCAAAAAAAGGAAGATAGTTTAAGGGCCTCTGGGACAACATCAAACGTAACAATATTCACATCACAGGGGTACCAGAAGGAGAGAGAACCTACAACTCCAGGAAGCACAGAGAATCCCAAACAAGATGAATCCAAAGAGGCCCATGCCAAGACAACCATTATTAAAATGCCAAAGGTTAAAGACAAAGAGACTCTTAAAAGCTGCGAGAGAAATGCAGTTAATTCCCTTCAAAGGAGCTCCCATAGACTGTCAGCTCATTTCTCAACAGAAACTTTGCAGAACAGAAGGGATTGGCAAGAAATATTCAAAGTGAAGAAAAGCAAGGACCTACAGCCAAGATTACTCTACCCAGCAAAGGTACCATTTAGAATCAAAGGACAGATAAAGAGCTTTCTGGATAACGAAAAGCTAAAGGAGTTCATCACCACCAAGCTAGTATAACAGTAAATGCTGGAAGGATTTCTTTAAGAAGAAAAAAAAAATATGTATCAAAAATATGAATAATAAATGGCAGTAACTACTTATCAACAATCACTTCAAATGAAAAAAGAATAAATGTTCCAATCAAATGATAATAGGGTGACTGAATGGAGAAGAAAACAAGACCCTTACATACACTGCCTACAAGAGACTCACTTCAGATTGAAAGACACAGAGACTGAAAGCAAAGAGATGGAAAAAGATATTTCATGAAAATGAAAATGAAAAAAACTGGGGTAGCAATACTTATATCAGACAAAATAGATTTTAAAGCAAAAGCTATAACAAAAGACAAAGGACCCAATAATCCCACCTCTGGGTATTTATCCAAAGAAATACAAAACACTACTATGAAGGGACATGTACATACATATGTTCATTGCAGCATTATCTACAATAGCTAAGATACGGAAGCAACTTGGGTATTCATCAGTAGATGAATGGATAAAGAAAAGATGGTACATATATACAATGGAATATACTAAGCCATCAAAAAGAATGAAATTTTGACATCTGCAACAACATGGATGGACCTAGAGGGTATTTTGCTGAGTGGAGTAAGTCAGACAGAGAAAGACAAATGCTGTATGATTTCATTTACATGTAGAATTTAAGGAATACAATAAACAAAACAGAAACAAACTCATAGATCTGAGGCTTGCCAGATGGGAGCGATGTTTAGGGGGTGGGGTGTGAAAGAGGGAAAGGGATTAAGAAGTAGAAATTGGTAGTTACAAAATAGGGGGATGTAAAGTATAGCATAAGGAACATAGTTGATAACATAATAACTATGTATGGTGTCAGATGGGTACTAGATTTATATAACTTTGTAAGTTATATAAATGTCTAATCACTATGTTGTACATCTGAAACTAATATAATATTGTATGCTAACTATAATTTAAAAATAAAAAATATTTTAAAAAATTATTAACTATGTCACCATAAATTAAAATATTTACCTTTAAAAAAAGAAATACATTTTGTATCATAATCCAGTATACATATATGAAAATTTTGTGAAACAATGTAGTACTATCTCATAAAATATTACATGCTCTGGTATTTTCTATTCCATTCTATTGTTTCACTTTTTAACATTTTTAAATCTATGACTAGATTTCCAACCCACTAAAGGGATAGTTTGAAATTTACTGCCCTAGAATGTGGGGCCCAAAACTCAACTCAATATACTAAATCTAATCTAACAATGCAAAGTCAATCAAATCTACTTTTGCCTCTCTAAAAGCAGAACGATGCCCCCTATTTCCATTGGGTCAATATCCATGCGTATAGTATCTATGCAGACAGCAAACTGATCTGCTGTACTCTTCTTCCTCCTCTCCTGATTCAGGTCTTTTCCTATCACACTTTCTGCACACTTTGTCATCCACATGATAACTATTCAGCAGAACCCAAGAGTAGGCACCATGCTAGCCAGCATGTGAGAGATGAAAAGTGTAACACAGAATAAGAAGAAATCTAGATTAGAATATGATACCATTTGATTGCTTACTCTCTGAGACCTAGGACAAGACTCTTGGCCCCCTTTAAGTCTCAACTCCTCATTCCACCAATCTTTCTTCATAGCTTGTGAGGACCCAAAGGTTTCACAAAAAAGGCTATGCCTAATAAACTGCAAAGAATTGCTATTCCAATCTAGTTAAAAGGCCATTGCAGACACAGAAAAATAAAAGTGGGCTGGCTGACTTCAGATTTCCATCCATCTGCCTTGGCCTAAGGGCTGCCTGGGGCAGGACTCAGACCATTCCTGTTGACCCTCCTTAACCATGATTGGGATCAGGACTATTGTACATACATAAGAATGTGTCAAAAATTATCACACACTGGAACTGTGGGCTCAGACCAGCAGAATGCAATGTACCAGGCTGCACAATGGTTCAACTTAGGAGAAACACTCCATCCGAAGTCTGGATCTGTATCTGGTCCCAGTTCTGCCACTTGTTGACTAAGGTCATTATCCATTTAAGGCCTCATTTTACTCATCTGTAAAAATGTCCACATCTAAGTGAAGTAGTGAAAGGGCTCTCAGATAGAAGATGGAGTAAACAATCCTAGTGTGGAACTAGAACAACAGAGAACACTAGTAGCAACATTTATGCAGCATTAAGTATGTGCCAGGCACTGTTCTAGGTGCTTCATATAAACTAATTCATTTTATCCTCATATGAACTATATAAGGTCATGTAGTTTGAGGATGTGGAATTAAGATCTGCCCAGAAGCAGGTTGACTCCAGGACCCAATTCCCAAGCTCAGTCTAAAGAACTGTGGAATGGGTAGACTTAAAAAGCCGCACACTGCTGATACTGTTAGCAGGCTAACTACACAGGTTGCAAGCAATGGTTACTAAGGTCCCAGTCAACTCAGACTCTAGACTAGGTGCCAGTGGAGTATCATTCCCAAAATTTGCTATGGTCTCTCTCACTTCAATATATTGTACCTGTACCTTTTAAATGGAACATCTCTTTCTTCCTCTGCCTGGAAAATTCTTACAGCCTCTCAAGCCTTCGTTTGGTGAAGCCTTTCTCAAACTCCATGCTACTATTAAATGCTTCTCTGTGGTCCTTGAAAATAGAAAGGGCTTAGGATGCAGGAAAGGGCTAAAGAGGGGAGAAATTCTAACATACATGGGAAATAGTGAATAGACCTGGCTGGGAGATAAGAGCAGAAGGGTATAAAGATGTAAATGCTAGACTGACATTTGATTCTGAAGGCTAAGGGAGGCCACTGAAGTTTCTAAAGCAATACAGTACATGATGAGGAGGTATTCTGAAAATCAGGGAAAGGCAAAACAAAGCTGTGACCTTTCCTCTGTAGCTCTCTTGGACCATGAATTTCTCCAAAAGAAGCCAATATCACCATCCCCATCACAGAAAAGCATTCAGGGCCAAAATAACCTCCAATTAACCAAGGATCTTTCTCTTCAACACTGTCTCATCATCATTAATGGCCTTCATTTACTAAAGGCTTCCTGTATGCTGGAGCAGAGCAGGCAGGTGGCTAGGGGGCCTCATAGCCTAGTTGCAGAACAAGACCAGACAGTGTGCTCTAAGTGCCAAGTGACCTGTATAGAAGAGGAAACAAGAGCCTCAAGGGTAGGCCATCTGAATCATGCCACAAGAAAGGCTTGGTCCTGACCAGATGACAATACCATGACAGGGAATCTTGAAAAACTGAGAGAAGCAAAGTTCACACACAGGACAAAAACGGTGTCCCACTGGCTAGGGCAAAGGTAGATGAGGTCAGACAGGGAGGCAGGCCAGCCTGTGGGCTCCCACCCATTCAGAGGATCCCTCAGCCAGTGGGAGTGCCTGCAGGCTTCAATCTAAGGGTAAGCAATGCTTGTAGCCTGCTTCATCTTTATGGTGCATACACAAATCTCTCACACTCTGTGTCTTGAAGGAGTAGAGAATTACATCAGCATAATTATATTTGCATAGTTCTTGGGCTCAGAGCCATTCTAAATCAGCTGATTAATACTCCTGACATAATAACACCAAGATGGCATTTTTCTCCAAATTTCCTCTAAACTCAACAGTGACTAAGAGCCTTTTAAAGTTTTCACTGAAACTATATTTAACTGTTTCTTTCAATGTCAAGAAACATCTCATTATTAAAAGGTTACAGACTGAATATAAATATGAGGTTGGAGCATGAGAACAGCACCATATTCAATCTGTTAAATCAAACTGAGGACACTATAGGGGAAAACACAGAGCACTGGCTATGAGCCAGGACTGTGCTAAGACAATAAATAAGTAAATAAATGGTCCTTCCCTCAGAGTTTACAAAGTGAATTTCACAAAGTAGGCAACAAATCTAATATAGCAAATCAATAAAATAAGACATATACATATTAAATTCCTACCTTAGAGCCATCTGCTATCATCCTGTGTTCAACACTTCTTTCTGCCCTAGAGTCTACATGATTTTCTGGAAGCATATCATATTAAGAGCACAAATATCTAATCCCTAATCTCTGATGTCGAATAAGAGTTTAATTTTAACTCTACTCCTCTTCTGCATAAATCAATAAAATATCGCTTCCTGTGAGTCCTTCTCCATGGACCACATCTACCATGAAAAAGGTGTGCTGTACTATAAAATAACGTTTCCAACTTTGGTCCATAGTACAACACCAAGAACTTCTTTAGGACACCACCTCAAGCAGCTAAGGTCATCAGAATGTGAAGGCAAGACAGCTGGGTAGACATGAAGGGCAATGCAAATTAGCCCAAAGAACCAACATGGAAAACATGGAAACTCTTAGCATTATGATAATAAATAATATAAACCAATAATAACCTGCGCTACCATGCTAGCTCTCATAAAATAAATGAAGGGAAATAACTAATCGTTTTAGTTGCTGCTATAAAGACATTACTATTTCACAAAACCCTTAAACTTGTATTAAAATATCATATTTCAGAAGCTTAGATGTAGAATTAACTAAGACACAGAAATGTATACTTATTCAAGTTAAAGGGCAGATTATTTTTAAATAAATGAACCAAATGCATAGCTAATTTTTTTAAATATTATGAATATAATTACCCCCTTATTTATAGACAAGACAACCACTGTGAGATTATCCCAATCATTAGGTTTTTAAACCTTGGTTAAACCTTCACATTGAGTCAGAATCACTCTCTTCAACTAACCAGTGCTAACCAGTGGAAGTCACCAAATGTTGATACTAACCCAAGCCCCAACTTACCCACTCCAAATCAAATAAAGGTAAATAGGCTTCAAGAAAAATACATGTTGCTTTTTCTCCAATTTGGATTTCCCATGCTAGGCTTCCCTTAGAATGAAGGGGAAAATAAAAGAAGTGTGTATCCTTAAGATTAAATAAGAACCATCATAGAAAACCAGTTCCTTAAAGGAAAAAGAATGCAAAACCTAATGTGCCAAAACCTAATTTCAATTCTTACTTAAGTCCCTGAACCCTGCAGAGTCCTCGGTTTTCTCCTCAGTTTAGTAGCTGTCGTCACTCACCTGCCCCCCATGGTTGGCCTAAATTATTAGACATCATTTATTTGAATATGTTGTAGAGAATAAGGTGAGATAATTATATGGATGTGAAAGAAGACTTTCAAGTACACTTTTTGAGTGTTCTGTATATAGATACTTAATACCCTGTGACACACCTCTAGACTGTCCCAGGGATTTTTATAAAAGTAAAATAAGAACTCAACATTTTACAAATCACCAGTTCTTACTGCTATGCTTATGACTCCTTCATGTTTCTTTATGCTACAAATGTGACTAGTATGATTTTGAGTTTTGTAGAGGAAAGTATAAGCACTTAAAACTTTTTCTTCCTATATATTTCCTTAGTTACAGTGGCTAAATGACCTTTGGATTTAACTACGCTAAACAGTCCACGGACTACCTCTAAGAGAGCTATTTACGAAAGAGGAAAAAAAAAAACCTCATCAGAATAAGAGAAAACAAAGTGGCTATCTTTCTTGTGAAACCCCACTGTGCAAATACATGACTCTGTACATCATGCAGTCTTCTCTCCTAAGCTCCAGATTCACATACACAATCACCTAAGAGTTATCTCTACTTAGCTGTTTCATAGATACACTAAACTCAACATGGCCAAATTGAACTCATCTTCCCTCTCCAAAACTTCCCTTCCCAAAGGCTTCTTTTCTCAATAAACAGCACTATCATCTTTCCAACTGGTCAGGTCAGTAATATCAGTCATCCTTGATTCTTTTTTCCTACTAATCCTATATTCACACCTAAGTCTCAAGAACTGCTTATTCTACTTCCTAAATCAGTCTCAAAATTGTTTACTTCATATCACTTTGGCTGCCACCGCCCTAGTTCAAGCCACCCCATCTCTTACCTCAACTGTCATAATAGCCCCCTAACTGGTTCTCCATAAGGCAGCCACAACCATTGTGGCACTTTATTTAAAACACCATTGTTTCCAAACTCCTATTTAACAGAGACTGCAAAGGACACCCATGATCTTATCTCTATTTCTCTAACCTTGTTCTCCCCTTCCCACATTCTATGATCTAGCCACATGAGTGAAAGACTGCTAATTTTAACCCAATATCTGTTCTTTTCCTCAGTAATTAAAGCCTGCTTTTTGGCTGAATATATGGCCATGGAATACAAATATCTTCTGACCTCCCTTGCAGCTTAGTGTGGCCATGTGACTGGGCTTGGGCCAATGGGATGTGAGCCATGCCCTTAAGAGAGGAGGAGTGACCCTTTCCTTTTCCCTTTTCTGCTGGCTGGAATGTGGAAAGTGACAGCTGAAGGAGTCATTTGAATCACTAAGTGGAAGGTACCTGTGGAAGATGCTGCCACAAGAAGATGAATAGAGCCAGGTCCCTGATGACTATGAAACTGGTATATAAACCCTGTACTGCCTACCTGGACTTTTAGATAAGCTTCTTTATTGTTTAAACCACCTTTGCACTGGATTTTCTGTCCCCTGAAGCAGTTTTATCTAACCCTAACACAACATATCATTCTTCCAGAATTCTCCATTCTCTGAACCTTGGACTCATGTATGCACTACCCTCTGTCTGAAATATAGCTAATATCTTCTGTTCCTTGTCTGTTTTCATCTTTCAGATCTGAGCTAAAACGTTACTTTTCTCAGGTAAGTCTTCCTTGACTTCCTAACTAAGGTTAAATAGTCTTGCTATTTCTTTCCTTACACTTTCCCTTGTATAATACCCACCATACCTATAATTGCTGAGTTAATGTGAGTCTCTTTATAGACTTACATTACTACATATTCTTTAAAAGCACATGTCTACTTTGTCAACTATCATCCTGTTTAGCATTCAGTATATGCTCCAAAAATATTTGCTGAATGAATTCACTGAAATATTCAATGAATGAATGAATGTAACAGCCCTTGCCTGATTTCTAGACACCTCAAGGACTTCCTGGCCTTACATTACAGGACCCCTTGTAAACTCCACCTATAGCTCTATTCCTGTCAGACACACTCACAATATAAACACTGTCTCACTCCATTCTCTTTTGGACAATTCTGAAATGTGCAGCTCTTTCTGGCACCACTTCATTTTCTCATAATATAACTAAGACTAGAGTAAAAAGTATTATGGGTATGCTTGTAATTAAAAAAAAAGAAATGAAGACCCTTCATTGACTAATATGACCAACATTTTCAAGAGTTAAGATGCCTTACGGGTATTTTAAAAAGAGAAATATAAGAAACATATAAACCACATTACCTAAATTCTGGCCATGTACAGGAAAAGATTCTTAAAATATTTTAAAAGCCTCTGGTTTTAAAGTGTACATCACTTTTTAATGGCATTACAAATAGCTGTCAGTTTACTGTTTTATATACTCAGTCTTCTTTGACGCTAAAGATTCTACATGGCTTGCCCATTTTCAAAAATTAAGCACCTTTTTGTTATAGCTTTGTGGAATTAAAGCAATATGATCCCAAGAAGGAGGCAGTGGAATATAAGACAAAGAAACAAACAAAAATCAAGAGATCTGAGTGACAGTCTGTTTTGTCAATGATTCATTCACGGGGTGACCCTAGATCAGTTCTCTTAACTCCAAAATGAAGTATTCAATACAGATAGATAATCCCTTAGATCCATTCCAAGAAAATATTTTGTTGCCCTATCAACTTGCCGTTAATGATTTAATAGAGATGATGTTAGTAATTACGCCAAAAACTGTTTAATTACAAGAATTCACAGGAAACCTGGTATTTGCCTATCAGTTTTAGGTTCTAAGTGGGTTTGAATGAGTCTAAAATATGGTTCTTCAAATATCTAAAAACAAACGTGTAGTTTAGAAATGCTTTTTGCGTGATGTGAATGGCTTTTAGAATGTGAGCTTTTCCAGTATGTTAGTCGCCTCCCACATATGTTAGGCGCCCACACTGGATTCAGAAGGTGCTCCTCAAAAACCCACTGGCCAATAAAACAGAATGGTTTTCATTGCCACTCCCTTGATCATTACACCTACTTTCCCTGAAACTTCTCTAGAGCCTGATAAGGAAGCTTTAGAGAGCAGTTGATCCCGATTCGTGTAGGCAACTGCACAAATGTCTGTACTAAACAATATACAAAGACATCTTGACTTGTCCAGTACTTAAGAGCAAGGACGGCCTAGTCTAAGCTTTCCACCTTTCTAATAAAGTTTTAAGAGATTCGTAGCCGGCTCCCATTGAGAACAGGCTGAAGCGCCCCAAGTAAGTCCCGACACCACCATGTTCCGATGCTCGGAACCTGCAGACCCTACCGGTTCCTGCCTGGCCTCATCAAAGCCACCCCACACCTCTTCACGCCCTTGGGAGCGACCGCCCTTCCCCCGCCCCGCAGTCGCCAGCCGGTCCTGACCTCCTCGAACTGCTCGCCGGTGCAGCCGGCGCCGCGAGCCTCCAGCAGTTCCCGGAACTGCTCCAGAGTGACAGACTCTTCGCCGCGGCCCAGCCTCTCCTCCAGCCAGCGCAACAGCGCGCCGTGGTGCCTAGACACCAAAGATTCGCAAGGTGGCGCGGGCCGCAGCGCAGCCGCCGCCTCTCGCAGCCGGGCGGGCTCCAGCAGCGCCGGGGCTGGCGGCAGAGCCGGGGCCGCGGGGCCCGAGCCGGGGGTCGAGCCCGTGTCCGCGGCCCAGTCTTGGTGCAGGCCCCAGCCCTCACCCCCGGTGCCTGCTGCTTCGTCTTCACTGCTGTGACTTGGAGCGTTCCCCATGGGATGTCCGTCTTGGGCGCCCGGCTCTGCCGCCGCCGCCACCTCCCCGCCTGGACCTGTCAACCTCCGACGGCGCCCGGCGGGCGGGGACGGGGAGGAGACGACGGCGGCAGCCGCGGCTTCCGGCTTCCTCGCCGTCAAGCGAGGACTGCTGTCGCTAAGGCGCCGTCAAGCAGATTCTACCAGCTGTCGTGAGAGGACAAGCGAGGACAGCTTCAGCAAAGGGTGGAGGGAACCCCGAGTCCTGATAGGGCGCTGCTGTCATATTGTCTCTGTCATCCCGCAGCCCCCTTTGCCACCATCTTTGTTGGGGGTGTCCAATCTGCAAGCTAAAGAGGCCTTTCGCTGTTCGTTTCCTCGGTATCCCTCCACGTTCACTATATGTGCTGAAAGAGCATGAGAAACAGTCGGAGCCCAGAAGTGAGCTTTCGCTGGACTTTTTCCATTCAGTCCTCCATTGTCCCCTCAGTGACAGGTGGACAAGGAAGAGAGAGCAGAGCGCCGGTGACATCGCTGTCCGCATCTCCGCCATCTTAGTTGCGGGCGGAGAGGCGGCAACTTCAGAAGAGCGGAGAGTGTGCGGCTGTCCAAATGCTGCTGCTCCGCAGCCGTGTTCTCTTCCTGGGCCTGGCCGCAGTGGCGGTGGCTGTGATGGCAGCACGGCTGATGAGCTGGTGGAGTCCCAGCGCTGGCTTTCGCCTTTTTGTACCTGAGGAGCTTGCCCGCTACCGCGGCGGCCCTGGAGACCCGGGCCTCTACTTGGCATTGCTCGGCAGCATCTATGATGTGTCCTCTGGCCGGCGGCATTACGAGCCTGGGGCTCACTATAGCGGCTTCGCAGGTATTAGCGAGGCGGCTCACGCCCTTACCTGCTCCGACGAGGGCCGGAAGCGGGCTGCACGTTGTTCGTTTGTTCGTTCATCCATTCATCTGCTTTTTAACCTCCCCATGTTCATTGGACCCGCGTAGAGGCCGGGCTCACCTGCACCAACCTCTGCTCTGACTTGGGTGGGACGACGGCAAGCAGTTACCAGCCTCTACCCTCCCTATCGTTCCCCATCCTTCTTTCTGACTTAGGTTCGAGAAACACATCTCCTGCCTCTTGTTAGTTACCCATTACCTACCCGCAGAAACTCCCAATGGATACCTACTTCGTGCCACACTGCGTGGCTCTCGGCACAGGAATGAATGAGACCCCGTCTCTGTTCTGAGTTTCCCTACTGATTTTAATACTGAGTTTCCTCCTCTCCCAAAGTTTTCCCTAAAAAATAATACATTTTGTTTGAGTAGTTCTTGCTTCTAGTACAAACAAGTACAGATGTACTTGTCTCCCTTTCTTTAAAAAGATTTGGAGGTAGAATGCAGGGAAGGTGTCTGGTCACCTTTACTTCAATACTTAGAACAAAACTGTCCATATGTTAGGCCTCAACACTTGTCAAATGAAGTTTATACTGCTGTCCCTATTATACAGCTGAGGGGATTGATGTAATTTGCCTAAAGCCCTCACAACTAAGTACTAATAGGACTTGGATTGGGACTTTTCCACTAGCCTTTAACTTTTCCACTAGCCATCTCCCAGATCTAAAAAGAAAAAAATGCAGAGCAAGCTTAAGGCCAGTGACTAGGCTGATATTAAATAAGCATTTTCCATTTGTCATTATCTTAGGGGAATTGGGAAGCTGCCTCTGGTCCTTAAATACAAGTCACTTCCCTCTCTTGAGAGAACTTCAGAAATAGAAGCATTGACAGAGAAGGAATTATGTTGTTAGTGTTGCCAAGCTCCTCAAACAGTCCAGCTAGAGAGGGGACTTATCAAAAGCAACACGGTAAGTTACAAGTAGAACTGGCACTAGAATAAAGGGTTTTATTTACCTGCCAGGTGAGGACACTTTTTGGGAAACATCCTGCCATGGGCATAGCTATATGCACAAATGTGAGCATAAAAACCTCCATTTCTGGGGTGCTTTTTCTTTTGCAATATGCTCCACTATCTGAATTTCTTTATGCCCAATATTCATTCAACATCCATTTACTACTATGTAACCTGCCTTGTGCCAGGTGCTGGGAAATCAAAGATTATGACCATGTGCCCACCACTCAGTCTAGTAGGGAAGATTTATTGATTCATTCATTTGTCCACTCAGTCAATATTTTAATCATTTTATTAAGATTTAATTCACATAATTAAAAATCCACCCTTTTAATGTGTATAATTCAGTGGTTTTAAAAGTAGGCAGAAAATTGTGCAAATATCACCACTATCTAATTCCAGAACATTTTTATCACCCCCACAAAAAGAAACCCCATATTCATTAGCAATTACTCCCCATACTCTCCTACCCCACTCCAGTCCCTGACAACTAGTATCTACTTTCTGTCTCTAACATTTGCCTATTCTGAGCAAATCATACATGTGGTCTTTTGTGACCGGCTTCTTTCACTTAGCATAATGTTTTCAAGGTTCATCCATGGTGTATCAGCATGTATCAGTACTACATTCCTTTTTATTACCAAATAATTTTCCATTGTGTAGGTATACATTTTTTATTCATCATTTGTTAGAATTTGAGTTGTTTCCACTTTTGTCTATTATGAATAATGCTTCTACAAACATGTTTTCGGTTCTCTTAGGTATTTACGTAGAAGTGGAATTGTTGGGTTATATGGTAACCTTATGTTTAACTTTTTGAAAAACTGCCAAATTGTTTTCAAAGTGGCTGCACAATTGTACAGTCCCACCATCAATGTATTAGAGTTCCAATTTCTCTACATTCTCATTAAACTTGTTATTGTCTCTTTTTTGTCTTTTTGATTATAGCCATTTTAGTGGGTTTGAAACGGTATCTCATTGTGGTTTTGATTTTCATTTTCCTAATAACTGACAATGTTGATTTTTTTTCATGTGCTTGTTGATGATTTGTATATTTTCCTTGGAGAAATGTTTATTCAAATTCTTTGCCCATTTTTTAATTGGGTTATTTATCATTTTATTGTTGAGTTGTGAGAGTTCTTTATATATTCTGGATACCAGACCTATATCATATATATAATACATATGTATGATTTGCAAATATTTTCTCTCATTCTTTAGATTGTCTTTCATTTTTTCAATATTATCCTTTAAAGCACAACATTTTTAAATTCGATAAAATCTCATTTATTTTTCCTTTGATTACTTGTGATTTTGGTGTCTTATCTAATAAACTGTTGCCTAATCCAAGGTCACAAATACATCTATTTTTCCTTCTAAGAGTTTTATAGTTTTAGTTAATACATTGAAGTCATTGATCTATTTTGTGTTAATTTTTTTTATATGGCGTGAGGAAAGGATATCATTTAATTCTTTTGCATTGGGCTATTCAGTTGTCCAAGCACCATTTGTAGAAAAGACTGTTCTTTCCCTTTTTGAATTATCCTGAAACCCTTACTGAAAGTAAACTTACTATATTGATTTCATTCAGTAATATTTACTGAGAATTTACTAAAGGTACTATCAGATGCTGAATAACCAAAACTAAAGGAATGTTGTGCTTCCCTGATAAAAAATTTGTGAAAATACAAAAACATTAGTTATCACATAAACAATTAATGAATTATTTTTGTGACGAGTGTTAAAAAGGAAAACATACTGGTGTTACCAGAGGCCCTAACCTAGGAGGAAGAGGGAGAGGAAGAGAGCACTGTGGCAAAGCAAGGTTGGCAGGAATTTGAACATTATCATAGGGCAAAAGGAAGCCACCAAGAATTTTCAAGCAAGAGAATGACGTGATCAATTTGTGCTTAAAACATCAGTCTAAGTGTTGTATGGAAAACAGATTATCAGAAAAAGACTGAATGTAGGGAGAACTACTAGGGGTTTATTATAGTAGTTCAGATGAGAGATGATGACAGCCTGGGCTTCCTTAGTGGTAGATGGAGAAAGGTGGACTGATACAAGAACTATTTAGGAAAAAATTATAGGACTTGAGGACTGATTGGATGTGAAGGATGAAGGAGATGTCAAGGACTGCATTTCTGGATTGAACAATTGATTGATATTTACTGAGTTAGGGAGTATTAGAATAGATGCAGGTTTCTTGAGGTTGGTGCTGATGACCATTAGTTCAGTGTGGACATTTTGTACTTATGTCTGTAAGACATATGACTGATTTTGAGTAGAGAATTGGATATATAGCCTGGAGCACAAGAGAAATCTGAGCTAAAGATAGAAATTTGGCAATCTTTGGCATAGAGATGGCATTTGAAACCATGGGAGTAGATGAGATTGTCAAGTGGGGAAGACAAGAATTGATCCATGAGGCTGGTAGAAAATGAGCTGTAGAGTAGAAGGAAAACCAGCAGTGTAGTGTCATGAAAGCCAAGGGATGTAGTCAGCTGGGTTAAATGTTGCTGAAAGTAATTAAATGCCAAATGTATGTCCAAGATCCAGGAGCGTCTATGATAAAGGAGTGGGGATCAGCTTTGCTTGGGGTGAAGAGTGGAGGTTTTCAGATGTTTCTCAGAAAATAGATTCTCGAGTTGGTACAGTGTCAGTGATTTACAAGTTAATCTACTGGAAACATCTGTCCTGCAGGCCGAGACGCATCCAGAGCATTTGTGACTGGGGACTATTCTGAAGCAGGCCTTGTGGATGATGTATCTGACTTGTCATTTTCTGAGATGCTCACACTTCAGAATTGGCTGTCATTCTATGAGAAGAATTACGAATTTGTTGGTAGGTATTTCATAGGTCATTTCCAAAGATTTCATTTCTTTTCCCTGCAATTTTTTCAAGGGACTAGATAGAATTTTGGGGGGATTATACTCAAAACTCAAAACTCTGGTGGTTAGTGTGGCAGTGAATCCCAGAAGAAAATGGCTAGGGCACCTGTTTCCCTCACTCTTAATCTTGGGAGATGATTGCCCGGCTTCTGTGGCCCCAAAGCCAGTGGTTGTGTGTGCCATTCTTGAACAACAAGCTCTAGGAGGGCAGCTTCCCTGTCTCACTGTGTTGTAGGCATCCAGCTTTAGCTCACAGTTGGGAAGGCTTGAAGCCTAAGTGTGTGTGCAGTTTTATTTTGTCCTCCAAGAAGACAAACATTAGCCTGTGTCTATCCTGAATGAATTGTCTCCCAGGTGGAAATTATGCTAATCAAACATTTGTTAAAGCCAGTTGTGGGTTACTGCATTTGTTACTTACTGGTGAGACATGGGGAATTCACCTGTTAAATAGGAAGATACCTAACAATGTCCTACAGAAATGTTAGACATTAAACACAAGATTGCTTCACAACCACTATAAACTGGAATGATTGGAGGCTTTTTCCCATCTACCGCTTGAAAAACTAAGCATCTGTTTATGCCTCCCTCCCACTGTTACTCTGACATCAGCTTTCCTGTCACCACAGGAAGGGTGATAGGAAGGTTCTACGGAGAAGATGGGCTACCTACGCCAGAACTGACCCAGGTAGAAGCCATGATCACCAAAGGCTTGGAGGCAAATAAACAGGAACTGAAAGAGAAGCAGAAGTTTCCACCATGCAATGCTGAGTGGAGCTCAACTAGGGGTAGCCGGTTCTGGTGTTCCCAAAAGAGGTAAGCAAGCTGCTTTTCTGCTCCTTTCTGCATCTCTCCCAAATCTAACTTCTAGGTCATTCTGTCTGTGCTGTTCAATGAAACTGTAAGTTAATTGTTAACCCAGGGGAACTTTTTCAAAAGAACGTGTGCTCTGGGATAGTGATTATCAACTTCTGCTACATGTTAGAATCTCCTGGGCAATTTAAAAAATTACCAATAGTGGGACCTCACTCCAGACAACTGGATTTAGGGTTTAGACCTGGGCATCCTTCCCACTCCCTACTTTTTTTTTAAGTCCTCAAAGACCCTGCTAAAGAACCCTTGGCCTGGGAACAAGAAGGCACAAGTACTATTTCTTGCTTGTTTCTGCCTGTTCATGCATCCAAGGCCTTCCATTTCCTATTTGTCAGTGCAAATCATTTCTGTCTATAGGAGACAGGAATGAGGAGGTGGGCATGGTCACCTGCAGTGATACCCTGAAGTACTGTCTTAAAAACACTGCAAATTCTGAGTAATTCCAAGAAGTACAAGCTAGATGGAAAAGTCTTTTCTGTAATAAGAAAGTGAGGTAAGCCATATTTAGATAAATGCCATGGGGATTATTCCAAGTTGGTTTGGGGAAGCTGGAGAAAAAATTTTTTTCCTGATGTTATCATCAGGCTAGCCCAGATTCAAATGCAGTTCGAGTCTCTCAAATCTCCTTTAATGTGATAAGGGAGAAAGGGAAGGCAGAAACAGGACCAACCCCCCAGCCTCAAGGTCCTCAAAGTAAGAACTCTGTTCTCACTAAGGAGGGGCAGGGAGACATGCTATTGCTTACACGAGAAGAGCCACTTCTGTGAGTGCTAAGTGGTATAGATCCACCCACTTCCACAGGGAGAGGCCATACATACCTTTTTGCTCTCCTTGAGGCTGATTCCTTGTGTGGATGAGAACAGCCAAAGCCACCAGCTTTCTCTAGGCCCAGCCACTGTATCTGTTAGACATTTCCTCCACCTTAATTCAGGGACGCAGGGGCGAAGGAGAGCCCCTTCTTTCTTGGCCACTAGTTTTGAAGACATACCTTCTCTCCAGTGTTGTGTCTCCAGAAAGAGGGGGCCTATGAGAACCCAGCCTGCCCACTTTAGGGAAAAAGAGCTAGGACAAAGGTAGGCCCTTCTGGGTCTCAAGTCTAGATGCAGGTGGCCTCAGAGAGTACCGGTTCTCCACAGGAGGGACTTGGAGGCCTGTGTGCATTTAAATGCTTGACTTGGCTCACTTGGAGAACCTACCTCTCTCTCCCTCCCCACAGCCCCATCTCTGTCTTTGTAACCCCTTCTTGCTTTCATGACTGAGTTGCATAGGCTCTGTCTACACCATAAAGCTCTTCCAGACCCACACCAGGAGTCTGGCCCTATCCCTATGCCCCAGCCCAATTCATTTTTTACTCACATGTATGTATCTCCCTTTAGACTGGGAGAAATGGATCCTGAAGGCAGGGAGTAGGTGTGGAGTAAGGACCACTGACAATGGGATGCATGGCTGGAAGGAAGGAAGGAAGGAAGGAGGGAGGGAGGTGTTTCAGTCCCTTGACATCCTTGTTCATGGGTAAGCTACAAATGGGATGGTTTCTAACTGGGTGGCAGAATTTTTCTGGCAGCAGGTGATCTTGGTCCTAGGCACTGGAACCTACATGGGGTATCAATTCCAAGAATCTCATTTTCCTTTTGCAAGGCTTCTGAATTCATGGGAGACTGAACTCAGTACCCTAAGGTAGGTTAGGTCCTTCTGCCCAGGATAGAAGGTTGGTTAGCCTCTGTTGGACTGGGTGGTACAAAGGACTGGACCCGTGCAAGGGGCAGGAATGCCAAGGGCCTTCTAAGAAGGCTAACCATCAGGCCCTGCATTGTTGCCTCAGTTGCCCACTCCTACCCAAGTGCCTAAGACCCAGTGCTAGGATGTAGTGAGGGAGAAGAGAATAAGAGCCAGATACTGCTTTTGAGAAACTCACAGGCTGTCGGGGGAAAGCCTTTCACAGGTATTACCACCAATGCAGAGAGTGCTGCCTCCCGAGGAAGGCACAGAGCAGGGCCAGGGGAGCACGGAAAGAACAATAGGAAGTTAGGAGAGAGCATGAGATTCAGGGGTGAACACTGTAGACCACCGCCTTGGAAAAGTGCCAAGACGGGAAGTGGAATGGCTTCTACTTCTCACCAGGCCTGGCTTGCTGCTTCCTTCTCTTCCCTTCCCAGAGAGACTCACAAGTTCATGCTTTTAAGAAGTCCTCTTTCCTTCTATCTTCAGTGGAGGTGTGAGCAGAGACTGGATTGGCGTCCCCAGGAAGCTGTATAAGGCAGGAGCCAAGGAGCCCCACTGCGTGTGTGTGAGAACAACTGGCCCCCCTAGCGACCAGACACTGGACAACCCAACACACAGCAATCGTGGGGACTTGGATCACCCCAACTTGGGAGACTACACAGGTTGCCCACCCCTGGCCAGCACATGCTCCTTCCCATTCTAAGCTGGTACGCTATATGTTGATAACCCACAGAGAACCCTGCCTAGAACCTTAACAGGCCCTTCACTCATGTGTCCTAAGATGGCTCCTGACATCAAGCAAGAGGGCCTAGAAGGACTCTGGCTTCTGAAGATGTGACCCATGCTCCCTCACCATGGGTTTAGCATTCTGATGACTGAGGCCAGAACTTGGCAACCTGCCCAGTACTGGTCAGCCTGTTTTTGCCACTATTCCCCTAGATCTACTTGCCATCCTCCTTCAGAACCTTTAGATATTAATGGGCACAAACATGACCAACTCAAAACTAATTGGACAGACACACAAAGGGCTCTGAACTCTAACAGCTTCTTTCCTGCAGACTCCTAGCTGCCCAGATCAGCTGCCAGCCTGGACCCTACCTATAACCCCCAACCCAGTTGGGGGCACTGGCAAAAAGGCACTACATCAGTTCCTTACAACTCAAATGAGCAGGCACATCTAGAAAAGACGACAATATTAACAGCATCAATATAACTCTGTTCCAAGCTCCTCACTGGCTAAACTCGTGACCCCTGATTTTTATAACCTTTAAGACCCCTACCCTAAGATGAACTTGAATTTACAACCAAAAGACATACTGAGCTGATTTGAGCTGGGCCAATACAGTAAGAGGTGACAATAAAATAAGATAGAGTTAATTTTGAAAATTAGAAAAGCTTTTGCTTATATGGGTATGGCAAATCCAGATGCCTCTGAACAAGGCAGCAATTTAAGAGTATTGTTTCTCTTTAACATTTAAAATTACGTGTGGTGTTTTCAAATGGGGAAGTGTGTATTTTGAGCAAAAGGTGGTTTCACATCTCTAACAAGGTTACTGGTTAGCACAACATCCAAGTTTGGACATGCCTGCAACAGCCTAAACTTAATGGTGGCCCAGATTGCAGCTTTTCTAGTGGGTTGTGTGTCCAAGGTCATCTGTAATCTACACTTGACAAATTTTATACCTATTACCTCTTGGATTCTTAAGTAGATGAGGGCAAGGGGTGTTCCTACTTTACAGATAAGGAAATGAAGCTGGGCTCTTACAGATTCATGGCCTCTCCTCATCTGAGCCTTCACTTTAACTCCTTTCCCAATCCCCTCAACATTTATTCTAAACATTCCCTATCCTTCTTCCTTTCTCTCTCCTTTATCATTAATCTCACTAAATAGCTTTCCAAATTCACTGACTAGAAAATGGAGGCTCTTTCTCCTTCAGCAGAGTCATGGTCCACTGCCCTTGTGGCCACAGTTGTTTATACCTTGACTCTGCTCCTGACTCCTTTTGCCACCCCAGGATCGTCCTCACCTGCCCTTCCTGTACCTTTAACTTCTCCTTGCTCCTGGCTCTTCCTCCTAAGTATGCATTAAACAGGTCACTTCCCTCACATTATAAACCATTCTCCCCTCAATACCACATTTTTTTTGTAGCACCATATCTATTTCCTGTCACTGATAAGTTTTTTGAAGAAGCTGCTTATACTATCTTTACTCCTCAGCCCACATTCACCTTACTTCTGCTCCTCTGCTGAACAGGATAAATTCTGTATTGGCAAATTCCATGGCCACATTCTTTGAAAGCGTCCTCTCCTCCATAAACCCCTTCCCACTAGCTCTTCTTACTCCTACTACAGCTGCCACTTAAACTGCCAAATATGTATCTAATCTAAGCGGCTTTCCTGAGCATTTCTGTAGGCACCTCGTTTCTGGCATTAGATCTTCATCTTCTCCCTCTTATTCTTCTAGGTCCCCCTAGTGATGGTTCCCATCACCATCTACACCCGATCATCCACAACTCCTTCCTCTCCCATTCCCTTCCTCCAAACCCATCTCCAAGTCCTGGCAACTCCACCTCCTCGGTTCTCTCCTTCCCATTCCCTCTTACCTATTTCCAATACTCCTCTTCTTGTTTAAGCTATCATCTCTCACCTGGTTTACTGCAGGAGTCTACCTTCCACACCACTAGTCATTCAATGATGGGCATTTCCTCTCCAGTGGTTCCCCATATCTCTAAGGATCAAGTGCTAACTCTTCAGCAGTATGGCACATAAGGCCCTTCTATGGTCTGTCTCCTCTCAGCCTCTGTGTCCCTCCACCTCCCACATACACCATTCCCTCCAGCCTCCACACCTCACTGTATTATGCCTACCAAGCCTTCACCCAGGCTGTCTCTTCTGCCTGGAATGATACCTCTTCTTTTGCTCAATTTGTACACCTCTTTTCAATCAGCATCTCTTGGTAGCCTTCATTAACCACTGGCCCACCAGTTGGATTTAGATGCACTTTTGCCTAGGTTCCCATAACAGATTCCTTGTGTTCACTCCTCAAATAACAAATATCAGTGTTCTGTAACCATGGGTTTCTATTGGCCTCTTGCACTGGACTTCAGATTTTGAGAACGGGGACCAATGGTTACTTGATTTTGTGCCCCTAAATCTATAGTACCAAGCACATGAGAACTGTGCAGTTAGCTTTTATTTTGGAGGTGAGGCAGCCAAGGCCTGAAGAACTTAATTAGGGCACCAGGCAATGGGGCTGAACCTAGAACTCAAGGTTCTGGTCCTGATTCAGTGCTATTTTCACTTCTCCATATTTTGGTATGTCTCTGCCCTCTCTGGTACAGGAGCAAAGAGGAGAGCTGAGATTAGGACCTTGATCTGAGTTCCACACAGCCCTTGGGCTCAGTGCTTGAGGTATCCCTGGTAACTGGAAATCTCCCAACTCTAGGCTAACTGGGGAGTAGTCACTGCCACTGTTCTGGTCCTCCTTATTCAACAAATATTTACCAAGTACCCATGTGCCATGGGGTGAGAGATGGGAGCAAAGCAAGGCTCTTGACCTCAAGGAGCTTACAGTATGATGGAGCAAACTCCTGGTTAGAGCAACCAGAAGCCATTCTTGGGATAGAAATACAGTAACATTGTGGGGGGCCAGGTCCAGAGATGTTCAGATACTTCCAAGAACAAACTGAAGGAGCAGCAAAACAAGACGACTTGAGTCCTCCCAGCCAAATGTGGACTTGGGAGGCACCTAGAAGGTGCCTAACCTCCACCGGATGAAGACCCCTGAGCTCACACTGCAAAACACACTCATTTAGCCTCAGTAAGCTGCTCACTTCCTTGCTGAGAATTCATTTTCTCTTTGACACCAAACATTTACTTCACAGAAAAGAGTCTCCTTACAAAGGGGGAGTGGGTGACTCTTAAGGGATGTAGCTGGAATAGGTTTTCATTTTAATGGTTTCAGAGGCTCAGCAATGGAAAGTGAGTGGTTACCGGAGAAATGCCTCTTGTTTCTCTCTTCAGTAGAGGTGGCCCTAGGCAAAACTATGTGGAAGGCAGGCAGTCCCTCTCTGTTGAAAGCCACAGAAAGTTCAGCTTTGGCAATTAAGACTTGCTGAGAGAAATGGAGGAAAAAACATGTGTTGGGCAACTGCTGGGCAGAGAGCTTTATCTGTTCTCATTTAACTTCTATGCCAGCCTTGAGAGGTCCTCATTTTATAGTTTAGAAAAGGGACATAAATATCCCACTGACCCCCACTTTCTTCTAATGAAGGTTACAGCAGCCATCACTTGACAAAGCTGAGCTTTTTTACCCAAGTCTGTTCCCTTTGCCACACCAGTGAGCAGTGTTAAAGCAAAGGCTGGGCAGCTGCCCTCTAACATGCAGAAGGAAAATGTTACCTCTGCCTTTGAATTCTGAGATTCCCGTTTTCTATAAACACAGAACTAAGAGTGAAGAGCCCAGGATTTTTTGGTCACAGCTCAGCCACTGCATAACTGTACAACAAAGGGAACTGTATCAAACCTTCACCCCTATCCCTTGCTTGCTTAGCTCCAGGACAAGCTGTGACCTGATAGAAAGACCCCTATGGACAGGCTGGGACTGTGTCTGTTCAGAAGTCTATAATGCTGCTCAGAAGAGAATGACCCTGGGCTGAACCCCCCACCCTCAAGGTCACTACCTACTACCACAGCCCCCAGATTCCTTCAAGTAGGCACCAGAAATTGCTTTTATCAGCCGTCACTGGAGGGGACTCTCGATGTGCACAGCAGAGTCTGTATACTTACATGAGAGGAAGAACATATTACTGATCACCTTCTTCAGGGCACCTCTGTGAGCTAAGAAGGACCATGGTTATTTCCATTTTATAGATCCGGGAACTAAGGCACAGAAATTATGAAACTTGCCCAGTATTTTTAGCTAATCAATAAAGCAGAAAACTCAGTGCTCTTCCCTGGCTGGGCAAATATATGTGAAAGTCGATGCATGCCTGGTTCCTATTATGCTCATATTGTGACATATCACCAGAAAATGATATATCACCACGGCAGTTCTGAACTAGGGGGTAAGCAAAATGGAAGACAGGTGAAGAAAGAGAATACATTAGTTCAAGAAAATGAGGGCCAGGTGAGCTACTAGATTTGTATAGGGCTTTATGGGTCACTAGATTTTAATTTGCAACTCCCTAAACCTTCCTTAGTATTCTGTGAAACCCAACAATACTAGTCCTCCCTTCAGATTGCGACCAGCAGAAACCTCATCATGGGTGGAATCTGAGTTTCTCCTAAATAAAAGAGTCAGGGAATTTCCAGGGTCCTTTGGAGAGCCTCAGTGGAGTCAGGTGACTGAGACTGTGCAGCTGTGATCACAATCATTGCCATGGGCTGAAGTTTGGGCCAAGAGCATAGTAAATCCAAGCAGGTGGTCTTTATGCCTAAAATAGCTACTTTTTGGCTACTGTCGACAATGTGTTTCTGAAAAGTGCTCAAAATTCAAACTTTCCTAGAGAGTAGCTGTTAAAGAAATTTACTCACATGTCAGGAGTTTAAAAGATTTGTTTGTTTGTTTTAATGCTTATTGGTATTTCTGCATTAAAAATAACTACAAATGTCTTATTAAAGTTTCCAATTTAAATGCACAATTTTACCTCATTTTATTAAAAGGAATTGTTACAGAAAATGCAAATATCAATATTTGAAAAATACATTCCATTACATGGACTCCAAAGAAACAATGCTGATAAGTGCCATGGTCCTATATGATGCTATCATTCAACACTGAGCACCACCCCAAATGGCCTGAAAGCCAAGGTGATCAACCCAAATGTGTGCCTGCAGTTTCTACCCAGCTACTGCCCTTTCCCTTGGTATCACACAGGTATGTCATGGTAACAGCCAGCTCTATACATCTGCCAAAAAAGAACAAGTCATTAAGTTGAGCAGTCTGCCAATCTGAGACTTCCTACCTATAGAAAACCAATGTTGTCAGTTGTAACAGGTTAATATATCACTTATGACACACACAAAAAGGAACCGTATAAGCAATGATCTTCCAAAGAAAGTCTTTAAGGCATCTATGATATTTCTGGGAATTTAATGTGTTTAGTTTATATCTTGTCAAACAATCAGCTCCAGCTCCTTAGTAAATTATTTCCACAAAATGAGAATTCTGTGGCTTCCAAACCTCTTTACAAAGTTGTTTCCCCTCTGCTTCCTCCTCTCCCCAGCTAGGGTTGGGGAGCTTCGGTGTTTCAGATTAGGAGGGAATGAGTTTGCAGCACTATGCCCAGTTCCTCTGCAGTTTGTCTTGGGGGAAGCAATCCCAGGTCCTGGAAGAAAGTGGGTCTGTTTGTGGTAGTTACATTGACTTGTTCAGGCTATCGTCACCTGGGGAGTTAGTTTGCCTTTCAGTCTAAGCATTACATAATTCAACATTCTTTTTCTCTAGATTAAAGAAACCTAAATGGAGAGCAAGGTTCTCCCCTTCCCAAGACTTTCCCTCCACTTCATGCCTATGGTCAAGATTAGCACAACACCCTTCAATACAATGGGGGGGAGAGGCATGAATTGGGAGTGGTGGTGAACCCACAGGCACACTGAGCTTCATGCAGGCACCCCATTCAGGAAGAAGAGTGAGGAAGCTGAACAGGATGATCAGAAATGACTCAGGGCTCTGAGGTAGAGGACTAATGGTCACAGGGACCCCACTCCTGGAAAGAATATGGCAGGGTGAATTAAGTAATCTAATCCAGCCTCAAACTAAACTGGTAATTGGGGTTGACAGTGCATAGGCAACAAATTCCAAATGGAACACACATTCTAATACATCATTGAGACATCACTAAAAGGATAACTGAAAATTAAAAAGTCCTACGTGTAGGCACTTAAGTTTGTGGGAAATTCCTGTTAGAGGATCATAGCAAGTTAGTTTTAGCCATTTGATTTACATATAGCACATGGTTTGTACCTTCGTCTTTAAAAAAACTTAAGAATACACTATATAATAAATCTGGTGATGAGCAAGAGGCAGTTAAAAAGCTAATTCAGCATAACAATGTTGACTGATGCAGCAAATTATATTTTCAGTAAAGTTTATTCTTCCTGTTCTACTCATTCACAATTGGCAACTTTCTGAATGAATAAAATTGAGTTTTGCTCCTAGTATTTAAGCTATGGATTAAAATTTAACAAGAACAGCTAAGCGGTTCTGTAGTCAAATCTTGTAAGCTTGGAGAGCACAAAGGGGACTGAGAGTACAAAAGTCCCAGCCAGGGCAGTGTAAGCGGTGGACCCAACAGGGCAACCACCACTCAAGGACCCTGTTGAGTATGTCCTGGGAAGAATCAGCATGGTCAGGAAGATTTCCTAAGACTGTCAGAAGGTGCTTTTTCTAGATCAATAAGAACGCACCCTGAAGCCAACACAGAACTCACAGAAGTTCCCCTAATCCATGGCTACTCAGTACTATAGGTATCCCTGGACTCTGTAAAGAAACAGAAATGTGACTCAACATATTTTAAACATGATTTTAAGTGTAATTAGAGGCAAGATTGTTTGAAATTGGTACGGCAGGGCAGGGGCAAGATAATCTGCTTCATCCCTGATTGAATTCCCATCCTCCTCTTTCCACCATGAATGTTAAAAGAACAAGTATAAAAGTACTGACCACCTCAACTCATACTGAAGCATGATCATCTTACTTTCTAATTAAAGAATCAACTAAGTCCTATTTCTTCGTGGCCCTTTTCAGGCAACAAAAAATGGAAACTGACCACATGCCTCACATGGTCAAGTGTTTGCCAAAACTCATTTTTCTATAAAAATTCTATATCAACTATGTCACAGACTTTTAGTTCCCCAACTCTTCTAGTTCATTTTTTCTTTTAAACATTGTGCACAAGCTCATATTAACATAGAAAGCAGATATATCTTATTAATCACAGAAATATTTAAAAAACAAGTAGCACTCTGGTTTATCAGTTCATTTTACAAACATATTTAGGCAACAGAATATATAAATCTACAGCAACATAGAGAATATACCATTATCCAAAACAAACAACAAAAAAAACCAAGCTGTTGCAAAAAAAAAAATTTAGTCCCTTTTACACATATATCCATACTTCATTAATGGAAAAAAATGTAGTGGTTATTAACAGTCTGAAAAAAATCAGTATATCTGATTGAGATTGTTAATCTCTGAGTGTTAACTGTACAACACATATTGTTCATCTCAGCTTTTTTTTTTTAAGCAGTGGTAAAAGTTTATATATGCATTTTTAAAAAAACTGGCCAAACCTCCAAAAGAAAAGAAGTTTAACACCTCAGGGTTAATATATGTACTAGCAGCAACTAAGGCCCAATAAGCTCTGGGAGCCTTGTTCAGCATACAAACCAGAGCCTTCCAATACTGGGTCACACATGCTTGGCCAGGGCTGTTGGCTCTTATAGGGCAGGGCAAGCCACACAGAACTGGACCTGGGACTTGAGACCAACAGCACTCACAGCATAACTAGGAAAGGTTTCAACAAGAAGCATTCATGTCAAGGAGACGGGCCTTGCCAGCCTGAGGCTGAAGATTCCCCTTCTCATCACTTGGCCTATGTAACTAACTCTCTTGCTCCAAATGACATTCTGCAGGGTTTTTTTTTTTTTTAAGACTTCTTGTGTGCTGAGGTCCAAAGTTGATCATTAGAATCACTGATGCATGAATGTGTGAGGGTGTTTTTGAATATGGATTTTTAAATTGGAATTGCCAATAATGCAGCTATATAAAAAGTGCAGCACAATCAAAGTGCATTTCCTCCACCGCTCCCTAGGGGCAGAGTGAGTGAGGACTCCACAGACGGGACATAGCAAGATGAGAGGAGACCTAGGAGGTGTCAAGCTGCCAAAGTGCACTCATGACACCTGAGTAGCATGAATACTGGTAAAGCTTTCAGTTGTTAAGGCCACGATTTTTCAGCTCTCATCTTTGAACCCTGTTTAGAAAGACTTCACCTTTTTTAAAGGGCTAGCTCACTAAAATTACAGCTTAGCTTTTCCAAAAAAAAAAAAAAAAAAAAGGCTTGAGGGCAAGAGGATCCTATAAACTTTACGAAAACATTGTGCAGAAAAATCCACAGCCACTCACCCTAGAGGAAAGCAGGCTCTCATGGAGCAGCCAGACACCGGCTTCCTACTGTTAGGCTCCTACCTAGTAAGTCTGCCCAGGCAGGAAGTTTTCATGAATGCTCTGAGATGAACACTAAGCTACTAGAAGAGAAAATGGTTTTCGAAGTGTTCTTTTATGTTGCTAGCAGAATGGGTCTATTTCCTATTTCATTTACCACTTAGGTTAAATGGCCAGGTCCAATTAGTTAGACATCTAGTGAATTCAATCACAATCTGACATACCGACAATCATACAGAATCATTTGAAATGGAATCGATCACAACATTGTCCTTAATTGTTTGATCCAGTCTACTGCTGCAGGAAGACGACTGCGAGCTCCTGCTCTGGGTGGAGTCAGGCTGGTGAGCAGAGCAGCTGCTGGGGAGGTGACCTCAACCTTCCTGGGGGCTAAGAGACCCCACCCAAAGTCAGTACATCAAAGCAAATGTTGCAAACTCGCACAGGCTTGTTCAGATCAAACTTTATAATGGGAATCTCCTTGGTTGAGCATTTATGGCAAAGAAGACGTCCACAGTGACGACTGTAGAGGCAAAGAAAGAAGTATGAGAGGAGTACTGAAGAGCAAACTGCTTCCTGGCAAAGGGGATAGCCATAGTAGTACCCTGAGATGATAAGGCAAGCCCACGACCAGTACCCTAGTGTTCAGTCTGCACCCTGTCAGCCAAGTTAACAAAGCATGCATAATTTTTAGTCCACTAAAATAAAATTCTCGCCAATAGTTAAAGTGATTCTAGAGAAGGCTCTTTCTTTAAAGTTCGAGAGAGGCCCAGCAATAGCCAAAGAACAATCTTATTTTCACAGGAACGGCTCCCAGTTCTTGGCAGAGCAGCCTGTGCTCAGGCCAGGAAGTACACTTGCTGGGAGAGCAGGAAGCCTGGGGCTACCTGGGAACCCCAACATTCAGCAGGAAAGCCACCAGTCTGAGTGCTCCTTGCCTTCCCTACACCACCATGGATGTGCAGAGCCCTGTCATCTCATCACTCCATTTGGTCAAATTTTGCCCAGGACAGTGTAGGAAGGACCCTGACAAGATCATGGCTTATCAGGGAAAAGGGTAGAAGCGATAACATCAGCACAAGTCCCCTCGTTACTCTGGCAAGTGATGGGAGTGGGGTCTTACCAGTGATGTTTGCGAGTTGTGACTCCAAACTTGGCAGTGCACTCATAGCAGTTGGAGCCATCACACCATGGAGGCTCTTTAGACAGCATATCTGTAATACAGGCAGGAGAAGACCAGTTTCTGTCAGAAATGGCTGTGCTAGGCAAGACTTGGAGCTTCAGAAGGAGCAAGGAAACAGACCAGTAAATAAAGCAACACATTGCAGAGTAACTTGAGGGATGAAGAAGCAATACATTCTAACCGGGTCAAGGAAACATTCATAGAAGGGAAAATGGAGAACCAGCATCTGCCAGGCAGACTGGGAGAGAAGGAAATGGGTGTTCAAGGTAGTATAAGAGTACAGTATCTGTGGGGGAAATACATGCAGTCAGGGGTGGTTGGAGTATAGGAGAGCAGACCAACAGCTACAAAGACTGGTAGGGGTCAAATGGTAAAGGGAAGAGGGAACTAAGAAAAATTGATGGGGTAGAATCTGTAAGTGTTGGTGAATGAACAGAAGTGTGGGGTGTGAGAGGGAGGCAGGGAATAGGAAGGAGACAAAGGTGATTCCCAGTTTCTAGATGGAGACTGGGTCTATGATGAGATAGCCAGCAGAGAAGAGAAAGAACCAAGCACATGAGGAGTTCAGTTTTGAGTTTGCAAAGTTGTGGGGTATTTAGGTTGGGAGTTATCACTATAGATAATAGCAATAATCACTAGTATTTATTTACTGAACACTTAACTATATGCCAGGCACTTTTCTGAGTGCTCTATACACAGAAGACCGAGCTCACAGGGAGGAGACAGAACACGAATCCATTCTGAACCCTTGAATGGAATAGAATCCTATTCTGAACCCTTAAAAGGCTGACGAAGTACATGGCAAAAAGTAGACCAGATATCATAGAAACAGTGTGCTTTAGTGCTCGCTCCACTACAAACCAGCTTTGTGACCTTGGGCAAGCCACCTACATCAAGATCACACAGCTACTAAGTATTTCTGAGTGCATTTCTCTGACTGTACCATAGGGCTAATAACCCCATTCTGTCTCCACTGTGGGTGATGACAGCATGGTGACAGGCAGGCACTTGAGGCATTCTGATTCTTTCTGTCACCTCAGTGAGGACAAGTAAAGACTTGCAAGTATGAAATCATCCAGAGTGAAGAACTCCTCTTCACAAAAGGAACACAGAGAAAGAGTCGGTGGGGGCTGAAGCAGAAGGCCACTCTGAAGGAGGCAGAAAATCTGAATAAGCTGAAGGATGAAGGGTGTGCAGATCAGAAGCCCGGAGCCATGGTAAGGGTGACCTGCCTAGAACTTATGAATTTTTAGAAAAATCAGGACAAGTGGGACACTGACAGGGGCCCCAAAGCAGAGTCCCTGAAAAGAGTCATTAATAGTGATCCCACCACCACCATTGCTCATAGGCCCTTCATGGCATTCATAAAAAAGTCCTATGTGGTGCCTGGACAACTACTGGTTCAGATCTTGAAGCAAGTCATTATGAGATTTAAAGATCACCAATACATCTAGTTAATCAAGACTGTAAATGTGCTTGCACTGAAAGAGCAGAAAGTGGGCCACTCACCTAACAGTCTAAACAGAAGTTGCTTGGTGGCAACCTGATAGTTGAAAATGTTGACTCCTTGGTTATTATTCACCCCAAGGCGAGCCCCAGATCGGACGATGGCTCGGCACAAGTTAGCATTCCCCTTCATGTATGCTAAAAGCAGCACTGGAAAACAAAACCATTTAAATCTCTAAATGATGCAACAAGATAAGGGTTATTATTCAAATGAGGAAACAGGCATAGAGAATTTACAAAATTTACCCAGAATCACTCATTAGAATATGACAGAGCTAAGTGTCTGATACTAGGTCTTCTTTGTAATTCAGAAGCCTGGACATGGAACACCTCCTTGCCTGCCTGTTTACCTGCTTCTAGAAAATGATGCTCACTAGAGTATGTGCTGGTTCCAGCAGCTCACTCCCAGGGCTGACAATGTCAGTTTAAAAAACACATTTGTGTATGAAAGCCAAGAACTCTTCCCAAGGTTAAGAAACGATGACAAACTATTTGGTCCTTTGCTAAGGTTCAGGACACTCCTTGGTGACTGCTAAAAGCCATGGAGGCTCTGTTTGGCATGAGGACAAATGAATGAGAATATATAGCAGCAGCAAAAATATCAGAGAATCCTGAGCTGGGAAGAAAGAGATTTGGGTTTCATCTTTGTTTCCTTACTTGAAATATGGGGACATACTTACTACCTTTACTGCTTACCTTATAGGGTTGTTGTGAATATTCAGCAAGAAAATAAATGTAAAACTATGCCAAAAAAAATGAAAGTTACACAAAATAATACTGATTTTAGCTACGTAGAACACCACCATGAGAGAGGCCTATTTATTAACCCTTTCAATAAGATGCCAGCCCTGTATCTGTATATAACTTGCCACTTTCTCAAAGCATATCAACACATACAGCAGTACAATTCCTCTTTCTGAAGCATCTGTGAGGTGGTTATATTTTATTTCTTTTCTGGGACTTAGGAGCTTGGGTAGAGCCCTAGTTGACTGTATAAGAGGTAGATGAGGGCAATACACACAGGTGGCTAGGCCTATTTGGACATGGGTACAGCTTTGGTGCACTAGATACACTTCATCTGTGCTTGTGCCTAAAATCAGACACTGCCAAATTCCACAGCAGGGATCGGTGAAAGATTTTCATAGAGCCCAGTCGAAATGCACTGGGCTGAATACCCTTAATAATGACATGTGTGCTTGGGCTCTTGTTTTTCTAGGAAGCAAGGAACACAAGTGAGACAGGACATACAAACAGCTTATTATTACATACCCGTGCTTCCTTCTGCATCTGGTTTATCTAGAGGATACTCAGGCATGCACTCTAAGAAAAGCTCAAAGATGGCTGCTGCATTTTCTTTGCCATATTGCCCCAAAATGTGCAGTGGTGACTGGCCTCTGATAAAACAAGTTGGAAAAGTTAGGTATATATCTGCCACAGCCATCATACACAAAAGAAATTGAATTTTCTAAACTCTGTGATCTGGATAAATCAAAGGATATATAATAGGTCATAAAAGTTTTTCTAAAAAGTATTTTTCAACTAGAAAAATTCCAGGATACCAATGGCTAGTTGTGTGACCAAGTGGCCAGTTCTGTAGCATGCATGTGAGGCTAACATGAGGCACCAGTGACCACCAGTTCTGGGCCATACATACTCACCTTAGATTAAAGGCTTCAGCATCCACAGTGCACTCTGTCAGGAGGACTCGGATGTTGTTGAGCCGACCGTGCAAGACCGCGAGATGCAGAGCTGCAGAGTAAATCCGCTTACTACGCAGACCCAAGAGCACATGCAAAAAGTCTCGACCCCTCCTCACCCTTACAAACCTCTCTCTAAAAGAGTCAGCTAGAGCAGCCATGGTCCACTCACAGAACCATCCTTTCCAGTCTTCACTACCCCTCAAGAATGAGTCATAAGTGCAACCTCATAAGACTTTGCTTTCTGCTTCCAAAGTAGAAAGTTACCCAAAGATGAGATTTAATGGTTTCACAAGAAATCACTTTAGGCTTAGAAGCCTAAAAGATTACCATTCAGATTGGTTGCCCACGGTTTGGTAAATGGTAAATTGGATGCCCAGTTCAGAGCATGTCCTGTCACTGCTCTACTCCTGTGAAAGCCAATCTCTCTGAGGGGAAGCAGACACAAGGGTGCAGTGTGCCTCTACCCTGAGAATGGAGAGACTGCTTGAGGCATTTAGCACTGAACATAGGGAAATTACTGAATTACCATTATTTCCATTCTCATCCACAGCAGCAAAGTCCACTCCATTCTCCAAAAGGACTGAACAGATGGTGGGCAGGTCCTGCTGGGCAGCGAGATGAAGGGCAGTCTGGCGGTGCTTGGTTAATTCATTCACTTTGGCTCCTGCAAGAAGCTGTTGACGTTGATTACATGAGCAGCCTCTTTATTACATACAACCAAACAAAGTCCCACTTGAGGGGGCCAAGCCTGCCTGTCTTCTATACAATCTGCCTTACTGGCAAAACTGGGGGCATAAGGGCCTCACAAACACTCCTGGTAAGGTGTAAGCTAGCAAAACCTGTTCCAAGGGCAAATTAATAAATATCAAAATGTTAAAAAGCCATTCCTTAAGATACAGAAACTCTACTTCTAAGACTTTAGAATATAAAACTAGACAGGACTGTAGTTTTATTTTACTATATAAGGATGTCTACTGCTTGTAATAGTAAAAATAGATTGCCAAAAGGATTTAGTTATGAAAATTATAATATATACAAAAAAAGAATAGGTAACTATTAAGATAAAAATTTATAATTTAACATGGAAGGATGTCTATAATATAGTAAGTTAAAAAAAGAGCAAGTTAGAAGACTGTATGATAGTATGATTCTTTTTTGGAGAGAGATATAGAGAAATGTATACACATTCACACACATACACAAACTTTGAAGGTATTTAAAAGCATATATACCAAACTCAGAAAAGAGTTGGAGGTAAAAGAAAGATACTTTCCCTTTATATCTTTATGTGCTTTATATCCTTATATGCGTTGTTTTTCACAATAAGCATGTACTATTTTTATGTTAGTTTTTAAGAGAAAAAAATAACAAAAATACAGAATCAAAGGCAGGAAGGACCTTTAAAATATTTTATCTGTTCATTAATTATGTGAAGTTAATTCATCATCCACTTTCTGACAGTTTCAAAGACAGTTCCTATTAACAGAAAAAAATCTGCAGTTTGCAGTCAGAGCTCAATCTGCCTTTCCTGAGGGTTGAAGCCACCCCTGGTTCCTCTGTCTGTGTGCACAGGCACTCTGTCTCTGGGAAGTTCTAGGCATTGGTCAGCTGCACTGCTTTTGACCCTGACTTCTAAGTCCCAGCCTCCTCAGACCTCTGGGTATCCAGTCAAGTAAGTCACTTATAGGTCCAGATAGGACACAGCACAGGTATTCATGGTGACAAATGCTGTGCTAAGGATCAAAGCTAATCCCAAGGCTGGATGTTACTTTACATTCTATGCATTTAAACTTAAAATTAATAAGCAAATTAAAATGTCAAACAGTACACACCAAAACGTATGCTCTATCACTGGGAATGAGACGGAACTGATCAATATTTTGTGGACTTTCACAAATAAGATTTCTGAGGATCGTGCTGTCACGGGAGTCTGAGAACTACTATTCAGTGTGCTTCATTTATAGTCTTAATTTTTCTAAGTAAAATAACCTGATAAAATGAAGTAGATTTAGTGAAAACCCAAGAGACTAAGGTGAGGTTTGGATAAAGGAATTGTTTCAACATGAACAGTTGACTCTAACACTAAACTCTAACAATTGACAGAGGAAGGGCTGAATGGCTGGCTACTGTTTGGAAGATCAGCTGTCTCTGGGGACTCTCATAACTTTTGAACTCAGGCCTTAGTAAGGCAAAGGCATGACCCTGGTGAAGAGGTCATAATCTTCAGACCTCCCCAGTTTCTCAGGGTGGCGGGCAGACTGATGAACACATGGCCCAATTGTACTTCGAGACCCACTTCTGCCACATTAGCTCTTTCCCCAACATCTAGTCTATGCCTGGCATCCATCCAAACCACCTCCTCAATCATTCTCAAGTTTCTCCCTCACTGCCACTACCACCCTTTTCACTCCACTGCCAAAGTAAATGCTCTCTCAGCTCTAATACATTTTTTTTTTCAAAAACAAAAATGGCACGGCACCAAATGCTAGTCAAGTGCCCCAGTACCTGGGGCTGATGGGAAGCACCAGCAAGTGCCAGCTCTTAGGGGCCAACCAGGTGACATAGAGCCCCTGGTCTAGGCTCTGGACCATGCTCTCAGCTAAAACCCTTAATGGTTTCTCCACTGCCAAAAAAATAAAGGCTGCTCACAGTTCTTGGTTTGAACACTCCACAACCTGCCTCTCCAACCATATCTCCTACTCCCTATCCAAATTTCCACTGAACTTTTCTACTTAACATACACCACTACAATTTTCAATTTCTACATCTTTGCTCAGACCCTTCTTCTGCCTGGTGGAATATTATATTGTACTGAAAAAGGCAGGCTTTGGAGTCAAATAGGTATGGCTAAAATCCCAGCTATACTACTGTCTAGCTGTTAATCTTGAGGGGAGCAATTCTCTATGAGCTTAAATTTTTTCCTTCATAAAATGTTAAAATATTTCCTATACCGCTCTGGGTGATTTTGTGAATTAAGAGGCAATAAGTTCCTTGACATCAGTATGCGTGATTATGCATCTGACTTTGTTTTCTAATGTGACTCCAAAAGCAAAAGCAAAAACGAATAAGTAGGACTATAAAAAAGTTTCTGCACAACCAAATCTTTCATCAACAAAATGAAAAGGCAACCTACTAATGGAAGAAAATATTTGCAAATCACATATCTAGTAAGGGTTAATTTCAAAATATCTAAAGAACTTCTACAACTGAATAGCAAAAAAATAAATAATCCGATTGAAAAAACAGAGGATCTGGATAGACATTTTTACAAAGACACAATCAACAAGTACATAAAAGATGCTCAACTTTGTTAATAATCAGAGAAACTCAAATCAAAATCACAATGAAATATTACCTCACAACTGTTCGAATGGCTATTATCAAAAAGACAAGAAATAAGAATAACTAAGAAAGTGAGTATGGAGAAAAGGAAGCCCTTATGCACTTTCGGTGGCAATGTAAATTGGTGCAGCCACTATAAAAAATAATATAAAGGTTCCTCAAAGAATTAAAAATAGAACTACCATATGATCCAGCAATTTCATTTCTGGGCATTTATCTGGAGAAAATAAAAACACTAATTAGAAAAGATATATGCACACTAATGTTCACTGCAGCATTATTTACAATAACCTAGATATGGAAACAACCTAAGTGTCCACCGATGGATAAATGGATAAAGATAAGGTGTGTATACACACTGGAATACTATTTAGCCATTAAAAAAATGAAATTTTGCCATTTGTGACAATATGAATGAAACCTGAAGGCATTAGAGTAAGTGAAATAAGTCAGAGAAAGACAAATACTGTATGTTCTCACTTACATGTGAAATTTGAAAAACAAAAAACCTCAAGCTCATAGATACAGAGAACAGATTGGTGGTTGCCAGAGGAAGAGGCTGGGGGAAGGGCAATATGGGTGAAGGGGTCAAAAGGTACAAAATTACAGTTATAAAATAAATAAGTTATCGGGATATACTATACAAATGATGACTATAGTTAATATTACTGCATTATATATTTGAAAACTGCTAGGAGAGTAAATCCTAAAAGTCCTCATCACAAGAAATTTTTTTTTAACTATGGTGACAGATGTTAATTAGATTTACTGTGGTAGTCATTTTGCAATACATATAAATATCGAATCAGTATGTTGTATACCTGAAACTAATGTTATATGTCAATTATATCTCAATGGAAAAAAAAGACTAAAGGTGGGAGAGAGATCAAGAGAAGGAGAAAGCACTCAAAAGTACCGGCTGAGTGCCTGACACAGAGTAGGCATATGACAGAAATTAATCTCTCCCATCCCCAGATGCTCCTACCCTGCCTCTACCACCAATATCCTGCTATCTCTCAAGGCCTCACTCCAGCATCTGCCTGCCCAAGCAGCCCACTGGGCACTTAGGATACGATGCCCACTACCACACCTATTTTCCCAAGTATATTAGCTTAGCTCCCCAAATTTCCCCAGGCCTTTCACAATACCTGGCAAAACATTTTTGATGAGAGATTCTGTATACACTCTACCGCGTGCTTTGCCTACCTGTTATATGCAATGTGTTTCGGCAATACTTACCAAATTGCGTACGATAATCTCTGAGCCTGCTTGGACAGCAAGGTGCAAAGGAGTCAACTTGGAAGCATCCTGAACTCTGGAATTGACATTAGCCTGGACACTGATCAGGAAAAGAACACTTTCAATATCAGAGTTCTGAACTGCCACGTGAAGAAAATTCCGGCCCTTGTTATCCACCTAAAGCAACAAGTAGGAACCAAAATATTAGTGTGCCCCCTATGCAAGAGTGCCTCCTGAGCAGCTGCAAGCTGCACTGACCACTGGAGAGGTCATGGTGTAGTCCTTCCCTCAGTTCCAGAAAGCTTCCTCTCAATGACACTAAATGTACCTCCCCGCCAAAAAAATCCAGACTCATCCTACTACATATTTCGCACATGATCACATGTGCATGGTTATATCCATGTGGTCAGGGAAACGGAGTCATTGCACCAATCTAAGGTGCTCTGGCATCCTTCTGCAGCAGGAGCTGGACTTGGAAAGCCAAGAAAGAGACAGGGAAAGGAAGGCACCAAAATACTGAGGTGGTCAGGAAAAGGCAAACCTGGAAATTAGCCTTAGGAGTCCCATGCTTTGGCTAAAACAAACGCCCAGCATCCTAACACTACAGCTGCAATGCCAGCCTCACCCTGAGCAGTCAATCAAATCTTCAGAAATTTTCAGAAAGTTTTCTTTTTTTGAGCTACGGGATAATAGTATACATTGTAGGAGACAGCCAATATTTTATCATAGACTTTGCTTTACTGACAGGATAAAAAGTATCCTATCAGTATGAGTGCTTAGTGAGAAGCGAAGGAGACACCAACATGCTACACATATACCACATCCCCTTTCAAACACACATATCCACAGCATATGCTGGTATCATAAGCAATGTATCTGCAAAGGATTCTAATATACATTACCAGTTTCATACTAGACAAAGAGGAAATGTGAGATGACTGTCCATTCATGAACATTTTACACTATCTGAGCAATGGTGAGGTAAACACCTACATGATTCAGTCGCACTTATGCAAATGCTCAAGAAACATAATATACAAAAATCTGAAATGCCAAGCAATAGTCTTCAACTTTGTTAGATTTCACTTTGTTCAGGTTCCAAGTTTCCACTTTACCTTAAATGGCAATTCATAAAACTCAGCAGTATTTGAAGTGCTAGATAGAGATTCAAGTGTCTGTAAGACTGACTGACTTAATAAACCCATTTAAGCTCCCACCTCAGATCAGTTGCTATTGTCATTTCCTAGACAATCTGCTGCTGCAGGACAACAGTTCACTATGCATAAAGAACAGGACAACTCAGTCTGCTAAGCTGAATGGTAACAATTTAACTCTTCTAAAATACTCAGAGAGTTGCCACCAGACCAAAAGCTCCTCAACTTCAATTGCAATCTTTTAAAGACATTCATTACTAGGGCAATTAAATAACCAAACAAAAGCAAAGAATGACCTCAGTTGTACATAAGACAGAATTCCTATTACCGGATCCAGTCACCTCCAGCTTCCTTCTGCATGTGGCACCATCAGGTGGCTGACATACAGGGCAGAACAGTGAAATCTCATACAGCACTGACAGGGTATCGGAAAGGTCATATTTTAAGAGAAGAGTATAATTTCAGAACAAATGTCTTTATAAAGAAGAGATCTATTAAGCTGGTGACATATGGTTAGTTTCCAAGTAACACGTTCTGCTGTGCTTGGGGCATGCTTGGGTATTAGTTCCTTGCCTGTTCAGCAGCTCCAGACTCTCGTTTTAGGATGGCCTCAGCTGCCTTGTTGTTCTTGTAAGTCATGGCGCAGGCAAAAGGGGTCAGCCCTTGTCTGTCTCGTACATTCAAGTGGATATCAGGGTGAGAAATCATCAACTGAATGATGACACTATGTTGGTTGCTGATGGCCACATGGACAGGTGTTCTTCCTTCTGCATCCTATAGAGACAAGGCATAGGTTTCAATGTCCAAAAGAAAAACAAAACTCAAGAAAAATATTAGGAGAATAACTTTTGAAACAAATTTGGTTCAGAGAACCAATGCTGCCACCCTGTGTTTGAAATCAGCCTTTAAAGAGGCCAAAAAAAGACAACTAAAAGCCACTCCCCCATTACCCTATGCTCCAGTGACCCAAGGGCACAAACACACTTGGTTTAGAAGATGTGCAATCAATCTCATCTCTAAGTTATACTACTCCTTATTTGGCTACAGGGCAGCATACATGAATCTTCATAGGCTATAACACTAAAAAACATCAAGGAACACAACTCAGTTATGTTCAACTGGGCTACTGGAACATTTTCCTAAACACTGTAGAGATGCTCAACTTACAATGGGGCTACAGCTCAATAAACCCATGGTTAATTGAAAATATTTTAAGTCAAAAATGTATTTAAATACACCCAACCTACCAAACATCATAGCTTAGATGTGCTCAGAACACTTATATTAGCCTACAACTGAGCCCATTTAAACTAACGAGTTGAATGTTTCTCATGTAATTTATTATGTGTATCACTTTCGCACTATCATAAAGTTGAAAAATCATTAAGTTGAACCATTGTAAGTTGAGGCTAAAACAAACTCTCAATGGAAATTTATAACAGAGACAGGAGGAAAAGAAAAGTTGATTCACTAAATCTACCTCATGGTGCAGAAAGGACAAAGACACAAAGAAGAAAAGTCTTATCATAAGATCATTAAAATAACCAGACAGGCTGTATGACCCACAGAAAGTCACTTCATCTGTCTGTATCTTAGCCCCAATCATGGTAAAGCAGAGGACCAGGACTGGAGAATCTGCAAGGTCCCTTTGCCAGAAGAGGAAATTTTCCTAATTCTGGGGTTACCATCTATCTCCAAGAAAAGAGAAACTTGCCATACCTGCGCGTTTACATTGGCGCCAAACTCCAGAAGACACTGTACTGTCTCTTCCAGCCCCCAGGAGGCTGCCAGGTGCAAAGGGGTCTGCCCATCTCTGGCCTCTTCCTCACCTTCTCCATTAGCACCAGGTTGTCTGGGACTATTCACATCACAGCCACTAAAAAGAAGAAGAAAAGAAGGCTCTTAGCATCATGCTTCACCTAGCCAAAAGGCATGTAGATACAGCAGCAGCTGGCAAGGACTGCTGTCCTTGGTCCTTGGCCTCAAATACTGGTGTCTGGGTCCCACTCGCATAGATTCTTCTGCAATTGGTCTTGGGGGCAACCTGGGCATCAGAACCCTTTAAAGTTCCCCAGGAGATATGCATGCATTTAAGATTTGAGAACCACTGCTCTAAAGGTTCCTGAGTAACCCTGTCTCCCACACATCCTGTGCTGAGAGGTCACAAAGCCTGTTATTGCTCGTGCATCTTAGTGGAGTCCTGCATAGGCCATTTGGTTTCCTTCACCCCAGCCTCCTGGCTTCTCTGTATAAACTGATCTGATTTGACTACGAGAGCCTTCATGGCTCTCAGAGTAGGAAGCTGAGTTAGCCTTTAGATTCTCTGATGTGGACACATGAGCTCCTCCCCTCATAAGTGAGTTAAGTTGCTTGGCTGACTTGACAGAACAGTGACCTACTGATAGCCTTGATTATGAAAGTCAAGCCAACAACAAAACTAGCTAACTGTAGTCAGTTTGCAATAAACTGAATAAAAAGATTTGAAGAGATACTCAGACCTGCGAATAAGAAAGCAGGTGATGGACTCATTATTTTCATCAATGGCTCGGTGCAGGAGTGTTTGAAGACACCCACTAGGTCCTGGACCCCAGCACGTGGCATCACAACCATGTCTGACCTGCAGAAAAACACAAGTTACTCACAAACACTGCCTAGCAAAGGTGAAAACTTTTATTACCATCTCTGAGCTATATGCATATCATTAGATCCATTTTTCAGGCAAACATAGTTGATAATTAACTGATAATTATTTTAATGTTTCATTATTTTTACAAACACTGTTAAAATCTACTCTGTTTAAGTTCTTGCACTAGGTCCTATGGTTTGTGTTTGGGAGGAACAGAAAATACACATAAGTGCATGTATATACAAATACTCATAAGCCCCCAGTAACACATACCTGTAATTAACAAGTAATCTCAATAATAATTGGGTAACACCGCACCCCCCAGGTGCAAAATGCCTCAACGTCACATTTCTAACCCTTTGGAAAGCTAAGAAACTTTGAGGGCTACAACCACTTTGGGAAGCCTGTCTTCTGAATAAGGAAGACAAACCTGAGATTTGGGAATTTATCACTATATTAATAGTGAGGGCAGACCACAACAAATAAATCTACATCAGGAGAAGATTCATGAGGAATGCCTCAGTTTTCTTTCTTTTTGGTAATAAAAAAATGCTGGCTGAGACTATGCTGAACTACAAGTTTCTTTAACATGACTTTCTACTGTTCATTCTTGACCCAGTTTGTTACTTAGCAGACCTCTTGCTCCTTTTGATTGCTATGTAGGCACCAAATCTATCTCTGATAGAAAATATACCCACATATAAACAGAGGCTAAAATTGAGTTTGTCTCACCAGAGTGGATGCAATGTCCTCTAGATTATTTGCCAACGCAAGCCACAGTGGGGGGTTCCCTTTCTCATCCGGCACGGACATGTCAGCTCCTCGGGTGCATATGGCATCTACTACAAGCGGAAGTTGATTTCTGATGGCCAGCTGAAGGGCTGTCTCCCCATCCTGAGTCCTGCTAGGACATGCACACCAAAACCAACATTTGTAGCTAGATCCAATGATAAATGGTATCCTTCTGGGTATTCCATAGATCAGAATTTGCTGTATCCCTTAAACACACTTCATTCACATTCATTAATATTCAAGAGAAAGTTAACCTATCAATAGCATCTGTCCCTTCTGCCTTTTAAAAAATGTATAGCCATGCCATCCTATGTCACAGAGAAAGTAACTGACCAACATCCCAGAATGTTGAAATCTTATAGGCATATAGCTGCTTTTAATAGCATCTTAATAAAATGCTACCCCAATGACCTGTTTGACAAAAAACTTCTTTCACCCACTCATTCAGGATCACTTGACACTGGAGATAAAGTTCTTTGAAAATACAGAAACAATAAAAGTTTAACTCTGTATATTTTCCCTGAAGTCATTTTGATAGCTCACTTGTTGAAATATTCTTTGTATGATTACATAGAGTTACAGTATTGCATTTGTACTTTTTCAAAGTCATTGTTTCCCTTCCTTTATTTAACAAGAAACAAAAACATTCTACAAGCAAGACTATGCTTTTAAATCATCTCAATTAATGTTACCTGGTGTTACAGCTGTTACAACCTACCTTACATTTATATCCGCCTGGTGCTCCAGGAGAAAGAGTGCACTCTTGCTATCCTGCCGCTGCATAGCCATGTGCAGCAAGGTCTGCCCATCTGACATGGTGTCATTGATACAAGCCCCAGAGCCCAATAGCTGGGCTGCGATTTTGTGCATGTCTGGGAAATAAACAGCCTCTGATTAATGCATGCCCAGCTTTTCCCATTTCTTCAACAACACACCCTCTCAACTTCTCAAAGCAAGCAATTTTCCTCTGGGTAGTACAGGCTTCACCCAAACAGAAAGGTTATTTTACAACCAAACGATTAGCTCCAAGCCCTCTGCATGTGCACTCCCTCACTCTCTGGCTTTCCCACCCCACCTTTATTGAAATATAATAGACAATTGGTTGTCCATATTTCACCCTCCGCCTTTTGACTCTATGTCTGTCGGCAGATGTCAACAGCCTCTGGCACCACATTACCTGTCCATAATGCCAGGCCCAAGACAGTTTGATCACGAGAATCCTTGAGGCTGAAGTCCGGAATAATTTGCAAGTTGTTGGTGGCATGAAGAGCATTAGCTAGAAAATTTTTAAAAGAAAAAGAACACTTGATTTCACCATCCCATGGATTACATTTAAAGTATTCAAGAGAATAAAAAGCTCAGTTTCAAAGTGACTGGCTATAAAATATGATCATCTCTTTACAAAGAGAACTGATAAATCTCTTTGTACACGTTGGAAGCCCAGAAATCTGATATTCTAAAACAAAGCTAATGGGAAAAATGAAATTTCTTTAAAACTTAAACCACTGAATCATCACAAAAGGAAACCAGGTTCTGCTATGGAAACACACATTAATTACTTAACTGTGGGAAAAGGATCAAAACAATGCCCTGTCAATGTTTGCCTAATATATAATTCCTACCATCTTACAATTCCTGTGAGGACCAAGAAAAAGGCACATTCTACCTAAAACCCTAATTCTTTCCATAGCACAGTGCCAAAAAGTGCTGGCCTTACCTAAGATGTAGGCAAGAGTAAAACAAATTTCAGGACAGAAGAGAGAACCTGAGGATGACTTTCTGAGGGAAAAGGGCCTCCCCCACTGCAAGGGCTTCCCTTGGCTCCTCTTTCATAGTTCACCTGGCAGGAAGGCTCAAGAGGTAGAGGAGAGAACTGACCGCTGGTGGAAGAACTGCTGATAGCAAGGTTCTCAAAGACAGTGCCCACACCAAAGCAAAGCTTTGCTTGACCTACACTGAAATAGCCTGGGAAAACACCCCAAATTAAGAGAGAAGTAGTCAAAGGTTCTACCACTTTAACCCAGGGTGAAATAGGCAGGTCCCATTCTGAAAATGTATGCAGTAGTTGGAAATCAGACAATATGCTCATCTAGTTTGACTTGAAAGAATTTTTTGGGTAAGAAAACTCACCAATGCAAGAAACACCAACTCTGCAATTACTCAAAACCACTGTTCAAAGGTCAAAGCGATAGGCAGTAACTCCCAACTACCTACCTTTTTGCTCCAGGATGACAGACACTACATCTGGATGATTATAGGCAATTGCCATGTGCAGTGGCGTCTGCATATAGACGCTGCTCACTGAGCTGGTCAGGGATGTAGTCTCCTTTGGCAAAGGCAGAGTTTCTTCCGTCTGCAGGTTTGGGTTGGCACCTTGCTGTAGGAGCTCTGCAGTGAGGTTGGCCAGGCCATGCCGACAGGCTGTGTGCAACGGGGTTTCTCCCTGAAAAGAAACAAATGGCCCAAATCAGAGCACTTTCAGGCTAGGAGTTCCCTTCACAAAAAGATAATGACAGCCTAAGTGCTGAAACTCAGTTCAGGTCTCCAGTGCCAGTCACAGCTCTTGGCTCATCCTGTCACCAGCTGACCACCATGACTTTAGATCCATTCCTCCTACTCTTTCCCCCTTCCCCTTATGCCATTATCCTTAGTTTCTTCAGTCTTCCCAAACACCCTCTAAACTCCCTGGCACCTCATTTTCTGCATTTCCAATGACCTTTTTAATCACCCTAAACTTTGTATTTATAATTATCTTGCTCACTATAAAAATATGACTATCATTAAACAACAACAGAGGACATCCAAGTATCACTAAAATAAACACTGCAGAAAATGGAAGAGCCTCACAGTCACGGCCCCAGAGATAAACAATGCTTTCAATATGACCATCATGTCTCTTTGAGCACCCCCAGCACATCTGTGCCATTTCTTTCACCTGTTCTATTAACCTCATTTCAAATTCTGATCAAGATCACCTCCCTCCACTTTTCAAAATTAGAAACATTTTAAGTTAGTATCACAGGTAACTTGATTCAATATTCAAAAGCTGCAAGACTATACAGTGACTGACAAGAAGTTTCCTGTCATGCCTTGCCCCACCACCCAATTATCCTCCCCTAAAAAAATCATTACCAGTTTCATATTTCTTTCCTGTAACGGAATATCCACAGAAAGACAGACATATGTATATTGTAGTTTAGGATCTGATATACTTAGAAAATGGTTGCTGAATGAATCAACCAATATTTGAGGATAAAAGCATTTGTTTCACTCTTTTTTAACCACGTGCATGTATTACTTTGACAAAAATTTTAAAAAAGAATCTATTCCATTTTTTCCTAGAAATCTGCCACTGCCATTTCTTCCATAGATCAAAACCACTTCCCCTGAATGCCCTGTCAAACTTACCCACTTGTTTCTGTGGTTGACGTGGGCACCATTGGTTGCAAGGAAAAGAGCTGCTGCCTCATTTCCTGCTTCAGCTGCCCGCTGTAGTAAGCAATTTCCTAGGAGAAAATGGGCATATTCATTCTTCCATTTGCATAAAAATGAGATCCAGTTCCACCCTGTACCATAGCCCACCCTTTCCCACCACTTAATCACAATTAAGAAGCTCACACCAGAAGTCGGTACAAATTAAGTCCACACAGGCACTCCCTAATTGTGGTTAGACACTAGGATGAACCTGGGCAGAGCAAAGACTTGGTCTAGAATCAGGAGACATTCATTCCCTCTTCCCTGGGTTTGCACTAGCCACTACCCAGGACCAAAAGCAAGTTACGCTTTCTTACTGGTGCTGCATTGGAACAGTTTCTCAGTAGCAAGTACTACTGACTTTTTGGGGTAGATAATTCTTTGTTGTGAGGAGTCTATCCTTATACTACACAATATTTAGCAGTATCTTTGGCTTCTGCCTATTAGATGACAGTGGTGCCCCCAAATTGTGATGATCAAAAATATCTATATATGGTGCCAAATGTCCCTGGGAGGAAAAGAGTCATCCATATTTGAGAAACTCTGAGCTAGATGACCATTTTGAGGACAATGTGAGCTAAAGTTCTACCAGAAAATACCCCTGAAACAATTCAGTTTTACTCCTAGGGCCTTAAATATGTTTGTTACTGGCTTAGAAATGTTTTGTTTAGCACCATCACTCTTTTCTAATTGAAACAAAATTTTTTTCTTCTTTTCCTCTTAAAATGGTTAAGCCCAGCACAGTGTTTCCCTATTAAAATCCATTTCCTTTTTGAATAAACACAAAATCTAATGTTCTACATCTATGCTATTTGAAAACACAAACAAAATTAAATACCAGGACTAAAAACAAGGTAAAGAGATAGGACAAAGCACTGCTTTGTTTTCATTCTATTTTTTCCTTTTTCCTCAGAGAAAGTCATTGCACCCCTAGTTGAGAGTCATTCTAATTTAGACTCCTAAAGTCTCACTGTCATTTCTATAGTCACTGTGGTGTACACAAAATGTACATCACACACAGGTTTCCCTGTTATCTGGAAGTACAGGTTTCCTAAGAAACCTTTGGTACGCTGAAATGGCATAAAGTGTAAAGCAATTCCCATTAATTATAGGAAAAACTTTTAAGCATTCCCAGACCTCAACAATAACTTACCAAATCATACCAAATAACACATAAAACCTAAAATAAAACACTAACATAGTAAAAGCAGTGTCACAAACAGATGCTGAATGCTGTTTTTGCTTTCTGTCTTTTTTTTGTAAAAGTGAAAATCTTCTGGATTTCTTTCATTAGCAAAAGAGGTAGGTCCTTCGCAAAAGTGAAGTGGTATAAGACAAACTTGAAAAGTGGGGAACAACTGTACCTCCCTATAGAACAAAGATAACCTGCAACTACTAAAACATCATTGAAATGTTGAAAATGTTAAAAAATACTGAATGCATGTCTTTAAGAACAATGGAACAAGGAAAAATAATCACTAACTTGTATTAAAATTCTAAGTATATAAAGTAAAATTGACAGAATTAGCAAAAAAATGGACGAATCTATAATCAGAGAAAAATTTTAATATACTTCCCAGAGAACTGACAGATTAAGCAGTCAAAAGTTAATAAATTAATGAGTAAGATTTGAACAGTATAATGAACAAGTTGACTTAATAAACATAAACAGAGAATGCTGAATCCTACAATTAAAGAATGTACATTCTTTTCAAGTACATGTCAAACTTTTATAAAAATTGAATATGAGTCTAATATTCAACCTAAATATCAAAGAATCAATTTCTTACATGCCACACTCTTACATAATGTAGATAAAATTAGAAATCACTAAAATTATGGCAATAACCAACACACACTTGTAAATTAAAAGCAATTTAGTAACAATCTCATTTTCAATGGGTCTTAGGTCTAAACACAATATTTTCTATACTCCCTGTCCTATATACCATTGCTTTTAGTTTTTATGTCACCCAGAGGGATGATTTAATTTGATCCTTATTTAAATGTTAATTATTAAATTTCTTTTAGGGGAAGAGCTGTTTTGTTTTTTTTTTTGGCTAATTCCCTTTGTCAGTGGCATGTTCCCATTCTTTACGTATTGCTGGTACTCAATACTGAATCATATGGAATCCCTCTCTTTAAAACATTCTCATGTTTTATTTAGTTGATCAAAAAGATATTCACTTTAAAACAGTGGTTCACAGTGTGGTTTATGGATTCTTGGGAGTTTCTCAGAGTCTTTCAGAGGGTCCATGAGGGCAAGCTATTTTCATAATAATAACACTTGATATTATTTGCTTTTCCCCAGTGTGCACTGATAGTACAAAATCAATGATGGATGAAACTGGGAAGCCTTAACACAAATCAAGGTAGGGGCCCCAAAATGTACTAGTAGTCACTGTAATCCATATATCCAGTCAAAAAAAGCCAGTTGCACTTAAGGTAGTCTTTAATAAAGCAGTAAAAATTACTATTTTTTATATTCTGTGTGACAAAAGAAGTACACATAAAGCCATGTTTGCTGTAACAAAGTACAAGAGTTGTCTCGAAGAAAAGCACTTCTGTCACTATTAAACTATAAGCAGAAGTAGCAGCTTTTTGCCTGAAAAACCATTTTTACCTGAAAGAACTGATTAACAAACTATGGTATTCAAATTAAATACTCCGCAAACATTTTCTTGAAAATGAACAAAGTGAACTTGTCTGTTTAAGAAAAACAATTTGTATCAAATGATAAAATTTGATCTTGCAAATGAAAATCAGAATTTGCAAAACTTTTATCTGCAACTATTAGTTTGACAACTTATCAATACTGAATTTTCTGATGAGATCAGAGGTGATATAAATAAATGTGATTCTAAAATAACATGAACATTTGAAAGATTTACATAACTCATTGAACCAATATTCTCCAAATGACTAAGGCATGATGTTACAAAATCCTGCATGGAGAAAAGATCCATTCAAAGCACAAGCAGACCATAGATTTTAATATAACAAAGTACAAAAAGTTCATTAATATGGTTTCAGATTCCATATTGTAACTAACCTTAAAGAAATTACCAACTGATGAATTTTGCTTGCTGTAGTATCAAAGAAAATATCTGGAAAGGCTCTTAAAATAACCCTGCCTTTTCCAGCTACATAACTATACGAGGGTATGTTTTACTCATGTACTTTAACCAAAACATATCTCAAAAGTTGAACACAGATGCAGATATAAGAAACCAGTAATTCTTCCAAAGAAATTGTTGTGAAAGTTATCCTTCAAAAAAAATTTTATGTTAACATATAATGGTTTGTTATTATTAATACATATTTTCAAAATTTGTTTTAATTTCTAATACAGCAAATGTCAGAGATATATAGCCCACCAAAACAAAAGCTCTTTGGAATATAATTTTTAACTGAGTAAAAGGAGTTCTGAGTCCAGAAAGTCTGAAACTCACTCCATTGAACAAATGAAAGTATTTCAGCTTAAAGGCCATAACTCAAAGTCTGGCTATATTTTTTGAAGCATAAGATTAAAAAAAGAACTCAGATTTATAATAGTATGTCGCCCAGTTTCTAAATTGTAGGTAAAACACTGACACTATTTCATGGAGCCTCCAGACTTAGCATCAGCTCTTAACCTGTTATCTATGCTTTACCTGTTATCGTATCAGGTGCATTGGTGTTGCTGCCACGCTGAATGAGTCTGGCTGCAAAGCTGTTTTCATCAAATGAAGTCCCATTTACCACAGGAAGGTCTTCGAAAGGGTTTACAGACTGGTCGGATGACACGGTGATATACTGCACTGCAAGCCACAGAGCTGTGCTGCCTTCATGGTCTTTTAGTTCTAAATCTAATCTAAAATAAGAAAGCAATGTGAATAGCAAACATCTCCTTCAGACACTCTATATTGCCAACAGCCTCAACCTTTCTCTTTGTGTTTCTTGAATGATCATTTTTTAATTTTGCTTTTACTTATTAAAATTTATAACACTAAAAGAAATTTAAAAGAATTATTTTTCACTCACAATCCCACCCTCACAACTGCTTTTTCATTTCTGCATGTCTCCCTACGTACTGTTTACACTGCAGCAACTGATTGAACACGTATTCATTCCTGGCCATGATGGATAAGTGTAAAGGAGTCCTGTAGGATGAAAAAGAGATGTCAGTCAGGACAGGCCCAATTACTCACCATCCACAACAAACCCCACATTTCTACAAAAGTATCTTTTTATACCCTGGCAAATAGTTCCTTAAAACCATGACGAAGTATCAATAAATGAAAATGTGTTTGCTTATATGCTACCACTTATTCAGTAGCCAAAAGGACATGAATCGATAAAAGGAACAGATAAAAAATACTTCCTATTAAATACTGACACTTACTGTGCATATACTCGTGTTTTTAAAACAGTAGTTTCTACCATGCATATTTATATTTTCCCCTACCTATCCTCCACAATTCTCAAAATAAATATTTTTTTCCCATAATTTTCTGTTATTCTCAAACATGTTTAAAGTGGCAACAGGTAGAAACTGGCATTTAACCATTCTTCACTGCTTTTATTTCTCTCAAGTGTCTTGAAAGTGACAGCCACTGCAGAGTACCAGGCTGGCATGTATCTGAGAGGCACAGATTGCCAGGTTTACTGCCGTTGGGAAGGGGGGTAGGGGAGAGAAATGAAAGAATCAACAGAAGAAAAAAGAAAAGGATGCAACATTTTGGGTAATAAAGTAATTACCACATGATATTGAGAGTTCACGGAGATCTATTGTTTTTTAAGCATGAGTGCCACCATAGCTGAGATGTCATCAATCTGGATAACAGAGGTGGCTCTGCCTAGAAGATTCCCTGAAACTCCGCCTCCCCCAATTCACAGCCCTACCCAAGCCACATCCAGTTGTGTCCTAGACAAGTCCTGTGCCACCTGCTGAGCACCTCCAAGACCCACAATGGTGGCAGTTGACCTCAGTTTCTGGTGTGGCTTCTTGCTGAATCTTAACATGTGGCTCCAGAGGGGCAAAAACTGGGGCTAAACTTGGTTGAAACCCTCACAGGACTGTGCCACTGGACACCTACTTCACAAAGTCACGTCAATTAAGACTGGGAGACTTAGGAGCTTTGCTTAGTACATAAAAACAGATACAGAAAAGCTATCAAAATAAGAAGCAGAAACCATATGAAAGAACAAAACAGAGATCCAGGAAAAATGAAGTCAAGCAATCTAACAGATTCAGAGTTCAAAACACTGGTTATAAAGATGCTCAATGAACTTAGGAGAAGTGTAGATGAACTCTGAGAATTTTAACAAAGATATAAAAATGGAAATAGAAATTATAAAAGGGAACAAGTCAGAAATGAAGAATATGTCATCTGATATAAAGAATATATTAGAGGGAATCAACAGAGTGGATGAAGAGGATCGAACCACTGATATAGATGATGGGGAAGCCAAGGATACCCAAACAGAATGGTAAGAAAAAAGAAGCCAAGAATATAATAATTTAAGGAGCCCATGGGACAAAATTAAATGTAAAAATATCTGTGCCATAGGGGTACCTTAAGGAGAGCAGGGAGAACAAGAAGTTGAAAACCTCTCTGAAGAAATGATGGAAAACTTCCCTAACATGGTGAAGAAAATAGACATACACCCCAGAAAGCTCAGAGAGTCCTAAGAAAGAATAACTCAAAGAGGCCCACACCAAGATACATCGTACTTAAAATGCCAAAAGTTAAATACAAAGAGAGAATCTTAAAAGCAGCAAGAGAAAAAAGGTTAATTACCTACACGGCAGATAATTTCTCAAAAGAAACACTGCAGGACAGAGGGCTTGGCACAAAATATTCAAAGTGATGAAAATTCAGGATCTACAACCAACAATACTTTATCCAGCAAAGCTATCATTTAGAGTCAAAGGACAAATAATATGCTTCCCAGACAAAAATAAGCTAAAGGAATTTGTCAACACCAAGCCAGTATTACAGAAAATGTTGGAGGAATTTCTTTAAGAAGAAAAAACATGTATCAAAAACAAGAATAAAGAATGGTAACAACTACATTCCAATCAACCAGTACCTCAAAATGGAAAAGAATTAAGTGCTCCAACCAAAAGATAAGAGTGACTGAATGAATAAGAAAACAGATCCCTACGTATGCTGCCTACAAGAGACTCACTTCAGATTAAAAGACACACACAGACTAAAAGGAAGGGGATGGAAAAAGATATTGCCTTGATGGACCTAGAGGATATCGCACTGAATGAAGTAAGTCAGATAGAGAGATAAATGCCATTTGATTTCACGTACATGTGGAATCCAAAGAACAAAATAAACAACAGCAACAACAGCAGCAAAAACAAACTCAAAGATATGGAGAATATTTTAGGGCTACTAGATAGAAGAAAAATTGGGGGGATGATGAAAAAGTGCAAAGAGATTAAATACAAATGGATAATTACAAAATAGTCATGGAAATATAAAGTGTAGCATAAGGAAAAGTCAATAATGTAAAAATACATAAGGGGAAGGGAGTACTGAATTTCAGTGGGATGATCACTTTGTGAGTTATAGATCTCTAATCACTATGCTGTGCAACTGAAACTAATATTATATGCCAACTATAATTAAAAAAAAACTCATTGAATTGTAAAATGTAAATATGAGCAACTAATTGTCTATTATGTTTCAATAAAGCTGGAAAAAAATATTAAGTCCCTGTTCTCCAGTTATGTGCCACTGTAAAATAACATTCTGGGAATGGTGCTAAGAGCTGTCTATTTGCTCCCCAACTTACCTGCCCTTGCTGTCCTGCATGTTGGGGTTTGCACCAGCCTGCAGGAGGGCCTCTGCAATCTGTGCCATTGCAGACATCATATCTGCTGAATGTTTCTTTGGACTGTACAATGCTACCAGGTGCAGCGGTGTCTCCTGGGCACCTAATGTAGCAGCACTGACACGGGCCCCATTCTTAATGAGGAAAGTGGAAGCGAAGAGATCGCCTTGAAATCAAATAACAGAAGAAATCGTCACATATGACAATACCCAGAGCAAGCTATTCTGGCCAATATTTCCTCAAAAAGCCATTAAGTTAGTAACTGCAGAGAAAGAAGAGAGAAAACTGGCTGTGTCTAAAGTGGAACCTCTTGAGACACCTGTAAGTGGAAACTCATCATTGAGATCAGAGAGTTACACAATCAAATTCAAAAGGCTTCATTCAATTTCTGATTACCTGTTATGTTACACCCCCACAGCTCAGTATTGCTTCACTATTTAAATGTACCAGTCTTCTATCCTTCAAAAGCCTCTTCTGGTCATCAATTCTCAAAAAGGGTTCCAAAGTTTCTTCCCAACATGATTTGCTTCCCTCATTTCCTCATCACAGTCTGTACCTAAGCAACACGTACCCGCAACCTGCTGCACTTGCATACAGATTCCTATTCAGAGTAAGACCGTGTCTGATTGATTTATTATTACAAAGAGCCTTTTTATTTTCTCAATCTTATTACACACAAACAATAGTCTTGAAGAAGTTTACAATGAAATATTTGAACAAAGAATATGTACACATTACTAGTTTCAAAAAAATTCACATGGTGAATTAACTGGTTGTAAAAACAAAATCTCATTCTAAGTCCCTTCCATTGCCTTAACTCTTGGAGCATTACAGGTAGAAGAGTCTAACTAGGACTATTTACAAATACCAAATCAAGACTGAATAACTTACATAAAAGTCCAATAATTTCTATAGCTCAAACTACCATGTTGACTATATAGTGCTCTGTATGAAGGGAAAAAAACTATCTTGACATCTTGACAAAAGGCCAAGAATTAAGTTTACATAAAGATATTAAAGGCATAAAATTCTGAAAATACTTTGTCACATAACCGCAAAGAAAAGCTGACTCTAGATCGATTTCGTGAATATATGATTAAATTTAGTAACAAGCAATTTGACAAGTGGCAATTTAATGTTAAAAATACCTGTGGAAAACCAGTTTAAGTAAACTTGTCAACTTAACTTAAAGGATGATAAAAATTAGGCAATTAAGTTTGCTGTAAGATTACTTCAAGTTCAACCTTCCTTGGATTTAGTTCCATTTATAATTTAAAACATGCAAAACCAATTACTATACATAAAATTAAACTTAAGAAAATAAGGCAAGAATACCAATGCATCATAAGATAATAAACTATTAACAGAGAAATCATCCAGTTATAAAAGCACAATACATTATTTTGAGACATTCCACCTAGCTGGGTAAAAGCAATCCTTTCTTTCAGTAGCCTCCAGGTAGTGTTGACTAAGCTCACAGCTGAGAAGTCTTTCAAATCAAACTCATTCTCCTCTTGACAGTCCACATGTCTAACTTCAGTGGGTATGCCAGAATACATATCTAAGTCATCCCAAGAGCTCATCTGGAATCCAGAGGTCCCTTTTAGACTGCATCTACATTGCACCAAAGTTTATTATTATAAGTGATGAATTTCTTGCAAATTCCATCCTTCTTTAGCTAGAAGATCTAAAGAATGAGAACAACCTCCCAGGTTAATTTTCTGTTCCTATGATCATGACTGTACTTCTTAAAGTTGTTAGATTTTATAGGATGAAAGTCTAGTTGTAAAGATGTCTTGGAACTTTTTTACTACACTGATCATAAGCAATGGTGTTTTTTCCATAGTTAGATCTGTTTTCTCATTGCATCAGGACACTTTCATCTATTTCTAATTCTATTCATATTGTAGGTGCACACTCCTTTGAATCACAACTTCCAGATGATGATTTTCTCTTGAAGTCACTTATGTGAAGTTTTTGATTATATAAGATTTCGCCTTCAACTATACTTATGCAGTCTGAATATCTAGAATGGGGCTTAGAATTTCAGGAGTGGCAAAGCTCTCAAGTCTATTATTTATATTCCTATGCTCATTTTCATATGAATATATGTGTTTCATCTGGTCTTCAGTGGACATGGAATTTCAAAATCATCTGATTTTCAACACTTCCCATGTACTCTGTACTTTCTTCCAAGGTACCATCTTGCTAGAGAATGTAAGCTCTGGCACTGAGGTTGCTAGGCTACCACAGACTTCTCAGATGCTGATCAGTCCATGTCTGATTTACTTTTGCATCCACCGTCTTATACAAAACAAGCACCAGGGAAATGTTTAGGAAGAAAATGGATTGACTGGTTGAAATTATTAACAGACAGGCTCTAATTCCAATCAATTTTAACTTTAAGTAATTTAAGACTTCTCTAACCAATACATTCTAAAATATTTGCATTCTCCGAATTTTTTCTTAGGAGGTGGGGGAAAGTGCAATCTTTATCAATATCATATGCAAAGGACAAAGGATAGATTTCTTTACAAAAGGATTTTAAGAGAGCTCTGAAAGCAACAGGGAACATGCATATCACAGGGCTAGGGTACGTCAGGCCTTTGCCATCTATATATACATACACACAGTGTTTTCAGTAGAACCCTAATGTGCAGTATGTACCCCACAGAGATTTGGTCTATGAGAGAATATGTAAAAACAATATATTAGCAACAGAATAAAATATCTTAGAGAAAGCCAGTTACATTATAGAAATGGGAAGAAAATTTAGTTATTAGACAAGTCTTAAAATGAAAAGTCTGACATATAAGATACTGGAGAAGAAGTGGAATGTGGTTTCATTACCTATAAGGTTGGCATATATTCCAAACTAAAGAGATAAAAAGATAGTAAAGCAGAAACAATATAGATTAGTGAAAAACTTATAATAATATACTGCATATACAGAAGATAAACTGGGCAATACTGCACACAGAAATAAGGGTATAGGAAGACCTAATAATGGTTGAATTCAGATGGAAGGTATAATAAAAAAATGTTTATATCTTAAAACCTCTTAAAAGAATTATACTTTTAAATTAGATCTAGCTTATTAATAAGAGCCAAACATGTTTCTTTACTTAAATATATATATGAACATACATATATGCGTTGCACCCAAAAAGTTATATGGAAATTGAACATTGATGATGTTTTATATTAAAAGAAAGTCAGCTCATGGGTATACAACCTAGATTTAAAAAAACAGCTAACATAAAAAAAAAACAAAGGGAGGGAACAAAAAAGGTCAGAGGCACCATTTATACAGTTTCTGTCAATAAGAAAACTTCTAATACATTTTAGAAAGACTTCTATCAAAAAACAGTTAAAATAGAAACTGTTTTATGGTTCTTAAAAGTTTCAGTTACTTTATCACCTCATTCGCCAATAATGTCAGGTATGTGAGGTATTATTATAATGATTTGTCCACATAAAAATATTTCTAATAACATGTTAAAAATTTTTAAATCCACATAAAATTTTAAAATCCACAGCTTCCTGACAGAAGTTTTATTGAGGAAACAGCCAATAACTTTCATTATTTAATAGAAACTATATCTCATGCTGTTCCACTTGGTGGAATCATCTGCAAATCTACTACAAATAATTAGAAAGGAGCACCCTATTTATGAGACCCACAGACTGATGTTGATTATTAAGGAAAATCAGCACAAGAAGAACTAGATTTTTTTAATTCAAGGATTCATCTTCTGGTCCAGATCCAGTTCATCAGAAGAGATGGCATCCCTCTTGCCATATGTATATCTCCTGGCTGCCTATTTCATTCATACAAATTGATTAATGTACTTATTAGAATATCACTATTTTGTTTATAAATTCTACTAACACATGTCCAGATCAGACTTAAATCTCAAATATAAAAAGATCTTCACTCAAATTATAATAAAATTAAACTAAGGTTAACAATTAAATTTAAGTATGTTACTCAATTTAATTATTTGGCAAAGTCAACAGACGGATAGCTCAAGTTAAAGAAAGAAAAGTGAAAAAAAGTCCTACAGGAATTGGAACTAGTTGTGGCTCTCCAATACAGGGTCTAAGTAAGAGCAGTGGTTGACCCCACCCTGCTGTAGTCATTGTGCAAGGTGTGCTTCTAACACTGTCTCTCATTCTCCCAACAATCAGTAAAGAGAAATGATTCTCAACTTTACCGATGAGGAAAAGGACACTTGGGTGGTTAAGTGACTTGTCCAAGGCCATACATATAGTAAGTGGATAAGCCAGGATTCAACCCACATTTCAAAGCCAGTGCTTTGTCCACCATACCATGCCTACTCTCCAAAACTAACAACCACCACGTTTATCATACCCACACTGTAATTTGCAGGCTTGAATGCAACTGATAAATTCAGAGTAGAAGATTAAATCATCTGAAAATAAGCATAAAAAATGTACCACCAATTCTTGGCAATTCTTGTAACTAAGCAATCACCAAAATATTTAATAACTCATCAAAGATGTTTTTCCACCACACATAAGACTTTAACTCCCTAAGAGGAAAGAAAACATAATTCTGAGATTGCTTTTTTAGTAACAAGTCTATTTATTTCCAAAATAAACATCTCAGACACTAAATGGTACGGGAAAGAATAATTCCCTATGTGGTGGAAACTTTCCCCACTGAACACACACCCAGCACTAAGCACACCCCAATGGCTTTGCACAATGGTGCTTGGGAAAAATGCATCTGCCCTTAACACTGATGTACTCTAAGGATATCATTCCCAGTGATGAACAAGATTTTCCTCTCCATCAGCCAGCAAGCTTAACACTCTAATACATGGCTTAGAGGGATATTTATATTATTAAAACTTTTTCCCAAAAAGGTCAAAGCCACAGCTGCAACAGAATCATATCTGAAGTAACTACATTCCAGCAACTAAAAGCAAACTTGTGAATGGCAAAGTGTAATAATGCATAATTGAATGGGTAAATATACATGATTAAGATCTGGGGAAACCAGTGTACTGTCTTTGACATCTTCATTTAAACAAAAAGTGGCCATGGCTAAGTACTTCAATCAAGTCATCTCTCTCTCTATAAAAGCAAGTCTTTGGCATTTTTGAAAGCTTTCAGTCCATAATGAACTCTACCTCTATAATGTTTCCCACTCTGTCAAAAAATGACTACTGTAAAGTTGAGTCAGCAAGGATCCATTTGGGACTTAAAAGTTAATAAGACCATGAGAAAAACAAAACAAAAGATGTACTTTTTTATCCTCAAAAAGTAAATTTATTAAGATCATGTTTTTATCTTAATTCTATCTCACTACCAATGACTATATACTCAAAAGATAGCTACGATTTCATATAACTTTTCTAAAACAAAATGAAACTTTACCACTTAGCTGTGACAGATATCTAGTCTGTAAAAGTGACAACTCTAAATCCAAGAATATGTTTATACTTATTAGTGGTTTTGACAGTTTTCCCCTCTTAACCGTAATGGATACAAGTAAAATCTTCCTAGCGTGATTCCTGGATAAAGTAATACACTGAATAAGCAAACACATCACTAGCTTATAAGTAAAAAGCACTTCCGAAAGTACCATAATTCTAGACTTCCTTCTGGGGGTGCTACTGACATTATGACAAGCCTAACCAACAAGGCAGAGGCAACAGCTCTTTAGTCCCTCCCTGACTCGCTCGCTGATCACAAATTCTAAATCATGTAGCCTGTGAGTACAGACTCAAGAAGACTTTGAGATTTTGTGGAACAGGGTAAGAGAGTCTTCAATAATTACTTGGATAAAGGTAAAATTGTCCACAGAAAAAATATAAAATATACTTCTTCCTACCTCTTTGGATTCCTTTATGTAACAAGCTCCAGCCATTCTTGTCTACCATGTCCACATCAGCTTTGTGACTAACCAGCGTGGTGGCAATACTCTCTAGCCGGCGTGAAAGTGCTAGGTCTAAAGCAAGATCTCCATTATGATCCAATTCATTCAGCTTCCCAGGGAGCTGCACAGATAAATTTGTAAATTAGCACCCAGCCAGGAGAGAATACAACTGATTTTAATCTCTCCCATCTTGACTTAAATATCATCTCATATGCAAATGTCAAATTTTGTACTATAACACTGCTTACTCCCCAAATTCAAATGAATTCACAAACTTCTCTCAGGTCTCCTCAGGGCACATGCCCTTCAGGGAGCACAGAATTAATGGGGCTCACAAAGCAGACACAAACACCATGGAAAACAATATAAGGACCAAGGGGGAAATGCAGACAGTGCTATAGGAACAAAGTGCCAGTTCAGAGAGCTTGATGGGAAATAGCTAATGTCTGTATAAAAGACTGTGGCTTAAATATTTAATTCCTCCTAGCAGTTTAATCTCCACCCCCAACCCCCACCCCACACACACACACTGGACACCCAGGATAAACATACTACACTCCTGTCTGTCAAAAGCTACTGCATTTCTTCTAAGACAGTGTGATAGGCAGAACAATAGCCCCCTAAAGATGTTTGTGTCCTAATCTCCCAGAATCTGTGACTACATCACCTTACTCTATGGAAAGGCACTTTGCAGATAAGATTAAGGTTAAGGACCCTGAGGTGGAAAAAAGAATCCTGGATTATCCAAGAAGACTCAATTTATCTATCATATGAATCCTCAAAAGTGAAAAAGGGAAGCAGATTAGTAGGTCAGAGAGATGTGACATGAGAAGAACTTCATCCTCTATTATTGGCTTTTTTAGATAAGAGAAAGGGGGCCATGAGATAAGGAATGTCATAGCCTCTAGAAGCTGAGAACAGGCCTCAGTTTACAGCCAGCAAGAAAATCGGGACATTGGTACTATAACCACGAGGAAATGAATTTTGCCAACAAAATTCCCCTAGAGTGTCCAGGAAGGGACACAGTCTTATTTTAGAAAGGTAATGCCTGTACAGGACTTCCAACCTACAAAATTGTGAGATAATAAATTTGAGTTGTTTTAAGCCACTAGGTTTGTGGTAATTTCTTACAGGAGCAAAAAAAAACTAAAACAGATTTTGGTATCTAGAAGTTAGGTTCAGCTGTAATAACTACCAAAAAAACGTGGGAGTGGATCTGAATTAGGCAATGGGCAGAAGCTAGAAGAATTTTTGAGAAGCATGATAAGACAAAGCTCAGATTGCTTTGAACAGACTAATAGTACAGATATTACATTAAAGACTGTGTCACTGATGGCTCAGAAGGAAGTGAGGAACATTACAGAGAAAAACAAATGTATAGTTTGAGGAAAAGGCATGAAAATGAAAAACACAGCTACAGTACCTGTGAATCCATTTCAATTAGATAAAGGAAGACCACATCTTCTCTCTCCACTTTGATAGCTTTATGTAATGGGTACTCAGTCTTAGATTTGATCATTTTGTATAACAACTGAGCACTCATGCTGCTGAAGTCCTCCTTTCGTAGGTCATCCTAAAGATTAAAAAGATAGTGAAAAGCAGAAAAGATTCAACATATCAACAATAACAACTGACATTTACTAAGAAGCCCTTAGAAGGTACCTAGGCCTACTTTAAAGAGCTTAACTTTTCCCAAATGATTTAATCCTTGCAAAAACCCTGAGACAGGTAATATTATCATTCTCATCTTACAGATGAAGAAAGTAAAGCACAAAGAGCTAAATAACTTGCCCAAGTTCACACAGTGATAAAGAGCCAAGCCATGATCTAGAGCCAAGAGGTCCCAAGCCTCTACTCTTTACCAAAGCATTACTGTGCCTCTTGATGAGATGGTAAATCACAAACAATACTGACATAAAATAAGGACACAGCCACCAGAGGCCCTCCACCAGACAATAGAGTCCTTCCCGGCCCCCAACACTAGAAAGATGGCAATTACAAAATCAATGAGAACTTCCAAAAACATTCACTCCACTGAGTCACAGTTGGTCTCTAATATTATAGATCTTTAAATTTTTACCCATTTTAGCAGAAAAGTTACTATTTGCTTTAATTCTTTAAGACGCTTTTGCTTACAATGTTGAAAATCAAATAATTCACAGAAACTAGGTTATAAAACATAGCAATAGCTATGATTTCTTTTAACAATGCAAAACAAACATAACAAAGAAATGCAAGACTGTTCTTTATGATGAAAGCTACCTAAGAAGGGCAAATCTAAATTTAACAATGTTCTCCACACAACGGAGAAAGCAAGGGGGAAAAGCTCTGAAATGGTGCTGAGCAGGCCTGCTAGCCTCATGGCAGCACCTGCTCCTGTGGCTCACAGCCACTTCTGCAGATGGAAGGTAAAGGCAGGTGCACCTTCACTGCAAGACTTCCTTGACCTATCTTCCGCCCTCTACACTGAAATCAGAACTGTGAGGTTTTAAGAGCCAGAAAGAATCTCACAGATTAAAAAATGCAACTACTCAGTCTTCAGTTTTGTAGTAAGAGGAAACTAGGCGCCAGACAGATACCTTTCCATGGAACCAGGTCCCAAGCCTAGGTCTTCTGACTTCCAGTGAGGGTGCTTTGTCCACACCCTCAATCTTTCACTCACCCAATGACTTGCAATAATTTCTGCACAGTAGTTCATCAGGGTGCTGGCATTCAGTTCCTCTGCAGTCTGATAGAAGCGAATACAGTTCCTGACATTCACCAAAGACATAACACCCTTCTCACATCTACAAGAGAATATTAATAGTGAACAGTATTATTAAGACAAATATATTCACAAATGAACCAAAGCAATGATCTGTGTATTGATGGCTATGTCCAATAACAATAACGTAATCTGACAAGGTCTTTGCAATCTGTGAGGTAAACCAAGGGTTGCCTTGCCTAAAAAAATAAATAAATACAAATTTAAAAAGCCCACTTAAAAAAAATCTATCATGTATAGAAACAATTGAGCTAAGAGTCAAACCACAGTATACCAACACTGAAAAATTGGCTACAATGGATGTCTCATAAAGCCTGGTAACAAGAAGGCTCACAATCACTAATAAAAGAATACCAACTATGTCAGGATAGAAAGGGCTGCACAGCGACAAGCTCAGGGTAGATAGAAAGGGCTGCACACAGACAAGCAGGCACACACCCTAGTCCAGAAGACTCAGCACTGGGAAGATCCAGGCTTCTACTACACCAGAATTCCTGGGAGCCTTAGTGAGCCTCCACAAAACCAGCCCTGGGGGAAGGAAGCCAGTAGTATGGTCCTTCCATCTCTCTTGCCTGTACATCTCCCTACAAATCAGATTTGCCTCCAAGGGCAGCACAGCGGCCTAATATAGTATCAGAGGTATTCCCTGATACCTCACCATTGCCTCCTCTGTCCCACAGTCCCCACAAAAACCATTTTCTGTTCACAAGGACAGAATGTAGTAATGAGAGAAAAAGGAACTGTGAGCTGAGAAAGACTGGGTTGAGATACACTGAATTTTAGAGGCCAAAACACATTAGCTTTCTGTGTGCCCCTAGCACCTCCTCTATAAAATAAGGATACTATATTTCAGAGGTTTAGAGATTCCTGTGTATTTTTCAAGACAAAAAAAAAAAAAAAAAGAAAAACAAAACTGTATTAACTTTGCACAGTAAAAGGTAAATAATAGATATGCTTGTAAATTTGAGGTCCTCAAGGAAGTTACATAATTTAATAACTAATATGAATGGGTTTTAGTACTATTACAGTGAATAATTGATTGGCTAGCAGATAATTTCCAATTTTAACAAGTGAGATTTAGTTAACAAGTGGAGAAAGACCATGAGAATGGGAGATGCGGGAAGAAAGAAGGAAAGTCATGTGAAAGACCTGGGAAGAATTATGAACAAACTTTCAAACCTCTACAGATGAGACTTTAAAAGCTAGGAGCACGAATAATCTTGGAGTCATTTCTCCATCTAGCAGTAAATGCAGACATCTATTTTATCCCAAGACCTACATTTAAATCCTTTGTTTTTAAGTAGCAGTGAACTGGTATAAAGAAGCATCTTACCCTAGGGCACTTTTAAATCAAATTGTTACAATATCTAAGTAAGTTCTAAAACAAAGAGTAATAATGTTATAATTTTGAGCCTCCACTGTCTGTATCACTAGTTTTCCCAAACTCCCACCATACCATAGCTAGTGAATAATTGATTGGCTAGCAGATAATTATTCACTTTTACAGATAACGCTGAGAATCTGAAAATTCCATTCCCTTTTCTACAGCCAAATGACACTGAACCAAGATAGTCAAGTATGCTTCATGAAAACATATTTTGTGACAACTGGCAAACACTTCCTTTTCATTTAACTCTGGGATCCCCAGAGTACCATTCATTAGTTGGACAGGATATAAATAGTAACACAACTGAAGAACATGTAATCTTTTTTAAAATTCATGATTCTTCTACATATGATGCCTACAAGAGACTCACTTCAGATTAAAAGACACACACAGACTAAAAGGAAGGGGATGGAAAAAGATATTGCCTTGATGGACCTAGAGGGTATTGCGCTAAATGAAACGGGCCAGAGAAAGATAAATATCACATGATTTCACACACATGTGGAATTTAAAGAACAAAATCAAAAACAACAACAAAAAGTGGAAATAAACTCATAGAGACAGAATATTTAGAGGAATACTAAGTGGGAGGGGAGTTGTGTCGGAGAGCGAAAAAGGCACAGGGATTAAGAGGTACAAATGGATAGCTGCAGATTAGACATGGAGATATAGAATGTAGTATGGGAAAGATGGTTAATAACATTGGAATAAATATGTAATGGGGTAAAGGGGGATCAGATTTACTGGGATGATCACTTTGTGAGTTATACAGATCTCTGATCAATATGCTATATAACTGAAACTGATATATTATTATAGGCCAACTATAAATTTTTTTAAAAACTCACTGAATTGTACAATGTAAATACTAGCAAATAATTGTCTATTATATTTCAATAAAATTCATGATTCTCAGTTCATATTTTCTCTTTTAAAAGTAGCAAGATAGACTAACTTTCCTCTGAAGGGATTTTGTTAATACATGTTTTTAATTTTAGAGTACAAATAGGATACAGACAAACAAAACCAGTAAATATGTTTTAAAGTACAAAATCAAGCATATATTAGTGTCTCACAAACTCCTAATTGTAGTATCATGTGTATGAATGAGACAGAAAAACAGTACAAAGATAAATAACAAAAGGCTACAGTGGTTGAATTAAAAAAGGCTTAGTTTTTTTCTTTAAATCATTCTATATTTTCCAAATACCATACACTGAACATTTAAAAAATAATAATAATCAAGAAAATTATTTTAACTATCAATTTTTAGCATAATACTACTTTTTGAAAGAGTATTTTCCTGATAATACTTAGCAAAAAAACTTCCTTTTCATCAAAATGGTGATAGCATTCCCAAACCACAGAGATCCCTACATTACAAAAAATGAGCAACACACTCTTCATATTTAACTGCACCCATTTGTATCTGAGCCCTTTCACTTACTATCTCAAATGTGTAATTTCTCCCGCATACAGCAGTGGGCACTCTGCAACCTTCTAAAAGCTAACATGTGAACCCACTCCTGTGTCTCTTCCATCCCAGTTCTTAACGAAGTCCCTAACAGGTAACAACTTAATGTCCACATCCAACAATACAAAACTGAGCCTGGTAATGCTGATAGTTACAAAGCCTAATCAGTCAATAACAACAAACATTTTAATTAATGAATCCATTACAAAGATTACAATTACCTAAACTACTCCAACCCCAGGACATTTTTATCAAAATCTGACAAGGTCAATGAGAGAAAGTTCAGGATATCCTGTGGGGCGGGATATAAATCACATTCAAACTAATTAAAATCGTTTTCATTTCACTCTCAGATGGTTCAAAAACTCACCCAAACAACGAGTTAATTACAATGCCTCAAGGGTAAAGCTGGCTTTACTAACTTTAGAACTGTTTAGGTTTTATTCTTAGTTATTGGATTTAGCTATTAAAATGCACTCAAGCCCACAACAATCATACATAATCAGGAGTAACCAGTGTACTGACTTATATGGCCATCTCAAGGGAACATCAGCCCCACAGTGAAAACAGAGCAAGCAGCTCCAGGTAGCAAGGTTTCCCTTGGCTCTCTGAGAACACAAAAACAGGTAGACTAGCCTCTTGATGGTTGAAACTATCCCTTCACCCATCCAGGAGAAAATCCCTTTCTTCACACCACCACAAAGGTACAAAAGATCCCAAATGATACAGATATAAAAAGACACTCCATCAACCAAGCTAACTACCAAGGGCCACATCTACAAAAGAAACTAAAGGGTGTTTTGTCTGATATCATTTGTTTTCTGTTGTTCAAAAAGGCCAACTTGGGAGAGCAACAGAGAAAATGCAATATAAAAAAACACAGCAGGCTGTCCTTGGAAACCTAAAAAGCAGTAACACATGAAGATCTCAGTTTTAGTATATGTGCTGCTGAAGCAACCACAGAAGATCTCAGAAACACTGGTTATGACACTTAACTGAGCCACACTGTCATGTATTAATTTAGGAATACAAGGACTTAATTCAAGTAGGTCAGAAAGTCTCTTCCATAAAATGTCAAAGAAAATGGTACAAGAGGAAAAGTTGAGGGTTTGGACACTGGGTTATATTATTTCATATTCCATTTATCAATTCACACAATTATATAATCTTAGGTAATAAAGCAGTAAAAGAAAAGAGAATATGTAAAAGCTTTAGCAAAATTTAGCTTTACAAGATAACACAATGCCAGGGAGATTAGTCTCTTTCCGCTATAGCCTTTAAAAGAACACCTTGCAAAAGTTATTTACATTATCAGAAGAAGCTGTTTTCCCAGAGCTTGGCATAATTAAAACTCAGCCACCACCATCTGAGGTGCTTGAATATATCTGCTGTGACTTGCCTCTCCCTAAGGAGCTGTAGTTGAAATCGATTAGCTAGTTTCATCAATTCAGTCAGGAACACATCATCTTCTTTGAACTCCAACTCATCTGTATAGATCCAGCGAAGCATTGTCATTGTCACCTCAGGGTTAGCATCTGGTTAAAGAAAGAAGGTAGATAAACTGAAAACAAAGTATCAATGACACACTTAAGCTTTCTTGAGGACCCCTAATATTTGAAGCTAATAAATTCTGGTACATCCAAATAAAAAAAATATCACACAGCTGTTAAAAATGGTGATTAAGCATTCTAGGCAGCATTAGACTCCAGAAAGTTAAAAGTTTTGCAAGGGGCAGACAGTAAGGAAAATGAACCTACTAAAGATGTAAGTCAAATAAAATAAGGAAAAATATTTTAAACATATGACAAAGAGTTTACATTCTAATAAAAAGACCTTACAAAAAATGAAAAGATGGGCAAATAACAGAAAAAATGGCAATGGATATAAACAGGTAATTCACAAAGATATATAAAAATGGCCAATAAACTTTACCAATAACTAAATACAAATTTAAACACTAGAATAATGTTTTTGTCTCTCAAATTAGCAAAGATTCTTAAAAGTACACAATCTTTTACACAGCAATTATATGTGTAGATTATTATCCTAAGAAAATAATTGAGCAAATATATGTACTAAGAGAGAAATATATGTACTAAGATAGCCACCAAACTATTATTTTTAGTAATTAAAAACTGGAACAAAAATCTTAAGAAGTGTCCAACGATGGAGAACAAATTAAATTACAATATACACACTGGAAATTTTTGCATCAATTAAAATCATTTAGACCTATATTCAGCATAAAGATATTCACTATATGGGGGGGAAAAAGGCTAAAAATACATGTATTATGCAATCTCTTTTTCTGTTAGGCATATTTGTGTGTGGATATATGTGTGTATGAGTGTATACACATACCACACACATACAGTTTTGTGTCTGTCTGTCTCTAATCTGACCTGACCTTGGGGTTATATGGCAATAGATAAATTGCCCACATGTCTATCTACTGAGATTAGAAGGATATACACCACACTAAAATATCAACTCTGATGGAATTCACAACTAATTTTTCATTTAGCTTATTTTTTCCCTGATTTTTACTTAATGAACATGTATAATTTTTTTAAGTTAAAGGCTCTACAACAACTTAGGATGAAAATCATAGTATAAAATATCTAACGTATGATTTTAATGAGAGTCAATTCGATAAATGAGAATAAGGACAGTGATGGTTAGAGGATCACATAAAATCATGATCTACACCAGAGGTTGTCAAAGTGTGGTCCTGGGCTAGCAGAATCAGCATCATCTGAGAACTCATTAGAAATTCTTATTCTCAGGCCCACACCAGATCTACTATATCAAAAACTCCGGGGTTGGGACCCTGCATTTGTGTTCTAATAAGTCCTCTACATGGTATTGATACTTATTAAGGATTAAGAAACTACTCAATTCTTGATCATCTAAGAAAGGTGCAACATGGACCAGTAACATCTTATTAACTCAGGTTGAAAAAAAGTCAGGTAACTGGGAGTTACCTTTAAAAGGAGTAGACGCTAAGATGTGAAACCAGGTGACCTCTATGATCTGCATGGTGTATATGCTGCTTAGAGGTAGTCTGCCCCTCAGAAGGTCCAGTAAACAAACTGGTAAAAATCTGCAATTGTGAGGGTGAAAAGAAAAATAACACCCAAACTTCTGACTTCACTATAGTCCAAGAGACATATAGTCACATTTTGGGGAATTTGAGATTTTCTATGTGGCCTAATATTTTATTTTTTTTTATTTTAAATAAATGTTTTATAAGACATTTGAAAAGAATGGGAATAAACTTATCTGTATGTAATTAACTACTAAATGAAACATACTAAGGAAATTAATTTTGTTACATAAATATTCTATTTAATTTGTCAAAAGCTGAGAAAGGTGATCTGAATCTCCTGCTATGACTCATTTAATTAAATTGTCTGAGTTTTCAACTGTTTTTCTTCATCTACTTTAAAGTTTTTGATTCATAAAATTAAAAAATCATGATAGGCTGCATCTTTAATCATTAAAAAAACCATCTTTAATCTATTCAATGACACAACCTTAAATATAACTTCTTATAAATAAAAATAACCCCCCTAAACCATACTTCTAAATAATCCATGTCAAAAAGGAATATTAGGATAGAGGTTCTAATTCTGTTATAGCAATGTAACAACTCCATTCTATTTCAACCAATCATAGCTAAAAACACTAGACAGAGTACAAAAAAACAATTCTCTGAGGATTCTAAAAAGTAAACAAAAGCAGCTGAATTGTATAGGCGGGCAAAATTTGAAGAAGCAACCACACTGTATGAGTTTCCAGATTTTTTTTTTTCTTTCTATGACTTTGCCCTGAGAGTAGAGGAGCAACACTGCTGTGGTGACCTTGGGGATGCCTAAAACACCAATAAAACTCCATCTTTCTGGCCAGATGGACCAGGAAAAGGAGCCAGAGAAAGTGATCTCCTAATTCTGTGTATGAACCCACAGAAGTCTCTGGCTCACTTCTAGCTGTTCATGCATGAACTAGTCCCAACCTAGCTTTAAAAACTGAACCACTATCCACTTGCAGTCTGAGCCTAAGGAATTCAATGTTTTCCAGAGGATTATACAACAGAACTCAGAGTCTACATAACACAATCACAATGTCCAGGATACAATCTAAAATCATTTAATAATAGTAAAAAAGAAAAAAAAGAAGAACAATGACCATTTCTCAAGGGAAAAGAAAATTGACATATTCTAACCCCAAGATGACCCAGATACAGGTTTATCAAAGATCTGAAAGCATCTACTGTAATGATGTTCCAGAAGACAAAGAAAAACACACTTCAAATTAAAAGATATGACTTTTCAGCATATGAGCTATAAAAACAAATGCAAATTATAGAAATAAAAACTACAACATACATAATAAAAACTCACACAATGGGCTATGAAAATGGCATAAAAAAAAGTCAGTAAACTTGAAAGATAGATCAACAGAAATTATCCTTATCTAAGAACAGAGAGTTTAAAAAGACTGGGAGGAAAAAAGAACCTCAAGGAAACTTGTCTTGATAGTAACAAAAGGTTTAGTAAAAGCGTCAATGGAGTCTCAGGAAGAGAGAAGAAAAAGATCAAAGAAGAAAAACATTTGAAGAAATGATCATCATGAACTGTCCAAATGTGGTGACAGAGATGAGTTTTTAGATTCAAGATCAAGGAACTCCAGCAAAAAACACGTCATATCTAACCACACATCTAAACACATCATAATAAAACTGCTGCAAACTAAACACAAGCATAGCTTGATTACCTCACATCCACTAGAATACCCATTGTCAAAAAAAAATCCAACCCAGGAAATAGCAAGTGTTGGTAAGGATGTGGACAAACTGGAACTCTGTGCACTGCCAGCGGAAACACAGAATGGTGCAGTCCCTATGAAAAATAGTACAGCAGTTCTTCAAAAAATTAAAAATAGAATTGTTATATGATCCAGCAATTCCACTTCTGGGTATATAACCAAAAAAATTGAAATATCTTAAAAAGATATGTATATACCTATACTCATAGCATTACTCACAATAGCCAAGATGTGGAAGCAATGCAAATGTTTGTCAGTGGATGAATAGATAAAAATATGGTATATAGATGCAAAAGAATATTATTCAACCTTAAAAAGGAAGAAAATTCTGACATATACTACAACACAGGTGAACCTTGAGGACGTTATGTTAAATAAAATAAACAAGTCACAAAAAGACAAATACTGTATGATTCCATTTATATGAGGTAATAAAAGTTGTCAAACTCTTAGAAACAGAAAGTAGATAGTTAGCTGTCAGGGACTACAGACAGAAAGAAATGAGAGTTGTTTATGGGAACAGAGTTTCAGTTTTGCAAAATAAAAAAGTTCTGGAAATTGAATGCACAACAATGTGAATATACTTAACACTACTGAACTGAACACTTAAAAATGTTTAAGATGGTTTTATGTTATATGTTATTTTACCACAATTAAAAAATAAAATAAAGAAAAGGTCTTGAAAGCAACTAGAGAAAAATGACCATTACATATAGGGAAAAGATTCCAGTGACTGCAGATTTCTTATCAGAAACTAGAGGCCAGAACACAGTGGAAAAACAAATTTAAAGTGCTTAAAAACAACAACAACAACAACAAAACTATCAACTCAGGTTTCTACATCCAGGGAAAATATCCTTTAGAAATGAAGACAAAATAAAGACATATTCAGATGAAGGAAGAGACTCTGTCACTAGCAGATCTGGTCTATAAGAAATGCTAAAGGAAATTCTTCAAGCTGAAGGGAAATAATACCAGAGAGAAATCTGGATCTTGAGGAAGAACAACAGAAAAGGAAATATCTGAGTAAATATAAATGACTTTTTATTCTCTTAAGTTACCTATAGTATGTATGACTATTAAGAGCAAAATCTAAAACACTAGTGGGATTTTCAGTATATGTACATGTAACATCTATGACAACTACGACATAAAAGTTAGTGGTGAAGGTATAAAGGGACCAATATGGATGCAAGATGCTTACATTTTACATGGTATAGCACAAACAGATTATAAACACACTACAAAAGATTAGGGGAAAATACATGTATCATAATCTCTAGAGTAGTGGTTCTCAATCATGCCAATTTTGCCTCCCAAGGGACATCTGGCAATGTCTGGAAATATTTCTGGTTGTCAAAACTGGGGGAGTGCTATTGGCATTAAGAGTCAGAGATATTATTAAATATCCTACAATGCACAGGACAGCTCCCACAACAAAGAATTATCTAGTCCAAATATCAATAGCGCTGAGGTTGAGGAACTTTGCCCTAGATTAATCACAAAACAATAATAAAGAGATATGTATAGTCAAAAAGTCAAAAGATAAATTTAAATAAAATACTAAACATTCAAATTATCCAAAAGAAGGCAAGAAAAGGAATACACTAAATAAAAAGAGAGGACAAACAGAAAACAAATAAAATGGTTGCCTTATCATTCAAAATAACCACATTAAATTTAATGATCTAAACCCTCAAGTTAAAAAGAAGACATGATAAAGAAAGACCTCACTATATGCTGCCTACAAGAGATGTACTTCAAATATAAAAGCCAGATATATTGAAAGTAAACAAACAGGAAAAGAGATACCATGAAAACAGTAAGCATACCAAGGTTGCAGTGACTATTGAATATCAGATAAAAGATTTTAAGACAAAAAGTATTACCATATATAAATATTATTTCAAAATAATAAAAGCCACAATTCATTACGATGTCATGATAATTATAAATGTGTATGTTATAAGGATGAAGGCCCAAACTATGAAGCAAAATTTGACAAAATTAAAGGGAAAACTTAACAATTCTGAAATTATAGATGTTAATACCTACCTTTAAGAAATTGACAGAACTAGACATAAAGAAAAAGAACATATAGAATGTCTGAACATTATCAAACACCTTGATCTGACATCCAACTGCTGAATATGTTTTCTTTCCAAGTACACATATACTCACCAAGACAGACCATATGTTAAGCCATAAAACAAGTCTCAATAAATTTAAAAGGATCAAAATAATATAAAGTGTGTTCTCTGACAAAAACAAAATTAAATTAGAAATCAGTAATAATAAAGTATTTAGGAAAACCCCAAATGTCTGGAAATTAAGCAACCTTTTTCAAAATAATTCCTGGGTGAAAGAAGAAATCACAAGATGACAATGAAATGACAATGAAAATATATCAAAATTCACAGGCTGCAACTAAAGCGGTGCTGAGAGGAACTTATAGTTTTAAGTCCTCTTACTAGAAAAGAAGACCTAAAATAAATTATCCAAGGTTCCACATTAAAAAATTAGAAAAAAAAGAGTAAAGTAAATCTAAAATAGAATAGACAGATAGCAATAACATAGAAAACAGACAATAGGGAAAATTTAAAAAGCTAAAATTAACAAAGCCAAAATTAAAAAGATCAACAAAATTGACATACTTATAACTAGACTATCAGGAAAGAAAAATATGAATCACCAAGACCAGGAATGAAAAAGGAGTTGCTACTATAGACACTAAAAAAATAATAAGAGAAAACTACAAACAACTTTATACCAGCAAATTCAACAAGTTAGATGAAATGGTCAAATTTATGAAAAATATAGCTTTCTAAAACCAAAAAAAAAATTTGAACATCCCTAAATCTACTTAAAAATTTATCAAAAAGAAACTCCAGACATAGATGATTTCAGAGATAAATTCTATCAATCAAGAAAGAAACGATAACATCAATCTTACAAAACTTTTTCAGAAAACAGAGAATGAGGATCACCCCCAAACTCATTTTGAGTCCAACATAACCCTAAGTGCAAAATTTAACATGACCAAAGACATTACAAAAAAGAAAATTACATACCAACATCCCTCACGATTACTGATGTAAAAATCTTTAACAAAATATTAGCATACAGGATCCAACAACATATATAAAAGGATAATATTAATAACCGCATAGAGTTTATCTCAGAAATGCAAGATTAACATTTGAAAAAAAAATCAATATAATTTACTATATTAATAGCATAAGAGAAAAATTCTACAATCATTTAAGTAGACACAAAACAGTGTTTGACAAAATTTGAAACTAATTCATATAAATCTTAAAAAACTAAGAACACTCAAATTGATAAAGCACATCTATGAAAAATCAACTAATATTTTTGTATTGATTAAAGAAGTCAGGAATAAGGCAAGTATGCTCACTTTCAAACAAATGACTTGTATCCAGATTATATACAGAACTCTTAAAATAGTCAATAAAACATGAAACAATGCTACGCAAAGATTTACTATTATTAGGACTTCTGGTCAAGATGGAGGAGTAGGTGAACATGGTGGTCTCCTCCCACAACCACATCAAAATTACAACTAAATTACAGAACAGCCCTTGAGAACCACCTGAACACTAGCTGAACAGAACTCCTATAACTAAAGATATAAAGAAGCCACACTGAGACTGAAAGGAGGGTAAAGATGTGAAATGGGTTGGTCCCATAGCCACATGTGGTGGTTAAGAAATCAGGAGGGACATTTCAGCTGTGGAAGTCCCCACTAAGGAGTGAGGGGTCTCAGCCCCATGGCCTGGAGCACCAGTGCCAAGAAGAGGAGTTTCCACAACAGCTGGCTATAAAAATCACCAGGGATGCAGTCTAGGTGAGATGTCTGTAGAGCCAGGCATCCTCCTAAAGGGCCCAAGCTCAGACTCAGTCACAAACATTCACCTTAAACTTCAGAGACAAGACAGCAGCTTGAAAAGCACCAGGGAGATATGGGGAGGAACTAAATTATCTGGCTTTAAAGGTAGAGCTTTCCTGCTCTATGGGGTCAGCCTCTACACAATAGCTTGTCCACTGTAGTCATGGCCCAGTCCTCAATAGCCAGTCAGCCTGAGGGGTCAATCCCACCCATTGATGTGCCAACAGCAATCAAGGCTCAATTACAACAGGAGGGCACACATGAACCACACAAGGGACACTCCTGGAGCAGCCAGCTCAGGTGAATAGGGAGTCTGTGCCACTGGGTGACAAAAGATACCTACTATATAAGGCCACTCCGCCAAGACCGGGACACATAGCAGATCTATCTAAAACACAGAAACAAACACAAAGAGGCAGCCAAGATGATGAGACAAAGAAACATGTACCAAATAAAAGTAAAGGAGAAAAATACAGAAAAAGAACTAAAGAAGATAGAGACAAGCATTCTACCAGATGCAGAGTTCAGAACACTGGTTATAAGACTGTTCAATGAACTTAGGGGGTAAAAAATAGATGATTTCAGTGAAAACTTCAACAAAGAGAAAAGAACATAAAGAGCCAGTCAGAAATGAATAAGCAAAATGAAGAATACATTAGATGAAATCAGCAGATAAGATGAAGCAGAGGATTGAATCAGTGATTTGGCAGACAAGGTAGCAGGAAAAAACCCAACTGGAACAGCAAAAAGAAAAAAAAAATTTTTTTAAATGTGAATAGTTTAAGGGACCTGTGGGACAATATCAAACATAACAACATTGGCAAAAAGAGATTTTTGAAGCTCTAAGAGGGGTTCTTAGCTATTAGCAGGAGGTCACAAGGCTATTTGAATATCTTCATTAATAGCTAACTTCCAAAGTAAAGAAGGAAAGGAGTTACAATGCCTTCCATGAATCTATTTCCGAAGTAATATGTTGTTACTTCTACCACAATCTATCCATTAGAGTTTAGTCAGGCTATCTTTCAGGAGAGGAATATCAAATAACATATTTTTAAAATACCATAGACATCATCAAAAGGAACGTAGCATGACCAAATACTGGAACTGAACAACCCTGATAATAGTTCATATGGTATTCAAAAGATGTGGAGCATTGTTGTGTTTCTCTTGAAAACTTAAAATGTCATGCAGATCCCCTATAAGTTTGCTGTAGCACCTTAGTGTGCCTCAGCACAACCTTGGGAACCTATGCTATTGTCACTGCACAAGGCAACCTCCCAGGTGGTGCTTTAGTGCACCGCTTTCCTAACCAGAATGGAAGAAGGATGCTTTGTGTTCTTGGGCATGAACCAGGACACATTCCAGGAAAGCTGAATGACTCACCATAAACTCTTATGCCAGGGAACCAGAAGATCTTTGCTGGAGAAAGCATTCAAGAAATTCTAGCTTCAAAACAGCCATTCTAATGAACTAGAACCTCTCACAGTGTTAGCTGCTATTGCTAAAGTGCTATAGAGAGGCAATAAACAAATCATTTTGCCTGAAACAAACTTTTATTTCACACAGGCCTCTCCTCCTGGCCTTAAGATTTGTTATACTGTGTTGAGCTAACAGTTATATTTTCTTCCCAGTTGATGAAATTTACATCTTCACACTTAATAGGAAAAAACAAATATATGCCTTTTCTCTTTATATTTTGAAATAATTTCAGACTTACAGAAAAGTTGTAGAGTTCCATTATACATACCCTTTACCCTTCCTTCTTTCTCTAATATTAACATCTCATATCTATAGCACAATCATCAAAACCAGGTATTTAGGACCAATACAATACTATTAACTGATCAGAGACCTTTACAAATTTTGCCAATTTTCCCAATGTCCTTTCTATGTTCCAGAATCCAAATGAGGATTCCACAATGCATTTATTTGTCATGGCTCCTTAGCCTCATCCAATCTGTAAAAATTTAAGTCTTACCTTTCATGACCTTAATGTCTTTGAGGAACACAGGCCAGTTATTTTGAGGAATTGTTCTTCAATTTGGGTTTATCTTCTACTTTCTCATAATTAGATTAAGGTTATGCATTTATGGTCAAGAATCCTACAGAAGTGACTGTGCCTTTGACAGTGCATCACATCAGGCAAAAAAATTTTTTTTGAACAAGGTATAATATATGATTTATATAAAACATACATCCAAATGTTTTAAATACTTTATAATGCTATTGCATCATTGTCAACATATGCTAAAATTCTTCAATAATGAAAGAATTAAAGTTGTGTGTTTTGAATTTTAAGAAATAACCAATTACATAAGAACTTCAAAAGAAAATAAGGAGCTTAGAAAGTTAACCATTCTAAGTTCCATGCAAATAGGAATTTAATTCCATTAACTGTTGTATCTCAAACATCTTGAAAAGTGCCTGACACTCAACATTTGTGATATCAGCATTTGTGATAGTAAATGGAATAATTTTAAGAATAAAATACCAATAAAGCCATAAAATGATTAGATCAAGTCTGTTAGTGTGGAAAGAGTTCAACCATTTAAAACATAGCTTTTATGCTATTTATACACTTGTTTACAAGAGCCTATTTCCAATTTTCCTCAAACTGCTGGCCAGCCATGTAGTATCAGTGCTTCCCGGTATTGCATAATACACAGGCTTCTTGGGAAGTTTCAGCTGCTGCAAGTCCAGATTTAGGCAATCATACCTACACCCACACAAGCATTTCAGCAGGACTTCTGGACAAAACACACAATTAAACATGAACAGGTTCATATACGCCATCACCTCCTTGGAACTCTCCCCACAATATACTTCAAACATAAATTTTATAAGGAAAAGATGTCATAGCTGTATTATCAACTATTTTATTAGTAGGTGCCTGCCTGACCTACCAAAGCCACAAAAGAACTGCTTTGCAGAGGATCACTTTAGAAAGTAAAACTTACAGCAGAGATCAAACCATGCTTATTGTCCACAAGAGGAGCGTTCAGGCACATTTAAATATTTACTATTTATTAGCCAGGTAGCAAACAGAGGCATTCACAAAATTTACTAATTCATAATTATTTAACTAGTTCATGGTCACTATCGATTGATAAGTATTCTACTTTCATTGTTCCATAAATATTTCAAAATGACACATAACCTTCTGCCAAGACTTTTTATGCTGGCAGTTTTAAGTCTCCAACTGCTCAGAGGCTCACCTGACAGATCCAGCTCCTTGGTGGAAGACAAATTGGCCAGACTCCAGCTGTCACTGCGGGCCGCCAGAACAAACTTGTGAGCATTGATGTGCCTGCCTCCAACCTTTATCTTCAGATCACTGATGAAGAAAACATATCCACAAATATAAAAACAAAAAAGTCATAACTAGATATGGCTAGAATTCACAGCTAACAAATATGTAAGTATTGATTGATCAACATGCATGTGCAAAATAAGAAAAATCACAGCCAAACTATTTCTCTATGCTACCACTGAATTCTTATGTGTCAAGTTTACAATATGTTGCTAGACATGTTTTCTATTTCTAAATTCCAGCTTTAGCTCACATGGGATGTTCTGCTTCAAAAACAACCTCTATTGAGATTTCTTACAGTGGTGAACCTACAAGTTGAACAGGATGATTAATATTCATATAAAAGTTAGAAAAAGTTACTGGCCATCTTTTACTCAAGGATTTATAAAAAAATGAGAAGAAGAAATCTTTCTTTCAAACATGTTTCCATACTTATGACATACCATTACATGAAAAGAGCTTTCCAAATAGTTATGTATGCTTAATTCTGAAATATCAAATACTAACAGAGGAAAGCATGTGGGCAGTTAACAAATATCTAAAGATGACCTACTGAGCTAACACAACATGTGCCATATGGCTATGTTGGCAACAATCCAAAGCCATTATTTATCATCATCCTCCTTGTATTTAGACCTTTTTTTGTTTGTTTTCATACTCCCCTTTAAAATATTTTTAAGTTGGAATGCCTTTCGAAACTAAATACACAAAAATTATTACATGAAAAAACTATTACATGAATTAACTCATCCACTTAAAAAGAGACTCATATAGAATACTGTTTCTATACAATGCTTGATGCAGACATTTTACCCGATGAAAGCACTGTCTAGAACATACTTTATGTAAGCATATCAACAATTCTAGTTCGATTAAAAACCTAGCTGCAACTAATTATGTTAGATTAAAAGAGTAATAGGGTCCTTATTATTTGAATTATTATAAACTACTGTTAACATAATAAAACATTATTAACCAATAAATGAAGTAATGGGATTAATATTCCATTTAAAACAGAACATAAAATGCTGTCTCAAATCACATGCTACATAAAGTTTTAAAAATTTAATGAAAACAAAGAGCTGGCTATTTACAAAGCACATATAATTTTTAAACTCTAAATTTACTTATTAACTATTAATCTAATAACTTAAGTGAATATTCACTGTTTACTGTTTCAGCCACAAGTCTTTTACCCACAAAAATTGTAAAACTAAATGTCTGTATAAAATTCCTACAACTATCCATGAATGTCAGGTCAAATGATTTTCTTTTGTATTTGAACATACCAAATGGAATAAAAAATTTCTCATTAATAATTTCTAATAATGATAGTTTTTTAAAAATACAATTCAAAAATGGAAAATTGGATAAGTCTATAAGGACTGTATGTAAAAAGCAGTCATTTTTTTCCATTTCATTTTAGTCAATTAAAGCCCATTTCCTTTCAAAATGAGTACTAGGAAGTTGTTACTGGACAAAAAGAATAAATAAAGAGCTTCTTGCTAGACTTTCTCGATCAAACACTTTAATGGGAAAAAATTATAAGCTTGGATGCTAAAAAAATAAATGAAATAACTACATATAATCATCATTTTTAACAATCTTATGGGACAAAATCCTTTTTCTGAACTTAAGTAAAAATAAATGTACCAATTTCATCCACATTTCTCAATTTTAAAATTTTAACACCAACTTCAGTTACTCCAGTTACTGAGCAGCATATAAAAATACTATTTAAATTCTTCAACAAAACTGGTAAAAGAGCATCTGCTTTAGAAACTGATATTCCAATTCAGTTACTCCATTTCAAAAGCTCAGTCCTCCGAATGCTCTGTTCCCCATCAGTCAACTATAGATAACAGTTGTAGTCGATCTTCTTTAGATAAAGGACAAGTTTTAGAAAATGAAGAGAGACCCACAAGAGTCATGAGATCATACCACAGCTGACTAGGTAAAAAGAGAACAGAATGGAAAACAGCCTAGTCTCTTTCTCATTGTCTCCTAGAAGGACAACAGTATAATGAATGCAATTAATTGGTAAGTAATTAAGGAAGTGCTGGGAAATAAAAATGGCGTAGTTGATAGAGGCTTTGTTTATCCCTCTTGTGACCAAATCAAAGTTGTAACAGAAACACAGAGCAAACACCAAGGAAAGTCGCCTGGGATGTAGACAAACAGAAGCATCACAACTAGGAAGAGAAACAATTAATAAATCCGCAATGGGAGAAGGTAAGAGGAGGTGAAAACGCAAGGCTGCCCAGTCCAAGTGCCTGAGTGGGACTGAGGCTGTGTTAGGGTCTGCAGCAGAAGCCTCTTAAAGAGGCTGTGTCCACGAGAGGATTTCTGCAGTGATGGACCTGTTGCTCTGAGAAGCAGCGCCAGGTCGGTTCTGCAGGGAACACCAGGGACTTATAAGAGGATACTGAGTTGTCAGAGTGAGGGCCAGAGGCCAGGCTCACTCCTGGACAGTAGTGCCTGCGGTGTCCATTGCTACTCTGTTGAGCCCTCCCTCCTCCTAGTGAGGACACAACGCTGCCATAGCCAAGATGTCATCAAAGTGGATAACAGAGGTCACTCCACCCAGAGGAATCCCTGAAACTATGCCTCCCTCAACTCCTGGCCCCACCCAACCCACATCCACGTGCTCCTTGCTGAGCAGTGCCAAGACTCACACTGGTGTAGCAGCTGGCCTCAGTTTCTCGTGTGGTTTCTTGAGGCAACTATAAGCACAACAACTGGGGATTGCTTGTTGAATCTTAACAGGTGGCCCCGGAGAGGTATGGGCTGGGGCTAAACTTGGCCTGCAGCTGAACCCCTCTCAGGACTGTGCCACTGGACACCAACTACACAAAGCCATACTACTAAGACCGGCAGACCATAGTGTAATGGTTAGCACGTCTGCTTTACATGCAGAAGATCCTGTGGAGATGTAGAGTTTAGCATGGAGAAGATGGTTAATAATGTTGTAATAATTATGTAAGAGGAAAGAGGAGTACTAGATTTAGTGGGGTGATTGCTTTGCGAGCTACGTAGATCTCTGATCACTATATTGTACAACTGAAACTGGTATATTATTGTATGTCAATTATAACTGAAAAAAACTCATTGACTTGTACAATATAAATATGAGAAACTAATTGTGTATTATATTTCTCTCTCTTTTTTTTTTAACGCCTACAGCACCTGGTCTTCCTAAGTGGTCCCCATCCAAGTATTAACCAGGTCCGACCCTGCTTAGCTTCTGAGATCAGACGAGATTGGGCATGTTCAGGATAGAATGGCCATAGACTGTTTACTATATTTCAATAAAGCTGAAAAAATAATAAATAAAGGGAGTACTAATGGGTAAGAGCCTTGGAGAATGGGAGAAACTGCCTCTAAGAGAAATATGTCAGGCTTCCCAGCCTGAGGCAGTAAAAATAAATTTTCACTTGTCCATGGGGGGAAAAAAAAAGAGAAAAATTTTAAAAAGACAATGAACTATATTTTACAAGTACCTATAACCATTCAATTTAAAAGGTTGGCCTTTAATCAGAGTATAATACTTCCTATTTTTTTGGTATTAAATTTTTTTTTAAGAAATGATTAAGGTGGTAGATGGCAGTTCTGGATTTTAGCCTATTTTAAATGTTAAAATTTATTTTGAAATTTTACTAAGTCTTATCTAGTCCAATCATCCATCTCCCTAGTAGCTAAATCCTTCATTCTATGCATATTCACATATCCATGTTCCTTTTCCATGTCCACTGCCATCATCTCAATCCATTCCTCCATCAGTTCTGGTCTTGGCTATTTATAACAACATCCAGCAGCAATCTGGCTCTCTTTTCTTTATAATTTCACCTATATGATGTTACCAGGTTAACCTTCCTAAAATACTACTTTGATTATGAAAGTCTTACAACTCAGAAATACTCTGTTCTATACCTCTAAGAGGATCAAGTACAAATTCCTCATCTTGGCTTCCCAATAAAATCCACCCTACCTTTCCCACCTCTCCCAGTGTTCTCCTACATGACGATGTACCCTAAATCCTCTGCATGTTCTCATGTTCAGCCACTCCCTCTACTGGTCATATCACTGTCTTTTCTATTATGTCCTACCCAGTCTTTAATATTTACCTCAAAACTCATTAACAATAGCTAACAACTGAGCACCTACTATGTGCCAGACACTGTTCTAAGTTCTTAAAACATGTATTTATTAATTTAATCTTCATAACAACCATAAAGAAAGTAGTAGTATTACTTCTACATTTTAGAGATTAGGAACCTGAGATACATCATGTAACCCCGTTCACATATATAATAAATGGCCAACTGAGCTTCTAACATAGGCTGTGTGGTTCCACAGTCTACCCTCAACCGTCATGCTAAACTGCCCAATAGTTCCAAGACTCCTTCTTTAACCATCCCAAGAGAAAATGACTTCTCTGAATCTGTGAGCAAGAAAGCTAATTTCTGTCTGTATTAGTGATACTATCACCATGACTCCAAGCTCTGTGTTGAAGATGAGCAAGAAACAAAAGAGCCAAAACCTTGCCTCAAGGAGCTTCCATTCTAAAAACTAAAGGTTTGCTAATATCCCAATTAAAGAGAAATAAACTTGAGAATAAAGTCAGTAAGAGAAGAGAAGTTGCAATGTGGCCTGAGAATAAAGCAAAAGAGCTAGCTTCTCCAAACTGATCCTATGTTCAGGAGCTCACCTATACTGTTCCTGCTCATAGAGATCAGCCACGATTGTCAGCAGACGGCTGATGAAGGACTCACTGCTATTGTCCTTGTTTGCTTGCGCAGCCAAAAGAGTGCATCTCTTCTCTGTCTCTGCCAATTTCTTCTGCAGCTTGACATACTCTTGTCGGAGAAGCATCAAGTGCTTCTCCAACTTGGCGACCTCCTCTGCAAGGGAAACAAATAATAAAGTTTACCATGGCAGGAGTAAAACAGATAACATTCACTAATCCCTCATATAGAATGGCTACCAAAATGACAAGTCATATGGTGTTTCCTCTATTTCTTAGTGATACTCCTACAGGACCAAGAACGGTTTTGTTTCAGGGTACCACTGGATCAAAAAGACCATCATGGTCCAGAGATTTCTCTTCTGTTTCTCCTGAAGATCAATATTCAATATATGAAAATGAACAGACACACATAAGATGCTAACATATACCTGTCCTGCTAATCTTTTACCATAAAGCCAGGAGGAGTCTCAAGGAAAGAAGATAACCAAAATCACCTAGGAGGCTTTTTCAAGCCACTAGTAGTAATAACTTCTACATGTCAGATGCTGTTCTAAAAGCTTTCTGTGAATTCTCTCATGCAAGCTTTATAACAATCCCTGAGGTAGGTCCTACTACTAGCCACACTTTACATATGGGGACACTGGAGCACAGAGAGAATTTGCCCAAGGTCACAAAGCTGATGAGAGGTGGGGTTGGGAGGAACCCAGGCATTTTCATTCTGGGGCCTGCAATCTATTAACCACTACTCCACACTATGTGACACCTGCCCTCCTTCAGGAGAAAATCAGGTCAGACAATAACGGTTCAGATGGAAGCAAGTCATGTTCCACAGTTGTGCTGGGACAGATTAAAAAGGTTGAGAACCTCTATATCTGACTCATTAAATAAAAATTATCAAGTGTCAACTAAGTATCAGACACTGCACAATGGTAAGCAAAATCAGATATATCTTTCCTCAAAGCTTTTAGTTACTGGGGAAGGTAAGCTTTTATATTATAATAACAATTGTAAAAATCAAATGCAAAGCTACAATTCTAAGAGTACTAGAATGAAAGAATAGAGCTATGAAAACTTATAATAAAGAAATTTAACTTAGGACGTTCATGGGAGGCTTCCCTCAGGAACTAAATAGTGAAGAAAATTCTCCTTTAACTGGGCTCTAGAGTCTTGGTGAGAAATCACGCAACCATACGAATTAGTACTTCTATAAATCAAGGTCTAACCACAGAAACACAGTGCTGCTATAATCATTCTTTGGGCCTCAGCCCTTCATCTTCTACTCCCCATCACAGGTATTCCAAATCCTGACACCATTCTCAAGCCCATCTCCCACCCAATCTATATTTTCAGCCAGTGTCTTGAAAAACTAAGCTACTGCCAACAACTTACTTCCATGTACCAGCAACAACTCCCAAATACTCCATGCTTTCTCACAGAAAGTATCTCCCTCTGGTCCAAGTTAAATCCCTCCATCTTTGCTCCTCAGGTCCTTTCCTTTATCATCAATCACCTCTTCTCCAACAACTTCAATCTCTTTTAACTGGGTCTTTCTCATCAGCACATAATCCTGTTCAAGTCTCTATTAAAACAAAACCTTCCTTCCATGCCATTATCTGACCAACTGCTGCCCTTCCATCTCTAGGTACCACACACCATTTCCGTACCCACTATTCCTCCGCCATTACCTCCTTCTGTCTCCAACATTCCCTTAAAACTCCTCTTATCAATGACCTTCTAATTGCCAAAAGCAATAGACACTTGCCAGTGGTCCTCCTCCCAGACCTCTACAACACAGCATATGATACTGTTGTCCAAACTTCTTTTCTTCTATTCTTTCAGCAACCACAATGCCAACTCCTCTCCCATTATTGTTCTGTCACATGCTTCTCTACACCCCTTCCAATGTTTGACCACTGACATTCCCCAGATTCTATCCTTGCCCTCTTAACTCAGTGTTCTCCCACAGCAGCTCCACAAGGTCCTTAATCTATGCTGGAGACCAAAATCTAGGTGCCAATGATGCACGGATCCATCTCTCTAGACCAGATCTTTCTTCTTAGCTTCATCTATCCATCTTCCCAATAGACATTTCTCCCTAGTGGCCCACAAGCACCTCAAATTCACTAAGCCCAAAATAAAACTTCAAGCAAATTTGCTCTTCCCTTGTGTGGTCCCTATAGTAATAAATGATACCACCATCTATCTCAATTACCTGAAGATGAAATATGGGAGTAATTTTAGATGTCTCCTACTCACTCACATGGCCCCAATCCTTTCCCAACTATAAAAAACTGACTTCACTATTTCAACATCTCTGGGAATCCTTGTCTTTTGTATCTCTATCTCCACTATGATATTAATTCAAATCCTTGCTCATCATATCTGATCATCAATGTGAAAAGATTTACATCTGCATCTCAGAGCCTATCACAGGGCCTGATACAGAGGCACACTAAGTATTTGATCAACAAGTGAACAAGTAATATCCAGTTTTATAAAAGAAGCTCCCTTTCCTTTCTACTGTATCTCTCCCCCACCTGCTACTCAATAGCTTTTTTTTTTTTTTTTTTAATACCTACAGAACCTGGTATTCATAGGTGGTCTCCCATCCAAGTACTAACCAGGCCCAACCCTGCTTAGCTTCTGAGATCAGACGAGATCAGGCACATTCAGAGTGGCAAGGCCATAATATCTTACTCTTTATAAACATAGATACAATTAAAATACTTCTAAAAACACAGAATGGTTAAATAAACTAAGTAGTACATGAGTTTGCAATTAATATGCAACTATTAATGTTTTCAAAGAAGTATATAATACTAAATATGCATGTTCAAAGAATAAATATTAACAGAAAAAAGCAAGCTGTAAAACTATATTTTATAATTCCAATTGTATTAGAAATATTTACATATATGAGGAGTAAAAAGACAAACACCCCCAAATATCAGCAGGTCTCACTGAGAAGGGGGATTATGGGAGATTTTTCTTTGCAATTTTCTGCACATTTAAGGTATTCTATAACAGATGCATTCTGTTTTCATAATTTAAAAAAATGTTAAGAAATTTGTTTAAATACTAATAGACTATCTTATTCATACATATACTAGGGAACTTTTTGCTCCTTTTCTCAAGGATCCATGTTAAATAAATGCCTAGAGTCAAAAAACTGGATGTAAGTCTCAGGCGTAAACCAGTCTTTGTGGAAAAATAAAGTAGAAGGCATTTCCAAGATGAAAATTTGCTTATAGCTCCTAAATGATCACTGTGCTCACGATTTACTATCATATAAGAATTCCTATAACTAATTTTTTTTAAATATTGCAGTTATTTGGCCTATTAACATTTAAACCAAATATTGCTTTAAAAAACTTTGGATAAAGGAAAACAGTACTTACAATGATCTTTTTATAACATTTAAAATTCTCAGCAAGTAGCATTTACAACCCCTTAGATAGGACTTAGCTCTACACTTTTATTCTGGTGTGACAAATTTATGGAGGTCATTGGTTTTAAAGAGTTCTTCATAGTGACTCAGACTACAGAGCCATGAACTAGCAATTAATCACCTCAAAGGGGGAAGCATTTAACACAAAGCATTAAGTTGATGTGATGGTACAAATTTATACTTTTTTTTAAATAAAGAATTGGAAGTGATTGGCTTCTGAAAGAAAACTTGGCACTGAATTTCTATGTGTTGTAACAAAAAATGTAAAAGAAAACACATTAACATCAAATTCTGTTCAAAAAGTGCTATCGCTTGTAACAAATGAATCTGGTATCAGAAGTCATGATAATTAACTCTGAAGGAATGGCAAGAGTAATAACTTGGAGGGAACAAGAAGGTGCCTTCTGGGATGCTGATAACATCATTTTTAAGTTTAACTTAGTATTAGTTACTTTCATGTTTCATTTGGATGATTCATTGAGCTCTCCATTTATGATTTGTTCCTTCCTTCATGTATCTTATGTTTCAATTAAAAAGTTTAAAAGTTGATGTATACTTGTAGTGGGTTCTGGAGTCAAAGTGATAGGGATCCAAATCCTTTTAGTAACTAGCTATGGGATAAAAAGTACATCTCTCTGAACTTTTGTTTCTTCATCTGTAAAATGGGCAAGAGGAGAGGGATCTACTTCTCAGTGCTACTGTGAGAATTAAATGTCAACTACTGTGACATATACTCAAAATTGTCAGTATTTCCTCCACCCCCACCCTTGCATTCCACAATTACATAATTATTGGATAGTTTAAATAATTATAATAGTTTCCAAAACATTTTTTTTGAGTCATGAAAAACAGAATGGGATTCAAACATTTTATTGACCTAGGAATTAAGATTAATCAATTAAAGTTATGTCAAATCAATGGGCCATTATCAGAAGGTGCTGAACAAAAGTAAAAACAGAAATGGAAACACTGCTAAATACTAAAGGAGCAATTTTAAACACTGTTATCACTGCATAGATCAAGTTTGCATCAACAATTCCAAACCAAAAAGCAAAGCCTAACATACTTTAAAAATCATCACTACTATTCCTTTGGAAAAGATTCAGGTCAGGCTGGCCTTTGAAACAAACTCTCAAAGAGGCAACTCCTAATCTACCATAGTAAAAAGTCAGTCAACATTAACAACTGATCAATCTAGAAATAGCAGTATAAGCATTATCACTTAGAGGTAAATAGAGAAAAGCACACTAAGAGGTGACAAAATTTATTTTTTTATAAGCCTTATAAAATTATTTGAATTTTAAATCTATGTGCACTTATAAAGAAAATATGCTATTTTAGGCAAATTTTAAATATTATGGAAAATAATTACAATTATGAGGAAAAAACAATTTTCTAATACCCAAGTGTAAGGGGTTTTATATATCACAAAGTTTTAGGAAGGGAAGAAATCTAAAGATCACCTTATTGGTTCAACTCCTAGACATGAATCTGAGGAAAAGGGGACAAGCCCATGACAAGCAGCTTACCCACCTCTTGCCTCTCAGACCATGCTCAATGACATTATTCCCAGGCTGGCTGCATAAGAATCACTCAGGCAGTGTAAAATAGGAGAAAAAGAGCACCCAGATTCGGTAATCTGTAGTGGTGTTGGGAAAAGTATACTTTTATAATAGCCCCAGGTATAGGATTGACTGCCCTGGAGAAAAAGTTCAGTCCCCAGCAAATATCTCTCCCAAGTCACAAACAGGAAATACTCCTGTTTAGAAAAAAGACCAATTGAACAACAATTTTTTGTTCATTCATTGATTTGTTCAAAGATTTTCATCTCTTAATAAGACAAATGCTTAACTCAGTCATTCATTAAAAATTTATTGCACATCTATGCTGTGCCAGTGTCAAAGTAAGGTAAAACAAAACAAAACAAAACAAACCTTGGAACGTGTCTTTTTCACAAAGTTAAAGGGTAATGAAGAAGATGTCCAATTAAAACAATTCAAAAGATGACAGTACTCTTCAGAAGGGATACAAATAAAGCGTGAAGGAAGACTACCTTACTTAAGCTAGCACAAGGAAAGATGTGCTAGAAAAGTGTTTTACTTCAGAAGAATTAAAGCAAGCCTGTAAATGTTTGTAACATAATAAGCTGAGAAAATGCAAGGAAAAGGTTTGTCTTTTACACTTGGTCAGATTCTCCTTTTAAACTAGGTATCAGTCAACAGGTTTGTAAAACAGACATAGCACTTGGCTCTATGAGAAATACAAATAATTAGAAGACAAGACCTAACCTAGTTCTCCAAGAGCTCACTGGCAAAAATGTCTGTCACTCATCTGTCTCTGCTTAAGTCAACTGAAAAGGATGGCAAGAGTATACCTTATCTTGCTATTTCAATCTAGTGGTTAAAGTTACATGCCACTTGCTGGAGAGATAGCTTCCATATTTTCACAGGGGTATCCTGTGGCTATGGATTGCAGATTTTTCTTCCATGAAGCACAGTGAACTCTTTAATCTTGGTTTCAATCACACAATATTCTAGCTAATCTAAGTATTTTGCTCCTCAAGAGCTCCAACCCATCAAGGCTATATATAGCCTTAGTAACTCTGCATTTCCATGTCACCTAAACAAATTATTAATCTGCAAGTATTTATTATGCACTAAACATTATGATAGATTAGGAGTTACCTTAGAGTTTTTAAAAAGAGCAGTATAACTTGTACCTCTTCCAAATAATGCAGCACCACAAGACTAGTATTAAATGAAACATCAACGTAGTATCTACAAGGAACTTACAAATAGGAGGAGCATTTACTATGAATAGCCTAAAATAAAGAGACAAATAACAACTGCAAAAGAAAAAAAAATTAAATGGCAAGTCATGAGACAGAAAATGAACCAACAATTATCCTTCTAGGTCAAGAATTTGCAAAACATTTCTGTGAAGGGCCGGATAGTACATATTTTAGGCTCTCTGTGCCTCAGTCTCTGTGGCAACTACTTAACTCTGCAAAAGCATAAATAAATGATCTTGGCTATTCTCTCCCCTAAAAAAAATTTCTTTATGGACACTAAAAATTGAATTTCATACAATTTTCACATGCCATGATATAGTCTTTCTTTGATTTGTCATCAAAGGAATATATATACATGTGTGTATACATATATCCACATATATGTATTTTATATATATATATATATATATATATATATATATATATAAAATCCATATATCTATATACACACACATACATACACATATATATGATTCTTAGCTCAAGGGCTATATAAACACAAGTCCCAGGTCAGATTTAGCCAACAGGCCATAGTTTACCAACCCATTCAAGGTATTGGTAATGATGGCCAGAGCCAAATGAAAAGGGAAAACAGTTAATCTGTCCCAAATGCCTAGTATTCTATACCCTCTCACATTCCCTTACCAAAACCTGTGTGACTAAAATAGCCCTGATATCCTTCTCTCCACGTTCATTTCATTACACTTACAAACATGCTCACAGTAACCTATTCTAAATAAACTTTTCCACATGGTTACACCGATGCCTTGTCTATCATGCGCTCTTCCTTCTCCAATTTTTGAAGGAACCTCTCTTTAGTCAGTTTCCTTCCTTACCTCCCTAATCTTTTGAAACTTGGCTTCCATCCGTATCATTCTCCTAAAAGGGTCTCAGTCACAATAAAATCACCAATGCAATTACCTTTTCCTTATCCTTCAAGCTCCTCAAGATCTCTGCAGTATCCAATTCTTAATCGGCCCATTCTTGAAATTCTTTTAATTTTGACTTACTAACTTTACTCTTTACTCTTTTTTTTCCTACCTTTCTTACAGTCTACTCTGACTACTCACTCTCTAAAAGGAATCAGTACTGCAAGGTTCAGTCTCAGAATTAAACTTTTTCCAAACTTCCATTCTTCGAGGCCTCAAGCACACCCATATTTTATTGTCACTTCCACGTAAATGGCTCCAAGACTCTCTCAATAGCTCCTGCTAGGATAACCTACTGATACTACAAACACAAGCTCAAAAGCAAACATCTTCCTCAAATCAAACTCCTTTTCCTATTTCCACTTTAATATTTTGCAGATTTGAGAGTTCTGGCTGTATAGGCTGTGAAGATTCACTTATAATAGTACAGCAAATATATAAGATACTTAGGGATAAATTTAACAAAAACCCACAAGGCCTGCACACTGAAATTATAAAACGTTGACAAATTAAAGACAACGTAAATATAGTTGGCCTTCCATATCGTGGGTTTTACATCTGCAGATTCAACCAACTGCGAACTGAAAATATTTGAGAATATAAAAACCTAGAAAGTTCTAAAAAGCAAAACTTGAATTTGGCATGCACCAAGCACTACACTGAATCCACAAAAATGAAGTGATGTGTAGGCGTGCCCTGCTGTAACCTATATGCAATGCGGGTTATATGAAAAATACTGTGGCATTTTATAAATGACTTAAGCACCTGTGGATTTTGGTATCCACAGAGGTCATGGAATAAATGCCCCGTGGATACTGCGGGACAACTATAAATGAAGAATTATACAATAATCATGAATTGGAAGGCTCAATATTTTTAAGATACCAATTCTCTACAAATTGATCTACGTATGATCCTACACCATCCCAATAAAAATTTCAGATTTTTTTTGTAGAATTAAACAAGATGATTCTAAAATTTAAATTAAAATGCAAAGCACCTAAAATAGCCAGAACAATTTTTTTTTTTGGGGGGGAGTGGACAAAAAGGTGTAGCACTTTACATGACTTGATATCCGGACCTGTTATAAAGACACAGTAATTGGGGCAACATATTGGCATCAAGAGACATTTAGAGCAATCAGGGAGAAAAAACATGGCATAGATGATAGAGGCTTTATCCATCCTTCTTGTGACCAAATCAAAGTTGTAACAGAAACACAGAGCAAATACCAAGGAAAGTCACCTGGGATCTAACAAACTACAACTAGGGTGAGAAATAATTAATCACCTTGCAATGGTGAAAGTTAGAAAAGGGTGAAGACACAAGGTTGCCCTGTCTGTAGCAGCTGAGTGGGACAGGAGCTGTGGTAGCTGGCAGCTACAGATGTCCCTTAAAGGGGCCTGTCCACGAGCAATCTTTTCCAGCTCTGGGTCAGCTGCATAGAGGACACCAAGGATTTACAAGAAGACACTGAGTTGTAGGAGTGAGGGCCAGAGGCGAGGTTCACTCCTGGACAATAGTGCCTACAGTGTTCATTGCTACTCTGTTGAGCCTTCCCCTCAGCAGTGTGCGAACACAGCACTGCCATAGCCAAGATGCCATCAAAGTGGATAACAGAGGTCACTCCACCCAGAGGAGTCCCTGAAACTATGCCTCCTTCAGTCAGGTACTCCTTGCTGAGCAGTGCCAAGATTCACACTGGTGCAGCAGCTGGCCTCGGTTTCTGGCGTGGATTCTTGAGGCAACTATAAGCACAATATCTGGGGATTGCTTTTTGAATCTTAACAGGTGGCCCTGGAGAGGCATGGGCTGGGGCTAAACTTGGCCTGCAGCTGAACCCCTCTCAGGACTGTGCCACTGGACACCAACTACTAAGCCATACTACTAAGACCAGCAGACTTAAGAGCTTTGCTTAGTACACAGAAAGAGACACAGAAAAAGGTAGCCAAAATGGGAACACAAAGAAGCAGAAACCATATGAGAGAACAGAACAGAGACTCCAGAATAATGGAGTCCAGCAACCTAACAGATGCAGAGTTCAAAACACTGGTTATTATGATGCTCAATGAACTGAGGGGAAGTGTAAATGAACTCAGTGAGAACTTTAACAAAGAGATAAAAACATAAAAATGGACATGGAAATTATAAAAGAGAACAAATCAGAAATGAAGAACGCATTATCTGAGATGGAGAGTATATTAGAGGAAATCAACAGAGTGGATAAAAAGGAAGATCAAACCACTGATATAAAAGATGGGAAAGACAAGAACATCCAAGCAGAAGGGCAAGAAAAAAGAAGCCAAGAATGTAATAATTTAAGGAGCCTACGGACACTTCTAAATGTAAAAATATCCGTGTCATAGGAGTACCTGAAAGAAAACAAGACATTGAAGAGCTATATGAAGAAATAATGATGGAAAACTTCCCTCACCTGGTGAAGGAAATAGATATACAACGCCAGGAAGCTCAGAGTCCCAAGAAAGAGGAACCTAAAGACACATAATAATTAAAATGCCAAAGGTTAAATACAGAGAATCTTAAAAGCAGCAAGAGAAAAGTGGTTAGTTCCCTACAAGGGAGCACCCAATAAGACTGGCAGCTGATTTCTCAAAAGAAACTTTGCAAGTCAGAAAGGCTTGGCACAAAATATTCAATGTGATGAAAACCCAGGATCTACAACCAAGAATACTTTATCCAGCAAAGCTGTCATTTAGAGTAGAAGGACAGATAATGAGCTTCCCAGACAAAGATAAGCTAAAGGAATTCATCAACACCAAGTCAGTATTACAGGAAATGTTGGGGGGGGACCTCTTTGAGAAGAAAAATAATGTTCAAAACAGGAATAAAGAGTGGTAATAACTATATTCCTATCAATAAGTACCTCAAATGGAAAAGAATCAGGTGCTCCAATCAAAAGATAGAGTGGCAGAATGGATAAGAAAACAAGACCCCTACTTATGCTGACACAAGAGACGCACTTCAGATTAAAAGACACGCGCACACTAAAAGGAAGGGGATGAAAACCAAGATATCGCCTTGATGGACCTAAACAGTACTTCAATGAATGAAATGGGTCAGATAAAGACAAATATAACATTATTTCACATACATGTGAAATCTAAAGAACAAAATCGTCAATAAAAGCAGAAATAAACACATAGATACAGAGAATATTTTAGGGTTACTAGATGGGAAGGGTTTTGGGGGAATAGTGAAAAAAAGGCAAAGGGATAGTTGCAGAATAGACATGGAAATGTAGAGTTTAGCATGGAGAAGATGGTTAATAATGTAATAAATATGTAAGGGGAAAGAGGAGTACTAGATTTAGAGGGGTGATTGCTTTGCGAGTGATCTCTGATCACTATGCTGTACAACTGAAACTGGTATATTATTGTATACCAACTATAATTGAAAAAAAACTCATCAACTTGTACAATGTAAATACAAGCAACTAATTGTCTACTGTATTACTGTAAAGCTGGGGGCAGGGGAAAAGACATTCAGAGCAACTGAATAGAATAGAATCCAGAAACAGACCTACATTATATAGCCAAATGTTTTGACAACAGTGCCAAAGCACTTCAGTGAGGAAAGGGTAAAGAGACTGTAACAACTGAGTATCCAAAGGGGGAAATGTGAACATTTACACAGATCTAAATGTAAGGGTAAAAACTATAAAACTTCTAGACTAAAACATAGAAAACGTATTAGTGACCGGAGATGAGGTAAAACTATACAAACTGGACAAAAAATGACATGAAAAAAGTGTAAGTTGGACATTAAATTTTAAAAACTGTTCAAGACACACAAGAAAGTGAATAGGCAAGTCAAAGACAAAGAGAAAATATTTGCAACACACATATCCAAAAGAAAATGTACCAAGACTATATTAATAACTCTTACAACTCAATAATAATAAGAGGGGGTGGCTCCATAGTGTAATGGTTAGCACGTCTGCTTTACATGCAGAAGATCCTGTGTTCATGCCCCAGGTGGAGCCACGGACCAGACCATGTGCCAGGCCCTGGGTGGATGCCCCAAGCATGTGGGAAGAGACATCTCACCTTCAGCAATCCAGTTCTTAAGGAGAAACAGCAACATCTATAGGTCAGGGGTGGATTGGGGGGAAGGGAATTGAAGAGGGGAAAAAAATAATAAGATAACCCAATAAAAGAAGGCAAAAAATTGAACACTTCAAAGAAAATAAATGCATGGCAAAAAGTACATAAAAAGATGTACATTATTAGTTATTAAAGAAATGAATATCAAAACCACAGTGAGATACCACTACACCCACCAGAATGGCTAAAATAAAAAAATATTGGCAAAGATGTGGAGAATTGGAACCCTCATAATTGCTAATGGGAATGCAAAACTACACAGCCACTTTGGAAAACAGTTTGACAGTTTCTTATTAGATAAACATACACTTGCTTTATGACCTAACAATTCTACTTCCAGGTATTTACCCAAGAGAAGTGGAAAAAAAAAATATGTACATAAAATCTGGAAACCGAAATGTCAAGTTGGCGAATAAACACAAATTGCAGTATATACAGTCATGGACCACTTAAAGACAATTCGGTCAACAATGGACCACATACACAATGATGGTCCACTGTATATATAAACACATATACACACATCTAAGTTTGTGATGTTGAATGAAAAGGCTGGAACTGGCTACAATGCTGAATTTACTGTTAGCTCTGCATGATTTAAATATATGAGGAGGCTAAGCATGTTCTATCTGCCCTGTGTCCACCTGTGACTGGGGCCAGGAGTTTGCAAGGGAGGGAGAGGAGTGGAAAGGGGAGGAGGGGGCCTGGGAGCCTGCCTCCTGCTTGTCTCTACACATACATACACACTAACTTTATATTTTATATAGCATTTTTATTGTACTTTTTCTATGTTTAGATATGTTTAGATACACAAATACCATTGCCTACAGTATTCAGTAGAGTAACATGCTATACAGGTTTATCACCTAGAAGCAATAGACTATACAATATAGCCTAGGTGTATAGTAGGTTACGTACCATCTAGGTTTTTATAAGTGTACTCTATGATGTTCACACAATGACAAAAATTGCCTAATGATTAATGTATCCCCATTATTAAGCAGCACATGACTGTAATAGAATACTACTCAGCCATTTAAAGAACAGAGTACATGCAACATAGTAACTCAAAAGCATGAAAAAAGCCAGACACAAAAGACTACATACTATATACTTTCACGAAAGTAGCCAGACACAAAAGACTACATACTGTATACTTTCATGTAAAACTAGAGAAGACAAACTATAGGGATAGAAAGCAGATCAGTGGTTGTTAAGGCAAGGGAAATGGAATTGACTTGCAAAGGAGTTCAAGGAAACTTTTTAAGATTATAGACATGATCCATATCGTGATTGTGGTGGTGTTTACACTACTGTAAATATCTGTCAACTGATGAGTTAAAATTGGTGGATTTTATTGCTTGTCAATTATGCCTCAATGGTTAATATCCCTTGGGGATGCATCTTTCTTCTTTTCTAAACATCATGTCAACATTTCCTTGAGGCCTTAGCATCATTCACACACATGTAACCAGTCATCCTTCTGATCCTTTCCCTCTCCATTCTGTTCTACACAAATCATGATTAATCTCCATAAAACACAGCTTGAAAAACCAAACTTCAGCTGGTTACCCGCTGCTTTCAAAAGTACAAGTTTCCTACTGTGGCACTCTATTTCCACTAAGAAGTTTCTTGAGGGTAGGAAATGTCTTATTTATCTTTGTATTACATCAACAATACTTTGAACTGTGTGGCATGGTCTTTGAGCATTCAGAAACTGCACACAGAGGAACTTTAGAAATCTTATCACTTAATAGGTCAAATTACATGGCATTGCCTGAAAAATGACCTCCGTAATATCCATGTCCTAATGCCTGGAACTGGTAATTGTTACATTATATGGCAAAAAAAAAAGAAGGGGGGTCACTGCAGGTATGTTTATATTCAAGATTTTGAGAGGGAGGTTATCCTGGATTACATAGGTAGGCCCTAAATGCAATTACATGTATTTTTATAAAAAAGAAGAGAGGGAAATTTGACATATAGAGAAAAAGGTTATATGAAGACAGAATAGAGAGAGATTTCTAGATGCCGGCCTTGAAGATTGTAGTGATGCAGCCACAAGCCACAGAATGCCAATAGCCACAAGAAGCTGGAAGAAGAAACAACTTTCACCTAGGGGAAAAGTATGTCTCTAGTGACACCTTGATTTCAGCCCAGTGATACTGACTTTAGATTCTTGGTTCCAGAACCATGAGAATACATTTCTGTTGTTTTAAGCCATAGTTCATTGAAATTTATTGTAGCAGCCATAAGAAACTAATACATCTACATTTATAAACAAAAGAATTCTGTAAAGTATATTTTAAAGTTTTATCAGCTTCTTGCTAGATGTCAACAAGTTTTATAAACAAAATGTACAGTTTCTCATAATATTTTGCAATAAAGAGAAAAGAGGAATATTTTTAGTCTCTTATAGCAATTAATTCTTCGTTATCTTAAGTTCTAACCAACATACTCAAAGTAGCACAGTACTTAATAGAATTCACTTGTTAAATAATACACTTAAAATTGCTTAAAATTATACAATTAGCAAGAGACCAACTTAAGATTTAAAATCTTAAACCATCTATTGTACTATGCTGCCTAACATCAGTTCCAATATTGGAACAGCAAATAAATATTTATTATCAATTACTAATTAACCCAGGAATTAAATGTTCTTTCCATTCCCCAACATAAATACAATCTCTACTCCCCTCTTTCTACTCCAATTCTAATCTACACTATATTCATTAAGTCTTTTTAGATTAACAAAACCCTGATATTTCCTTTCTCTAGACATTCATAGTTCATACATTCTAGCCCCAACTTTAGCAGTGAATTAGTGTTCTCTGTACAATGCTTTAAAGATTAAACTATCTCTACTCTGTATTAACCTTGACCATTAGATAAAGATTTTTAAAAGATTGTAAAAGCTGTGGTTTTGAGAATAATTTTTGTTTCAAGCATATATTAAGGTCTTCCACATAACAATTTTTCATCGAAGTGTAATCTTCCCAGAAAACACTATCTTCCTTGTTGGCATAAGAATAGATAGGCTTTTCATTGTTGATAAAATATCACCACTATTTTTCTAAACCTGTCATAATGGAGATGAAATTTTTCTTTCACTGGGGTTACTGATTATTCATTTATCAAGTGTACTAAATATAAGAAAATTGCTTAATGGAGAATAATAAGTAGATATATTTATTGTTGAGAATTCAAGTTCATATATCCTAATAAAAAAAAGGGAAGGAGAAAGAAAACAGTAATACCATCTGGCAGAGTACAAACGAATAGTAAGAAGCATAGACAGATACCCCTGCCAGTTCACACACTCTAACTTCACACACGCACACACACGTTTGGATATTATTAAAAATATGATGGTGCTAAGAGATATTTCATAGTTTGACTTTTCACCCATTAAAAAAATCTAGCAATTTTAACTGTCATAACTTGAAGGTTCTGATAAAGTCCAAAAGCCATTATTTAACCAAAGTTTGCTTTAAAAAATCTTTTTACTCCAGTTACAGAGAACCTGGACTTCTTAGATAGGAAAGATGACCTTAATCACACACACATGTATTTGTATATACTGTTATAGCTGTTTAAAAAACTGATTCAGTAAAACCATGTTTTATTCACTATTGACTCAGACCAAAAAAAAGTTTTGTTGAAGGTAAGGGTTTTTTAAAACTCCCCAGGTGATTCTAATGTGCAGGATTCTCCGGGTTGAGAACCACTGGCCTAAACAACTAGAATGACAGTAGAAAGGAAAAAATTATGTGACAGCTTTATAGGATCCATAGGATTTGGTGACTGACTGAAGGTTAGGGAGAAATCAGGGGTCACTTCTAGGTTATTGACTTGAAGTGCAACTGGTGCCATTAACCATCAATGCAAAAGAAAAAAAGTAAACTATAATACACAACATGCATTCTTCTTTTGAGAAATTTTGCCTTCTCCTCTGTTCTTCGAGTTCCACTAAAGCTGAGAGTGTCTTGCTCACTTTGTTATCCCAGCACAGTAGCTTGCATGTAATAGAAATGAGATACATTTTTCCTGAATGTAATTCAACTGTTAAGTCTTGTCTGCAAGTCAGTGGTGTCATTTATACATCTTTCAAAATCTCACTTTGTATAGCACTTCATAAGAGATAACTCAACAAATATTAGCTAACTGGCTAATTTTCACCCAAACACAAGTCTGACTGGAAATGCTTTCAACTGCCTGCGAGGACATAAACACCTAATGGTATATTAGGCATGGCAAACTATCTTCAAATTGAAGTCAGGATATTTGTTCTCAAATCTGTTCCCCTTCTTCCTGTTAACAGTCTAGCCATTACATGAGTCATCCAGACCCAGAACCCCTATTTGATATCTCTCTTGTCAATATGCCAGCAAGTTTTAAAAGTCTTGTCTTTTACATCTTCTGTAGTCCCTCTCACACTAGTCCTCACCAGTCCCCATGCCCCTACCAAAGGACACATCATCAATTGCTACAGCCTCCTCTCTAGCCACCCTTCCTCCCAAATCCATCTTCTTCACTGTAGCCATTTCAAAATGTCTCAAACAATTCTAATCATGTCATTACCTTAGCTGACACTTCTCAGTAGCTTCACTCCATGGTCCACAGAGCCCTTTATAATCCAAATGCTTAACCAAGTCCTTTATAATCAGCCCTTAACATACTTTTCCAACCTTATATCCCATTATTTCTTCCACTGAGAATGGTGACTTCTTCCTACTTCCATCTCTCCCCATGTCCAAAATGGCCTGTTTTCCAAAGTCCAGCTCAAACACTGTCTTAGGCAAAGGCCTTCCCTGATCACCCAAAACATACTCCCCACCACTTCCCTAAAAAATATTCCAAGGAGTTCCAGTCAAGATGGCAGAGTAGGTAAATGCTGTGCTCATCTCTTCCCAAGACCATATCAAAATTACAACTAAATTACAGAACAATCAATCTGGACAACCATCTGAAGACTAGCTGGGACTCCTATAACTAAGGCTATAATGAAGCCATGTTAAGTCTGAAATCCAAAAGAAAACAGCAAAGCTTAAAAAATATCTTCCCATTCTGAATTTTCAAAGTAATTTGTAAGCATTTTTCACCTTCTACATTACAATACGGTTTCTTATGCACATGCTTTTCATCTCCCCTCCTAAACTGCTAGTTCCCTATAAACAGGCTCTAGGTCTGGCTATTCCTTTTTAACCACCACTACTCCTCTCTCAAACCCTACTCCATGCTCATCCCATCCTCCACCCTACAGCGCCTTACTAGGTGGAGTTCAATAAATACCTAGTTCCTTGGACTACCCAGATTCAACAAGAGATACTGAAGACACAGCAATTTCTCATTTTGTTAGGCATAACTATAAATATGATAATATGTCCACTACAACAACTCACCTTGCCAGTGACTGAACCCTGCATATCTCAGCATGATTCTATAGTTCTACTCTGGCACAACAGTCACGGCAGTGAATGGATAAATTTTCTTTTGAAAAACATCCTCAAGGAGAAAGCTAACAGCTACCTCTAGTGACAGAATAAAAGAAAGGGAGAAGCACAGAACAGAGAAAAGAAAATAGTAGTATAGAAAAGTATAGCTAGCGGCCTGGGACATTTGTTGAATAAAATAATAAATGAACAGATAAAATTTAAACCTGGAAAGAGAACAAAGTTTCTTCTTTCCCTGTTTCTACTAGACTTTACTGATTAAGGATGTTTTGGAACAGTGTTGTCCAAGAGCACTTTCTGGAATGATGCAAGTGTTCTATTTGTGCTATCTGCTAGCATGAGAGCCACTAACCACACAGCTACTGAGCACTTGGAATAGGGCTAGTGTGACTAAAACTGAATTTTTAGTTTTATTTAATTTTAATTAAATTTAAGTAGCCGTATGTAGCTAGTGGCTACTATGTTGGCCAGTGACTGTCCAGAATACGGAATGTTGTCACCTTATTCACTGAATTGTCAAAAGTATTTTCCTAACCAAATTCCAGTAAGTTAATAAAAGTCCATGATCTATATATATTGTTTAATAACCCATTTATATTTCTTCCACATTTACTTTAATTTACTGAGGAAGGGAAGGGACAAGTAGTTTAAAAGGAGACTAGGAGAAAGGCTGCATTCCAGAATTAAAATTTCAGGCACTGTACTAAAAGCATTCTTTGTGTACTACTTCTCTTGATCCTCCTGGTTCCTTTGAGATAGAAATTATCACTCTTCTTTAAAGCTGAAGAAACTGAGACTGAGAGCAATTAATTGGCTTGCCTATGATCACAGCTTAGTAGAACTAGGATTCAAATCCATGTTCAACTGCAGTGATTGAGCTCTTAAGCATTATACTTTAACTGCTAAGACTAAAATGAAAAGTAGGTTAGGCAGCTCCCAGCAGACTGATGTTATTTAGAGTATGTTAAAAGCTAGACCAGCCATATTACTTGACAAGAGTCTAAGGATGTATTCAGGCTACTTTTCTTGATGTCTGATAAATGATTCTCAGTAAATTCATCTGTTCCTTCAACCAAGGCATGATTCTCAGTTAGGAATGAACAAAACAGAAAAAGTCTCTGCCCTCACTAGGTTTATAGTCCAGTAAGGAAATTAAAAAAAAGGGGGGGGGGGATAATTTCTAAAGAGGTGAGAACTGAACTGATGCCTGAATAAAAGTCAGTTAGCTGTGCAGAAAAACCGAGAAAGACTGTTCCAGGCCAGGGAACTGCAAGGACAAAGAAGTAGGGATAGAAGCATGTTGGGAATGTACAAAGAACAGCAAAGAAATCGTTGTGGCAAAAGCACCATGAATGAGAAGTAGAAAATAAGGTCACATCATTACCCAGGTGCCACATGCTACTGGGACTTAAAGGTCATTGTAAGGCTTTGGAATATATTTTAACATGGAGAGCCACGGAAGTGGGAAGGAGAGCTTAAAGTTTAGGTATATTGAGAAGAATGGGAGAGACATGATCTGATTTATGTTGTAAAGGGGACACTGAAAACTATAAAAAATAATCTGTGGGTAAAAACAATTAAGGATAAAAAAGCAGTAAGATCATGTAGGAGGAACTTTTCTGAGTGATGAAGGAAGCTTATATTAGTAGGACAGCTGCAGAGATGTAGGATGGAAATGGAAACTAATTTTAAGACAGGCTTTAGCTAAATACATATGGTCAAATCAATACCCATGCACGAATAAAAGGAAAAAAGGTTGGTTCATAAGCAAGACACACATTAAGAAGTTTGTGTGCTCACACACTTACACCACCAAACAAAAACCATTATCAGGGAAGTTCTCATAGTGTGCTTACAGATAATTTGTTATATGACACAGATTTCTGCTGTTTATATTTAAATGAGTACCCCAAGACAAATGTAGCCACCTCTTAAATTCTGATTAAACAAGACTCCCACAATCCATATTTCAGCACTCTTGCCTTCCTTTGCACAATAAGCACCTTCAGTTTAATGAGTTAACTGGACCAGAATGCCTCACTCAATTCTTCCTAAAGTCTGCAACATTGTTCCCAAAGAGTTTAAATGAGAATATAGGCCAGGAAATTGGGAGACAAAAAGGTAAAAGAAAATTGTGAAGTCAGAACCTATTGACCGTGCTTACCTGTTTATCCTCTTTCCAATTTAATCGTGAAAGCATGTTTTGTTTAAAGTGCTTACTCCACTGGCTAAATGTTTCTCAAGGCTACCCTAACACATATCTCAAAGCACTTGCAGGATATCAATCAGTATATTCAACCCACCTGTGTTCCTCATAGCTGGAACCTGATTACAAAGTACAGCAGGTGTCCTATAAAACTAGTGAATGAAAAACCACTTGTCCTCCACAATTTCAACCTGGGCAATGGATTCCCAAAACATTCAACTTCTCTTCCTAGTGTGAAAGTGCTAGACTATCCGTTACCTCACATAAGGTGTTCCTCAATCTTTCTACCCCACCTTACTGACCTGAGCAAAAAATTCCATTTTGCAGGTTAAATGTTACACAACAGCCAATGATTTATCCAAAAACTAGCTTCACAGGATGCCTTGGATTTAGTTTCTTTTATTCCTCCTCTTCTTTTATACAATATCCACCTGATGTTTCCCCTTCCTGGGGGGATCTAACCGTGGTAGCCAGTCCCAGCTATCTCTATAACTTTGGTCTCAATTCCTTTATCTATAAAGTGCAAACAACACACATGCCAAGCCTCCTTCAGAACGTTGTTCCGAAGTCTAATCCAAATGACAAAAGCCTGCAACCTGACACATGCCGTCCAAATGTAAGATCCAAGGTGGGTTCAGATAAAATTTAGCTCAAAATCAATTTGACCAAAAAAAAAAAAAAAAAAACGAACAAAAATCCAATATGACAGGTCGTGACCAGAGCTTTGTAGTCATTCAAACATTGTCAAATAAAAGTACTTTTTTTTCAATAATGGGATGAATAAATAGGAGCAGTACACCGGCCAGATCCCACAGGGTCACTGTAGGGTCCCTGGAAGGTAACTCCTCATCTCTGGGTCTTCTTTGCCCCCAAATGCACAATAAAGCGTTGACAATGAGGATTCTACTATTGCTACGTTAAGGAAGGGAGGACCTGAGAGGCCAAACTGCCTTTACCTGCAGTGTCATAAAGACAGTACCAGAAAAGAGCCTAAGAAACTAGACTGAGAGGCAAAAGAGAAGAGGTCTGGGTCAGCAGTGTGACCTAGGCCAACACTCTAACGAAGCAAACCCCTCCTCCTGTCCACATCTGTAAACCTGAGAAAAGAATCTCAGCCGGCCCCGGATCTCGGGGGCTGCTGGGAAGTCCAGAGACAACATACAATGCGAGCTCGTTTGGTTCGCTGGCCAGTTACAGCCCTGACTCTCCCCCACCCTTCATCCCATGAAGAGACGCAAGCTCTTCTGCAGGCAAAGGATGTACCCCTTCCGGACGCGGGACGTGCCAGGACAGCAGTTTCGATTTCCTAAGCAGAAGGGTTACTTCCCCCGCCGTCCCAGCTCCGCCGGTAATCAAAGGAGCCTCCCTGGCCACCCTCGGGATCCCTGCACTTGCACTCGGTCTCAGCCCGGGACCTCCCAACCCGGCTCCGCAGCGCGCCGTAGTCCCCTAGGGTGGGGGACGGCAGGAGGGGCGTTGCCATAGAAATAGCGCTCACGACCCGGGCCCGAGGCTCCCTGGAGAGGAAGGCTCGCGAGACCTGCTGTGCCCCATGCAACTATGCCGGGCCGTTCCCTCTTGGGGCTGCCTGACCCAGTCAGCAGCGCTTCCACAGCTCCGCTCCTTCCCGCGCGGATCCACAAAAACCCTACCTTCCGCCATGTCGGGCCCGGCCCTATCCGCACCCTCGCGAGAAGTGCGCTGCTCAATTGGGAAGGCGCGTAACGGAGTTTCCAAGTGTCGCGAGAGTTCTGGAAGGCCAGGCAAAGGGAGGAGTCGAAACTGAGAGTGGTGAATGAAAAGTGGAGCGGGTAGCAGGACATTGGAAGAACCAAGAGCCTGACTCCACATAGTACCATTGAGGCTCCAGGTTCCTGACTGATCAGGCACTCACCGACTCTATCATATTCCACGCCCTAGGGAAGGCAGTGAAAAGGACACACGAGCATAGACTACTCTTTGGAAAAACTTGGACGTGCGAGGGTTTCGCTGGTATTTAGGTTTCTTTGTAAAAATGCGAGCGGCTAAAGGAGTCAAAGGAGCGGAAAAGGCCAAAGACGGTTCAAGGTCCCTGGCGAGGCAGGATGCCTTCAAGCAAATGCATAAGGAATTCAGGAGCAGAAATTAATTTTGACTAGGAGCAGGTCACTGTTATTCTAAGACATTTTAGGGAATAAGATCACGCATACAGATGTAAAAGGAGTAAAGAGCTATCAGAGAGATTGCTTGATGACAGCAATTTTATGGTCGAAGCAAGAGACCAGAAGAGAGTTGAGAAAATTTGAGAGGACTCAGGTTGGAAGGCCTGGCTTCAAGTGTCTCCTATATGTATTTTTTTTTTTTTCTAGCAGAATTCAGCCACCTTGCTGAAGAAGCAGAGAACGTGGATTATAGCATTTTCCAAGGGTTTGGAATTTATTCCCAAAAAGAAATTGAATGCTGTAAGAATACAGCACCTGCAGACTGGGTAAAGGTTGATGTAGGAGTCATTAAACTGTAGGTCTCTGTAATACTGAAGAGCAATGCAGTACAACAACATGGTTAGAGCCCTGTGGTCAGGGTGGCAAAGTGAAGTAAGTTAAATAGCGCTAGGAGATGATTAAGTCCAGGACAGGGCCATGGAATACAATAAGTGAATTAGAAGTGAGAAGCTTGGAAAATTAGATATTGGAATTAAAGGTAAGGGAAAGAAGACCATTAACCAGGCGCTAAAATCTTTAGTGAATGTGGGGATAACTAATAGCAAAAAAAAAAAAAAGGGGGGGGTCTAAAGAGGAATAGGACTGAATAGCATGAACACTTTCAAAAAATTTTATTCAAAGGAGAATCTAAAGAATGTTGCATGTATCTGTTCCTAGAAGCATCAACACTTAAGGAAAGTGGTAACCTTGGAGAAAAGCCAATAAGGGATGATAGGTTGAAGGAAGGATCTGAGAACAGAATGAGGGTGTCAGAACAGAATGGGGCAAGGATTTGAAGTTAGTTTTAGGTACCGCCAAGATTAAGCAATTAGTGGGTAGTGAGGAATTTTGAGTTTAGAGCATGGAAACAGTGTCATGAGGTTAAAATTTTGAGTTAGAGTAATTCTGACTGAGGGACACCTGGGATATGGAAGGGGCAAGGCTATTGGAATGTGTAAGAATAATGGTATGCTCAGGGAAGTATGCTCCAGTTGTGGTGGGAAACTCAAGGTGTAAAGGAGATATGGGCAGGAAGGTGTTAGAGGAGCTGCACTAAGCAAGCAGCACTTAGAATAAGGGAGAAGAGTACTGTATTTTCCAGCTAAGTGGAGGTGCCTTAGCTCAAAGCTGCCCTGTCAAGAATGGATTATAGGTGTGCCAAATGGTGAGCTCTTGGGGCCATCAGGGTGGCCAAATTAGCCAGTCTCCTCTGGCTACAGGCAGCCTCATCTGTTTATCTTAAGAGTATCCTACAAGTATTTTCTGGGTCGTGACATAAAAGTGATTGAGAAGTACTATAATAGCTGATGCCTGGTTTTACATCATATGACTTATCTTTGCCTCACCAGCACCAGCCTAATGTCTGGCATAGAGCAACTACTCAGAATGTCTGATGAGTTGTTGGCACTGTAAAGTATACTGGGAGTCCAGAGAACTGGGTTCAAGTTTGGCTCTACAGATGATTTGCTGTATTGATCTTGGGTAAGTATCTGCAAACTTTACACTGCCTTCTCAGATTCTCCATCAGTTTCAAGAGGGAATGGGACTAGAATCCGTGGTTCTTAATGATTTGGAGGGTCATAACCCACTTTGAGAATTTGATGAAAATGAAGGACCCTCTTCCTTAGGGCAGCAAACAGGTAGTTATAAACAAATTTGTATTCTTAAAGTTTGCTCAGACTAGACACCCACAGTCAAATGAGAACTCGCCTTAAGGGATTTAATCAGCTCAAGTGATGACTACCCTTTTCATCAAAGCTACCTTTAAGAAGCCCTCTATTAGAGGTGAAAACACTCCTTTTAGAACTGCATTTAATACAACCGCAGCTCTAGGCCCGTTTTCTGAGTGGATTCTTACTGACTTGAATTCCTTAAGCTACAGAGGACTTCTTAATAAAGTCTATAAAATAAAGCATTGTAGTACTCAGTTAACTACAACATCCATCAGGCTTGGATGGAGCTACATTAGCTATGACCTGAAATACAGACATCTTGAAAAATTTGAGCACTAGAACATGGTTCGTTTTAGACATAATTCAGATTTTGCTGATTAAGAGGAATTCGGTATGGAGTTGTCTCGGATAGGGAGCATGACATGTGAAAATAAGTGCTGACTGCCATTAAGAGCGCAGGGGAACAGACTCTGGGGAGACAGTGCCATATTGTGATGTGTTAAGAGGTGAGAGGGAACTGGTAGTCCAATGAATTGGGTTCAAATACCAGTCTCAAAACATCCACTTTGTGACCTTGGAAAAGATGTTCCCGAGGGAAGGGGTAACGGCATCCAGTATATAAGGTTGTGGAACTGAACCCCAGCCATGAAACTTACCATCTTAACAAATTAATCTGAACCTGTTTCCTCACAAGAAACTTTGGAGGATCTTTTTAAGAATTTGGCTAGATTCTTTATGAAACTTAGCACAAGCCTGCCACAAACTTGAAGCTCAATAAATAGGAACTGGTGTTCATTAGGAATAAGTGAGATGTTACTATGAACAGACTAGTTGCTATTATACTTATTCCTAATGCATACTGCTGGGAAGAGAAAATAAAGTTACCTTTCTTATGGCTTTCTATGCAGCTCATGTCTTAAGATGTGTCTGGCTGCTTTTTGTGAACACCTTTTCCTTCTTCAGTTTATTCCACTTATGAGAAAAGGATTCATAATTCTTTAATCATTTCACTACAACTCAGTGTGACATGCTAACTCAATTAAGCCAAAAAGCCTAATCCTACCTAAACTGAGCAACCAAAAATACCGTATCCTGGAAATAATTTGTTCTGCAAACTGAATCCTGTTGAAGTTTGCAGTCAAGAAAATGAAAAACTTTAATAAGGTGGTTACAACTCTAACTTTATTGGGGGAGGGAGAAAATTAACTGGTACTTCCTCAAAGCCTAGTACCTTGCACATGGTAGGCACAGTCGAAAACCTCATTTGTTTTGAAGCAACATGCAAATAAAAACTTTTTTGCTATTCACCTTTAGATTATGCATAAAACTTGTTTAAAGTTCAGGAACATCATCTACTTCCTCCTATAATTTCAACTATATTTATCAGGGAAATTAAACTCTGAAAATGACCCCCAATCTTCCAACTGTTCTCAAGGAAGATTTTCTTCTTATAACTCAGCTCTGATGAAGAGGTGCTCCATGTTCATTTGAGTTAAGAGGAAGCCTTAATAGCCACTGTTAACTTGTATCAAGACAAAAGCTTCCAACACCTAACTGTATATCCATATGAACTATATGTAAGGATGCAAGAAAAGCTGGATATTGGCATCCTGTTAAGCAAAAAAGGGAAAAAAAGTACTCACTTTTGCCTCTTTTGCCACTAACTTACTAAGTGTTCCTGGGCAGGCATTTGAGCTAAGTTTGCCCATCTGTTTAGTGGATGAAATGTTGACAGTGAAGACCGATTGGCAAGGCTGTGGTCTCTTTCAGGTTCACGTTTTTGGTCAGTTCTTCACCTTTTAGCTCATCTTTATAGTAGCCAGTTTAGGCCAAAGACAAAATCTCTAGCAATGTTCTAATGTATGCTCATTTTATTTAGCTTCTAAATCAGCATCACAGAAAACTCTGATTAAAAAATGTGCTTGGTCTCATTCTGGAAGTTTTAAGACCATTATATCAGGTTGGAAGTCAATCAAGTTAACTTCCTACCTTTTCTGGTTCCTTCTTTAAATGAAATTTTTAAAATTCTTTATTAAGGTTATTCTGTGGACTCTTTGGTATCATATGCTGTTTGTATAGGAAGAATCCCACAACTTGCTTTTGAGACCTGCATCCTAAAACCAAAATAGCTCATGATACAGCCTCTAAGTCATCATTTATTGATTTATAGAGCACCCATCACATGATAGAGGTGCTTTACAATACAGTAAACATCACAACAGAACTCACATAGTTAAATACAATCAACAAATTACAGAACTAAAAAAAAAAATTGGAATGAAGCAACATTATGTCAAATTTCAAAGATGCTGAGAAGTGGCAGTACAAAAAAAAAAAAGGTAATTCCACCAACTAGAGACCAGACGGGCAAAGATACACAGGCATCACAACCCAAAATGGGCAGATTTGTAGAGGGTAAGTGAGCATATAAAATAAAATTTCACAACCGAAAATGAAGGCCATTAAAGATACTATGACACCCAAGTGATCACAGAACTAATAAAATAACCTCACAAAGATATTACCTTATGACATGGAACCAACTTCGTATGGACTTTAAACTCACTAAAGAGGCTAAAAGCCATTGAGATCATCCATCCCATGAGCACAGACTGAAATCTATAAGCCTTTACAAGAACCTGGAATAAATTTAGGAAGCAGCCAACAGTTCTATAATCCATAAGACTATGTAGATGTTGATAGTTGGCACAAAGTTAGGCAGAAAAATCCTTTTCCTAAAGCAGAGAGGACTCACCTCACACTATTGGTGAGGTACTAGTGGGGAAAAAAGCCACCTGGATCAGTGTCACCCAAGTGTGGTTTAATAACAAATGTAGAGGCATTTAAATTCACACTGTCAGATGAACACTGGGAAAGGCACAGATGACAACTCTTGACGAAGTCAAAACATGTATTTGAGGCCAGTGTTTCCACATGTAGTACAGTCAGGGCACCAAGTGGAAACGAGTGTGGAAAGAGGTGCATTCATTCCTGGCTCTCCCTTCGAATCCCCTAGATCTAGCCCTAAATGACACATGGTTATACCAAAGTAACTGCATTAAAGTGGCACTCACAGTTCAAGAATAGTTGTCCCTGAGTTACTAGGTCATTTGCTACTCCCTTAAGAGTCAAATCGCCAGGTTTTAACTCAACAGATTGCTAACACAATTATAGCAGAAGAAGAGCAAAATTCAGAGTCCATTTTGCCACAAGCAACCAGCATGTGAACAAGTTCTGATTTAATAGTAAAGGGATTCATTCAAAGTCCCAGGTAGGTGTGCAGTACTGGCACTTTGGGGCAACATTTTTTTACAGTCTTTAAAAAAAAATAAAAAAGAGTCACAAAGTTCTTGAAAAAAACTAGGCTACAATGAACAAAATCAAACAATTTTCACATTGTCATTACACATTTATGGGTTTTTATAATGCGTCAGAATGGAGAGCAGCCTAGGTTTTAAAGAAAAAAGTCATTCTCTGTTGTGACTACATCCTCAACTATTTTACTTCTGCTTTAAAAAGGACATGCAAAATTCAAAGAGGACTAGGTTACTTGCAGAAATCCTTTCATCCTTCTGCCAACACATTTCTCCAAACCACAAAGAGCAGAGATGCACCAATTTTCACAATTAAAAACCATGTCTCATCTGGTACTGTCTCAAGTTCTATCCCTTATATATGCCAGTGACTACTTCCCAATTCCTACCTCACACCAAACAGGAATCTGGGCCTGCCTTTAACACTGTACATGCTCATTTTACCATTTCCTACAGTCGTTTCAGAAAACTTATGAAATATACTTATGCTCAAACAATAAAATCTAAGTGCACTATGTCAGTGACAGGCTCTATATGTTAAACAGCAAAGCATTTACACTTCTGAAATACTTTGAGATTTACATATGAATCCAGATAGAGCCCAATACAGAGTGCCATGGCCATGTGATTTTCAAGTATTAGAAGTTTGTTTGCATAAGGAATCAACCTGAGATTTTTTCTAAACTGCACTTCTCTGGCATTCAGTATTATAACCTTCATTCAATACAATAAAAGCCAACAACTTGACAATTATTGGAAAAAAATTGTATTTTGGAAGAACTCACTACATAAGGTGACAGAATTCCAAAAATCAAATTACATGAAAATATACATCGCAATTTCTTTGTACAATAGGTGAGAAAAATCTGTAGTATAGAAGAATAGAGGCAAAGAAATATGAAGGGCTAAGGAGAGGGTTATGAGGGTAAACAGCATTTTTAATAGCAAACCCAGAAGTTAAGTAGAAAGCCTGTAGCTGTGCATGCTTTATTCATCTAACCTTAATATTAGGTAACCAGAGGGCAAAAATAAAACCAAATCAGAATGTTGTATAGTTTGGGGTAAATTTCAGTAAGTTGAATTCAGAACCAACTCTTTAGTTTTCAGGGATAATGACAGTTCAAGAGCTTTCAACAGCCAAAAGTGTTATTGCTACATCCAAATCCAAGAGATGGGTGCAACTAGAATACAAAAAGGACAAAGCACCTAGTGATGACCACTCCTTTGAAGTCATCATTGAAAATCAAGTAGTTGCTTATTAAGTATTTCAATATTTAAACTAAATGATTTGAAAACTTCCTGGCAGATAGAAGAGATAAATGCAAAGGGAAGTGTGTCAAAACAAAGAAGATACAAAAGTTTAGTAAGTGAAAAGAGTTTAATGAAGCCTCAATGGTTTAAAGGAAATTAAATGGAAACTTTTAATCCTAATTGCTTTTCATCTGACATGCCTTTAGGAGTCTTTTAAAACTGATAAGAAACAATGAAATGGGGAAGAAAACCTGCTAAAATCTTTTAGAATTTACACGATTCTTATTCTACTACAAGAAAGCATTATTTGGTACAAGGTGTATTTGTGGATGTACATGAACAGTATATATATTATCCGGATCATGTTGTGCTATGTACAGGTCTTTACAATTCTTCCTGAAGATTAAAACAGTTCATTAGGATTCAAAATGCGTAATCATCTGTAAGTTGGCACTTGTTAGGCTCTTGTCAGCATTGATACTGGCATGTTTTATTGCAGCCAAGTTCCAGCCAGTGTTTGCCAACTTGTTACAACAGAAGTCCAGCAATAGGTGGGAAGAGTACAGGAAAAACAGTGCCAGTTTCTCAATTGGAGACCTACAACAAAACAAACAGCATTATATAACTTTATAAATTATAAAAGAATTGATTAGAAATTTTTATTTGTATGGTATTTGTTTAAAAACAAATTCTTAATTTCATTTTAAGCTCACTTTGTGCTGTCCAATATATGGCCATTTCATTTAAAATGTAAATAACAGTAAATAAAATTTTAAATTTAGTTCCTCAGTCAGACTAGCCACATTTCAAGTGCTCAATATAGTTAATGATAATGATATCGGACAGTGCAGACTTATAATATTTCCATCACTGCAGGAAGTTCTGTTGTGCAGCCTTAATTTCGCTTTTTCAATACTCCAAATGTCTTTCAACTTATATCTACAGTCAAAAGTAGCAAAACTACTAAAAGTCAAGTGATTTGGAAATCTACTCATATTTTAGGATAGTCAGAGAAAAATATTTAAGATTGCCACAGTTCTCAACTTGCTAAATTTTATCCAACTCTCTAGGTTCAGTCCAAACCCATTTTCTCCATGAAACCTCCCAGAACTGACCCTCTATGTCAATTATTCTTCTATTGTTTTGTATCTGCTGGTCTCGTGTCCTGAATTAGCCTAGAAGTCAATAATCACATCTAAATAAAAACAACTACCATATTATCAAGTGCTTACTAAATGCCAAGAAGTGTACCAAGTGCTTTACAAGTTCATCTCATGTAATGCTCATAATCACTATATGAAGTTTTCCAGTTTTGCTCTATTTTACAAAGAAAAGTGAGACACGGTCATACAGTAAGTGACAAAGCTTCCTGCTGAAAAAGTTAGGAAAACACCAAGTTCAATTAAAAAAAAAAGTCTCATTAAATGATTAGACTTTTCAGAGCCTTTATTATATTAATGTATGCTTTCAATATGTAGGGGCATCAGAGGAAGTGGGCAAGGAGAACAACTATTACTATATTGAATCACGAGTCCCAAAAACTGAGAAACCTTATTGTGTGCCAAGCACAATATTGTGCACAAAAAGCTCAAACAGACGATGCCTTGGAATTTAAGAAATATAATTTTAAACTAACAAAAGAGTCAAATGAACTTAAAATTATGGCAAATATTTCTCATACCAGACATGTTAAAAGTCCGTGGGTCTTCTAAAGCCCCAAATAAATTCAGCAATCTTATCATCACCCAAGTTCAACCACACCAAAGATCTGCTGTGGGTAGAAAGCAAGCTGTGGGCCTATTGTGGCCCTACATGTGGCTAATTCCCTAATTTATAGACTACCTCCCTAATACAACTCCTGAGTGGTTGAACTTACTGCTAAATTTTTCTTCAAAGGGTCCCTAGCGAGGCACTGAATGCACCACGTATGAATATATCATTTTCCAGAATCAGTTTCTACCATTTACACACAGGTACACAAAAGTGTCCACAAATTTTATTAGAAAATCTAGACATGTACTGAAACTCAAGAGACATCGTTATGGCATCAGTACTGTAACTTTTAGGTAATGTTACTTGAATGTTTTTCCAAAGACTACTATGTCACACTCAAATTAATCCCGGGCCAATTAATCTCTCAGGGCTCAAAGAGCTTGGGCATTGAGTAAACATTCCCCTGTGATATGAACAAGAAATTTTAGGGCCACATAATTTAAAAACTGTTTCTGTGTGAGATTTTAAAGAAAAGTACTCCAGAGAGGACTGGCTGATGAAAGTCATTAAATAACTAAAATCAGGCAATCCAGCCTCTTAATAGTGAGGACCCAGCTTTAAATAGCATTAGCTTCCTTCAGCAGGAATAGAAAAATCTATTTTCCCACTTTTGAATAAAATGCATTCTAAACAGAGAAAAGACCTCAGTATAAATGGCACTGACCTGAAACAATCATTTTTGTAAGCATATCCCATTTCTAATTTAAAATATATCCTCCTCCTGTTAAAAAAATCACACTTTTTATATTAACTGAAATTATATCGATTGCATGTCTTTATGAAATAAGTATCTAAATATCTTAGATACTTAAAGTATTTAAGCATCTTCTTTTTTTTTTTTTTTTTTTTTTTTTTGCCTTAAACCTTAACTTACAAATCTGGAGACGATTCACCTCTAAATAATTTAAGTGTCTTGTTCTACTTATTTCTAAAACTAAAATCGAATTATTCATTTTGTATGTGGCTACACAACTTAATACTTTTATAATACCTAAAAATACAAAGCAGACAAGTGTGCTGCCAAATAAAAAACACTTTTTGATGTTACAGACAATAAAATAATAATCTCAATTATTCTTAAGTGAAGACAGTCCATGAGTTAAACAGATTATTATCAAGGAAGTTTTCCCCATTACATTTACACTGATGCTTCCAAAAGTTTCATTTCATCCTACAATGCCATTCAGTATACTACTAAACAACTCTCCCCCCATCACCAATCCACTGGCTTTTGCCCTGAAACTGAACTATACATCCTTTTTCTCATGTCATGGCATTAGTGACCATCCACAGCCACTTTATTTCTGAGGACTGTAATATCTCATTCTCCTAGCTCTCCCTCTTTGTAGCCAACCAGCTCACATATTTTTGTCTCTCTTTCTTCCTGCTGCCCCTTCATCTGGAAATTTGTGAAAGATGCTGTCCTTGGTCCTAGTAAGCGCTGCTCTCTACACCAAAAGAATCTGTCCTAAGCATTCAGTATTTAGTCATGTGCTGACTTCTTAAAGTCATGTTCTGTTTCTACTCCCACTAAAGCTGTTAATGTAGTTTAACCTTACCTTTTTTTTTTTAATAGTGCCTAGTCTAACCAGCTAGACAAACAGCTCTTTATTGGCCAGGATAATATATCTATGGTACTCTATATACCCTCTTCTTTCCCAAGAGAATAGTGCCTTTGCAAATGGCAGGCAATTAACGAATATTCATTAACGAGAATCAAAATGAGCTCAGTGTCACCTGTTCTTGGTGTTACCTTCATTTCAAGATATAAATCTTAATCCTTAATAACATATGCAACTGTTAAAAAGAAATCAGATATCTATTACTTAGCTATCAAAATATCAAAAGACCTTAAAAAATACAGAATGTATATGCTGTGTATATACTTATGTTATACACACAAAAACATTTATCACACTTGTATGTGTGGGGAATAGTCAGATTCCTGAAAGATTAAACCATTGTCCGTGGTTATTTCTGGGAGCAAAATTGGAAGGGGGTGGGGGCTGAGTGGGAAAGATAACTTCTATATTTAAGTTTCTATATACAAATTTTTGTAATGCCAGTTTTATTCCTACAATTGAGGATGAGGAAGGGGAATTGAGAAAGGCGGCAACAATAAAGAGGTAGACAAAGAAGTAAAACTCTAAAAGCAGCAGTCAGATTTAGAAAAAGGAACCTAACGCCATGATATGAGTAAGAGAAGATACTTCTAGATGGGATGCTCAATAGTGTCAAATGCTACACAGATTAAGAATCAAAATTAAAATTAAGCCTTTGATGCAAACAGGCAGTCCCTAGTATCCTTATTAGTTTGTCTCTATCTTCTTGATAAGTCAACTTTGATCTTGATAAGTACACTTTAAAAGATAAGTACATCATTAGGAATATAGTCAATAGTATCATAATGGCTGTATATAGTGCCAGGTGGGTACCAGGGTAATTGGAGGATCACGTTGCAAATTATATACATGTTTAGCAATTGTGCCATACACCTGAAAGTAATATAAAATAAAATTTTAAATTTAAAAAAATTTTTTAAGGGATTTGAAATTTTAAAAAAATTTTGTAATATAAACAATATGATCAAATATACATTAACTCCCACTAGGCAAAGGAGATAATACATAATCTCTTACAAAATTTGTGACACTTCATTAGTATTTATTTAATTAATCTGCAATATACTATCAAGGTAAATGTAATAAAATTCTTGGTTCTTTCTTTAATTTACAAAGTACTGTGTTTATAAGGTAAAATCACACATACACCTAGGCTTCAATATTTGTTATTTTGTTCCTCTTCAATTACTTGCTGTCACCAAGCCCTTTTCTGACTGAAAAATGATGTGGGTAACAGCCCTGGAGGTGTCTGTTCTTCCTAAGATTACTGTCAAACTCATAAAGAACCAATGAAATGAGCTGAGCTTTGTGAAGACTAACATGGCAATTGTATCCAGGATAAATATCCAATATGAAGTGCAGGCAGGCATGAAAAATATTCAATACCAGCAGACTAAGGCAAAGTCTAGTGACAAGAATTTAATCTATGGTGGTAGAAAGGAAAGTCAAAAGAAGGGAAAAGAAATGGACCACTGACTAGATGTAAGGGGGCTATCAGATGTTAATGATAATGAAATAACGATAGAATTATTAGCAAAAATAAACAAGATATAAAGATGATGATGAAAAACAAGTAATGTGACAACTGCAAGGTTATTGTTATAATTGGTGGTAACAGAAATAAGTAAGGTTGCTACTTTTCAGCATTTCAGGTTATCATAAGGAGATCTAAAAGATATGAATCTTTTCAGGAACTATAGTTATCAAACATGAAAATAGAATCAGTGGTGCATAGATCTTAGCCTTACTTTTGATTTGCATTTGATACATTTAATCATAAACAATAAAAATTAAGATAGTACAATACTGGTTCAGGGGTAGACAGCCATCAAATCAAACAGAGAAAGGTCATAAACAGATCAACACGTAAAAGGAAATATAATTTTATAATCAACACTACATCAGTGGTGAAAGGATAGACTTGTCAATAAGTGATGTAGTCAACAACTGCACACTGGGAGTTAGGAGGGTAGAGTTGAAATCCTATCTGACACCATAAACCAATCAATTTTAGTAGATTCTACACATATATTAAAAGCAAAATTATAAAACTTTTAGAAGGTATTTACAATAGTAGCGTTTTGATGGCAGGGAAGAAACTAAGACACAAAAAGCAAAATCCCCAGAGGAAAGGACAAATAAATTCAACTCCACTGAAATTAAGAACCTCTGTTTATCCAAAGATACCATAAAGAACGTGAACAAAGATACAGATCGACTGCCTAATAGAAAAATAGTCCAAATCAGGACAGGTATTTCAGAGAGAAAACATAAATGGTCAAACACATGAAACAATGTGCTAATTGTATTGGTAGTTAGAACAATGCACATTAAATCATGATGTATCATTTTACACATTCCAGATTAAACATTTTGCATAAATTTTATAATATCAAATGTTGGGAGAAGATATGGAACAAATAGAATTCTTATCCTTGCCAACAGAGGCAATGTTTTGGAAAACAATATGGCACTGTCTAGTCAAAGATCATATACCCTTAACTCAACAATTCCACTTCTAGGTATACACCCTGGAGAAACTGGCGTAGTACATATGCAGCAAGAAACAAGAATAGCCATGTTCTCTATAATAGCAAAGACAAAGCAAAAAACAGACAAGCAAAAAACCCCTACCCCAAATTGGAAAAAACTTCAATGAGAATCAAGAGAGGCAATTTTATCTAATGAAATACTACAAAATAGTGAAAATGGGTGAAATCTAACTATATATAACAGACCAATTTCAAGAATATAATGTTACATAAAAAGCCATAAAAATACACACATTTAATTCTATACATTTATAATTGAAAATCATGCAATACATTGTTATAAATACAAATGATAAAATTATGAAGAAAAACAATGGTAAACAAAGAATTGGGAATGTAAGAAAAGGATGGAGTAGAGGAAGGGAATATTGGAGATGTAAAAGGTAATAGCAAAGTTCTTTTTCTCAAAATAAGTAGCAAGCACAGGGTTGTACCATGTATTGTGATTCTTTAGACGCCACCTTTTAAAAATAATTTTAAAATATATATATTTAATATTTTTAAAAGAAACCAAATAACTTAAACATAATTGGTCAATTCATCAACACCATGTCCTCTTCTAAATCAGAAGATGCCTTCTATGTTTGACTCATTGTTAGAATTAAGATAAACTTGTGGACAGATAGTATACAATACAAGGGAAATTTTCCTACTGGTCCTATCAGTATGAACAAGGAGAGAAAGACCAATTAAAACAAGAAAGGTAGATGTCTATTGCTCTTGACACTGTCTTACAAAATATAATCTTTCTTTCTAAAAAAATTAGGAAATAAAAATTTAAGTCATCCTTTACCACTCATAATGGTTTAATAAGATAAAAGAAATTTCAGTGTTCTGCAGTCAAAATGGTAGCTCTAAAGGTAAAATGGAAGAAACTGTTGAAATAAGTACTTTATCATTAGAGTGAAAAGAAATACGCTGTTACCATACTAACCAGTTTAACATAGAATATCTAGTGAAAAACAGCTGGGTCTACTAACGGAAAAAGCAAGTTACTACCACTAAAAAACAAAGCCAATGAAACAAGAAATTCAAATACCCAAATCACACAATTTCCAAACATGTATATGACATTTGCAAAATGGCAAAATAGTAGTATGATTTAAAAAATGAACTTACCCTGAAATAAGTGAAGTTACAGCTGTTGAACAAATGTCACTCAAAAGCAGTCTCTTGGCTTTTTCTTACACAGCGGGCAACTTTCCTTTTGAATTCTCCATTTCTGTCTTCCCTCCATTCTTTCTATAGGTACAAAAGTAAAATCAAATGATTTTATGCAAACTCCTCATAATCTCAAATGCTAATTTTAATTTTGAATGTAATGTTTTGGCAATATGTATATTTTTAAAATGTTAAAAGCTGATAAAGTAGAAAAGTAGTCAAAAAATACTTTTGCAAGGCATTCTGCTCAGATACAGAAATTCCACATGCTAATTACCTCTATAGGCAAAATTATCTTTAAAAAGAGAAAAGACCATAAAGAATGTTAACTATTTTGGACTGCACTGAAAAGAAAGCAACAACTTACAAATAAGATACTCAGGCTATCTGAAGGATTACCTTCTTTTCCTGTTGGATGCAACCAAAAAACAAACTAGACAGAAAGTGCTTCTTATATAAAGTAGACAGGTGGAGTATATCCTATCCAGATGATATTGAGCACTATTTCTAGTGTTGGGAGGTGGGAGCACAGTATCACTATTGTTGCCAGGCACATGAATAAGAGACACAAAACAGCACATGCATAGTTTCACATGAGAATGGGCTCATCTTACCTAGCATGTAAATAATAGTAGAAAAATTCACAAAAATATTGTTTTTAAAAATTTTTTTTATCCATTTACAGAAGGCATAAACTATAGAAATCTTCAATGCTTGCCGTTGCAGAGAAAGACATTAAAAAAATATTTTGATCACAAACAAGGCAAGCACACCAGAAAGCCAGTAATTACAATAAATTATGAGATAAACTATAATATTCACATGTACATATTTGGAGATGTATGCTGAAGTATTTATGAATGAAATGTTATAAAGTCAGTAATTGCCTCATAATTTTTAAGTAAAATGGGGGTAAAAAAGGGCCATTATAGGCAAAGGGGACAAGTCAATCTCAATTTTAAAAAATTACCTAAAAATACCACTTAGAGAGAATTAAGACTGAGAGCAGGGAGATGAAATAGAAATATATTACAAAAATGTAGGTAAGAAGAAAAAGAATTCAAGTTAATGGCAGAGGAGTGGCAAAAAGTTTATAGACTATATAATATGGCTGACATTCTCTGATGACTGAGACAAGATTGGACAAGGATGACTTCTAGGTAAAGCATAGACTGGTCAATGATTGTTCTAAAGCAGGAACCAGCTAATATAAGCATCATTTGTTGAAGCCACTAGGTTACACACTTGGATGACCAGATAGACGATGCTATCATCGGCAAAAATAAAACAAAATAAATAAATGATGTGTTTTGTATGTGTTTTGTGTGTGTGTGTGTGTGTGTGTGCGTGTGTGTGTGTGTGTGTATAAACCTATGATTTCAATAGGACAAAAAGCACATATGCTTATTTCTTTGCTTTCCTGTGACGCTATTACAATGATCATATTGGAATTTTTTAAAGGTATAAATCCTCAACATCAAAGAAAATGCCAGGAAAGTCATCTAATAACGGCGGCAGAATTTTTTCAAGAAGACCACATGCATCAGAAACGAAAGAGTAGTAGCCTAGAAAAGCCTCAATGGAAGCTGAGCAAAGGAAAAAAAACCTATTGAACAGAACCCTGAAGAAGTTAAAAGTTTGAAAATGGCAAATCTGAGAAGAGTCAGAAAGAAGTGGGGCTGAAAATAAAGTAATAGAAAGTGCTCGTATAACTCAAAAGTTAGGCAGGCATTTCCCTCCCACCTATATCTAAAATTCTAATACCTTCCTCTAATAATGATAATATATAGATTTTATGAAGACTTCAAAGGATGGCACACCAGAGTATTAAAATTAGAGCTGCTAGTGTTAAGTATCAGTACTCAAAAGTAATTACTTTATTTTGGCATTTAAATGATACCCCTCTTCCTCCAACTCTTACCCTTAATTTAATATCTGGTTTGCTACCCACAAACTCAAGTGGAATAAATTCTGCCCATGCATACACATCCCCCCACATTCCCCCACAAGCCTCCAGTCTGCTTCTCTAGACTTTCATTTACCATGGAGAGCTATATAGAATGCCTACAGAGTTTTCAAGTAGTCTTTAAAATACAAAAGAAAAACTGACCTCAGAGAAGAGAGACTTCAGAATTCAACTTTTGAAAATCTCTAAATAGAACTCCCAAAAAAAGTAAAGAACTATTAAATTCATTAAACAGTTATAAGATTTCATGAAAAAGGAACTAATGGAGAAAAGACCAAGCTATTTAAAATAGTGTCTTCAATATCGGCACAATTTTAGATGAAAAATATACAACATAAATGATAGATATGGGCAATAGCTATAAGTTCAAAAAAGAAAAGAATAATATGAAAAATTCTCAAAGTAATTAAAAAGGAAAACTTCCCAGAGCTCGTAATCAAAATATACGTCTAGAGAGATGAATAATTTTTCAAGTTTACATAACAATGTGAAATTTCAGAAGACCCAAAATCCATAAAAGTACCTAAAGGGAACTAGGAAAAGGAAGGAGGGAGAGAAGGAGGAGAGAAAGGGAGGGACTACAAATGGAGAAGAATCAGCCTCGCATCAACTTTCTCACCAACAACAATAAATACTAAAAGATAAATAATGTAGAAATTTTATTTTTCCCATAGAATTCTGTAAACAAAAAGTATAAAGACAGGATTAAAATACTTTCAGACATGTAAGGACTTAATTTTCACATACGCTTTATCAAACATTACTTTAGGATGAAGAACAAAAGAAAGAAGTCAACTGAAAATATAAGAAGACCCAGGAAACAGATGACCCAATCCAGAAGATCAGGAAGGGAAGAAAGGAAAATTCAAGGAAAGCAGCCAAGCACCAGGCTGAATCAATCTAATTTGGTTCCAAAGTGTAAAGGGATCTAGGAGAGATCTCCAAGAAAACCCGGGGTTTCCTGGAATAGGATATCACTGATTGAGAGGTTAGAAAAACAAGCGAACAAAAGAAAACATACAAAAATTCTACAAAAGGGACGCAATGCAAGAGGAAAAATAAATAAAGGTAAACAAAATTGTTTACAAGAAAGCTATGGTTTAAATGAGACAACTGGGTAAATCAGAAAAAGCAGCAGTGGGTTTCAAGAAAAAGAATGGGAGAATTTTGCACAATTTGAGAAGTCATGTTTACATATTTCAACTTCACATTAAGCCCTATTTTTACTCTTAAGAAAATGTTTAGCATCAAGAGAGTGACTACTTTTCAGCAGGTCCTATTGTTTCAGAATTCAACTGTTTTAAAGAGTTAATTCTTGCCGATTCATGCTGCCAAGTATTTGCTCTTTATTTAAATCCTTTATGAAAATTAAAACACAACTTGTCAGTTCTGATCTTATTAAAAACTGATAGTTGAGGATGAATCAAATGAAACAGTAATTCTCCCTCCAAATGATTTCACAGATTTTGTTTAAAAAGCTTTCACCTCTTCTCCCTTACTACCTCTTTCACTGTCTAGACAGAAAACTGACTAAATAGAAAATTGGAATAGTTTTCTGTCAGTTTTTACTTCAATGTATTTAATAAATTTAAAGATACAAGCCTTGGTTTGAAAAAGGGGTTATCTATGCAGCGTTTTCTATAGGTAAGATCTCACCTAAGTTTTTAAATAGGTTTGAAGTAACCTAAGAAAAAAGGTGAATTTAAATCTCCTGGCTTTCATATATACTAACAAAAGTTCCAAGAACAAGAATTAGAACAAAAGTCTTAAAAGAAGACTAGAAAGACGACTATTCTAAAGAAGAGTAAAATGTGAATACAAAATAGAATGTAGGTTCCTAGATTCTAAATTAAAAAAAAAAAGCAGCTATAAAGAACAATCTTGGAGACATTTGAGGATGGACTACATATGTATATTCAATAATAATATTGGATTCAATAATAATATTGTATTAATGATAAACTTGTACTATACTTATGTGGAAAGATACCCTTGTTCTTAGGAGACACATGCTGAAGTACTCAAGTGTGAAGAGTTAGGATATCTGTAAATTATTCTTAAACAATTTGGGGTGGGGGGGAGAAACAAATGTTGCAAAAATCTCCACAACTGGTAAATCTAGATGAAGGATATAAGAGTGTTTATTTAACTAATGAAACTTTTTTTTTTGGTAGATCTGAAAGTTTTAAAAATAAAAACTTGAGAAAACTAATATGGACTTTAACAGGGACTTGATATTAATTTTCTTAGGTATAACAATAGTAATTATAGTTAAATAAGACGGTATCCTTATTCTTAAAAGAGGCAGGTTCATGGATTTAGGGTTCATGAAGTTTAGTTATTTCTGTAACTACGGATATACATACACACAAATATACATATAAATTGTAATTCTAATCGAGTTTAATTAAAGGGGAGCAGATATATATGTTTGTGACCACCTTACCGCAGCATCAACATTAGCAGGTGAGTCTCCATTAGGGTCTGCTAGCATAGAAATAACACTAATCATGATGGTTTCCACGGTGTGAATGGGGAGCCAGCGTTCCTCTGGTTTTTCATAACCATATTTATCTTCCCCAGGTTCATGAAGAATAGAAATGCATACATCACCATTTTTATCAACTGCAAAATTAGAGAATAAGAATCCTGTTTGAAATATTTAATAATTTGGTTATACATAAAATATCTATTAAGAGATGTGGCCATGATTCCCACAGTACAATGAATATATATATAAAAGTTAATTTCCCAAATGGAACCTGTTAATTTAGGAAGACCACAGATTTTACCAAATAGGATCCATCTGATAAACCCAATAGGAATGTAAGCCTTCTTTCTGATTTCTGTAAAACTTTGAGATGCCTAGCATTTATATGTAGGTAATACAGCAGCTCCTCGAATAACATGGTTTTCCTTCAACATAGATGAGATACTATAGGAATATAACTCTTGTTTTTATCAATTAGCCTATGGTAAAACTGGTTTTATAATACATCATTTCACTTAAAAGTTGAAGAACCAATCTATGATGTTAAGTGAGGACTTACTGTACCATATAATGAAATGGATAAATGTCAGCACTGAATCTGTTCATTTGTAGAAAGCATATGGTGGTCCAAATATCAGAAATGAGTTTCTACGTAATGATTTCCTAGTTTCCCAACCAACTTATTGATTTAAATAAGTGACAGTCACAGATCCAGAGACCTTCCCTAAGAAAAAAAATAAGTAACATCATAATGTACTTTTTAAATCACATAAAGGCAAAATTATATTTTTAGGGAAAGTAGTATATTCAAATTCTTAGAAGGAACACATCATACTGCCAGTGAAAATTCATCAACATATAGTTTCCTATAAAACTATTTTAATTTATCAAACAAAAAGGTGAAATCCTAATCCACTGACTCATGTACATCCCACTAATTCTCCACTGCAAAAGAAAGCATAATGTGGAAATGTTAGAAAAGTCAGAAAAATATAAATATTTTTCAACCAGATTCCTAAATCCCATAAATAACCAATGGTGATATTTATGTATATTTCATTCCTAACACCCTACCTAAAGTCTAACAAATTTGTAAGCTTATTTTTCATCTCAAAACTTAAGCATTTCTCCTGTTATAAACTCTGGGTAACTAGAATCAAAGTTTATATGTATCATTTCTCTCTGACAATTACTTCTTAAATGCATACTGTGTGCCAGGTACCCACTGTCAGAGGGGGAACAGTATTAAATGCAACAAAGCCTATGCCTTCAGTGTCTTGTATATGAGCTTTTCTATAATTGAGGGTCCGAGTCCCAACCTACCGCTACCTCCTAGTTAAAATCTATTAACTAAATTGGAATAAGCAGATCAAGTGGCAAGAACAGTAGTAACAAAACTTAATAGCACTATAAAGTTCAACATAAAATGCTTATACATTATTAAAATGCTTTCCTCATTTATCAATGAGAATTTTTTCCAAGTCATTTTATTTGAAAACATGATAGCAAATGTTTGTAAAAAAATTCTCAGAATCAATTTAAGATCATTTCCCTCTTTTACAAATTATCATCATAATCTAGCATTTTCAAATTTTGACCTTGTGTCATTTCATTTTAAACATAATTTAATTTTTTAGAATGCGAAGTTTTTAGGCTTAATAGCTATTACTAAATTACATCTTGAAAAGTATATTGTCATTGTCAATACATGAGGTGACAGTTTGACTCTTCACTCAGAATTAAAATTTTTCTTTATTGATAATTTTTATATTTCATAGGTAAAATCTAAATTAGCCTTTTCTAAATGCTTTTGGGGGTGAAAATTTTCACATATAGAATCTATAGAGTACTTTCTCTTTTGTGAAATGCCTGTTCTTATCCTTTACCAATGTATGTACTCAGTGTTTATTTTTTTCTTACCAAACTGCTTAATTTCCCCAATTTGTCTACTATTTTTTCCTTTCATTTTCCCCATAATGTTCTTTATAGCTGGCCTTATCTGATGATACAAGATCCATTTAAGAATCTTAGATTGCCACTTCTCTTTATACTTCTCTATTTAGTCTTTCAATATTTATTATTTTTGAAACTAGAAAATTCTTGTCCCGAATACTCAGCAAATACTTGATATTCACTACATTTTTTAAAGCACTTGAAACTTTTTATTTCATTTAGTTTTAATTAATGTTGCTGTTTGGTGTGAAGAAAATTTCTAAATCAATTTTCCCATGAATAGCTAACCAACAATCTAGGCATCAATTACTGAAAAGAAAACACATTTCATCCTCCATCTTAAAACTAAACTACCTGAACCATGCACACCCTTCAAGCAAACTCCACTCTCTTAAAGCTGTCCATCTAAAATTTTGAAAATTCAATTTATTCTCATCTTCTCTATTTAGTTACTACTTGGGTACTCTCCCTCTCTTTTATTTTACTGGAAACTGGCTTCTGCACCCTATGAAGATGCTATAACTATTCTCACAAAAGTGGTCTAGAGAACTTATTATCCTGAGTATGTTTACTTTTTTCTTAGTTTTAAAAAAATTTTCCTGAGTACTTTTTAAAGTCAACCCTTCTGGGCTAAGATAACTGATATGCTGAGGATACCTTCCTGGACACATTTTCCTCCTTTATAGTTTCTATGACACACTTCTTTCATCCAGTTCTTGAGTCACTTTCTAATTTTCTTTTTCCTTGGTCTGACTTTTGATGTTATTTTATCTCCCTATTAATCTTTTCCCTGGAGAAATTAACTTATTCGACATATCACAATGTTACCCATCATCTCCCCCATCCCAGCTTTATTGAAATGTAATTAACATACAATATTATGTAAGTTAAAAGTGTACTATGTGATGATTTGCTATATACAACTGTCATCTTGATCCCAATGACTTCCAAGGCCCTAAAAGCTCACTACTGAGCCTTGGGACTAGTTTTATCTAATTATCTAACTAAATATAGGAAGTGTACCTTAAAAAAACAAGTCCAAATTTGAATGCATCTAAGCCACATAAAAGTTAACCTTTATCCTATAGTAATTTTTTCACAGCTTTACTGAGATGTAATTCACATATTTTAAGTGCACAATTTAATGGTTCCCAGTATGTTTACAGAGTTGTACAACCATCAAGATAACCAATTTTAGAAGATATTCATCATCCCAGAAAGAAATCATGCACCAATTAGCAATCACTCCCCATTTTCCCCCAACCTTCCCTTGAGTCCAAGTCCTACACACCTACTAACCTACTTTTTCTCTCTATAGATTTGCCTATAGTGGACATTTCACACAAATGGAATCATAACAAAGCAGTCTTTTTGTGACTAGATTTGTTCACTTAGCATAATATTTTCAAGGTTCATCCATCTTGTAGAATGTATCAGTACTTTACTCCATTATATGGATATTAAGTTTTGTTTTTCTGCTCAATTGATAAGACATTTGAGTTGTTTATACTTTTTGGCTATTATGACTAATGATGTTATTAACATTCATGTACAAATATTTTATAGACATATGTTTTCAAGTTTCTTGGTTATATGTCTAGGAGTGGAATTGCTGGGTTATAAGGTAACTCTGTTTAACCCTTTCAGGAACTTCCAGACTGTTTTCTGTTTTCTGAAGTGGCTGCAACATTTCATATTCTTGCCAATAGTCAATGAAGGTTGTAATTTCTCTGTGTTCTTACCACACTTGTTCTTTTTGATTATAACTATCCTAGTAAGTGTAAAGTGGTATCTCACTGTAGTTTTAATTCTACAATTATTTTTTAAATTATTCTAAATTATTTCCTTTTCATTATCATCCATATCCAGCAATCAACAAGTGAGAATTAACTAAATTTTCCTTTCTACCACCACTCTTAGTTCGCATTTTCATTGTCTCTTACCAAAACCATTAATAAAATCCTGTCTCTATCTCCTGGCTATTAGTAGGCATTCCCCTTCCAAACATTCCTCCACGTGTGTAATCTTCCTAGAAGAAAATATAGTCAAGATGAACTGACTACATAACTTTAAAACTAATTAATTTAATAAGTCCCAACAGCCTAAAGAACAAAGTTTAAGCCAGGCATTTACATATTCAAAATTCTGTTCAAGAATCATATTCTCTAAGAATCAACCTTAACCTTCATCTTCTGTGCTACTGAACACTTTTATAACTACATCACCGTCATCTCTCAGTTTCACCATTAAGTTTACATGTCTACCTTTGCCTTATATAGACCATAATATCTTTACAGAAAGAGATCCAAATTCATTAATTATCTTTGTATCTCTAGTGCCTAGCAGATATTCAAATTCTCGCTTTTCCCCTCATTCCTATTTCAAAATGACTTCCGCTCCTCCTTCCTAGTCTACCTCTTGTACTTGCTATCATTGTCCCATCACCTACCTACCTCATCAGCTATCCTTTCTTCACAAAGTATTCCCTCTCTCACAAATCAAGTCTTAATTATTGTACTCTCTAATGCAATCTCTCTTATTGCCTACAAAATAGTTTCTTTGACCTTAAAAAGAAAAGCAACACTAATTTCATTAGTTGTCCTCTTAAACTACTTAGACTTTTGCTATCCTTCCTCTTAACAGAAAAGAAGTGCCATGTATTTCATATATATATATATTTTTTTTTTCATTTAATTCTCACATTAAAAGAAACTAAGGTTCAAAAAGGCTTTGCCTAGAGCTATACAGCTAATTCGTGGTGAAGCCAATAGTCAGAAGCTTTTTTTTTTTTACATCTTCTTTTGAAATAAGTACAAAGAAATCGCCTATTATACATCAAATAATTCAGGTGAAACAGGAGAAACAACCAAAAGCCTAGAAACAGATGAAAGAAATGCCACAGCAACAAGAGGTGAATGTCATCAATTCATGCATCCATACATCATGGAGGACCACTGTTAATGCATTCTCCTACAAATAAATTGTTAGAGATATTTTTCTCCCTTCTTACTGGTACAAAAATAACTCTTTTGTGATCACTTCTATCTTAGATGCAATAAAATTTGGTTGTTCCCTTGGTTACAAATAGTTTTCCATTCGTTGGTTCTAGTTTCTCATAAGACCCATGTGCTTTTCAAGTCATTAGGTTCTAATATATACTCCCTATTCATGTAATAAAGCCTTAATTTATTAATTCATCCATCACTTTCACTGATTTTTGCTTAAATTAACATATAAGAATTTCTTCTCACAACCAAAAAAGCCTTGACTGTAAGAGCAGAATGCAGATTAGTGTAGTAGTTTAAAAAGGCAACTATGATTACAAAATACTGATAGTCCAAACTTAGTAAAGAAATCCTTGCAAGCTCTATGATATAAAACAAGGCCAAAAGATCAGGAAGACTGTATGTAAACATAGCTTATCTAGCCTAACCTTTGGCTCATAAAGTGGATTTCAAATGGTAGCAAATCTTTGAGTAAAAAAGTCAATGTCATCTTTTCATGCACAGCAGTACAGATGCTTACCAAAGGTTGAAATATACACTATTTTATTTCATTTGAGGCTCTCAGTTACCTAAATACAAGGTAGGTCATTCCTTTTCTACAGCTAAGAATATAGATAAAAAAGTAAGAGTTGTCCATGGTCTAAGAGCTAAGATGATTAAGAAAATATAAATCAAAAATCCAGGTTTAATTACCTCTATGCACTTCGTTATAGCCAATGAGTCATCTAATGCCCTAGAAATTACCTCTTCAATTATAAGAGTTCTATTAATGCTATTATAACACTCACTAAACTTGCCTCTAGTTTGGTACATCATGAATCTCAAAGGAGCTAAAAACTAATAAACAATTAAACAAATACATAAATAATTTTTTTCATGTGATCTCTATAACTCCTTCTTATCTGAAGAATCTAATATAAGACCATGTACATAATGAACAGAATGCACTTAGATCAAAAATTTCAAAGCAATTTTGTTTAAAATACATCTTTTTTTATTGACCTGGAAAACTTCAGTGACAGAACATATTTGTAAATGTAAAAATAAAACTAGATAAACTTACCATTTGGGTGCCAGATTTCTGTAATGAATTTCATTTTAGGAGGCCGGAGGGGATAATCTTTTGGAAAAGTGAGATGAGCCTTAAAAACACCACCTTCACTGGAAAAAAAACAAAAACAAGTTATTGCCTATTAAGTTCCTGCCTATAAGTAGACCATTATTAAACATAAAACAAGGGTGCTAGTACTAACACTATATAAATTAAGTAAATGTATAATCTGTATTTCAGGCAGACAATTTAATGCCTGAAATACCTGGGTTTAATAAACTGTCAAGCCTACTATTTATTAAATTCTAAAAAACTAGTAAAATGAAAGAGATAGTTTAAAACAGACATCCAGATCAGATTACATAATTGCTGTGCTACAAACATTTCTATCACTCTCCATTGAACTTAAAATTTACAAGGTTTAGCACTGCCTATAGAGGTCAAGTTGCTGATTTCTCTATGTTGATCTCAAACTATCACTCTCCATTCTGTTTAGCTAGTCTTCTTTCTGTTCTTCCAACACAAGTTACTTTTTATCTTAGAGATTATGCACATTTTGTTGTTCCCTGTCTGGAAACAAATATTTATTCAGTCTTTATGTGTCAGACACTAGGAGTGTAACAGTAAACAAAGTATTAACATCTCTCAGGGAGTTTATATTCTAGTGACTTTCCAAAGTAGTGCTGTGCAACAGTACTTTCTACACACCGGAGATGTTCTATATTCATGTTGTACAATATGGTAGTCACTAGCCACTTGAAATATGGCTAGTGCAACTGAGGAAATGAGGTTTTTAAAATAAATTTATTTAAGTTAGTTTCAAGTATACAGTACATTGGTTAGACATTTATATTGTTCATAAAAAAAATCCCCCCAATTGCTCCCTCTCTCCCCTGGCCCTCCACTTAGTCATCATATTAATGCTAACTGCATTCACTGTGCTGTGCTCCCCATCCTCGTGCTCAACTATCAACTACTAATTTGTACTTCTTTAATCCTTCACCCCATCCTCCCAACCCCTCTCCCCTCTGTCACCAAACTGTCCACTATTTTTGTGAACCTGTTTTTGATTAGTTTGTTTGATTCCACATATAACTGAAATCATATGGTATTTTTTCTTTCTCTGACTTATTTCACTCAGCATAATAACGTCTAGGTCCATCCATATCATTGCAAACGAAATAAATTTTAAATTTTATGTAATTTTAATAGCCACATGTGGGTAGTGACTGCTGTACTAGTACAGATCAAAAGCACTGCCATTTACTGAAGAGTGAAGAACTGTCAAAATAACACAACGAGTTGTGTATGTTAACAATGAAAACCAGTGAGCTGAAGTTAGTCTTACGGGGCAAAAGTGACTCCATTCCTGTCTTATGTCCTTGGTACTAGCTGTTTCTTCTGTTTGAAATATCCTTCCCCCCTTGTCATTATTCAGAAAGCTTAAATGAAAAAAGTTTTACTTGACTATCCAATTTTAACAAGTCACCATGTCCCTTTATCACACTGGCCTCTTCTTTTCATTTCTTTATTCCAACAGCAATTCACACATCTGATTCTTTTATTGTTCAATGTACACACCATTTGAGCAGGATCATATGATTGTTTCAGATCAATGAGAGATGGAATTCTCAGCTCATTAAATAGTTTTCCTTCACTGAACAAATATACATTGATTATCTACTTGTACAAGGCACTGTTCTATGTAAAAGGATACAACAGAGAACAAGCTAGAGCCCACCGGTTTCATGGCACTTACCATTCCCGTGGCAGAGGGAAATATCAGTAATAAGTAGTGAGATGGAATGAGCAATCTATTGTTAAATTAAAAAAAACAAACAAGTATCCATTGAATAAGCCCATTTGTCTTTAAAAGAAAAAAGAGGGGGTATATTTATATACAAAAAGAACTATGTCTAGAAACATGATACCAATATGTAATAATAGTTAGCTCTGAAGGAAAGAATTATAGAATCTTTTACTTTCTGCTTGTACATTTAAGTATTGCTTGACTTTTTAACTCCAAGCAAGGATTAATTTTTACCACCTTTTTTTCTGATCATAAAAGTAAGACTGGGGGAAGGGTTAAAAAAAGAGGGTCAAAACAGCAAATACTCCTGAACACTTAAAAAACACCACTGGACTCTGAATATAAAAAGTAGCCTTCATAATACAATTTTGGTAGAAACAATAAGAAAAAGACTGCAAAAAATTAAAGAAAAAATGAGGTGTGAAGTAAAAGCATAATGAACAGGGAAATTTGAGTTTAACAAGTAGATGCGAAGGTGCTGGCAGGAAGACTAGAGATATTAGAAAAAGAAAAACTGAAAAATTAGAAGGGCCTAACCAAGAAAAAGAAAGAACATCTTTTCCTTTTGCACAGAAAGAGAAATAGACCAAATATAGTATAGCTATCCAGGGGTAGAAAGGAAAAATGACAAGTTTTATGCTTGCCTTATTGGCCTTATCTTTCATAATTTATAAGATTATCTATTGAAGGGGAAAAAAACATGAACATAAGGAAAACGGAGACTGGAATAGCTGTCATGAAGAGTGCATTACACCAATAAATAAGTCAATCTTCTCTGCCTATGTTACCCTAACTGTATAAGTTGGTGCCAAAACTGGCCTTAGAACATATTAATTATACAGAGTAGTTTTTCGAACTGCGGCTGCAAAACTATTTAAAAGTGAATCACTAACCAGTTTTCTTCTTAAACAAATAAAAATAGAACAGAAAACATAGGTGCTTATCACAAGTAGTTGTTTCAATTATATAATTTACATACATGTTTCTATTCACTAAGATGTATATACCTAAGTATATACTGGGTCAGTATTTAAAGTATTTCTGATTATGGGCTATATTAAAGGGAAGAAAATTGAAAGCCACAAATGCTGAAAACAGCCAAGAATCAAAATAAAAGAACATCAAAACAGGTGTCACAAAGCCCATGCACTTAATTCACTAGTGAAGCTATTCTTCATCATTCAGTTATCTTTCCTAGGTCCCTGCATTTTAATTGATTAGATCCACTTAAAAGCTTTACATTAGCTGATTGGAATCTTTATCATGAAAAATTACCTAGTCTCTTCTTTTCAATCTTTAAAATGTCAAATTTAATTAGCAGGATTATTCTAAAACACTTAAGTGCACAATTTTCATCCTGTCGGCAATGCCTTCACCCATTCTGAACCAATCAATCATGCTATTTCTTATCATTTTTCTCCAATAGGTGGACTTCTTAATATCCCTTTTACCTGCAGAAATCCTACCTGCTTTTTTTTTTTTTTTAAGTCTCATCCTAACTTGTGGGTGCAAACTTCTAGTGAATACCTAAATTAGCAAAGCGGAACTCAAAAAACCCACAGAGTACAAAATATTGTTAGACTAAACACTAACGTCCTACATATTCATTGTTTTTCAAATATAGAAAGATGCCACTGTGATGAGCAAAATGAAAGTTTATTAAAAAGCATCGATGAATTAAAAATACCTTTTCTTCCATTATATAGTCTCCTTATCACAGGTACCAATAATAGTACGATTATTAGCATGAGGTTAAAAAGAGGTAGGTGATCAGGAGTTTCCCATTTGAACAGGTTGAAAAACCTAGACCTAGTTCAAGTTTCTTCCACAAGGTCTTCCTTACTGTTTTTGCATTAAATTTTAAAAATCTTACAAGGATCAGATCCTATCATTCTGTTATATTTACTTTATTTAAATGATATACTATACCCTGATGAAATTTTGCTCGACATTGTTTTTATATATATTCCTGTTGATGCTTGTTTCTTGTTCATTTATTTTACTTGCCACATTGCACAATTTATTCATTACACTCATAAGATATTGCTCCCCTCCTTTTTTTACAATTACAAGCAATAGAACATTGAATATTCTAAACATTTCTTAGGCATAAAGTTTTGACCCTAGAATGAAAATGCTAGGACAAAGTTTAAGTAATTGTTCAGTCACACAGCTAATAAAAGTGGTAGAGTCAGGGAGTTACACAAAGATAGTCCCTAAAGCCCACATTCTTAAGCACTAAATGATAAATGACATGGCACTGCCACTGATAAATCAGTTTCTAAGCAGTATAGGCATGAGGTTCATTTCCTCCAAAATTTCATTACAGAATATATGGCTTGTGCCTCTGTGTCTTAAATGGAACTATAAAATAATTTTGTTATTTTAAAAGAATATTAATCAGAGAATTTGGTTAGTCATAACTCTTCACTTTCTATATCCACTCAAGGTAAGGCAATACTACAAAATACATATAACCAAAGATTCTCCAAATTTTTTACACCATTGCCAGTGGTAAGAAACAAAACAAAGCATAATTCTTGAACAGACTAGTCATTAATGATGAAAGAAAAAGATACTAAGAGATAAAAGGTATACATTCATCATTCACTAAACCCAATTTATAAACTTTATAATAGCCAGGTCTAGACTCTCTTTAAAAACCTACTGCCACTCCTACCTAAAATTTGTATTACTGTGGAAATGGATGGCTTACTCCATATTGCTTGATAATCAGTGTGAAAATAGCAAGTATATCATACCAGTTTCAGAATGTCTTTCATAGAAAGCCTCAAGAATCTATTCTTAATAGCACTAGAAAAATTAATTAATGTACAAAGTAGTAATAAAAATTCAATATTGTGTAAAGATAAATATAATGGCTAAATTAATACTCATGGCAACTATCAGTCTCAAATAATGTTCTAATATACTAGTTACTGACTAGACTGTAAAGAGTGTGGACTGTGTTCTAGTGACTAAATGAAGGCTAATGATGCCGCCATGAAATACCACATCAGCTTTTAAAGAATTTTAGTACAGTATCAATCAATTATATAAATTATCTAATTATTAAGTGGTGAATTAATCACTTAAGTCTGGGTACCATCTGGACCCACATTAACTTACTTTCAATCCTATATCCTCCTCCCCCATCATCAGCCTCTGTTTCTCTTCCTAGACAGTTGCTTTATGTATTCACTTCCAACAGCATTCCTTACACTGGAAAATAACCTCTACCTTCTTCATTCCACTCAAGTTAACTATAAGAATATCAGTAATGTCCTTACTGTTAAATCAATAAACACTGTTAAATTCCTGATTTTCAATACTTGATTCTTAGTAGCATTTTAGAAAGCTTATTCTATAAAAACTGTCCTTCCCTTATATCTTCCTGGCGAATTTTCTCTGCCTTTCTCAGAGTCCTACCTTCAGCACATCTGCTCTCTTCTCTATCCCCCTAAGCAAAAGCTGTTGATCTGCTTACTTCAAGCAGCCATGGGCAACCCTTAAATTCCCAGTCCATTTTTTATGCTACAAAGAAATTTTTAAAATAACGTTGTTAAAAACATATTTTTTGTTGCAAAAGTAAAATACAAGCAAGCTGCGGGAAAGTAAAATCTGTAATCCCAAAGTTATTATATTTATCAATTTAATGTACATTCTAAAATATTTATTTAATGGGCAACTCCTGATATAAAATTCCTCAATGGCTGTGCTTTGTCCTTAGGACAAAAGATAAATTCAAACTGTTTATCAGTGTTTGTAAATTTCAACTGGGGGATAGCGCCATAGTGTAGTGGTTAGCACGTCTGTTTAACACATGGAAGATCCTGGGTTCACGCCCCAGGTGGAACCAAGGACCATATTTTGAGTGCACCAGGGCCCGGGTGCACACAAGATGCATGCTGTGAGCATGTGGGAGGAGATGGCCCGCCTTCAGAGATCCAGTTCTTAAGGGGAAATGGCAACATCCATAGGTCAGGAGTGGAAGAGAGGAAATTGGCGGGAGAGATTTCAACTAGCTCTCAATTCTCTTTCCAACCTCATTTCTTGAAATTCTTTATATTCACTTTAATCTGTTGCCATGCCCGTGTTCCATTCCTTTTCCACACCCTATGTACACATAATTCTCCCTATGAAATGCTTAATTCCTAGCTTTCCTCCACTTACCCCCATCACTCACTGCCTTTGTCAGACTATCAGTCTAGTTAATTCTTACCTTGCTGCTGACAGTCCAAAAATCTCTTCCATCCCAGAAAATTAATCTAAACCAAATTATGGCAATATCATTCATCTTGCCAGTTATTGGGTAAGGAATGAGCAAGTGACTCAATTCTGATAAATGAGACAAGAGGAAGAGTCTACTGGAGAGCTTCCAGGAAAAAAAAGATTTCTATAAGAAATACATAAAATCCAAGAAGAAACTACCTTCTCTTATTTCTTTGGGTGATATTCTGAAATGCTCAAAACTGCTATAACCATTCTGCTACCCTTGTTAATTATTCAAAGTATTCCAAGCCAATTAAAATCAAATTTCTGTTGCTTGTAGCCAAAAAGCCTAATGCAGTTACTGACTCTTCAGCTCCCATTTTAGTCAGCTTTTCCTCTAGGAAAAATTCCTTCACACATTCAAAATCTGCCATGTTCTCAATGACTTCTCTTGATACCCCATGCCTATCTCCATCATGGCTACCATCAAAGTGTATAAATGACTATGCAATAATCTGTTTTGCCAAATAAAGTATAACCTTTTGGGAACAGTGACTATTAGCTAATTCAAGGTCACGTTCCCAGCATCTACCATAAGAATGCTCAAAAAATATTTGAGAACAAAATAAATGAATAGTATAAATGTCAGTGTAATGCTTTACTTTTCAACCATTCTAAGTAAGACATTACCAAAAAGGGATAGCCTACACTTAATAAATTTTAAACAATAAATCTTAAACCTCTTTTTTGAGGGCTTTAAAATCAATTTTATAACTTCTGGCATATGAATTTCAGAAAAGATCATTAATGCAAAGGGAATCATATCTAGGTAATTTTGGATGACTATTAAAATGTCTTTCAACTGCATTAAGGCTTCATTACTTATAGGATGATCAAAGTACATGTGGCAGTGAGGTTAAACTATAGCCCAGATGCTACCAGTGCTCTCATTAGGAAGGGACAATGTGGAAATGGCCACCAATTGTCTCATTAGTAGGTCCACACTCCAGAAGAGCTGCCACAAATGTTTCTGCTATCCACATCTCAGATCAACAGCAAGTACTTTTAAGATGTATACTGAAGGCCAGAAACAGGTTTTTATTAGTGGACATAATGGCCTATGAGTACAATGAATATTAAAAAGTGGTTCTCTTTGGTGAGCTGAAGTTACACAAAATATATGTGGACCAGCTAGTAATATTTGAGATATCTGCCACCACTCCATGAAAAAAGTGTAAGCATTCTATGAGGTCCTTAGAAATGGAGCGCAAGCCTGGATGCCTGACCAATCCTCTATATAGACATCAGTTCAGAAAAATTTCTCTCATCTCAAATCAACTGTAGGAGTAACAAAATTCTATCAGTGGATGTTAAACTGTTACTGTCTCTACCCTGAGTAAACCTTCACATATGTGTTTTTATTGCAAAACGTAGGAAAATAGGCTTGTACTTCATCAGGCTCATAAACCAGGTTGTATGTATGGTTTTGTGCACACAATTTGGTAAGAAATTAGCTTTCAAAATATTAAGATTGTGGGGGAATACTTCTAGGATGGTTTTCAATGGCTACTGTTATCTACCAAACTAACACTGTGATTATTTTGAGATTTTTAGTTTGCAACAATTACTAATAAAACATACCACTGGAAATACATCAGCGAAAATTTTGATTGGCAATAGGTATGACAAAACATAAAGCATTTTTTAGACTACAGAAAACCCCCAAATCCACAATATATCTCAACTCTGTACGTTATATGCCAGTCTGCTCTGGTACAGAAGTAGCTCTGAGTTTTCTTTTCCATTACATATTTTATAGGATAAAAATGAACTGCCATCTTAAAACACCAAAAATGAAACTACTTGACCATCACAAAAAAATGTAGCCAAATCCTTGCCTGCTTAGTACCATCATCAAGGACCACATGGACCATACACACAGTTGAGTGAGGAAGTATAGTCCCCAGGAAACTCAAATCTAGGCCTGTCTCTGCTGTCCCTCAGTTGTATGGCTTTGAGAAAGTCACTGAATTTTCTTCCAATACTTCAACTTCTATTAAAAGTATGGAACTTGTACTAGTCAGATTACAAGGTAGCCATGATCCCTCTTATAGAGCATTAAATATTAGTAAGTTTAAGTTAGTCTGCAAGCACTTGGAGCAGAAAATAAGACTGTGGGTTTAAATCCAGAAATGTATTACATAAAATAGTTAAATTCCATCTCTCTTTTTCTCTTGTTCTTTGATACCACTACATTCTGTTGTCTATCTTTACATCAATTAATAGTGATTAATTAAAAATGATTAATTGTAATAATCACTTTTATAAACTGGGAAAAGGCGACCATCAGTTCGTTTTAGGGTGAGAAGACTTTGGTTCTGTCCAGTATTCTGTGGGTATCTAATTCAAGAACCACTAAAATTGATGATCTTGAAAGTTCTTTCCAGCCTGCCTAAGACACTGATGTGTGCACTATGGTACTGTATGAAATCTCTCAGATGTAATATTATGCTTTAATTAAATTTATAAAATGTTAAGAATAGTAAATCTTTGTCTTTAAAATTTCAATGTTCCTTTTGGAGGCAAAGCACAGTAAGCACAAGGAACAGGAAGAAGAAGAAGCATTTGAATAAATAATTTTCTTCTTCCCCTATCCTTCCAAACTAATCCAATTTCTGAGATACAAGTAAAAAATATATTATTTATATAGCTTTTCTGTAACAAATTTATTCCTGGTATTGAGAATATCTAACTTTCTGAAAACTATTATATATTTAAGACAACAGGTTTTAGACATCAGTTTCAACACAAAAACCTAGACATGATCACTCAATAAATACTTAACATAGCCACTTCATCTGCTCTTTAAAAAATAATTTCACTTGTTTGCCAAAAACAGTTTACATTTCAATTAATTAAAAGAGCTCCACTTTGATGTCAGTTCCACTGTACTTACTAAAGTGTATCTGGAGGACCAATAATAAGGACTTCCCATCGGTAGAGATCATTGTCATCTATTAAACCTGCTGAAAAACCTTCCACTGGATTTTTGTTGAGTTCTGTGGAGAAAGGAAAATTTGATCAAAACTTTTAAGCACATAATTTTCATCCAACAGATAAATTACAAAAGTTGAATATACATATTATAAATTCTAAGCTATTAAAGGAATGTACCTGGATCATTAACAAAATGCTACCTGATGACCAAAACATTTTCTACTCTGTAACACAAAGAAGCAATAACAGGTAAAGTAAACTACTCAGAAGATCAACTTCTACTGCCCTCTTACTTCTACCCTTGGTTTCCAGCTAGGTTCTTACCATTCTAGGTACCCTATGGTTGTACAGAGGTACAGTAGGATAGAGAGCTTATTAGAATGCAGATATCCAGGCCCATCTCCTAGAGACTGCTTCAGAGGGAGATCAAACCAGTACCTCTCTGGTAATTCTTACACTGGGGTCTTAAGGATGTACTTTCAGAAACACCAACAGAGTGCCTAATACCTTTTCATTGGAATTTACCGAGCTTAACCAACCTTCCTTTATATTAATATCTATTTGACCACTCCTCTGTAATCTACAGTTGGTGTTCATGTATGACCCATCAAACTCTCAGCATAGAGAGAGCAGAGAAGCTCCATGTATGTCCTGCCTATATGCTGACCTCTCTGCCAGCCATAGTTTCCAGCACACAAGAATGGCTTAAGAATAATACGTGGAGTCTACAATCATGAGATTTTTCCCTTCCAGTTATAGTGCCCTGGCATAAATGGAGGCTGGGGTCAAGAACAGAAGCAAAGGACTTAGTGAGGTTAGGGGACACAGGCCAAGAGGGGGACCATAGAAAAGCAGGTGAGAAGGAGTGCAAAGTCTAAATAGTTCCTGGAGACAAAGGCTTAATAACTACCTATTGATAGTGGGACTCATGCAAGGAATTTTTTTAACAGCTTTAATGAGGTATAACTGACATTCAGTAAACTACACATATTTAAATTACATAATTTGATACATATTGATATAACTATACACATGTGAAGCCATCATGATTATGATAGTATACATGTATGTGTGTGTATGTGTGTGTGTGTGTGTGTGTGTGTGTGTGTGTGTGTGTATTACCAAGAAACTCAAACAGAAAGCACTGACTGGCTAAAGCTGGGAAGTGGAGACAAAGCACACACAAGAGGAGAGCAGCTCAGAAAGACCTTGCCTGAACAGGGAGTCTTAACAGGTTTGTAATTCTCATATAATTCCTGCCATTCTCTTCAGGGAGCTCAGTCTAATGATAAAAGTGTAACAGAATTCAAGTAAGTGCTATAAAAGACTGAACAAAGTGTGTGCTTAACTGAGAAGATACTAATTTTTTACGGAATAAGAGGTGGTATTATTTCAACTGCGATTTAACACCCCAGAATGTCAGTAAAACGTGAGAGCCAAAATTGAAACATGAATGGCTTCTTTTCTCAAAATTTGAGGAAAGATATTTTATAAGTCTAACATTTTTACCTAACAGGCAAAGTAGACTTTTATAAATAGTTTTAAATCAGTTCTGTATTTCAAAAACAATGAATGCATTTTTACTATTAAATAGCTATTCTAAGACAGAAAAAAAATACTGAAAATGCAAAGACATTAAGACAGGGATTAGATTTTAATCTTGTTATTTTGTTTATGTATGCAAATATTTATTCTGTGCTAACCACGTTGCACACATAGGGATAAGAGCTCAAAGTCCCACTTTTACTGCCAATTGAAGGATAGGGTAGGGTAGAGCACAGACAACTGCAAAAATGGGAGGTTATTTTCTATATGGTTATCTCATGTTCAACTTTTTTCTAGATAAACACTATTATATTACTCAGACCATTTTCTCCAACACTCTATATAAGTCTTTTGAAAGATGCTATAATTTATCCAGAAATCACCTAGTTGTTACATTGCCCGTCAGATGTCTAGTCACATTTTATAAATGTAGGTGGATAAACTCTGAAATTAATATATATGGTCAAAATTATTCTTAAAAGTTTCCTTACTCTTCCCATAAAGAATATCACTGCTTCTCATTTTTCTAAGTTCTTAAAATATTTTGTACATTCTTTTCATGCTTTTCTTCTACAGGAGTGATTGTGTCCACTACTCATTTCATGTAAGTAACAAAAGGAATACTGAAGAATGTTCAACACTTCACTTTTGTCACGGCTTTTGCCTTTAGCATGGTTCCTCAAAGGTCAGGATCCATGGATATTTAACAGGTTTAATCAACCTATAGTTTCAGATCATTCCCATACCTTTATGAATGGTTCAAGATCCAGTACTATCTTCTTCCATGAGGCCTTCTTCCTTAAATAATTTATAAAATAATCTGCTTTTGACTTCCTATTAATTATACTTTTAGTCTGCACTATATCACCTGGCACTTAACTATAAGCTCCTAATTCCCACAGAAGTAAACAGACAATTACAATGTATAGTAAATGCTCCAACATTGCTACAGGAATTTGGAAGGGGCACAAAATTATAATTATGAAAACACATAAATAGCTTCTAAAAAGAGATAAGACATCTGACATAAGACAAAAGATTTAGGTGAGAAAATACAAGGTTTAGACAGAGGAGCATATACAAAAACTTGAAATATGGAGATCAGTATGTGGCTAGAACAAAGTGAGGGTACGGATACAGTTCAAACTAGACAGAATGTCAGGAGCTGAACAGCAAAGAGGCTTTGTAAGCCATGTAAGTTATGACTTTAACCACAGGGCTATGATAAGCTCTGGGTTTGTGTTTTATTTTTAAAATGATGAGGGAACCTCAGGAGATTTACATTTTCAAAAACCAATCTTGGAGTGTTTGAAAAATGACACAGAATAAGGCCATGGGTGATGATAAACTTGTACACAAATGCTTATACAGCACCATTACTCACAATAATCAAAAGGTGGAAACAACCCAAATGTCCATCAACAAATGAATGGATAAACAAATTACGGTATATACATGCAATAGAATATTTGGCCATAAAAAATGAATGAAATACTGATACATGCTATAATCTAAATGAACCTCAGAGACATCAGGCTAAGTGAAAGAAACCAGACACAGAAGGTCTCATATTGCATGATTCCTTTGATATATCCATAAAAGGCAAATAAATCCACAGAGACAGAAAGCAAAAAGATACGGATGGATAGGGAGAGGGAGAAATAAGGTGTGTGTTATTACTTAATTGGTATGGGGGGGATTATGAGATGATAACAAAGTTTTGAAACTAAATAGAGATGGTAGTTGCACACTATGAATATACTAAATATCACTTAATTATATACTTTAAAATGGCTAATTGTTATTTAAGTTTCAATTTAACTTTTTTAAAATGACAAATCGGTTTCTGTACAGAGCAACTGGGTAGCAATTTGTTCATTTTCTGAAATGGGAAATATATACAAATGTGCTGATTTGAGAGGTAAGGGGAAGAAATGATGACAGGTTTAAGTTTTAAATGCCTATGGGGTATGCTGAACAAGCCTAATCCCATCTAATATCAAGTTAAGCAGGGTTGGGCCTGGTTAGTACTTGGATGGGACACCACCTAGGAAGACCAGGTGCTGTAGGCGTAAAAAAATAAAAATAAAAAAAAAATAAGGAATTCTAAGCTTATAAGGCCCTTGCAATCTGTGAGGTCAACCAAAGGTTGCTCTGCTTAATAAATAAATGAATGAATGAATGAATGAATGAATGATAACTGCCTATGGGGTGAAATACATTGCTTTAAAAAGAAATTTGAGCTAACAATAAAGATTTAGGTGTTATCAAAGCATTGTTGATAACTGAAGTCATAAGACTGACATCACCCAAAGATGACCATTAAGTGTAAACCACAGAGTATCTAACTGAATGAATTCTGGAAAATACCAATAATTGGGGAATAAAAAGAGGCTACAAAAACATCTAAGAAGGGTAAGACAGAGAAGTAGAAAGAAAACCAGGAAAAAACTATATCAAAGAAGCCAAAGGAGATGCTTTCAAGGAGAAAGTTGCCAACAATGATAAATATACACTGCTCAGGAAACAGGGGTCCAAATTCAGTCCACTGGGTTTGGTAAAAAGAAGGCAAAAGGCTGCCCTAGGCATAAATAGTTTCAGTGTAATGGTAAAGCAGAGGGCCATGCTATGCAGGCAATAATGAGTGACAAAAAGAAAGTGAAGCAGAGAAATACACATAGAAACTTCTCTAAGTTCGTGGGTGAGTAAATATAGGAGCCGTAAGTAGATGAAATTCAATCAGGTTTTTTAACGAGAAAAACGAAAGAAAGATGTTTAAATATACTATCTGCTTTTAAATGTTGATAGGAATACCATACTTCATTCAAATCCTATTGGATTACATATATAAACAAATAACAACACTTAACTAAAAGAAAATATAGAATTTTTAAAATTTAATCTTGGGTAGAGGTGCCCCTGCTAAGCAGAACACAATACTCAAATCAAATTATACTACACAAAATATTTTAAAACCAGTATAACAGTTTAAGTACAAATGAGAGACTAGGGAAAACATCTTCAACATAAAAGGTGAAAGTCTAATATCCTTAGTATAGTAGAATTCCTGTAAATCAAAAGAAAGGGGAAACATGCAAAGGGTATAAACACAATGGGGAGAAAATGAAAATAGCTAACAAAAATCTAGCCTGCTTACGGCAAATATTTAAACCAAGAAATGCCATGCTTGGATTTCAACTTTTATTTCCTAAAATATTTCAGAGAACTTTTGAATGTGAGAAAGATGAAATAACATCTTTTCTGAATGTTACCTGAACACAATTACAGTTGGAAAGAGCTAAATTTAGAGTTCTCGTTCCCACAAATCATAAATGCTAGGAACTTCTAGGGTGCTAGTTAACGGCATGCTGTACATAATATTTATGCACTTTTCTATGGGTATGTAATACTTCAATTTTTAAAACTCAGTAAATCATGACATGTCACATGATTGTTAGATGAGAGTTATATATGCATGCTGTGAATCCAGAAATCACTGTGGGCCAGAGTGGTCCGCAAACCATGAATAAAAAGGAAACCAAAGACAAGGAAATGGCCTTAAGAATAATGATCTGGATAGCCCTAAGTAATGCAAGATAATGCATGAGCAAACTTACTACAATAGTCATTATTCAAGAAGGAGACTAAAAGAGGAAGAGGAAAGCATATGAAAAGTAAAAACTCTATAGTCCCGAACTTGAATTGGAAGAATCAGTATGAATTCATAAAACAACTTTAAAAATTCTGAGCTCTGTTCACTGAAAAAGCCTAGAAAATTGACAAACTCTATAGTGCCTAGAATATGGTCTCCGAATATGATTAACCCTTAAAGTGACAATGGCTCTTCAGAGAAATGGCCGAGTCCAGGTCTGGGACAGGAAATGCTCTAAGTTCATCTCAAGCATACCAGATAAAAAAGAAGCTATCGGAGAATATGATGGTCTTGTTAAAAGGACTCAGCCAACTTGAAGAGGCTCCACTGGCCAATATGGAGACAATTTGAGATTCAACAGTTAAACATATTTATGTTTCAGTCCATGAGTTTATAAAGAGTGATTAAAAAACAAACTAATTGGCCACTATTAGGAAATCTAGTAAACAATTTTATTATTTTGAAAACAAATTAAAGTGAAAATCAAATGTTATTCTTCCTTTTTTATATAAATTGATTATTAATCAAACAGAAAGTATCACTAACAGAAACTATCAAATAAGGTTCCTCCCTATAAAAACAGTCCAGTTAAAAAACAAAAAATATTTGCAACACAGTCATATTGTCATCTTAATCTAGGCATTTACAACCAGACATTATGTCTCCTGATAAATAATCACCACATATCTAGTTCAAGTCACTAGACAAGATTACCAATTAACAGAAAATACAGACATAAAAATATATTCAAAGACATCTCTAGAACACAATTAGCAAAATCTACACAGTAGGAAATTCTAAAGGGCAATGCCTGGAATCTTCAATAAATATACTGTAAGGGGAACAAAAGAAAAGACTAAATTCAAACTTTAAAAAAATTTATGATACAAGTGAAAATTTGAAGGCTAACTAAATAGTAAGATATTAAACTACTGTTAATTTTTTTAAAGTGTGGTAATGGTAATGTGGTTTTTACCCCCATTTTTAAGAGATATATAAATATTTAGAGATATCGAAAATATTTATAAATGATGATAATGTTTGGGATATGCTTCAAAAGCACAAAGGACAGGGTAGAGACAGATAAAATAAGACTGGCTGTGACCTAGTAACAACCAGTTGTGACCGGAGGTGAGATGGGTACATGGATACATTATACCAATCAGTCTACTTTGGTATTATTATGTTTAAGATTTTCCTCAATAAAAGTTTTTAAAAAAATGTTAAAAAGGCAATTTAGTGTAAACTAAAATAGTGTTTTTATATAAATCACATGAAAATAAACCTTCATTGAGCCTCAGCAAAAATACCAGGCCTCAGAATAATATTCAAAGACTGAATACTGTCATTTTACAACTGAGTATTAAAAAAATAAGCTATTTTTTTAAAAATCACATGATATCACTTACATATGGGATATAAACCTAAAAGCAACAAATGAACATGATGAACAGAGACTCATGGACATGGAGAATGGACTAGTGGTTACCAGAGAGGAGGGGAAAAAGGGGAAGTAGACGGGGGAAAAATAAATTTAAATAATTCCTTCAATTAAAAAAATAAAACTCTCGCACAGAAAAGAAAATAAGCTATTTTAACTGTAAATATTCTTTACCAAGACCAATGGCTAAGTCTAACAGCTACAAAAAGCCAAATACAAAATGATATTTATAGCCTAGCACTGATTTTCTTTTGTGTCTGGGTAGCTTTTTGTCTCCTACTCCAGGGAATGTGCATTGCTGTCAAGTTTATTTATATAACACACAGCTGGCTGTAAGGTGCATTTCTATAAAGTGACTATTTTTATACTGGCTTCATTTTGAACTTTGAAAATCACAGACAGAACCTTTTATTCAGACACTATCTAATTACTCCTCCTAGGTATTGGTATTGAGATGGTTTGTCAAAATAATTTTGACCTTACTGTCAGAGAAATAAACTGCCATATTACTTTAACACATATACATCATTACAAAACCAGTCACAAAAATTAAACTGGGAAAACATTCTTTACCTGCAAGGTTCCATTAATTAATTAATATTGAAAAAGTCATGTATCAGCAAACAACTGCAAAGATTTATTTATATTTCCTCTGTAGATCTTAAGAGAAATCAATTTGATCTTTATATATTTCTAGTAAACTTTAATGTCAACTCTCTCACTAGCTCTATCATCTTAAACAAGTCTTTTTTTGATTTCCTCATCAATTAAGTATGGTAAAACTCATGGCTGTGTTTGGAAGACAGGTGAGAAATACTGTATATGCAAAAGAATCTCCATCTTAAGAGTACAATAAATGTTAATTGTCTAATTTTCTTCCTTTAAAACTGATCATTAGACTACAGGGTGTGAAAAGAAAGGACTAAAGTCAGTGTCCTCTAAAATCTCAAGAACAAGCCATACCTTATATATGTCTTTTGGGAAACACTACCCACCCCCAAACATCATACTCATTTGTTTCTAGTAGGAGCTGCTAAACAAGGCCCCCAATCTCTAGGCCGAAAGAATGAAGGAATGAATACCTGACACAAGCCAGGAGAATGAGATCTTATGGAGGATTTTTCTTTTCAATTACAGTTGATATTCAATATTATTTTATATCAGTTTCAGGTGTACCACATAGTGGTTAGGCATCTGTGTAATTTACGAATTAATGCCCCAAATAGTCTAGTACAAACCTGACACTATACAGTTATTACAATACATTGACTATACTCCCTATGCTGTACGTTATCACCTCCATGACTATTTGTACCAGAAGATTTTTCAAATTGGAATTGAAGAAAAGAAGTCCCAATCTGTGCGAAAGCTGCGTTTTAAAAGCCTGACAGCTGCCAACAGCCACAGTTCAAATTTTAAGCTAGTGACAATAAAGCCAAAATAGAGTTAAAAAAGCAAAAGAAAACAACAAGATGATCTTAACACGGAATTCTAGTTTCTTATACCTGGTATCACTCTTGCCTCAACCCCTTCATAAATTTGGTTAAGAGTCAAACTTCCTTTTTTGTCTAAATTTATTTTAGTCAAAATCCTGTCACAATTGAGTACCTTTTTCTACAAAGAGTCATATTTTTAAGCTTACATTCCCAGTCGGTCTCTAGACAATTTCCCCTCTTAATACTTTTATGGCAGTGGTTCTCAACTTTCCTTTCACCCTCCACCATGTCACACAGGGGATACGATGGCAGTGTATGATCACTGTTGGTGGGTATGAATAGGGGAGTCCATCCCTGCCACCATCCAGGGATAAGAATCATTAACCACTTTATTTCATTCTGATTTTCTTAAGTATTGCTCAAATTAAGGTTTCTGTATATAAATTTTCAAAAACCAGTTTTTTATTTACTATCTAATAGGTAATCTCCTCACCTACTTGTTTCTGCACAATTAAACCAGTTAAGTTACTCCAACTTCATATATCAATATGTAGAGTTTGTTTTCCTTTGTACTCACCTGCACCCATGGTTTCAGCATCTCAAAGTTAAGTTTACATTTTATCTCCTTACCATCCCTTGTTATCATCAATTTTGTGAATAGGCCTCACAATGGAACTTCTCTTAGTATAATGAGGAGGTTCTTAAATCTCTATTCCAATTCATTTCAAGTTCATTTCAACCACCTAATAATACATATAGGAACCAGGAAGACTTCAGAAAATACCAAAATATAATCTCTCTTTTTTAAATACCTGAAAGAAGACATTATACAGTAATCAAGGTCTTAAAAGCAAGCTAGAAGAATTCAAAATGAAAATAAAAAACAAAGAATTACTGTTACATTAGAAATGAACAAACTTTTTGGGGAAAAAACTAAACTAAAAACAAATCATAGTCATAACTGAGAAATCATATCTTAAGTGAAAATATAAACAAGTATACAGTTGAACAGAGTAAAGAAAACAAAGGAGATTTATGTAAGTTCGATTGGTACTGAAGAGATTAGAATATAAAAATGTCATAAATAAAATATATGAAATGCTCCTGTAAAATAAATAAGTATGCAAGTTAAAAACATACTCTACAACCCAGAAAAAAACTGATATAAAATAATACCAAAACATCTGTCAAAGGAGAGACAATGAGCTTTAAAGATAAACAATATCATGTGCATCTAGGCAGAAAAAAAAGCAAATCAAATATTGGTGAGCCATACCTATAATCAAATTAGCCTTATGTTACTCCACAGCACTCAATATAGCTAACAGTAAATGAATACTAAAGACTTCTGAGAAAAAGTATGATACAGAGAATGTGAAACCTAACAAGAGGTCGAAATATGATGGCAATAAACATTTACAAGTATTATGAAGTTAAAGACTAAGGGGCACTTTTTGAAAAAACTGCAGGGAAAAAAATAAAAATAAAGAATTTTATATTGAATTGAAAAACCAGTGTACTTACTAACTTATTTAAATGCATAACTAAAACAACAATGAATGGTTTAAAGCTTTTAAAAATATAAATCAAATAATGTAAAAATAGGACTACCAAAATATATGTACATTACACATATATACACACACATATGTATACACACATATGTATAATTAGGAGAAGGGAGGAGAAAGAAGGAATAAATGTATGTGTTTATTCCCTCATCCTGGTTATCAATACGTCAGTGGATTTTGCTAGGAGAGACTCAAAACTAGAGGTTTTTAAAATTCTCTTCTCTCAACTTTAGGAATTCATTTTTTCTTGTAGTAATAAACATCTATCTGTAGTTCAATCATGTTTTCAATAGCACCTTGTTTTTTTTTTCCAGTCAAATGCAACTAATTTAAAACTTATAAATGACATACATATTATAACTCCATATTTCTACATGTATATTTGTATTAAAAGTTATCTGGAACGATGGTTTTAGACCTTCCTGTCATAGCATTTCTTTATAAATTGTTTAATTCACCCTAAAATCAATGAAGAAACTAAAATAATCCATATTGACAGTCCCATTCTTTCATTTGTTGTATGCATAAATTTCTAAATAGGCATAGAGCACCTCAAAAGAATGAATCCCAAATAATTAAAAATTAAACTCCCTAAATTTCTCCAAATTTTCTACAGTACTTGATTTTATAAATGGAAAAGCTTATTTTAGGTAAAGAGAATGCATTGATGCTCAATTCTTTTAAAAAATACTGATAAAATAAGAATGGTGTGTGTGTGCACGCTTTAAAGTCTCTACTAGCTTTTCATTGGCTCAATGGCTATAAGGACTAAAGACAAATATTACACAATGCCTGAATAAAATATCTGACAGTCAAACCTGTAAACTATTTCCAACTGAGAAGAGCATATCCCTAAAGTAATACATGAAAAAACTAAATTTCACCCTAGAAAATAAAAAAGGAAGTGCTAAGGCTGGGGGTAGATAGCCACTAACCATTTAGATAGAAAGTAGTTCTTAAAGCAATCTTAGGAACTGGATGAAAAACCAACAGAAAATATTTCCTTTACTAACCAGTGGTTTGGTTTAATTGTATTCCACTGGCTTTGAAAAGTTGAACAATTCACAAAGAAATTGGAGTACCATTTACCATCAAATGAAGACCAGGATAACATTAAACTATATAATGTCCTCTTCCTATTGTTATCTTCCCTACCTCCTCCATTTCCTAGGTAAACTCTAAAATAAAAGTTACAGAACCGTATGGGATTTAAGGCCAAATGCATCTGATATTTACAGCATCATTTATTTACTGAAGTCAGCAGCCAGTGATTATATTATAAAAATCTGAGACACTGCCATGCAAAAGTCAAAATCTCTTGCTGTGTCTTTAATTGATTGATAAAATATTTTTTTTAAAAATTTAAAAGCTGCATGTTAGTGTTATCAATCTGAATGACCAGCTTAGTCGATTTAAGTTTTAATTATCATTGAAAACCTTCTAAGTTAAGACAGTCATATCTATCTTGTGCATACAGGCACTCTAAGCGTAAAGTTCTTTCATAGTCTTCAGAAATAAAGAACAGGTAGGCAGATATTTTTTAAAGTGTTTATATAGATTTAAAATACATCTCAGAATTTAAAATATTTCATTATAGATATGCTACATTTTAATTAGTAAATTCTCTATTTATAGTTGTTTTAAATTCACTACAGCTATAAATATCCTATATTCTCATCTGGTAGGCAAAAATATAACTTACTAATACTTTATTAATGAGCTGAGCTTTATTTTATATGCTAGTTACAATAAACTAGCATGTCTTCTTATCATTTATTTACCTGTTTTTAAAATTTAAAAATTTAGCTTTGCCTTAATTCACTTATTAAATAAAATTATCCATTTTTAAATATTATAGTCAGATATGTATCTTAACTGTTTCAAACTTTCAGTTGATTCTCTGGATTTTTTAAATAGATAATCGTTTGGTAGAATATTATTTAGTTGCTTTGTTTCTATTACCTGTGTTTTACTTTTACTTTGTTTTCCTGCATTGCCTAGAACATTACCAAAATACATGAACGATTGTAGTGATATATACCCTTTATTACACCTGAATTTTAAATATATATAAAACTACTGTTGATTTTCAACAATTATTATTTGGACATTAAAACAATTCCATTCTTTTCCTAGGGTTCTAAGTGAGTTCTTTGTTGTTGTTGTTTGGTTTGTTTTTAAAGGTCAAACACAAATGGAAGCTGACCTTTTTCAAATGCCTTTTCAACATCCATGTAATTATTGATCCACAACCATGGTACTAGTTCTTCTTTACTATATTAATATATAGTATTAGTAGTAATAGGAACACAGTATCTTAGCAATCCTAAAAAGAATACAATTGGTTATTTACTATATTGCTGGTTTCGACTTGCTAAAATTTTATTGAGCATGTTGGCATCCATACTGGGATTGGTCTAAAGTTTTTCTATGCTGTCAGATTTTGATGCCAGGGTTATAACAGACTCAAAATGAAACAGAAGCTTTACAAGTTTTACAATAAAGTAATTAAAACAAAGTGGTCTAAGTATCAGAATAAACAGATCAATGGAACAAAAACAGACTCTTTGGGAATTTATAGAGTTGTCCATTGAGGGAGAGGGGAATCTGTCCAACATTTATATTCACATTATACATTTATGCATAATATAAAATTTACCAAAATAATTGTTTTAATTTTTTTTATTCTTTGACTAAGCAAGACATGAAATTCAAAAGTCACACAAGTCAGAGTGACAGTTTTGTCTACAGAAATATGTAACTACTTGAATGGCAGAAAAAAATTACTAACATATGACCGAGTGTTAATCTGTATTTAGTACACGGATTCACATAAGAAATACAAAAAAAGGCAATGCAAAAAATAAAAATGCGTAATGTAAATATACAGCAGTCCCTCCCTTATCCACAGTTTTGCTTTCCATGGTTTCAGTTACCCATAGTCAACCGTGGTCTGAAAATATAACTGGAAAATTCCAGAAATAAACAACTGATAAGTTTTGAATTATATGACATTCTGAGTACCATAATGAAATCTTGCACCAATCTGCCACTTCCAGCCCAGGATACGAATCATCCCTCTATCCAGCATACCCATGCTGTATACGCTCCCCACCCATTAGTCACTTAGTAGCTGTCTTGGTTATCAGATTGACTGTCATGGTATCACAGTACTCGTATTCAAGTTACCTTTACTTTACTTAATAATGGTCCCAATATAAAAGAGTGTAAATGCTGGCAATTAGATATGCCAAAGAGAAGCCATATAAAGTGCTTCCTTTAAATGAAAAGGTATGTATGTATTGGGGGAAAAAAACATAGTATATATAGGGTCCAGTACTATCCTCAGTTTCAGGTATCCACTGAGGGTCTTGGAACATATCCTCCCACATATAAGGGAGGACTACTGTTAAGATGTTCTAACTCATGAATGCATATTAAAATACAGTGTTTATTTCTGATTCTTCCACCATTTCCTCTAAGTAGGCCCAATCTCTTGCATAGGAAGAAAAAAATATAATTTAAACAACAGACCATTCCAGTTCCAAGCCAAGATTTCTTCCAGAAAGGAAAATAACGGGTGTAATTATGATTATATGGAAATAGTATTGCTACTAATTCATCGTCTGGTATATCTCCCTATCATGCCTTAAACTCCTCAAACTTCTCCCTAAGTTGGTGCTAACAGGTTATGTTTCTCAAATTTTAATCATAATTTACTTTCTTTGTATATGCTTCTATTTTATTTAAAAAAAAGAAGAAGAGAGCCCTGTTGCCTGATCAAAAATTACATGTATGCAATATAACCTTCAATGAAAAGTATGTTATACCTTATAGTAATCTCCACATTAAGCAAAAACAGCTTCTAAGAAGATGGGATACCCTTTGAAAATATAGGTAAGCCTATGTAGGAGGCCTAGAAAAGCACATACATACAAATAAAATTATGGAAGTGATAAGGCTTATTAAAAGGAGAGAACCAGAAGACAAGAGCTTGACTAATCAGTCGTGCAGGTTCAAGACTTCTCATCTTTGGTCATTCCTTTCATTTACATCCAGTCTGTCCATTCAATGTAAAAATCCATCAATTCACCTATCTCTGACATTTCTTTCTTCCAAAATGTCTCTAGTATCCATCGACTTTTAGCATATTATCATCATTAGTTTAGGTTTAATCTTACAACATGATAAAACTATCCCAATTTTTTCGCCTATACAGAAGAATGTCTTCTATATTTACTGTAAGAGTTTTTGAGGATGTTATTTATTATATTTATGTAGTACCTTCTTTATGAGGAAAAACATTCAGGAGAAATGTTCTAATCTAAGTAATACTCAGGATTCTTCAGAGCGTGTGGTTTATTTTTATTTGTACCTTATTTATGTCATGAATTGTGTGTGTAACTGATTAAATCTGCCTCTACATTTTGGTTGAGGGAAAGCTTAAAAGCTAGTTTACACCAGCAGTAAGTAGACAGAATTATTTGCTATATATCTTTATTATAATCTAATTCTAACAAATACTTTATATCCTTCCTTTTCCTTTTGCTTACTTCTAATTAATGTCAATTTGTTTTCATTTATTCACTTATTCAAAAACTTAAGTATGTGATAGACACTGAGGATATGGCAATGAACAAAAACAGTCCTTGCTTTCTTTGCTCTTAAGACAAAATAGTCTTACGGATCTTTCATTCTAGTGGGGAAAGATACAAATATATGTCAAGTGGTGATACTTCTGTAAAGAAAAATAAAGCAAGATAAGCGTAGAGAAGATAGGGATATGGCATAAGGGTGGAAGGTGGGAGTTTACAAAACATTCAGACAGGAGTGCATATAAACATTTAGGTATTCCAAGAATCTCCATAAACCACCACAAACCACTTTTTGAAAAAGACAGGGGAATAACAATAGTCCAACAACTCATCAAACCAAAAAAAAAATTTTTAACACTTTACCTCTTCATTTTCCCTACTCAAACACATTTCTGAATGACAATGATGGTTGCACAACGATATAAATGTACTTAATGCCACTAAATCATAGACTTCAAAATGGTTAAAAGGGTACATTTTATATTTTACTGCAATTAAAAAGAAAAAAGTATTTCTGATCCTTTACTCTCTCAATGTACACAACCAAATTTATTAAAATAAATTCACCCTCTAAAATCTAGCTCCATCTCTATTTCCCAGAATCACTAACACTTTGAGTACAACCTGCACTTATGAATTATACTTCCCCCTTCCCTTCAGACTTCTCTCCCTTAGGCTTTAGTGATTTTCTCTGCTTTCATTCCTAGTTTTCTCCTCCCTCTCTGAACACCATTTCTCAGTGTTTGAATGGCTCATTTTCCTCCATCTGCTCTCCAAACAATGCCTTCCAAGAATACTTCATCAGCTGCCCTTTTCTATTCGCTCAACAACCTTCTCTAGGTACTTGCACACACTAAAGACTTCAAATATTACCACCTATAAGAGATTACTTCCAAATTTACCTCTCATGAGCTTCAGAATCCATTTTCCAACAGTGGATGTCTTACCAAGACCTCAACCTAAACTCATCATCCCTCCCAAACCTGCTCTTCCACTTTATCTCATTTCTTTCCTTCGGTCATCCAATGGTGAAACCTGGCAATCATTACCTATTGCTCCCTCTTCCCCACCCCTTACTTACATACAACTGATGCCCCAACTTCCAGTGTCTTCCCCAACAATCTATCTTACAAACTGCCATGAAATTAATCTTTCTTAGACATAATTTGGTCATTAACACAGTACTTATGGTCTTCTATAATCTGACTTCAAAATAAACCTTTCCACCTCTACTTCTTATTAAACATCCTCCTCACCCTTGAATACACACAGTAGTACTCATGCTGACAACCACTGAACTACTCTTACAACATATCCTAGCCCTTTTACTCATATCAAACCTCTATTCTTAACCAGTAATCACACTTCAACTAGCTCCTTATCTTCATTTGTTGAAAGCCTATCAAGGGCTAGTTCAAATTTCAGAGTTTCCTAAAATCCTTCCCAAATTACGAATGTGAATTAACTTTCTCATCTGTGCTGCCTAGTACTTTACGTTACTGATTTTACCACATTCTGGCTATATAAATTAATTTATGTTCATCCTTACAACTCAACTATGTGGTAAAATGCTCAATGGAGCCATTTATTTGAGGGAGGGAGAGCTACAACATATGAACCATATACTTTTAAGTAAAAATCATGCTAAACACAAATTTCATATAGCCATTTGTTGATTTATAGAATATTAAGTGCCTACCATTATAATTTGCCAAAATGACACTTAAATCTAGGCAATTCAACTGGAGATGCACAATCACACTTGTTAACAGTTTGGGGTTTGACAGTAGTGTTTAGAAACAACCAGACTGACTTTGGCTCTCAAAATGGCTTCAACTCTTTATTACATTATGATTTAGCTTTAAGGGGCACTGCTTTCTAGCTACATTACTCTTAATCTCATTCACTCTTAATCCTGAGCAAAATAGACTACAAATTTAGATTCTAACTGATCTCTAGAACAAAGTGTTTTCAGACTTAAGCACTCAAGGTTCCCTATTCTGCCTATACTACCAGGCACAAAAAAATCATACTGCTCTATGTTCCCAGGGCTCCAATCACCCCTAGCGAATAAACACATACCCAATATACTATTTCTTCCTAGTGCATCCTGAGTAATATGTTTATCTCAGTTGACAGAACCATTTGATTATCCATGCTCTCTAGTTCACTGGTTTTAAACTTCACACAGCTATTTCTTCACCTGGGTAGTGATTACATCTTGCTTTAACAACTCTTTAAACTGTTTTAATCTGCCTGTATCACACACACATACTATTCTGTATGTGTGAACAGAACAAAAACGCAAAAAAGACAAACACTGGAAAAAGAATGAAAAGTAATAAAAAATATTTTTAAAAGAAAGACCTTTAAACAAGTCAATCTTTTCTTCAAACATGCAAAAAGCCCACCCAAAGTGATCTACAGATTCCATAATATCCCTATCAAAATCTCAGAAACGTTTTTTTGCATTAGAAAGTTGGAATACTCACATTTTCTGACCTCAAAACTTACTACAAAGCCATAATAAGCAAAACAGTACTTACTGCTGGCATAAAAACAGACATATAGACCAAAGAAATAGAATAAAGCCCAGAAACAAACATTTGCATACATAGCCAATGATTTTCACCAACAATGCCAAAACTATTCATTGGGAAAATAACAGTCTTTTCAAACAAATGGTACTGAGAAAATTGGATGTCCATCCATATGCAAAAAACTGAAATTGGACTACTAATTTACACAACATGCAAATCAAAATGGGTCAAAGACTTACATTTAAGAGCTAAAACTATAAAATTCTTAGAAGAAAACAATAGGGAAAATCTTCATAACATTAGATTTGACATCGATTTCTTGGATGATACCAAAACACAGGCAACATAAGAAAAGATAGATAAGTTAGACGATTAAAATGTAAAATTTATGCATCAAAAGCAACCCACAGAATGGGAGAAATCTGCAAACCACCTATATGATATGAGATTAATACCCATAATATACAAAACTCATACAACTTAAAGAAAAAATATCGTATTCAAGAATGGGCAAAAGATTTGAATGGACATTTTTCCAAAGAAAACATACAGATGGCCGACAAGAACACGAAAAGATGCTCAACATCATTATTTATTGGGGAAAGGTAAATCAAAACTACGAGATACCATTTCACACACACATTGGAATAGCTATTATTTTTTAACTAAAAATAAAACTAAGTAAATGTTGGCAAGGATGTACAGAAATTGGAGCCCCTGTGCATTTCTGGTGGGAATGCTAAATGGTGCAGTAACTACAGAAGACAACATAGCAGTACCTCAAAAAATTTTAAAAATGGAATTACCATATGATCCAGCAATTCCACTTTTGTGTACACACCCAAGAAAATTAAAAGCAGAGATTCAAACATACTTGTACACCCATGTTTACAGCAGTATATAAAACAGCCAAAAACAATGGGGAAACAACCCAAGTGTTCAGTGACAGATAAATGGGTAAATAACCTACAGTATATACATACAATGGAATATTATTCAGCCTTTAAAAATAAATCCTGACACATGCTGCAATATGTGTAACCCTTGAAAACACTGTGGTGAGTGAAACAAGACAGACACAAAAGGACAAATACTATGTGATTCTTTTATGAGGTACCTAGAATCATCAAATTCATAAACAGTAGTAGAACAGCAGTTATTAAGGACTGGGAGAAGGGGAGATAAGGAATAATTGTTTAATGGGTAGAGTTTCAGTTTGAGATAATGAAAAATTTCTAGAAATAGATGGTGATGTATAAGCTGAATGTACTTAATGCCACTTAATTATACACTTAAAACGATTAAAATAGTCAATTTTACACTATGTGCTTTTATCACAACAAAGAAAGTCCAACATACAAATTAGATAAATGTGGGGCTCATCAAACAAAAGCTAAGCATCTTCTAACCTCCTTGTACAACAGCTTCTGAAGTGTAGATTGAGGGCATCATTGCTCTTAATCATTCTCAAACCTTTGATGTTGCCCACACCCAAGGAAGGCACCATTAACAACCAATCATGGAACTCAGAATTTCTCAATATAGTACTCAGCAGCCAGTCCAGCCAAACAAACACATAATGAGACACTTGCTATCCCTACCTTATTATGAATGACTGTTGAAAATGTATCTGCCCTGCCCTGCCCTGCCCTGCCCTTCTTATGTGGGAAGCTTTTCTCCTTTATTTCCTGTAGAGCTTCTCCTAGATGAAAGGCCCACTTTAATCTGTGTAAAGTACAAATAAACCAATACCTTCATTATCACGTTTAAAGACATAAATTAAGAAACAACTCCAAG